>CM037777.1:18914314-18964314 GCA_021229015.1 Solen grandis | reverse complement strand
ACTGTTCAACTTGATATCTACAATTCAAAACTGTTATTGCAAAACAACTGTTCATTCTTACATTATTGGCACCGTCTTTGATCATTTTACGTTTGATTTTGGTCCACTATGCTAAGTTCAAAAGAAAATGATGTATTTCTTTCTAAATATATCATGTTTGGTAAAAAATATGCTAAGTAATGAATGGCCATTATGATTAATATTTTTATTTTGAAAAAAATAAGCCAACGTTATTTCGGGGATATATCACAGCCAAATATACATTGTATTTCTGAAAGACATAGTATTTTTAACAAGTTTCTGAATACATACTTTCTTTCGCAAATACCTTATTAAATTTTATAGAATTCAAAAAATAGTCCCTATGTTTAAGACGTTTTATTTACCCTTTGGATATGTTCATGCATTACTTTCTTCTCGATTCCTTTGTGTCTTACGTTCAGATACGGAAAATTTACCCTTTCCTTACATACCCTATATAGATAATTTCAAACTTCTCCGTTTTTTTGTTGCTTTTTTTGCACTTAAATGATAACCTCTTGGGCCTCAACTTTTATTGCTTAAGCATTGCTGATCCCTTAAAGAACGAGGGCTCCAGATGATTGACTGTTTTCTAATATAATCTTTTTTTAGAAATATCATATCTGAAATTCAAATCTTGTTGCTATGGAGGCATCTAGGTGAAACAAAATGACCTCAATTGTTTTAATTAGGCTGATGGCGTTCTGGTTAACGTTCAATGGCCACCAGGGCCCTCTTGTTTCCATTTCTAGACAATAAGTTATAATGGTTGCAGAAATTTTCTTTCGCAATGCAAGTAATGAAGTTCACCTAACGACAGAAAGAGATTACATGCTATCGTTGCTAAGAATCGAAACATGCCAATTAGACAGTGTTTCAGTAGCTTCAAAAGGTTAATTGGATTTATCAAGCAAAAGATAAAGATTAATCGAGCGCTTTGTCGTTCCGAGTTCATTAGCGCCATTGATGTCAAGTATCATTCATGCTATTTGATAAACCAGTTTTTTTTAACTTCCATGTTTCAAAGACGTGTCTCATGTTTTTTTACATTTATGACAATTTTCGTTTCACGTTTTTCTCATAAGTTTATGCCAGCAGTAAATGAAAGAATATTTATCTATAACGTTAATAAAATGCAGATTAGAAGAAAGAGACTAGTAAACTTAACGTTTGAATAATACTCTTAATATAATGTATTTCAGGGTAGATTTCAATTAAAACAACGAATACTTTATTACATCCATACATTTCCTCACGTAAGGTAAGTAAATCATACTATAAGATATATTTAAACAATATAATTTATACCTCAAGTTATCTATAATATGCCCATGGATATTATTCTTTTAGTGCTGTGTTTATATATACTAGTAAGCATTTACATATGTATCTGCATATTCTGATAGGTATATCATATACTACATGGCGTATTTATTCACATTCAAACTTAGAAAGATGGCCACATTTGTTTACAGTGAATTTTTTGTTCGACTTTTTTTTCCTTATTTCTGTCCTCCGCTTTAGACAGCATGCTTTGGGGCCATTACGGCAGAAAATGCATACATTTATGGTAATGTATGTTTTGTTTCAGGCACAATCTCACGGCACAACATGAATAGATTTTTTCCCATGTGATCAATACTCTCCTGTTCTCACTCATGCGAATTTTAAATATAGTTTATAGTTTATAACTTTCTTTACGCAAGATTTTCCTTTTGTGACCAAGAGGTTGTGGATTCGATCTACGGGCTCGGTCTCGACATACCAGTCGTTAACATTTTTCTTTTTTTTTTTTTTTTTTTTTTTGTATATCTTCTTTGCATAAAGATAGCCCCAGTACTGGTTGGTCCGATGTCATGATAATGTTACCCAGCGTAATACTCGAATTATGCAACTTTTCTACTTTGAGCTATCACAGTGAGACAAAACTCTACCCGTCTCAGGTATCCACAACTGTCAAAATGTTCATAAACCTCTGCTTTGTAAACTATATGTAGAATAAAAGAAGTGAACATCTTTTTGTAACAAGGTTATATAACACTACAATCGCATTAACTGCATAGCGCACTATGATCATAAAACATTTTATAAAATATCATAAAACAATATGTCATATATATGACATCGAAATCATCTATGCAGTTAATGAACTTGGAACGGCAATATGCTTGATTAATTATAATCGTTTCTCGAATACATCCAATTTGTCTTTCCTAGCTTCAGAAACTGTCGTAATTGGTATGCTGCAATGTTGGTAACGATGTAGTCTTTAATCGCTTTCGACCATATTACTTCCAGATAACTCTATTAGCTGTATAACGATCGAACATTTAAAAAAAATCCTTTTACAATAACAAGAGCATATTATCATGGCATACTTTCCGTTTCTGAATATAGGAAGCAAGGGAATCGAGTAAATTAAATTATATTGAATAATTAAACATATCTTCAGGAAAATTAATTGTTTAAAGAAATAGAAACTGAGTTGTATATTACACTCGATCTTTAAACGAATATTTGAGACATATCATGATAAGATTCCAGATTCTGCTTGTGCGTGAATTCATCTCTTAATTTGCGGCCCATATTAAAAGATAGATTGATAAGTTGAAGAAGATGCCACGAGAAATAAATAAAAGAAATGCACGGGGATGTGTGAATATAGATTGTCGTTTATTTAAATGTATAGTTGTTCTTCAAGAAATTCGTATGGCCTGCGAACATGCTCCTACTTCTAGCATTACTTCCTGAATAATACTGCACATCATTTTGATTATGCACAACTCGAAAACTTAAATGCCAACCAGTATATAGTTCGGAAATAATACAATTAAAGTAACGACTGTACACATCGTTTTTCAGCTGAGTATAGACGACCGAATAAATTATAGCATTTCATACTGCCGCATCATTTTGATATAAGGAACGTTTTGAAAGGGTAACGTTTTTGTTTTGGATTTGAACAGTGTCTGGAAAACTCTCGGCTAATCATTTATTTGCTAATGACGAAAAAATAAAACTGATCAGTTTTGGGTGTTATTTTCATAAATAATTTGCGATATGAAATCGAGTGATGCTCTTAATACATTTCCGACACGGTTAACTGGAAATACTGTTGATAAATGAAAACAGCAGCATGGTAATTACGACAAAAAAAAAAATACTCACGGCATATGGTTAGTGGTTGATAAAACGTTTTATTTTCATTCTGCAGTAAATGAGGGATGACATTTCTTTTAAAGTTAGAATTTCAAATTCTGTAGATTTTCGAATGTAAAACAATTAGTATACACTTATACCATTGGCATAAGCTTCAGAGAGTAACACCTGTATAATTAGGATAGTGTTAAGAGCTCTAAACGCTTGAACTATTGATATAGTGTACAGTGCATAGCTGAAAATGTATAGTTTGAGACTATACCCTTGAACCATTGATATAGTGTACAGAGCATTATGCTTGAACTATTAGTATAGTGTTTAAAGCTCTATACCCTAGAAACATTGATTTGGTGTACAGAGCATTATGCTTAACTATTATTCTTGAATTGTATATGTTTAAGCTAACCTGAACATTGATTGTGTACAGAGCATTATTTTTTTTAGAGCTCTATACGCTTGAACCATTGATATAGTGTACAGAGCATTATGCTTGAACTATTGGTATAGTGTTTAGAGCTCTATACGCTTGAACCATTGATATAGTGTACAGAGCATTATGCTTGAACTATTGGTATATGTTTAGAGCTCTATACGCTTGAACCATTGATATAGTGTACAGAGCATTATGCTTGGACTATGGGTGGTTCCTTCACTCTCAATCAAGTATATTTGCATTTACCGGCTTATCCAACCAGTGTAAGTTTGGAGCATATGGTGAACTGTTGACCTACTTTACACAAAAGAACATGTGCTCTTTGTTTGTGATACTGTTTGTGAGCACATGACCTAGGTATGAATAGAAATTGTCGAAATATCAATGGGGGGAGGATCTACATACAAATTGCGGAACCGTCCATTGGTATAGTGTTATAGTGTACAGAGCATTATGCATAAACTATTGGTATAAGGGTTCAGACTTATCTAACTTTCTAACTTGAACATAGTGTACAGAGCATTATGCTTGAACTATTGGTATAGTGTTTAGAGCTCTATACGCTTAACCATTGATATAGTGTACAGAGCATTATGCTTGAACGTGTGCTCAGCATATGAAGATATCTCCAATATTGTTTGGTTCAGTGTCTGCGTACAATGTATTATGACTGTGTGTGATATCATGCCACTTGTATACGGCGTGAGTTCGCATAGACGCTCATCAGAGAATATTCAGTACAAGGAATCGTTAACCGAGGAAATCATAACCAATGAAATCTAAAGACAAATCAGAAAACTACATTTGCTATTACTTGTGATCCAAGTATCAGTGATATTTATGTAGCAAAATTAGTATTAAATAGTTTTTTGATATAACCATAAGCAAAACAAAATTTACTTTGAGTTGTATTTGGACCAATTGTTTGCTGTAAAACACTTAGATTTACTCGTGGAAGACACAGATGGATGGCCATTATTTCTGAAACTGTAAACCAATTCTCAGATGTTTCCAGGACCCTAAGATTACAATAGCTGACTCTCAAGATTATGGTTATCCCATGGATGTTTTTTTATTCTAGAGGTCTTTTGCAGTTCATATCACGTGGGTAGTGGTTGTTCATTGATGTTTTGATATTGAATTCCGATTTTTCCATGGATGACATAAACTATATTTTTGTCTGTATTTTAATAACGTTTTTGTTGTCCATAGTTTAAAAATATTCCTCGAATGAACCCTTATTTTATATTTCCATCACCATTTTCCGGCACTGGGAAATGAAAGCATATTAATGACCACAATTGTGCAGATATTACTTATTTTCACAAAATATTTTGTCGATACTGTTATTTTAATACTCTCGTAAAAGGAAAAAAAATTACATGTCACTTATCTGCAATTGTTTTTGTTTTTATATAGAAATCGACAAGAGATATCTTCTACTTTGCAAAATAAATCGCTGAAATAATTTGAAAATAAAACAAAACCAAAAGCTAAGTTAATTCTTCTAGAGTGTGCCTAACGCCAGTTCCTACTTACCTGCAATTTGCACAGTCATTTATGGTCAATGCTATTTCTTCACGCAGATCCCATTTATTTTGTTGTTTTAAATAACATTCTTAATGGCGGTTTCGGCAATTTCGTAGAAAATAGGAACATCTCTCGGAAAATATGACAGCAGATTGTTGGCACTAGTGTATATAGACTGACATTTTAGTAGTATATATGCTTAAAACGCGACAATAGATGTATAGAACGCAGCAGGTTTTAATATTGTTAACCCTAATTTTTTTCTTTTTTGATGGGAAAATTACTATACTAGGTTATTTTCTGTGTACCTAATATGTTCTTCAATTGTGTACTCGTACAAGTATTAATTGATCTCATTATATATCTTTTATTGCATACGAGACGTAATTTAGGATGGTGTATGAAGGTTGATCAAACATCTGAACGCACTTGAATGTTGTTTCAACAAGACCAATCTTCTGCAGGTTATTTGTTACGAAGCCATATTTGCAAAATACGAATCTTTTCTTCTTTTTTCTTTTTTGATTATTTTTTGACAATGAATTACAATGTTTGTAATGATTTATGTCGTATATATTGTAATCAAATAACTGCGTTAGCTCGATCTAATTCGACCGAAGGTGAGTAAAGCACATTGTTATTACCAACCAAAGTAAAATTCTACTTATATAAGCATTTGCAGCATGGAAAGGCTAGTTGGATATGTCATGCAGTTCCTAGTTCATTAGCGACTTTGTTTTCTATTTGATGTCGTTCACATGGAATATGTTAGCCTAATTTCGTACGTCCCAAATAAAAGGTTTAAGACTTTGTGATTGTCTTCCGTAGTTTTGCAGTAACTTCGATTTAATTCCAAATTTGCATTTATTTTTAGAAGCGAAAGCTTCTAAAGTCAGACAGTGGATTTTCTACTTACAATCACATTGCCGCCACTTATCGCGTTAACACATTCGCCTTGAAATATAGTACCACTGTTTGTAGAAGTCAACATTGCTGTTTTGATAAAAGTTAGATATATTGCAGGATTTTGATAGCATTGGATATGATCTCAATTTCTGTGTATATAGAAACTGTAAAAGAAGCAAGTTTATAATTCAGTGTTCATTCCCATTTTCATTCATTAAACTACCTTTAAATACCTTATTTGAACGACAAATTTGCGGCTGCGGAATTAGCTCAATTGGTAAGAGGTCGTGAGTTCTAGTCCAACTGATACCGTTATATTTTTTTTTTTTATTTTTTTTTTTTTGTAATACTATTTTTTTATATTCTTGGGTTATATATTTATTTTTTTTTAATTCTAGTTTTTATACTTCCATTATTCTGCGTTTGTTAACCTTTTGATTTAAATCATAGACTACAGGACCCTGATAATAAGTAAAATAAAATGACCTCTCTATATATAAATTATTTATAGAGAGGTCGATTTTTCTAATATGAGGGTCCTGCGCATAGACAGCTTCGGTTATAAGGTCAAAACAGTAGAAATGAGAGGGGGCAGTATGTTTAATGTAAGCCGTCAATTGAAACATTTTGTTTTAATCTTTTCTTGTTAGAGTCTCATGACTGTAGTGTTTCTAGTCGCATCTGTATGTCACAACTTAGAAAGTACTTTAGGGATTGAGTTTATACAGTGGTCAAACTTAACTTACCAAGAACAATAACTCTACCATGTTCATCTCTATTACTATACACTATTACTTGTATGGAGAAATTATGTTTTTCTAGAACATATTTTAAAAACTATTGAAGGCATGGATATCAACTTTTACACATGGGAAGGATGTGAAGTGACAAATAACAATATTTTTGTCTTGTCCTATTTTCTTGCTTTTCTATTAAAATTATTTATGTCTGCAGGAAATTCATGAAGTATTAAAGATATTGAGAGGATCAATACTAAGAACCACTATTCCTTGTCCATTTTTGTTTAATTTGACAGAGACTTACCTGCTGTTTTAATAAGATTTAACTTCCCTGATTGTTTACATGCATACCACACAAAACATTAAAGGGATTGACTTTATAATTCACAAATTTTTAACTTTCGCCTCTGACAGTGCTCTCAGTGCTTTGATTATATATTCTTATTTGATGTATATAGATAATTAAGAAGTATAACACTGATCAAAACTTAAATACGTTTCATAGCATATGTCACAGCAACAGAACACTAAGCACTGGTTACACCAATAAATCACTGCAATGGAGTTTGTCGTACCCGTACTATAATAAATAATAGAATAATATAAGAAAATAATCCATATACTTTCTTTATTAGATGCTTTATCTCACGACGAAGCACACACTGACCTTAAAGTATTTGGAGGGGCCGATTTCAAGACCTTTTAGCTTTCATTTATCTGTTCGTTTCTCAGTTTAACTCTATACCTCGTAGTCGCATTTTGACGCATAGCCAAACATAGAAGACCTAGTGTCTCAGTTTGCCCATATATAATTGTACCTCAGATTTTACAAAGTCTGCACAGCAAAAGAAACCTACTATACTAATCATGTACTAGTAGAAGTTCAATAAATTGATATGCATCATGTAATAATTTTGTTCATGAATATTCATGAGGTAAAGGATTAAGGAATTTGATACATTTTGTATTGAAAGTTATGTATCAGTAGGTGATAATTCAGAAACTCATCTTTTTCAAAATAAGCAAACAGGAAGCAGTATTTATTTTGCTAAATGATGTCATTGGATGACAAGAATCTTTCATTTTCAACTGTATCGGTTGGTTTAGATAATAACAGAAATCAGAAGAAAAAAACAAACAAAAAAAAACGAAAATATGTCAAAATCTTTTTTTTGCTTCAAAAAAAATGAAGTTTATATATGAAAAAGTGTTTTATCGCTTTAGTCAAATAGTTTGCTTTTCTTACAAAGTTTTTTCCATTTCATCTCATCTTTTCCTTCGATAAGATCAAAACAGCCTAGAGTAATTCCATATTAGATGTCAGTGAATTCACTGTGTTACTATTTTCAACGAAATTTCGCATTAGGAAGAAAAATGAATTTGCTTTATTAAGTAGTTCTATTTTTTAGATGCGTATAAATAATTATCTATCGCATCATATATTTTTTTTCCGTTACATTTATACTTTGTAAGAGGCCGTCTGTTTATCCCGAAAACACTAGTTTGCCGTAAATGAAAGTATTTTCTGACGTTATATTTCCTTAGACCGCTATTCTATGTGAGAAATACATAAGTCGACTGGTTCAAAATATTATTACTTAAGCTCAAAATGTGTTTCCATATCGACAAAGCAACAGTTTTGCTGGGTTTTAAATAAGAGGGTAAATAGACTAAAATCAAAATTGATACGAAAACAACAGTAGACTGCTGTGAAAGAAAGCATTCTCACTGATGTGGCGTGACTTATTTGTGATCCATTCGCAAGGTTCCGAGGTGATACTTGAACCTCCAGGGAAGTGTAATCACATCGGTCCGATATTGAATGTAAATTTTAAAGTTTAAGTTCTACAGGTGTTTCTTAAAGCTGTGCCTTCTCACTATTGTATATTAAGCAAATGATCAATAAACATCGTCATTTGGATCAATAAATACTACAGGCGCGAATGTTAGAAATAATCAAGTCGCAGAAAATGCACTGAGCGAGTTAAAAGAAGTTGTGCTTCTTCACTCTTTAACACTTTGTCTATGCCGTGAGTTGTGTCTTCTACTTAGAGCCTTGGTAATACAATATTTTGTTTGAGTAAATTAATCGAAAAATAGAGAAATCAAATACAATAATTAAGCAAAATTTAAATTTCCAATTTCGGGCTCGTGTTCAATGTACAAAATAAGTATTGCATATACTCGTAGGTCTGTTTGACGTTAGTCATATGTTTCATTCGGAATGTACTGAGCAATGGGCGGATTTGAGAAAGCACGATGAAAAAAGACAAAATAAGGGCATTATTCAAAAACTGTCTACCTTTAATGCCTCCTGACTCAGTTGTATTATAAGATTTATCACAGCTGTCATATCGGTGTATTGCTATAAGATCTGAAGTGGAGTTTCTTTTGCTAAAGGAATCGGCGAATGTCTGTACAGTCGGACATTGGTGCCTTGCCGATTTGACAGACGTATTATCATTTACATATCTGTTCCATCTTCTGATGGAAATACTTTGGCATTTACTATTATCCTAATTGTTCAATAGTCCATTAAAAGTTATCAAAACAAATTTATGGTAAGAATGACTGCTGTCTTATTTCAACAGATTCCATACCATGATCGAGAAGACCGTGTAAATCGGAAAACATTCAGCTTCCAGAAGGGTTTAGAAGTATTTGTATGTATTCCAAGAGCGCAATCTGACTAAAGTCATCTCCTATATATGCGCCACGATACATTAGGATCTTACCGTAGGAAGATCTGTACTTTAGTCAGATTGTCCAAGAGCGTTAATTAATGTACAAATTGCGTGCTTAACAAACTTATCATAGGAAATACTCAAGCAGTCTAACTTTCATTATTAGGAATAAATTTACGGAAGGGAATAGAAATACATATCAAAATTTTGAGTTGTAGACGAAGCGATCGAGAGAACCTTGGTCTATTGATTTGAACACCTTACTACGGTGGCGAATTTAAACGCAACTGGGTTTGAAAGAGAGGATAAGCAGAGTTCTAGTACAATGTAGGGGTCATCGAGAGGGAGTGGTTTAAGGTAAAGTCCCTGTAACGGTTCCGCTATGTCTTGGACCACGTAACCTCTACCAAGATAACCAAGGTACATTAGGAAATCTTGGTTATCTCCGTGAAAGGTCACGAGGTTCGAAATGTAGTGGAACCATTACAGAGACTTTACCTTAATTTACTTGGCAAGTAACATAATGGAGATATTGGTTAAATGTGGGTAATCAAATTTATTTTGTTATGTGTCTGGGTTTGTTTGCAGTTTCAGTAAAGTTAAGTTATGAATATTAAAAAAAATGATAATAATCAAACAAAAACAAACAACTTTCTTTTTTTTTCATAACAAAAAAAAAAAAAAAAATAATGATATAATAATAACATTCACGTTCTAATTATTTTTCTATTTATTAACTCAACCTTATGCACTGTAACATTTTCAAACTGGGAAATGCCCCAGTCTGATTTTTGCTCACTTCTGAATCCAGCTCCGCGAGATTAAAAGTCTTTGAGTAGCTAAGGCTGCTGCAAAACATAATTAATAGCGTGATCAAATATCGCATTAAGTATTCCCTAGAACATCATTGGTTGTTTTGGGATGTTTGGTGCCTTGGGGGCAATAAAGTCAGCTGAGATTGACAGCAGAAAACCCATTACCCATAAAGTAAAACTGTGTCGATTTTCATCATCTAATTCAGTATATTGATTTCTCATTGCTGTCACAGGACATACTTATTTCACAAAACTACTTATCATACAATAACATGTTCAATTGAATTTTTTTTATTTTGATATATAATGCGACTAGGATTGCTGTTTTCGCACTTACGTGGAGGATGTAGTATCTTAGTACTATCTAACAATTTTGTAAACAAAATGCATAGGTAACTTTCCAGGTAGAGGTCTGAGCCTGAAGCACTGACTTTATCATTGTTTCTTGTACGACATTGTTGTGTTTGTTCAAAGTATTCTTAATTGTATTTCTTCATTTATAAATAGGTTCACCCTGTTGAACAAAGATTGCATATGTTACTTTCCGGTTCGAGGTTTGAATCAGCCATACTAATGACTTTATCATTGTCCTTTAATAATGCCTGTGACTGTCATATCATTAAAATTGCCAACTGATTTTTTTTTTCAAGGGAATTAGAAAGTTGTAATAAAAACTTGTATATCACATACATAAATGTTTAAGAGTTTTTCATATATAAAAGTGTTTAAATATTGTTTACATAGTTTGAAAACTATGATTGTTGCTCAATTCATTTTATTTTAAAAATGCTCAGGAATAATAGTTATGCAGCCGGTGATATATAAACATGGTTTGTAGCTTTGAAGTATGTGTTAATACACCCCCTAAAATTGCATATCCAACTCGAGCTTCGCTCTCTACATTATTAGAATTATTATCATTAGAATTAAGAATTAGGAAAATTGCTGTTTTTTTTACGCTCGACGTATGTAGTTCAGGACTTGTTGGGCGGTGTCAGGTACTGAGAATGTGAGTAGTTTCACACCATCTGTCTATCAAATCAGAAAATACCATATATTCTTCATGTACAGAAATTAATGAAATATTGCTGATAATATGTTAAAGCAAAAGAAGAAAACAATATCATCAGAATCTCACATTAATTAACCAAAACATTAAACACGCATCAACATTGTTTGCATCTTTATATGGATAAGATAATAACAAAATGCATTTGCATGTAATCCAGATATATTCCATATTAAGGATTATGTATTGACAAAAATATATAGCACATAACATTAAGAAGCTAAATATTGGCTGTACTTCAGTTATAAGAATGATTATATCTTAGATCAAATTATTTTCGAAAAAAAAACTTTTCTTATTTTTTTAAGTATGCATTTTAACTATTGGTAGTCAATTATTTATTAATTGGGTCAATGTTTTCATTTAAGGAATATTTTATTTTTGAAATATTTCCTATACGATACTTGCAAAATAAATTATACACATTCCTCTCGACGGCTCCAACAGTGCACTTGTACTTAACTTCTGTATTGCAATAATTCCTTTCACACCCCATGCCCATGCAAGCGACGCATTCATAGATAGATCAATGGATCAAGGCGACCAATATCGCTCAGGCCAACAACTTAAAATTTATACTTGACCAATGTGTGCCCTACACGTGAAAATGTATTTCTATTCCCTTCCGTAAATTTGTTCCTAATTATGAAAGCTAGACTGATTGAGTATTTCCTATGATAAGTTTGTAAAGCACGCTATTTATACATCTGTTAAAGTTTTAAGAATTAAGCATATATACAAACATTTTTTAAACACTTCTGGTAGCTGAATGTTTTCTGGTCAAGTCATACGGTCTTAGACTGGATATACTATCAATCATGTCTTTAAAACTAAGAGAAAATGCAAAAGAACAATCAGTCTTACCTTACAATTGTTTTGATGACTTTTGTTGGGCTATAGGACAGTTAGAATAATGGTAAATGCCACAGTCTTGTCATCCGGTATATAAAACAGAGATATGAATGGTAATGTGCATGTTGAATTGGATAAGACCAGACACTAATGTCCGACTGAATAGCCATCCGCCGTTTCCTTTAAAAAATGAACATCACTGCAGATCTTATCGTAATACATCGATCCATATGACAGATTGAATACATTTGTATAATACGACTGTGCGCCAGGAGGTATTGAAGATAGACAATTTTTGAATTTTGCCCTTATTTTGTTGTTTTTCATCTTGCATGCTCAAAACTCTACACTTTAGATAAATTCACCCATGAACAAAAATAAATGAAACGTTTGACAAAAAGATATACTGACACATTCTTAATTTGTACATTGAACACGAGCCCGAAATTGGAATATTGAGTTTTGCTTTTATTATGAGAGATAATTTAAATAACCTAACAACAACGCTGCATTACCAATGCTCCATGTACCTGACACAATTCATGACATAGATTATAGAGTAAAAAAGCGCACTATCTTAAAATCGTGATTTTAAATTTTAGAGATCTAAACTTCGTGCCCGTAGTTTATTCATTCAATAATCACAAATAACGGTATATAGTATTCTATTGCTGAATATAGAAACAGGGCAAAAGACGCAGCTGTTAGAAATACCAGCAGAATCCTGAGAGCTTAAACTTTAGAGTTTACATTAAATAACGGACCGATTTTGTTTAATACACTTCCCTGGAGCTGCAAGTATCACTTTGGAACCGGTTGCATGGAGTACTGATAAATCACTTCACAAATCAGTGAAAATGATGCGATTAAATATGCATTCCTTCACAGAAATCATTTTGTTTCTTTATTTCCAGATCAATTTTATTTTAACTGTAACGATGCTTTGTTTTAACCTCTTATTTTAGAAAAATATTTGGTTTGTCGTCATGGAAATACAACTTGAGCTGAAGTAATGATATTTTGAACCAGTCGACTTGTGTTTTTCCTACACAGAATCTCGGTATAAGGATACATAACGTCAGAAAATACATTCATTTTCGGCAAACTATTGCTTTTGGGACAAACTAATGGCTTATTACGCAGAACAAGTGCAACAGAAAATAAATCTAATATGATTTGGTAGAAAATGATACGCATCGAAAAAAATAAACTTCTTTAAAAAGCAAATTCCTTTGACTTCCTAATGCGAGATTTCGTCGAAAATAGTAACACATTCAATTCACTGACATCTAATAAAGCATTACTCTAGACTATCTCGATCTCATCGAAGGAAAAGATGAAATAAAATGGAACTACTTTGTAAGAAAAACAAACTATTTGTCCAAAGCAAAAGGAATACTTTTTCATATATCCACTTATATGCATTTCGCAGAGAGAAAAAATATGAAATCTTACAAATCATTTAAAGAAATTTAAACATATCTGTTATCGGAATACACATTAGTAAACCTATATTCTCGTCGTTGTTGTTGTTGTTGTTGTTGTTGTTGTTGTTGTTGTTGTTGTTGTTGTTGTTCAATTACTAACCGATATCATCTGATAAACGTGAAATTTAAAGTATCTACGGGCCATCCACTAATAAAATAAATTCCACTGTTTAGTTAAAATGCGTTAGAATAGTTACTGCTCATCTCATGTTGGTACATAACTTCCAATACAAAGTGTATCAAATTTCGTTATCTTATAAATATTAATGTTCAATTTTATAACATGTTAAATATTCATTGCATGAGATGACAGGTAAAAGGTACTGAAACGGGGCCCTCCAAATACTTATAGGTATGTGTCAGAACAGTTAACCCTTTCCCTCATACGACCGACAGACAATCAGGGAGGGAGATATACCAACCAATACCGTCTTAACCCTTTCCCTCATATAGACTCATTTTGACGCACTCAATAGGTACCACATAAAGACTGATCTGCAGAAAACCACAGTTAAACCTTACAAAATTTAAATACAAAATCTTCATTTCCAGACCACTGAGGAGTAGCGAACAGCATAAAACCTGATCAGCCTGCAAGTCACTCGCAGGCTGATCTGGTTTTATGCTGTTCGCATAGGTCTTTTCATGGTTTCCTCTATGAGGGAAAGGGTTAAGCAGGAATAAACATGGATTGTTTTCTAATATTATTATCATATTCTTTAAGTTGGGTACATCCCATCGCAGTGATTTATTGGTGTAACCAGTACTAAGTGTTATGTTCCTGTGACATATTTTATATCTATATTTAGTTCAGTGGTATACTTTTCAATTAACTATATTCATCAATTTAGAGTACATAAACATGAAAGCAAATTTGTAAATGAATTGAAAGTAAAAACTACGAAAGACGAACATTCAGTCTTTAGCGTTTTTTCTTTTTCCACAGAAAAAAAAGGGCAATTTTACATTGTCACGAGTATACCAAATCGAATAGAATACAAAGTGACTAATGAATTAAGAATTACTGCCAAATATATCCATTCAGCATTTCCAGCTGTAAATACTTGTATAAGTAGTGTTTCACTATAGTTGTGATAAAAAAAAAAAGAATTATAATAATGAATTACAATAAAATAGGTCATCACGAATGTCATTATTTACATGGTTACATAACCTGGAGAGCACTAATTGTATTGAAATAACATTCAATTATATTCAATTCTTGGATTAATCTGCAATCACCATACTAAACTTAGTATCGTATGGACATGTACGGGTACACTTTTCTTATTTAAAGAACATATTTCGTAAACAGATAATATACCAGTAATTTCCCCCGTCAGAAATGGCGGGGTTAACAATCTTAACACCTGCTGCGATCTATACAACTTTTGTCGGCATATCTGTCAGTCTGTATTTACAATGGCGCCAACAATGTTCAGAAATGTTCACATTTACTTAGAGATTATATTTTTCGATTTTCTACTAAATTGCCGAAACCGACATTGAGAATGTTATTTAAACAACAAAATAATGGAATCTGCGGGAAGAAATGAAACTGATCATAAATGACTATGCAAATTGCAGGTAAGTGAGAATTGCCGCTAGAAACAATCTAGAAGAATTAATGTTTGCTCTTGGTTTAGTAAAACATGACTGCGTTTTTTTAGCTCAAATTGAAGTTTCAAATTATTTCAGAGTTCTATTTTGCAAAATTCAGGACATTTCTTGTCATCTTTTCTAACTCATCATATATTAAAAATCACAAAATTGCAAATAAATGACATCTGAATTTCTTTCCTTTTACGAGAATATTAAAATAACAGTACCGACAAAATAGTTTGTGAAAATAAGTCATATCTGCGCAGTTGTGGTTTTAAATTTACGTCCAATTCCCAGTGTCAGAAATGGTGATGGAAAGTAAAATAGAGGATCATTCGAAATATATTTTTAAGCTAGGAACAACCAGAAAGTTATTTTGATACTGACGAAAATAAAATTTATGTCTCCATTGAGAAACCTAATCGCATAACAGCAAAAATTCAACGAATAAAATTGTGATATGCACTGCAAAAAGTATCAAAAATTCTTTCCATTGGATAATCATAAACTCGAGAGCCTGAATTGTGAATGCTTCTGGGAACCGAAACCTAAGGGTTGGTGTACACTTTTAGGGATAACGGTTATTCAGTTGTGTCTTCAACAAGTAAATCTGAATATTCTTACGCCGAACACATGATCCAAATACAGCGCGATTACATAGCATCTGCATTTTAATGTATATTAATTATCTTATGATTGAAAAAAAAAATATTGATCATTTGTTGGTGCTACCTATGGTCCAAATACCATTAGTATTTCTCTAGCAATGTTTTTAGCATACTGTTCACGGAGATGATAATGACCCACGATAACAATCATCGCAACATTTAGAATAAAGCGTTTATAAGCCTAATGCTTCGATTTGCATACTATCTCTCGTATATATATATATATGCTCTTACTTTCAATAGAATCTTGCTCGAATTCCACCAACAATACTTAGGGCTAAGTAATATCTAAATTCTTAAACTAAGTAGATACACATTCAACAATTACTACTTTATGGAATATTCAAATTCATAACTAAGTTGAAATACATTATTACCTTAATGTCTAACAATAATTGTTAAGAAATGAAATATTTGGGTATTTAAATAGAGAAACACAAGACTAATGAAAATCGCCCTTAAGTATTAAGTTTTACCTAGTGCTAAGAAATGTTGGTGGAATCTGACCCTGGTATGTATCTACTACTAGTATACCTTATAAACGATGAGAAATACTCACATCTTAAATAGGCAAAATAAAATGAATTAAAAGAACAATATATTCTCTTCTTATTTGTAGTACAACTTATCGTATATTTTCTTAAATATAAACTTCTTGCGTCATTAGTGAAACTTTCCTTTTAATCGCTTATCTACCTATGCAAAATGCAAACGGTAATGTAAATTAGGGGAAATTGACAAAATAAAATGATGACATCGGATTCATACGTAAGATTGAACTTCGCAGACAATATGATCAGTTACTGTTTTCTCCTCGGATTCAATGTACATATTATGTTTTTCTCAAACTTTTTTATATTTCCTTGTACTGGGACTTCTTTTTTGATCTTCAATATTATATTACACCCAGTAATATAATGCACCTTTACATGCTGAGCGTCAAGCAAAGCAGATACACCAGGACCATATTGAACGACATGGGCATGTCACGGCCAAGGATTGGATGACATAGGTCTACCAGAGATCGAACCTCTGACATTCTGGATTCTGGGCGTAACACTGTACAGCTGTAACGGTACAACGTAACACTCTAAACACTGCATCAGTGGCACAACTGTATCGCTATAAACGCTATATCAATGGCACAACTGTAACACTCTAAACACTGTATCAATGGCACAACTGTAACGCTCTAAGCACTATATCAATGGCACAACTGTAACGCTCTAAGCACTATATCAATGGCACAACTGTAACGCTCTAAACACTGTATCAATGGCACAACTGTAACACTCTAAACACTATATCAATGGCACAACTGTAACGCTCTAAACACTGTATCAATGGCACAACTGTAACACTCTAAGCACTATATCAATGGCACAACTGTAACGCTCTGAGCACTATATCAATGGCACTACTGTAACACTCTAAACACTGTATCAATGACACAACTGTAACACTCTAAACACTGTATTAATGGCACAACTGTAACACTGTAAACACTATATCAATGGCACAACTGTAACACTCTAAACACTGTATCAATGACACAACTGTAACACTCTAAACACTGTATTAATGCACAACTGTAACAACTGTAACACTGTAAGCACTATATCAATGGCACAACTGTAATGCTCTAAACGCTATATCAATGGTACAACTGTAACCCCTTAAACACTTATCAACGACACAACTGTAACACTCTAAACACTGTATCAATGGCACAACTGTAATGCTCTAAACGCTATATCAATTGTACAAATGTAACACTCGAAACACTATATCAATGGTACAAACCTAACGCTCTTAACACTATGCAATGGTTCAAACGTAAGCTCTAAACACTATGCCAATGGTTCAAACGTAACGCTCTAAACACTATGCCAATGGTTCAAACCTAACGCTCTAAACACTATGCAAATGGTTAAAACTTAATGCTCTAAACACTGACAATGGTTCAAACGTAACGCTCTAAACACTATACCAATGGTTCAAACGTAACGCTCTTAACACTATGCCAATGGTTCAAACGTAACGCTCTAAACACTATGCAAATGGTTCAAACCTAACGCTCTAAACACTATGCCAATGGTTCAAATGTAACGCTCTAATCACTATGCCAATGGTTCAAACGTAATGCTCTTAACACTATGCCAATGGTTCAAACGTAATGCTCTAAACACTATGCCAATGGTTCAAACGTATTGCTCTAAACACTATGCCAATGGTTCAAACGTAACGCTCTAAACACTATGCCAATGGTTCAAACGTAACGCTCTAAACACTATGCCAATGGTTCAAACGTAACGCTCTAAACACTATGCCAATGGTTCAAACGTAACGCTCTAAACACTATGCCAATGGTTCAAACGTAACGCTCTAAACACTATGCCAATGGTTCGAACGTAACGCTCTAAACACTATGCCAATGGTTCAAACCTAACGCTCTAAACACTATGCCAATGGTTCAAACGTAACGCTCTAAACACTATCCCAATGGTTCAAACGTAACGCTCTAAACACTATGCAAATGGTTAAAACTTAATGCTCTAAACACTGACAATGGTTCAAACGTAACGCTCTAAACACTATACCAATGGTTAAAACATAACGCTCTAAACACTATGCCAATGGTTCAAACGTACTCTTAACTATGCAAAAGTTTTAACAAATTTTCAAACAAGGTCAATCAAACACTATGTCAGCGGTACAAACGTAAGGCTCTTAACACTATACCAATGGTTCAAACGTAATGCTCTAATCAATATGTCAGCGGTACAAACGTAACGCTCTTAACACTATACCAATGGTTCAAAGGTAACGCTCTAATCAATATGTCAGCGGTACAAACGTAACGCTCTAAACACTATACCAATGGTTCAAACGTAATGCTCTAATCAATATGTCAGTGGTACAAACGTAACGCTCTAAACACTATACCAATGGTTCAAACGTAACGCTCTAAACACTATACCAATGGTTCAAACGTAATGCTCTAATCAATATGTCAGCGGTACAAACATAACGCTCTAAAACTATACAAAATGGTTCAAACGTAACGCTCCGTAACGCTCTAAACACTATGCAATAGGTACAGATATATAATGCTCTAAACATCATGCCAATATTACAAAATTTAATCAATTTATTATCGCGGTGTTCTCGAAAAAGTGTTTATTTATTTAAAGTTCTGACCTTGGACAAATTGATTTCAAAACACGAGGTCATCCATCATTTTCTGCAGGGAAAAGGAAATTTGATTAATCAGAATCCAAGAGGCAACAATTAAAGACCCCCTAACCGTTGGCACAGTCACTAATTATTTATGAGTTGTACATGTCATGCTGATCTCATTTATCAACGTTATCTTCCTGTGACATGTGAAACGTATTGCGAGCATCGCTCGATTTTATAATACTACTAATATATATATATCACCAAATAGTTTATCAGTAATATTTTCGTCATCAGCAAATCAATGTCCATTATAAAAAGAACTTTCTCAACACTGTTCAATACCAAAAATTGTAGATATGTTTAGATTTGATATCATATTTAATAAACTTGATTCCCTCGTTTCTTATGTTCAGATACGGAAAGTGTATGACATGAAAAGACGCTCAGTTATTGTTAAAGGGTTGTTTTTTAATTTGATTTTCAACGTTTCTAGACAACCGATTATAATGGTTGATCGTTATACGAGTAATGAAGTTAACTGAAAGGAATACGATCGAAAACGATCATAGACTGTCGTTACCAACAATGGCAACATACCAATTACGAAAGATTATGAGGCTAGGAAAGACTAATTCGGTTTATCGGGAAAATTGTTACAATTAATCAAGCACATTGCCGTTCCAAGTTCATTAGCTGCATGGATGATTCCGATGTCGTGTACGTGTCGTTATTTCATTGATTTACTTCTCTTAAATCCATGTTAAACATATAAATTTTATTCCACCAGGTTTATTTTTTCTTTAAATTTTGATATAGGTATATCAGTGTACGTTTGAACTTGATATTTTAAGAAACAGACTGCAGCACGAACAATATATAAAGGATATTTGTTTGTATCTATGGAAATGCAATTTTAATTCATTGAGTAAACTTCGTAAATTAGCTACGCCACTCGTGAGAATACAATTTTCGAAAGTCACGAAATGTGATAAAAATTACATCTTCCACAAAAAAAAGCAAAAGCACATTTTCTTTTTATTTTATGTTGAAGAGAATGAAATTTAATTTTAAAATGTCCATTGTGAAATCATCAAATATAATTGTTACTTATAGCACAGTAATCCACTCACAAGCATAAGTATATTCTATATATGTTTTTCCTATTCAGTACGTGTTTACATATGTCATGGAAGCCCACTATAGCTCAATAGACACATTCACATGCTTGCCGGATATAGGCAAATATCAGAAGAATATTATTGAACTGTAGGATTTTCCTTGTCGGTTTGGTGAAATGTTTTATTATGTTATTGCGCAATACAGTCAGTTCGATTTATACAGTGTATATATACGACTTTATTTCAAAGAGAATATGTCTTCCTTTACTTTCTACATATATTTTATAGAAGAGAACATAATTTGTAGTTTGCTATAGTTGCTGGGAAATTTTACATTTGTATTAACTTCTTGTTATTGTTTTCTCTTATTAACAGTTCACAAACTCATATACTAATTTTCTTTCTGTTTACTTGTTTGCAATGTTTAAGAGTCCCATCAACAGTATTTTAGAAATCTGTAGATACATGCAACAGATAGAGTGTTGCCTCGCAGCGATATGTAGACTCCAAAATGACCAAAACGAGATCGACTCGAACTCTCTGTGGTAAGAGGTTACGGGATAGTCAGTCAACGACTCTGTCAATTGGGCCACCGAGTCCAGTGTTTTCTTTTTTCAATGAGGTACGTTTTAATCTGTAACTGTTTTCGATGATATCCCTATATATATGTGCAACGAATAATAACCGCAAACCAGTTTGTTTTATACAGGAATGTATCCAAATTGATGTCGTAAATAGCTATTTCGTGTAAATTCCATTGGCAGTCTCTCAGTGCCTTGAACGCTTTGATTTATTATGTATGAAATAGTTCTATGAAAGATAGGGTGGTTAATTTCCATTTCGCTTTTACATATTTAAATTGATTCTTAAGAGCATATAAGGGGAAGCGACCTGTTATTAACTGTTCTGTGTTGTTTTGTCGATCGTTATTGCACTTTGCGGTACGGTGAGATGAAGAACAATTCTCTCATTTCTAACAAATGAAACATAATGAACACTGACACGGCTATCCAGATGATTGCTTTACTGTCCGGGTAATGGGTTTTCTGTTGCCAATCTCAGCTGACTTGATTACCATCAGTGCTCCGAACATTTCAAAACAATCGACGATGTCTTGTTCACGTGAATGAAGCAGCCTCGCTTAACGCTTATTGATTGGATTGGCAGTCTTAGCTACTAAAAGGCTGGCCTGAATCCAAAAGGGACAAAAGGCATATCAGGGCATTTCATAGTTCGTAAAATATCAATTAAAATACATAATAATGAGAAATATTAACAGTGTTTTATTCTATTATATTAAGCTTCATACTAACGCGCGATAAAATGATAATTTCTGTACATTTCATATGAGGTACCGACAGGATTTATTTGCTGGAAATGATATCCAATAATATGGAAGTTAACATTTTAATCGACCAAAATTCCGTACTAGTGAATTTCCAATTATTTAATTTGCATGTCTGCAATATTCATAGATTAGATTCTGGAAGATCCTTCCCACTTTTCCTTCAAAGTGCATTAATATGTTAGGACCCCTGTAATGTTACAAGTGAACGAGAAATTCTCAATGTAAAAAAAAGAAAGAATATATTTACTTTAGATCGATTGAGAAACAAGATATCACCACTTATATAAACCACTCTCGATGACTCTGGTGGCGGCGTGTGTGGTCATTATTATGGGAGGAGAAAACCCACGTGTCTCGACGGGCGACCACTTTACCCTCTAACGTACGTGATAAGAAATTGAACCGGGACGCATTGACGAGAAGTGAAGCGACAACGATTTTTTTTTTTATCATTTTAAAATGAGCATACTAAAGGTTTTAATCATACTACAAATTCGTTAATCTGGTAGCAAATTCTACTTGAACACACATGATAAAGTTTTACCTCAGAGGGAAAAAAAACTAACTAAAAACTAAGAAGCTTCAACAAATTTAATGACCAGATTCAATCGTTTCAATCAATGAACAGTCGTCCCATTGTTGCACATTACTAATTCACATTCCAATCACTTGAAACTGATATATTCTTAAATTGTTCAAAATAATGTATGTGATTTAGGAGGAACATCCCATGTCAGTGTTGTTCTTTACATATGGATCAACTTTGGACATATTCTTATATGAATCACCCTCTGCTGTTCCTATATTGTACCAGTACTTTAATTGTTAGTCCCAGTGAACGTCTGAAAATTTGTCGACATGCTCTATAAATGCTAAATTTATTGTTGTTTTATATTTCCTTCCGTCAGTTTTTTAGATTGTTTGATTTGATTTAGCGTCCAATTGACATTATGTCAATCATTTGGAGGCGATGTCTACTTGAGACAAATATAGTGCTGCCACACTATAATATCACGCCGTAGACATGTGGCATGATACCACACCCAGTCACATTATCCTGGCGTCCTGGAACTACCCTTATATGCTGAGCGCCAAGCAAGCGAGTTATATACCAGTACCATTTTTACGACTTTTTCGCCAAACCAGTACACTACTTTCTAAGACTTTGGTACGTTGCGACCGGGGATCAAACCCTCAACCTACCGATTACGGGGCGGACGCTCTAACTACTCGGCCAGGGTCCTGGTCCCGTACATTTGTTCACAATAGCAAAAACTTGACAACTGATTTAATGTAAGTATTCATTGCGTTTTCAGAAGGAATATATAATTATATAATGTACCATTGTGGACAAATACTTTCTAAGATCAGGTATTATATCAATCATATCTTTGAATCTAAATAAAGTAAATAAATAAATAAATAAATAAGGCCGCTTTCAGTCTTACCTTTTAATTATTTTGATTACTTTTGCTCGGGCTATTGAACGATTAGGATAATTAATGATAAAGTTTATGCCGTGAAACAGAGCTTAATAATAATGCATTTGAAGAGGTTCCAAGTAATGTCCATCTAAACCAGATCTTTCCAGTGTTTACAGGTGTATTCAAATTGACTCATATGCTATCCAATAGCTATATATATTCCGTGATAACTGATGGTCAATGGTTGACCTGGCTTACAAAAAAAAACACAAGAGGCTTAAACGTCCATAGCTAAAAACTGAAAAAGGTAGGTTTATATCTTTCGGTAAAGCGTTGTCGTGGTGTCTAAAGAGTTATTTGCGTTTTGAGAATAAGGCCATTTTCAAAAAGGTATGAACAAATCTTCAAGGGTTGCTAATCTTAATTGTTTCATGTTGTACAGAATATATCCTTTTTTCTGTTTTAACAACAAAATTCTTACAATTTATAATGCAAGACTATTTTGGTTTCATGTGCATATCGAATAATTAATGTTTATTGATATTAGATCTAATCAATATTTTTTTGTTGACGATACAAGTTGAGAACCTGTAATCGTAAGAGCCCCGTAGTTTAAACATGTCCTAAATTGGCCAATGTTGTCCGTGAAACTGCGAATACCTGTTGTTCTAAACTACTGTTTACAACTTTTTGTTCCACCAACTTACAGTCTGTGAGAGTGATCGACGAAAGAAGGAATGGCAGCTGTCTGATCAAAATTATTCAAAGACAAACAACCACATGTGTACATATGATTCCACAAAAATGAGAAAAGGTAAACAATCTTAGTTAAATGTATAATTATCGGATATGCTCTTATTCGGACACATGGCGATTACACCAGTTTAGAGGGTGATTCGGTACTCTGTCAAAACGGACCCAAGTAAAAACTGACCCAAGTTAAAACGGTGCTTAATTGGTCAAATTGTCCCATATGGATGTGAAGATTGGTTAAAATGGATCCATTATAAATGTGTAATAATTTGATTAAAGTAACGTGTACAAGGCAAAGTGAGTGTGACATCTCAGACGTATTTATTTAGGCTTGAGTCATTTGGACATACAAATATACAAAATAAACAATACTGTAGTATTAAAGACACTGAAACGAAACTGCCACTTTGGACCAAAATAAAAAAGCCCGTAGGAACTTGCATAGGGCCAAATATTTTTTTATAAACTTAGAAAAGACGTTGCTAAAAAGACAATTTAAAATCGAAAGTTAAAATTTGCAAATTTAACAAACTATATGAAATCAAGAAACAAAAATACCGTATTCAAAATTTTAAAAATTTATAAAAATTGACGGAAGAAAATATACTGGAAACAAGAAATATCTTTAAAAAAAGATATTCGGCGTAAAATGGAAAACAAACTGAACTCCTACAATCTAATAATAGACTGTATTTCCGGGAACCCAGATGTATTCTCAAAATAGTGATCATGCAGTCTATTTATATACATTCTGTACACACTGACATGGTTAAGTTTACTTATTACAAAAAGGGGTCAAAGGTATGTTATTGTATATGTAAGATTCATAATGTTTGTTGGTTAGATCCGTATTGATAAAGTAAGACCCCCTAATTGATAGGAAAGTATATGTTAATTATAATATATGGGTTAACTTCCACCTCCTCCGCATACTACATGATCAGCAGGTTAAAGTGGGCGAGTCCACTTCTGCAGATTTGCAGGGGGGATTTTGGTCTAAAAATAAACATCGAAAAAAAAGAATGTCAGTAAAGTGAATCTAATATAGACGATCTATATAACTTCTTTTATACACATTTTATAGATTATTAAAGACAAAATTCGGGTTTAAGATTATTTGATACCGGTAAAACTCAACTAGATTAAGTGTTAAATTATATTTAGAATGCGTAATCATAAAATATGATGATGATGACAATGATATCTCAAAAAATAGAATTGCATTTAATAAATTATGGATTTTGTTGTACAGTTGAGAATTTGATGCTGCCATAAGAAATGAGAAATTCCATGCATCATAAAAGTTCATATATATGTATTGACACATTGTTTATTTTAATCCAATTTTTGCTATAATCAAAAATAAAAAAAAACGTCTTGTTTAAATTTTGTCACATGAAATGTTTTGTATTTTGTTAACATTTAGTTAAGTAGGCATAGAAATCAATTATCACTTAACAATACTACCATTGGTAATAGCAAAATAAGGCCAATTAAAACATTACCATATAATGTTCATAGGTGTCAAAAGTCATTTGAGAGCTCAGTTTTCTAAATGTGTTTTACTTCCATTCCTCAGTCCTTGTGTAAATTTCTTTTTTGATATATGTTTAATGTAAACCAAAACCTATCGTATATCTCAACAAAAATGTAAAGGGAAAACATTTTTTGTTTGATGTTCCATCTGTTATGATGTGGCGAAAAACAAAAGTAAGGTAAAAATTATGTTTGTTATAAATGTATGATGTAATAAATTGTATCATATATTTTTATGTAAGGATCAAATGAGTGTCTCACAGATGGGTTTCAAAGATTGTCTCTGAAAAACAGTTCACATCGTCTCGATAAAAGGTTCACATTGTTCCGGTTCATAAATCACTGAATATAATACAAGGGATACTTCTATAAACCTAGAATTATACCTCTTTGGAAAAAATGCCAAATAAAGCAGTCATTTATGAAAGTAACTATTTTAACCTATCGCCAGCTGGGCTCTCGATCTCCATTGTGTAGTGCCTGTATAGGGCACTATTCCCCCGTCCAAAAAGTACCCCCCATTTTCAAGTAAAATTTTCCCTAGAAACAAAATATAACAACTCACATTAATAACAAAAAAGACCAAGTGGCATATTTTTGTACTGTATACCATATAATTTCCATTTCAATTTTACAGTTAAAGCTGCCAGACAGGAACTATTTTGTATATTTTCATTAACATGATTATTGTATGGATGTGCATTAAAAAAAAAAAAGTGCCTAAAATCCCCCCAGCAGGGGAAAACGACACCAAAATTCCCCCTCATGAAGGTAGAGGTACTGTTCCCCAAGTACAGAGAGAAATATACTGGTATGTAACAGAAGAACATTGTGATCTAGGTCAGGCAGGAGTACGGTACTTTAGTATTCCTTGTATTATGTATAGTGATTTATGACCCGTCATTTGTGCCAGAGACCCCTTAAATCAACCATGGTTTACTTTGTCTCCAGTTAGAACTGTGTCATGGCAAGATTAAGTTTAACTAATTTGAAAATAATTGTGTTTGTGTCTATTTTAGTTGTACTTGAGTTATTACCTACTGTATATGCTCCTTTGAGCTACCCATTTGATTACATGTACATTGCATTGTATTACATTATTAGAAATAAACTGAAAAGTGTCTTGAATATCTTGATTCTGAAAAACAAATTAAAAATGTTTCTGGCAAAGTCATATGATATTCAGCAGTGATCTTTTAAACTAACTTGTATCGCTTTTTTAACAATAACATAATGATGTAACAAAAAAAACAATATGCTTTGTTTATTGTTTCAGCTGTAATTCTTACACAAAGTCACACAGTTGGAGTGCATGACCCTTAAATAAACAACATGGGATCATTACACATATGCAGCGATGATGAAACCTCTACTCAGTCAGTCTACAGCTGTAGATTATGCTGCTCAAAGTTTCCATCAATATGCATACTGCATAACCACATACTTCAGTGCAGTGGGGAAGGGACTTACATATATGACAACAGGTTTAGGACGGTTTATTCCTTGTCATTTGACCACTTTCATAAAGGATATAGTCAGAATCCTATCCAGTCTGGGGATGAATTGGAAAAAGATGGATTTTCAAATACTGAATCTGACAAAATTATAAAAGAGATACATGATATACTAAAGGCATATTCAGTTGTGTACAAAAGATTGTGTTCCTATATTCATTTAAACAACACAAGCTCAGAGTCAGAAGAAACAAAAGATGATGGTTCATCAATTATAAAATTAGATAAAGAAATGGTATAAATGAAGAACCTACAAGAAGAAAAAGAGGCCGTCCTAAGAAAGCAACCCTTCAAAGAAATAAATGCATCCCAGAATTGTCAGAGAAAAATGAGGGAAATCCATCAGAAGAGAATATACTTACAAATATCAGAAGTAGAAAAAGGGTTTTGAGAAATAAGAAAAGGATAATAAAAGATGTTTCAAATGAAAACTTGTACAAAAGGAAAGTAGATGGTGAAGATTTGTCCAAGGTTTCTGTGAAAGAAGAGGATGTAGATCAATCAGCTGATATTGGTGACAGTACCCCCACACTTCTCACAATTGATGAACAGCCTAGTGATGAAGATGCATCTGAAGTCAAAAACAGACACGATGTCCCTGAAACAGATGAAAAATCAACACAGAAAACGGATATAAAAACTGAGGATAAAGACATTGAGTGCTCAAAACTAAATTTAAAATCTGTTAAAGGTGTGAATAAATCAATAAAAGCAGCTGTGGTTCTTAATAGCAGTATTAAAGATGAAAATCCAAGAAGACGATGCGGAAGAAAGAAATTGGATCTAGAAACGTGTGAGGTTTGTGGGAAACGTGTTAAGCGTAGCAAGCTAAAAATTCATGCCATAAGTCACAGTGATAATCGTCCATATCAGTGTGAGAAGTGTCCAAAGACTTACAAGTATCCTGAACATTTATCTATGCACATGAAATCACATGAGGATGTTCTACCATTCTATTGTGAAGTTTGTGGACAAGGTTTTGTGGATGCCAACAGGTAATAGAGCTTCAAGATTTTTCTCAGTTCTGTTTCTGATTTTAAATTGGCATGGACAAAATGTCCTTAAATTATCCTTGTCAGTTGTCTGTCAAAAATACCCTTGACAGCTTTATTTGGTGGTATAGTTTAAATGCTATGTTCAGTTAATTCTACAATCCAGATGTAATGTATATCTTTTTCTTTACTTCAGTTTTGAGAAGTATCTGTTAGCCTATTCAGAACAAAGCTTAACCCTTTACTTCATATATACTCATTTTGATGCATTGGCAAACAGAGCAGAGCCAGATCAGACCCTCTGTTTGCTCAAACAAACTTGTAGCTCAGATTCTATACTCTGCATGGTTTTATGTATAGTTTAAAGTTCGGTCAATTAATATTCACCAAGTCATTAATTTAAACATGAATATTCATGACAATCTCTGCAATCATTTGGAAGCCAGATTAACTTACATGCACCTCAGGATTACTTGTAACTGATTAAAATCAGCTCAAGCCTCCGTCCCACACCCAAGACTAGTAATACACATTAAGAAATTTTAGTTTCATGCAGTCCAACTTGCTGCAAAATGTTATTACATAATAAAGAGATGTATACTATAAGGACATGGACTTTTTCATTTAAAATCTATTTCATTGGCTGTGATAAAGTTTTATATTGGTAAATTGTTCTCATGTATGGTGACTGTGAGACAACAGAGAAGAGTTCAATACCCTCATCTGGTTGTTCATACTGAATAACTAACTGAATATAATTCTTTACTTGTCTTATAATGTGGACATATCTATAAACTGCTTGTTGATTGACAGGTTGAAGAGACATGCTGTAATGCACACCAGTAGCCGCCCATTCCAGTGCCCGACATGTTCAGCAGGGTTTGTGACCAGGTACAAACTGGAGCGCCATATGTTTGCTCATACAGGTTTGTACTGCCTTCTTCTGTTTCTAGGTACTAAACACAAAAATTTCTTCGAGTCCACAGATTTGTTCAAAAGTTGGGAGTCCTCAATGATTTTTTTGGGGTGTGTGTTTGTGTGTGTGTGTGTGGGGGGGGGTAATTTACTACATTTTACGGGTAGTTTTCCCTAGCCAAAATCTGACATTTTTTCCCCAAAATAAGTACCTATTTTCCCACTATTTTTTTTTATCAGAAGAAATAATTCATTGAATCCTTATGAAATTTGTGTTATTCTTATAATTTAATTTGATTTGACACTTTCTTTGACATATACCACCTATAATAAGGTAATTTTATTATTAAATTATTAAATTAAAACAATTTCATTATCTTTTATTTTCCCAATTTTTGATTTATAATGCTAATTTTCCAAGTAAGAAAGCTACAGGTAGTAAAAAAAAAATAATATAAAATATCACTGGTCCTGGCTGCCCAGGTAAATATTTGGTAATCTTAGACTGGATTTTTCAATGTATACAGTGTGCTCAAATACACCCATATGGGGATGTTTTATCCCCAAAATTGTCTTCAGTGGGTACAAAAATTAAAGAAAAACACAAATTTTACCCCCACTCTCAAATTTAAGTGGGGACACTGGTATAGATTGAAATAGATGCAACTTGTTATTATGTGCATGTTTAAAAATCAAATTATTATTTCAACCTGAGAGACATCCATGCTCCCAAACCAGGAAAACTTAGTCGCTCAAATACAGAACTGGGAGGCTGGATATATCAACTCTATGTGTCCATTTTGTTTTAATTTTCAATGTGAATCACCCAAGAATGGTCTTGTCCTATGTAATTCTTAAATTGTCTGCTTGACTTACAAAGTTGTAAGAAGTAGGAGCCCTGGTGCATATCTGGTAGTTTCAGGCTTTCAGTCTACCGGTCATATCACTGACTGCTTTAGCAGTGACCTTGACTGTTTAGGCATCAAGATTTGAATTAGATGGTTAGTGAATTTACTCCATTTAATATTGGAGTCAAGATAACAATTTGGTCTACAGTTTTGACTACATATAGATTTGATTTTTAGATGTGTATATTCAAAAGGATGCAATGTATTGACATGTCTTTAGCTGTGACCTTGACTGTTTAGGGGTCAAGAAGATGCAGTGTGACCTCTGCGGAATGCGGTTCGCCCACAAGGAAAACCTGAGTCAGCACATCGCAGGTATACACAAGAAAGAACGCCGGTTCCCCTGCCCCGACTGTGACAAGTCCTTCTTCACCAACTATCAGCTCAAATGTCATTCAATGAAACATGCAGGTAAGTGTCAGGTGTGCATTTTACAAAAAAATCTCAAATAATTCAAAATGTTCAATGTTTGTAACTCCCTTTTATAATGATCAAGAAAGACAGTAAAATTCAGATTCCCACAAATGTCTGTTCTTTGTGAATTCTATGATCCCTTGAGGCAAATGTTTTCAACAGATCAAGAAAATAATGAATAATGAATCTATTCAAATGTATGGAATACATGTACTCTTGTCAGTCACATTGAAATCTGTAACATCAGTATTATTGTAATTGTCAGTACCGTTACGTTGATAATTTAAGGTATATCTTAAGTTTAACCCTTTCCCTCATAGAGGACACCATGAAAAGACCTATGCGAACAGCATAAAACCAGATCAGCCTGCGAGTAACTCGCAGGCTGATCAGGTTTTATGCTGTTTGCTGCTCCTCAGTGGTCTGGAAATGAGGACTTTATAATTAAATTTGGTAAGGTTTAACTGTGTTTTTCTGCAGATCAAGCTTTATGTGATACCTATTGAGGGCGTCAAAATGAGTCTATATGAGGGAAAGGGTTAAGGTAATCCGTCATTAAATTCTGATCATGGTCATCAAGTGATCATTGGAATTTTATAGTTAGTGTAAGCATTTATAGACTTAAAGCAAAAGAGCTTAGAACTCCAAGTCAGTGGATGCTTGTATCTTCACTGAAGTCTTTTTAAGCATTTGAAAGACTATGATTATAATTTAGTGATGGATGGATTACCTTAATCTTTTTTCACATTGATTGCAAAACAAGTTCTCCTTACTTCTATGAATCCATCTCAGTGGCTTTAATAGCAGTTACTAGCAAGTTACCATTCCCTTTCCAAATTTGAGATAGTAAAAAACAAAAAAATACAAAGAAATGTTCTTTTTTTTTTTTACTCACCCTGCACTTATGTTCACTTGCAATGGCAAGGAATTACACGCCCCTTTTTTATTATGGGAAGAAACTGGAATATTTAAAAAAAAAAAAAACTTGTGTCAGGACTGACAACTACGTGACTAGAAATCAATCCTGGGATAAATTGGTAAGAAGTAAAGCATGTTATTACTATGCCATCTTGTTGTTTTCAGGTGTACGTCCATACAAGTGCAGCCACTGTACATCCGACTTTATAGAGAGGAAGGAACTGAGACGTCACATGCGCAAACAACACCGACTAAGTCTGGATGGACACTCCCTCCCTCATGGTGAGCTCATCCTTTAAAGTGATGATGAAAGTCTGGTTGCTGATAAAATATTTTTATTTTAATGATGGATATCAAATTGAACTGGAATTTATATATATTTTTGAGATATAGTATTTGGGTGGAAATTATTTGCTGAAATGCCATTAAGATGTTTATGAAATCCTGAAAATAATGAGAAATGTGTGATTTAAGTGTACTAATCATATCATATGTGAGTGGATTGAAAGCCTTTTAGAGTCTTCTCATTTATAATGTGCTTTTAGTTAAAAGACTGAAAATTTGTGTAGATGCTGGAAAGCTTCCATTATCTTTATATTGGTATTGGTGACTGGTGTTTTCAAAGTCTTGGGTCATTTAATGGCAGTTTATTGCTGGGGAACTTAGCATCTGCAATTGAATTTTGGTTTGCTGACTAGTGGTTGGAAAGTCCATCCTGTATCTTGGAACCCGTTGGTTCAGTGAGTGGCATTATTAAGCTTATAAGGGTAGTTCCAAGACTGGTTGGCCCCTTGTCAGGATAATGTGACTGGCTGAGGTATCACGCCACTTGTCTATGGCATAATACTGAAGTGTAGCAGCACTGCATCTGTCTCATGTTGATATAGATTCCAAAATGAGAGGAATGTGAAAGCCAAGCAAATACAATCAGTTTTCTCATTTAAATCTTAACTTTGTTTCTTATTAAAAACTTCAAAAACGTAGCAAATCAAGGGCATTCATGTTACAAACCTGGTGTTTTACCTCTTGCACATCCGTGACCAGCCACCTTGTTGACATAGTATCCTTAGTTACTAATGCAACATAAGCTTGTGTAAACTACAGTCTCAACAATTGATTCAGTCTATCTTAGTCTTCCCAGGACTAAAAGAACATAACCCCTGACTGTCTTAACTCTGTACCTCATGAATATTCATGTACAAAATTATTGCTTGAAAAAATTACCGGTAATATACTGAACTTGAAATATCAAAGTAATGGATTTTTCTGAGATACTTTTTTATTAGCTAAGAATGAAGACCCTGATTAGACAGCTCCTAAAGGATCTGGGTCTGCTCTGTTTGCCAGTGTGTCAAATGAATCCATATGATGTAAGGGGTTGAGTGAAATATTTATTACTGTTAGCCAAGGAAAAACTGTACATACCTTAGACAAACAAATGCATATGAACCATGCTTTCAGAAGTTTCCTTAAATGAGTAACCTTTGACAAACAGTTGGGGATGAAACACTGGTACAATGAGTTAGGCATCCTGTCAGTTGCATGAGGATGCATAGATGATTTTTAATAAAACAAGAATCATAATTGAAGATGATTACTCCCAGATACTGCTTTTTTGCAGTTACTGTTAACATGTAAGACTGTCTTTAGAAATATAACAAAGGGCTATAACTAATTCAAAATCAAGCAAATCATGACATGCCAACAATATGCGCAGCTATGCTTGGTACTTATAAGTCCCATAAAGTTTCTGACTAAAGGTAGGCAAGAAATAGGGCAGGCAAATGTTGTCTACAGACGGACAAAACAACAGACTGACAGACAGTTGTGACCACAATATAGCTCCTATATACTTATACTTTGTCTCTGCGGGTAAAATTAAACCTGTGTAAATGGCCACCTGTAACAGGCTGAAAATGTTTTGTTGGAAAATAAGTAAAAAGGCTTGAAAAATGTTTTGTTGGAAAATAAGTAATAAGGCTTGAAAAATGTTTTGCTGGAAAATAAGTAATAAGGCTTGAAAAAATGTTTTGTTGGAAAATAAGTAATAAGGCTTGAAAAATGTTTTGTTGGAAAATAAGTAATAAGGCTTGAAAAATGTTTTGTTGGAAAATAAGTAAAAGGCTTGAAAAATGTTTTGTTGGAAAATAAGTAAAAAGGCTTGAAAAATGTTTTGTTGGAAAATAAGTAAAAAGGCTTGAAAAATGTTTTGTTGGAAAATAAGTAAAAAGGCTTGAAAAATGTTTTGTTGGAAAATAAGTAATAAGGCTTGAAAAATGTTTTGTTGGAAAATAAGTAATAAGGCTTGAAAAATGTTTTGTTGGAAAATAAGTAATAAGGCTTGAAAAATGTTTTGTTGGAAAATAAGTAATAAGGCTTGAAAAATGTTTTGTTGGAAAATAAGTAATAAGGCTTGAAAAATGTTTTGTTGGAAAATAAGTAAAAAGGCTTGAAAAATGTTTTATTGGAAAATAAGTAAAAAGGCTTGAAAAATGTTTTGTTGGAAAATAAGTAATAAGGCTTGAAAAATGTTTTGTTGGAAAATAAGTAATAAGGCTTGAAAAATGTTTTGTTGCAAAATAAGTAAAAAGGCTTGAAAAATGTTTTGTTGGAAAATAAGTAAAAAGGCTTGAAAAATGTTTTGTTGGAAAATAAGTAAAAAGGCTTGAAAAATGTTTTGTTGGAAAATAAGTAAAAAGGCTTGAAAAATGTTTTGTTGGAAAATAAGTAAAAAGGCTTGAAAAATGTTTTGTTGGAAAATAAGTAAAAAGGCTTGAAAAATGTTTTATTGGAAAATAAGTAAAAAGGCTTGAAAAATGTTTTGTTGGAAAATAAGTAAAAATGCTTGAAAAATGTTTTGTTGGAAAATAAGTAAAAAGGCTTGAAAAATGTTTTGTTGGAAAATAAGTAATAAGGCTTGAAAAATGTTTTGTTGGAAAATAAGTAATAAGGCTTGAAAAATGTTTTTGAAAATAAGTAAAAAGGCTTGAAAAATGTTTTGTTGGAAAATAAGTAAAAAGGCTTGAAAAATGTTTTGTTGGAAAATAAGTAAAAAGGCTTGAAAAATGTTTTGTTGGAAAATAAGTAATAAGGCTTGAAAAATGCTTTTCAGGTTCAGCAGCTGAGGCAGAGTTCGGGAGTCATGTACAAGGGCAGATAATTCAAGATACAGAAATAAACTCAGGAAGTAACCAAGGGCAGCAACTCATGGAGGCTATGTGTGTAGACAGGCCTGGCCACACAGGTGTGACAGACTTGGGCATTGTCCTTAACTCAAACCTTCAGGGCAACATGGTGAATGAAGGGAACCAGTCAATCTCATTCAAACCACTTGAGGACCAGTCTAGACTTGATATGCTGGCTGGTTCCCATCTCTCCTCTGCTAATATAGAGTTTGATAGGGAAGACAGGGGAACCGGTCTGATGATGAGAGATGGGCAATTGATTTGTGGGGATGAAGACAGAAAGGAGAGACAAATGGCGGGATCTCATTTTAGAACCACCCCAACTAGCCAGTGTATCTCTGGGTATCAGGAGGGGAAACAAATGTATGCAGCTAATGGTGGGCGCCCAATGGTCGAATCTTTAGCAGTTGTTGGTGAGACGACACACACCTTGGCCCAGGACAGATACCAGTACATGGTCATTCCTGCCTCTGAACAGAACAATGGCGAGAGGTTCACTATTCTGTAAACTTTTTTTTTCCTTTCTTTTCATGGAATACATTATTTACATGTGCAGCCAATGTGAAACATGGATCAGAATTTACTGCTGCATTGTCGAAACAAGCACAGGCTTATGAACAAGATATCCAGAAAATGCTAGCTCCATTCATTCGCACAGAATATGAGTCCAATGGCCTGTCCGAATTACAGTCAGGAAATGTTTATCAATATACCTCCCTTCCCAGGAGTGGGAACTATATAGGAATCCTGCTGGTTGTGTCACCTCACCCATCCTCTCCATTGCTGCCATGTCCAGCCCTACACTCACATGAAGATAAGATGACATGTGAGGGTATAAATCAGTTTTAGTTCTAGTTAATTTTTTCATAATAAAATCTTCAAAAATGACAATTTTTCATATGTATTACCAAATCATATACAATTTAAAAGTAACATTTTTCTGATAAAAATGGAAGGTTGGTTTTGCTGTATTTTTATTTTTGGACAGTTACGTCTCATTACATCCCACTGGTTTGTTCCCTGGATGTCTCGAGAGAAAAAAAAACACATATATACATAATAATGGTGATTTGAGTTTGAAGACAATGTTACTTACTAGGTTTTTATCTCAACTTTTAGATTTTTATTCTAAGTAATCTATAGGTAAATTACAGGTATATACCCATTAGAGGGCCCCTTTATCCCCTCTACCTAATTAGGTGTAAATTTTGCAAGTAGACGTTCAGAGTGATTGTTCTAGTTTCTGTCTAGACCTATTCAGTTTTTAAAAAATACAAGCCCAAAGGGCCAGTTGTCTCAAGTTTAAATTTCAACCACTGTCTGCTTCTCACCTATGTGTTGGTGATTGATTATGCACAGTGCAGAACCTAACTGAACTTTACATATCAATCATTCAGATGAATTTTCACAATAGCAAGACAAAGGAGTATCATTTTCCATGGAAGTTGTGGTAAAATAGACAACTAAACTTTTATTCTTCACATTTTGTGTCATTTGTTTTCTTATTTTTAAAAATAGAAATGATTTGCATCAAAAAAATATTTGTTTATACAGATGTTATTTATTTATAATATTCAGGGAAACCATTTTCATTATTGCTATATAGTTTACTAACTGAAATGTATATACATGTATACTTGTGTGAATTGTGTATGATACTTGTATATTGAGAAATTGATTGGAATAGTTTTTGGCATATATCTGTTATGCTGTTAGAAGTTTGTAATGTTATTGTTGACTGTTTTAAATTTTGCATGTCTAGTATAGATTTGCCCTTGTGGATGTCTGTATTTATAAGTGTGATATAATGGGGTCATGTTATGAGGTTAGCATTATTTTTATGCCCCCACATCGATAGATTGGGGGGCATATTGTTTTTGGTCTGTCTTTATCACAAAACGTTAACCACAGAAGTCCTTCCACCTACAGCCTCCAAACTTCACAGGTGCATGCACCTTGATGAGCTCTACCCGCTCTACCTTGACTTTCAAATAACCTTGATCCCCAAGGTCCAAGGCCATTGGCATAGTGTTCATTTGAACATATCTTGTTATTTTTGTTAATTAGCTCATAGCATCATTTATGGGTTTCTTTTTCATTAAGGGGTTCATCTTTTCATATTATGGGGTTACTAAAGATTCAAGAAGACCTAATAGATAGCCTCACAGTGTTGCTTTGGTAAGAATGTTTAACCATCAGTTCTTCCTTCTGTTTGTCACAATATCTTATGTAATCCAAAACTATATGATCCAATGTCATAAAACTTTACAGTAATATTAACCTCGTAAGGAGGCTTAAAAACTATGACAGTTTTCCCAAAAACTAATTTTGCATCATACTTACTTACATTATTACACTTATTTATCACAGGTATATTGTTGTTTTGAATAATAAGCCAACATGCATAATATTCTCAGTTTATTCAATGAAATACATAAATATTCACAAGTAAGGTTTTCCATTTATCTGATATAGAACCATGTCTTCAACAAGCACAGTTTGTCCAATTCCTTATTTACACTTTCATTAAATTTTTTCCAGATCCACTTATGAAATCAACACTACTTTTTAGCTCACCTGAGCACAACGTGCTCAAGCTGAGCTTTTGTGATCGTCTGGCATCCATTGTCTGTCGTGCAACATGGGTCGTGCGTCGTCAACAATTTGGCTTGTTAACTTTCTAGAGGCCATATTTTTAGCCCAATTTTCATAAAACTTGCTCAGAATGTTTTTCTCCATGAAATCTTGGACAAGTTTGAAACTGGGTCATGTGGGATCAAAAAGTAGGTCAGAAGGTCAAATCTTATGAAAACCTTGTTAACACTCTAGAGGCTGCAATTTTGGACGAATCTTCATGAAACTTGGTCAGAATGTTTTTCTCCATAAAATCTTGGACAAGATAGAACTTGGGTCATGTGGGGTCAAAAAGTAGGTCAAAGGGGCAAATTTTAGTATAAATCTTGTTAATGCTCTAGAGGCCACATTTTTGGCTCAATCTACATGGAACTTAGTCAGAATGTTTGTTTTCATAAAATCTTGGACAAGTTCGAATTTGGGTCATGTGGGGTCAAAAAGAAGGTCATGAGGTCAAATCTTAAAAAAGGCTTGTTAATACTCTAGAGGCCACAATTTTGTCATTTGCACAATCTGCCCTTCATTCCCGTTGTCTTCTATTCTTTGATCAAACTTGATTTCCCTCTCCTATCACTTTCTGTGAATACATCATGTTTCTTCCTTGCAAAAGTAATAATTGGATTTAATTATTCCAGCCGTTTATTGCACTTTATTTTTTTCGTTCACCATATCAGAAAATATCAATTGAAACTTCAGACACCATTTTATATTTTTGGGCTGTAATTTGCACAAAACTCTACGGTACAGTTTTAATTGTTAATTTACAGAGCAACTACTACATACAGTATAACAGCATAACAGTAAGCACAGACTCAAGACAGTGGCTGGTTTTGTATACACATTTTTACCCGTATCAATACGCTACAGGCATTCAATGTAAAGATTGGCCCGTGCGTAAAGGATATTAGAATATACAATACAAAGCACCATCTTCCAGTGATGCTACAATACGCTACAGGCTTCCACTGTAATGATGGGCCCGTGCGCAAAGGATATTAGAATATACAATACAAAGCACCATCTTCCAGAGATGCTACATAAATCTCCATATATTTTACAACAATTTCTTCATCCTGAGGTAGTCTTATTTGATCATCATTTACACTCTGACATTCGAAGCTGCTTGTCTCAAGCACTTTTGTTTCTGTTTACTTACATGTAACTGCTTTTTATGTTCGAATAGCTCCAACTGTTTTGGTTCTTTTTTAAAGTTGCTTCTTCTTCTGCAAAAGGTAATTTAACCATTGCACTTTCTGTTTCTGCATGCCTTTGCATTACCAAACTGTTTTCAGAGTGAGCCAATACCCTTGACCTGCCTGACTTTATGATTCATTAACTGAATGCGATTCAAGAGCTTTTAATCTGACCTTGTGGGTCAAGGCCATTTGAAGGTTAAGGTCACCTGGCAGGTAGAGCTCATCAAGGTGCATGCACCTGTGAAGTTTGGAGGTTGTAGGTGGAAGGACTTCCGTGTTATTGTGAAGGATAAAGTTAAGTCAGAGACAGACAAACAGACCAAAAACAATATACCTCTCGATCTATGGATGCGGGGGCATAATAAATGAGTGAATCTCTACCAATGACTCTCTTCAAGTAGAGGTTTGTTAATTAAATTCATTGGAATCTTGACAACTTGTGTTAAAGTTTGTCAGTTGTTATCATACAGAGTTTACAGTCCTGAAAAAAATTGTTTGTTACTAGATAACCCACAAATTTTTCATAAAGAAAAGACTCCAATGTTCCATTTATTTGATTACTTTCTTGCTTAAAAAAAAAGTTTGGAATTAAAAACCATGTTAAAAAGTTCTGCAAACAAAATTGCTTTTTTCCTAGTTCAAAATCAAATTTTATTTTTTGTATTTAATGTACAGATTGTCGTTGGTGTGAAGTGCTGAAAATAGATTAATAATGCTTTTCCTGATTACACTGCACATGTTTGTTACGTGAATGGGTGTTTTATAATTACAACAGGGAGATAAACCTTTATCTCAGAGTAATATTTTATATTTCAAATTCATTAAAGATTGTCTCATTTCGAAAAAGCATTACTGAATAAAAAGTAGGAAAATTTGATTGTTGTTTAATTGTTTGCTTCCTTTCCATCCCACAATCAGAATTTAGGATTTGGTGATTTTTCACAACACAGATTTTGGACAGCTTCATCTCAGTTGTGGCATGGAACCACACTTGGCTCCATATGTGGCACAATAACAAACACACAGATGTGGTATGGTACCACAATCACTAGTGTAATGTATGTAGTATTATAAATACCAAATCATACAAAGTATTATCAACCTTTGGTATACTTTCCTTGTATGAGAACAGTGTGCTTCAGGGCAATACAATTGTACCACAGTGCTGCATCCTTTGTTCTGCTAAGATCTCCTATAGTATCAAAATCATACTGCATACTATTATGGTAAATTGCACCCAAACATCAGGCCCTACGTTCTTGAAAATAACACCGCTTCATAGATACCCACCAAACAAACAATCTTCAAAGATATGAATCTCAGGCTCTAAATCAACATATGACCATCTCTAGGGATGGGTATTGCAAGAATTTTCATATTGTGATATATTAGGACATGTCTGAGTATATCATGATACATATCACAGTATTTCATGGCTATGAATATGTTGTATCTTTTTAACAATGTGCATGCATTTTTTGAAAATAAGGTTTAAAATGAATAACAAAAAAGTAGCTCTTGATATAATATCCTTGAATCCTTAAGATAAAATTATGGTTATGTATAATTGACATATTTGGGCAATCTATTTTATGTTTTAGAAAGAATGTCAAGAATAGACATAGTTTATATGTGTTTTGCGGTCACCAAAGCATATTATGTAATTATTGTTGATGTAATGACAGAATTTCTCCGGGTATCCTATATCAGGTATATGTATCTAGTCTCACAGATGAAATGCACTGACCCAGATCAAAGAATACAATTCCATCAATGTGTTAGACTGCTCCTGACTGGGAAATCAATAACCTGAATAATGGTGCCTAATCACAGTCTACACCGATTAAGTCTTTCAGTACAATGTCATGTATCTATTGATTTCAATTAAAAGAATATTTGATTTTGAAAAGTTAAAACAAACAACAAGAGAAAGAATGAAATCAATTTATAGACAACAAGTAACTGGTGTTGTATGCAACACATAAAGTCCCCTACCGGCTCCACCTTGACTCAATATGGTAATCAATCCCATTTTTTGCCATATTTTCACTATTTCCGTTACTTTAGCAACCACAATTTTAGTCGAAGAACAAAAATAAAACGACGTGCATAATCCACATATTGGCATCTAGTCATAAACCAAGTTTCATCAAGTTAGCTTGCTTAGTTATCGCGGGATCCCATTTTTTGCCATATTTTCACTATTTCCCTTACCATAGCAACCACAATTTAGTCGAAGAACAAAAATAAAATGACGTGCATAATCTACACATTGCCATCTAGTCATAAACCAAGTTTCATCAAGTTAGCTTGCTTAGTTATCGCGGGATCCCATTTTTATACGCCCATCTTAAGATGGGGCGTATTATGTGAACACTCACGGCGGGCGGGCGGTCGTGGAACATTTGTTGTCCGGGCTCTAACTTCAATACCGTTTGCCCAATCCTTTTCAAACTTTCCACACATGTGCATGGCCATAATATCTCGGATGAGTTCGATATTCAGCATTATCGCGTGAATGACTTAGAAGTTATGGCCCTTGACGTACACAAAATACTTGAAATTGTGATTGTCCGGGCTCTAACTTCAATACCGTTTGCCCAATCCTTTTCAAACTTTTCACACATGTGCATGGCCATAATATCACGGATGAGTTCGATATCCAGCATTATCGCATGAAAGACTTAAAAGTTATGGCCCTTGACGTACACAAAATACTTGAAATTGTGATTGTCTGGGCTCTAACTTCAATACCGTTAGACCAATCCTTTTCAAACTTTCCAACATGTGCATGGCCATAAAATCGGTGAGTTCGATATTCAGCATTTTGCGTGAATGACTTAGAAGTTATGGCCCTTGATGTACATAAAATACTTGATATTGTGATTGTCTGGGCTCTTACTTCAATATTGTTTGCCCAATTGAGTTCGATATCCAGCATTCTCATGTGAATGACTTTGAAGTTATGGCCCTTGATGTACACAACATACTTGAAAATTTGCTTGTCCCTAGTCCTTAGACCCTATGAGGTGTTGTCAGATCTTGCAGTTAATTAATAGAAATGTATCAACATTTTTTTTTTATGATTAACATCATTAACTAATGGGATTTTGGAATTATTTTGCTTATTTATGGACAGTAGCTTGTTTCTCTGAGCTATTTCTGAGAGTCCCCATACCATGATGGGCGTATTTTGTGGCAGTCCTGACCCTTGTTTGCCATATTTTCACTATTTCCGTTACCATAGCAACCACAATTTTAGTCGAAGAATAAAAATAAAATGAGGTGCATAATCTACACATTGGCATCTAGTCATAAACCAAGTTTCATCAAGTTAGCTTGCTTAGTTATATCCCTTTTTTGCCATATTTTCACTATTTCCATTACCATAGCAACCACAATTTTAGTCGAAGAACAAAAATAAAATGACGTGCATAATCTACACATTGGCATCTAGTCATAAACCAAGTTTCATCAAGTTAGCTTGCTTAGTTATTAAGTTATCGCGGGATCCAGATTTGAGCGGACGGACGGACAGGCAGACGGAGGGCAAACCTATAGTCCCCTCCGGTGTGAACACCAGTAGGGGACTAAAAATGGGAAAAAAATCTCGGAACAACTCAATAACGTACCGATATGTATTGTGTACTACCAGAATGGCGATATATTGGTATTACTGTGTATCTCTAGCCATCACTTTCTCTGGATTTGAGTTTGTGCCAGAGATATTATTGTCCAGAACATGGGGCCAGATGTACAAGCACATCAGTATGTTGCAGAAAAGAGGCCATTACACTTGTTATTCTTTACTGTAAAGGTCATTGAAACTTCTGTGTACATCTACAATGTTAGATGGGTCTCTGACAGTACCATACACAAGAGAGTTACTATGGTCTCTATATATACTCCATGTGAACTCCTCTAGATGGGGGATGACTATACCGCCACTTCACTGCTGTGGGTTCTTTATAGGAATCACATTTGTCTCATCACTTCCAATCCTTCACTCGTACTATATGAAAACAAGTTGGGGTGTGGGGGTTGTTAATCACCTTTACTGATATTTCTACTTTTAATCCTTTACTCCATAAAAACAGAGGAAATTTGAGGAGCTGTCTGATTCAGACATTCCAAAATATGCCCGTCTGTCTGACCGACTGATTATTTCTATTTTAGTCCTGTGAATATTTCAATGCAGTCTGTCAATTAGAGTTTTTAGCAGCAATGTTCACTATATACACATATGACTGCCCTAAGTGTTGAAAATCTGTTTCATTAAATCAGAATTCTGTAAAGATATGGTAATACAGTGTTAATAACTTAATAAAATATATTAATGATAAACAATAATGAAATTTTGTTGTTTCAGTTTGTTCCTGTAAAATTAATTTTGGTTCTGTGAATCTTGTAAAATAACAGGACCAAATGTCCTGTGATCACTAAAACTTTTTGGAACATCTGCTGATCTGGGTCTCCTCTGTTCGATCAGACAGTACTGTAGAATCATTAATTTTCATGGCGAACTAATTTTTCGTGGATGACTTTATCCGTGAATATTCATCCCCATGAAATCTGTTTATTTCATAGACCTCGTGTTTTCTAGAACATGGTTCCACGAATATATGTACCAACGAAATTTATTTAATCATAGATTCCACGAAATTTAATGACAACAAAAATAAATTATTTTACAGTAATATATAAATATTCATCTGCCTGGCTAAAAAACCAAACAAACGAAACTGAACTACAAAATCCATCACTGAAGGTGAATACCCTCACTTAACATCATTGACTTAATCAGAGTTGTTTGTGAAACAGTGTGCAATAGAGAATATCAGGAACTCTGTTTGAACGGATTTTCCATGTCGGTACAAACAAGATGTTCATACAATGTTGCTGAAAAGCTCGCAGCACAATAGTAATTCTTTTATTACTCTTTATAGACCTTTATTCATTTCTAACGGTAAAAGTGTGAAACTGGGAAAAACAACTGAGTTTGTTATTCCCGATTAAGTCTATAGGATTCACTATCTAAACCAGGGTATCAAAATATCATACTAGAGAAGAAATTCTGGACAGAAAAGTCTATGTTTAAAAGCATCTTTACCCTTCCCTCATAGAGGAAACCATGAAAAGACCTATGCGAACAACATAAAACCAGATCAGCCTGCGAGTAACTCGCAGGCTGATCAGGTTTTATGCTGTTCGCTGCTCCTCAGTGGTCTGGAAATGAGGACTTTATAATTAAATTTGGTAAGGTTTAACTGGTTTTCTGCAGATCAGGCTTTATGTGGAACCTATTGAGTGCGTCAGAATGAGTCTATATGAGGGAAAGGGTTAAAGACTTAACTTCATAAAGTAGCTTGTTCACAAAAGGTCATGGACTAAGAATTTGATTTTCATCTATGTGTGTATTACGTCTATCAATACCCATCTATAGACATAATATCACCCAATGCAACCCTCCGGGATGGTTAAAGGTTGGGTGGTTTCCCCCTCAAAGGCAATGCTGTCGGTATTGAAACCCTGAACTGGTCAAGGATATCACATTCTAAATTAATTGACTTTGTGTTTATGAAAATAGCATTTTGCTGTGCAATGTGACCTACATTTTCTGAGTTTATTTGTCAAGAAACAAATACTTCACCAACATTAACGAGGGAGAGTAGAAATTATTTTTTTTAAATTTCTACCAATCATCTGTTAATGAGTTTCCTTAATGTATCAGATGAAAACTGCCCAAACATATAGAACAAGTTTTGTTAGTGGAGTTTAGACAGGAAGGGTTAAATGAAACAGGGGCTGAAACAAAAGAAAACAAAATAATCTTATTTACTTCTTTATTTACATTTTTCATACATACATCTTTATACATTCACATTGGTTTAGTAATCCCCTCCACAGAGACACACCTACACACCAAGTCTTATTCTTTTCATGCATTTCTTGTTCTACAGCAAAAACAAATCTAAGCAGTGTTATTTTTATACCTTAGCACTTGTTTAATTATTTACAGTAATCATAACATGCAAATACAAAATATCTGAAATTTCAAACATGGACCAGAAATACAATAAAAAACACCATTTCAATTTCAAAAATATCTTACCACTGAAACATCTATTCACTTCTTCAAAAAGAAGACATAATAGTAATAGCTTCATCAAAAATTCATATTAAAAGTGTTTATAAACTTTTCTCAAGTTCCTGAAAACCAGATCAGAAATAAGTTATAAATCACCATTTCCAATATTTAAGGACTTTTATGTCTTGTTCAGCATTTTATTCTTTACAAAACAACACTTTCAATTGAGATAAAAATCCATTAGATCTAACAGTAACATTATCATTGACAAATTTAGTTACTACTGTTAATAACTGGTATGTAGCAACTTTGTAAATAATTAATAGACTGCTTTCACCATGCTTAAACTGACTTTTTACAAGCATTTGGAGAAAAACACCTTCAAACCCAATGGACTATTGCAGTCAGTCGCCTACATAAAGCTTATCAAGCCAGTCTCTATGTATCAACTGGAGACATCTAGATGATATTTCCAATTATTTGATTATTTTCCTTTCATGGGTCCACAACTCACAAACAGAATCACACACACATACTTTCATATAAACTATGTCAATCATTTACATTCAGAGAAGCAACTCAAAAATCAATGACTTTATTCAAACCTTGTGACATTTCCTTTTAAATTGTCAGTTGGCCCTCATGGAATGTAGGTTTTACATGATATCCATCTCATTCTGGCTTATCTTGTACATATACTGAATATCTCTTATTAAGACAGTCATCAAATTCATTGCCAACTGATCAACTTTATGAACTAATAAATATTTACAAAGATATATTCGCGCAGTTCCAGTATAACTTTGTATTTGGGGTCAAATTCTAGATGCTGCATAATATTGATCACAATACACAGTGCAGCTCATTATTACACTGCATTTAGGGTCCAAGTCCTGATTTGCATTATATTGACTGAATTACAATAATGTGAAAATCCATCTTCAACTAAACAAATCACAACAAGAACAAGATCTGAGGTCCAATGCTGTATTTCATTATAATGGTTTTTGTGCTATGATGGATCTTCAATGTACAGTTAGTTAAGGAATGAGAAAAGCTTTAAAAATTCTCAATTTTGAGTGGATGAAATTGCTGAAATGAAGTGAAGCTAGGTCCAGGTATCCATGACGACGGATCTTGGTTCTTGTCATGACTGTAGGGTGGAGAATAGGGTGATATTAGCAAGGTGGGTCTGCTGCTGCAGTGACTGGGGGTTCTGGGCGGAGTCTGGGCTGGCATACAGAAGCTGCACGTAACCCAGGCGACCACTGGACCACATCTGTAGAGACAGAATTCAGGGATTACAAAGTAGGATATCACATGGATAGTTTGTTATTTGATAGTCAAATCTATCTCAAAAAGCAGGTTAAAACTGAATTAACTAGAATTAGCACTAAAGGTGATAAATACCCCCCACATTCCATCTTGTCTTCATGTAATATGAGTGTAGAACATGACAGGATGTGACAATGGTAATTCCTATATATCTCCCACTTCTGTGAAGTAGGGGTTTAAAAATGGTGTCAATCAGATGGGTTCAAGGTCCATCCACTTCAGCAACTGTCAAAGGTTTTTTTTTTTTTTAGCTTTTTTCATCAATAATAGGTCAAGGTCAACTCATAAAAGGTATCCTTAAAAATTAAACGCCGCTTTTTTCAAAAATATTGAAGCAATCCAATGAAGGAAAAAGAAGTTATTGCAGATTTAAAAAAAAAAGGTCAACCTGAGCAGATGTCTGGTGACACCCACCCAGACATCATCAATTTAAAGGATTGAGTTTTTTTTATTGAAAACCCATCCAAAAAAAGTGTTGGTAAATTGCACAAAGTGGGCAAGACTGACCCCTTGAATCATGTTAATATTTGAATTGATGAATATTATGTAATTATCTAGAATCATTCTGACACTTGCCTCTATTTATCTTTCTTGTTCAGTGGAAACGAAATATCAAGTTCATAATTCTGGACAGTACCTACTGTACTTAGAACTTGAGAAGTTACTTACCACTGTAAGCAGGGCTCCCCGGTCAAACCCGGACTTGAACTGGATGGATTTGGGTATCTCACCATCTACTCCCTTCACAAAACCACTGAAAAAAAGGCATATGATGTAATGAGATGTATAGGGACATATGTTTGTTTTATTTTTTTAGTGTAATAACCCTTTTTAATTCACCAGTGGTAATAAAACTTCTCATGTGTGTGTGAGTGTGTGTTTGTGTGTGAGAATGTGTGTGTGTGTGTGTGTGGTGTAAGTCAATACAGACCTCTTTTTTACTAATACGCTCTTTGAAATATTTCGATTTATCAAATTAATTCTTAAATGGAAAACCTTCATCAACAAGACATTTTAATGTAAGAGGGCCATAACTCTGTCAAAAATTGGCAAAGTTTAGCAATTTGCAGCAACTGCTTATAATTCATCATAGTACATCCATTTACCAGAAGTACCATTATCTTCAAGAGTCAAGAAATATTCATAACTCTGATAAAAATGGGTAATAGTGAGCAAACTACTCCGTCAGTACTTGTCATAAAGTATATTTGCATTACAAAAATCAGATCAGTACCTACAAGCATGAAGAAAAAAAAACACTGTTGTAAAATGAATGATGGACATAAAACTCTATGCCTTGGCTATTTAATGGTAGGCAAATAAAAGAAAAAAAGAGGAATACAAAACAAAAGAGGAATAGAAAAGCACCTACCATGGAGTGATCTCCAGAATGGGAGTGAGAGTAGTGCGGAACACTGCCACATACTGCTTGTTGTCTGTGTGAGATGGAAAATACATCATAAGTGTTAGATTTATCATTTATGAATATTCTCAGCACTTTTACCAAAAGCATGAAATAAACTTGAACTATAACCAAAGGTGATTAGAACCCCAGCCTCCCACAGCGTCTTCATGTCATGTGAGTGCAGGACAAGATGTGACCAGCATGACTTGGAGAGGATAAGCATGATTCCTATATAGCCCCCCTTCTGTTAACCCTTTCCCTCATATAGACTCATTTTGACGCACTCAATAGGTACCACATAAAGCCTGATCTGCAGAAAACCACAGTTAAACCTTACCAAATTTAATTACAAAATCCTCATTTCCAGACCACTGAGGAGCAGCGAACAGCATAAAACCTGATCAGCCTGCGAGTTACTCGCAGGCTGATCTGGTTTTATGCTGTTCGCATAGGTCTTTTCATGGTTTCCTCTATTAGGGAAAGGGTATAACTAAAGCTCATATCAAGTAAGGTGATGAATATACCCATTACCCTACAACACATTGACTCATAATTGAACTTATTGTAAAATGGGATGTGAATCAGCGGATCCTATATTGCCTCAACTTCATTTTGTGATTCAGGGGATAAAAATGTTACACCGCTGTCTTTTTTTTAAAAAGAAGATGATATATGTAGACATTTGTATCATATTCACAACTGAACATCATATGAGATTTCACACACACATCATCCTACCTTGGAAAAGAACTGCCAGTCTCTCTCCTGTCTCATCCCATACCATGGCTTGAACATGGCCACCAACTCTACAGAGAGAAATACAAGATCAAAGTCACTTGACCAATTAAGTTTCATATCATGGAGTTGATGTAACTGAATTTTTTCTGATAAATGTCATTCAGTCTTATCAAGATAGCTAAATAAATGTGGCTGCCAGGGGCTTGCAATATAATCTAAATAATCCAAACATTTTGCCATAAGTCCACAATATTAAACAAAGTGAAATGGGAAGCACAAGTGTGTGTTACTTGATGGTTTATGAAGTTTCAAGTTAATCCCATAACTTATTACTGAGATAAGCATGATAGTATGTTGTATGTAAATCTTTAACCAAAATCTCTTAGTCCAAAAAACGCCATAATGTGCATAAAATTTGGTACCAGCATGCCCCAGAATACTATACTGGTTACCAAGATAAAAGCATAATAGTAAATTGCCAGAAAAATGAAGCATTATGGCCATGCTGACACAGATGCTGAACTCAGATATGTAGGTGTATAGCTTTTTTTATTCTTTGAAATGTTGAGCTAAAAATTAAATCAAAAGGCCTAACAAACTTTGTGTTTTAAATATTCATAAACCTACTTCACTTTACTGTCTTTATCATCAGTATCCATCTCAAGTTCTGATAGGTCAACACAGGCCACTGCTGTCTGGGATCCACCAATCACAGGCTTTGTCTCATCCCTGGTTTCAGTGAATGTTAGTGAATAAATCATTGGTTGATTCTCGGTTGTAAATAATAGAACATTTCCACATGGGCTCCAGCATGCCGCCTGAAACATCAGTCCCATACAGGTTGATATCATATTACAAGTAAGTTAGTATTTTTTACCTTACATAGGAAAAAGTTTAATATAATCAGCGTCTGAGATTCTATGATAAATAAATTTTCTACTTTTGTTTTCAGATGATTTATCCAAAATTCATTCATTGTTGTTTTGTTTCCTTTTTTTTCATAGCAAAAAAAAAAAAAAAACTTATATAGACGTGGATTTATCAGTTTTCTCATTTTGACATCATCATATGATTGATTACAGTATGGAAGGTAACTGCTGCATGGCGTTTACCCGCACCTACCTTACATCTACCGGTGACCGTGGACCACTTCTCACAATGCCATCTCCTGGTCTCCCACACCCTACAACCAAAACCATCACCATCAGGCCTATGTTTTAGCGAGTAAGAGTGCAGAGCAATTTCAACAATGTTTCAAGATGCAAACCTAGTTACTACATAAAATTAGATCTTGATGCAAATTCGAACCATCAATAAAGGTAATTAAAAAAGCACTGCATACCACCTTCTCTTCATGTTATGTGAGCTTAGGACAAGACAGGACATGATTCCTATGCAGCCCCCACTTCCATGATGCTTGAGTATACTTAGTAACCAAGGGTCCATTTTATGACACGCTTTATATTGTACAAATGGATCTTCCCTGCATTTACAGTTGAATTTAAATACTGGTACACTTTCAGGTAATTTAATAGCTACACTGGGATAATATGTCTTTCATTATGGTACTTTACCTCAATGAAGCCCATGTTGTGTTTCTACAATAAACAGCTAAAATCTTCCTTAATATTAGTCAAGTCCGAAAAAATGCAAACATAGCCTCTGACTAACCTGAAGAGATTGGAGGGTGTGGCTGCAAACAGTTTGCTGCCATCTGGTGACCATGCCAACATGGAGACTCCGCCCCCACCAAATCTCCTCAGTGGCGTGCACGTCTCCAAGGCAACATCCCAGGCCATCATGGCCGTATCAACTGGAGATGCAGACATAAGGATGCGGCCATCTGTACTCCAGGCCAGGCTGGTGACTGGACAGTGGCCATTCTGCTGCAGCACTTGAACCGCACTGGACGACGGTCTATGTATATACATGTAGAGGTCAGTTCTCAACTTCATTTATATTTTTTTCACAAGCAACTAGTCAAAAAATTAAAACTTTAGATGACTGTTTAGACATTCTGGGAAGGTGAAGTCTGACCAGAAACCTTTCAAAATGCAAAATAATACTTAAAACTCAACAACTTAATAACAAGGTAGACTCCTTCATGTTTCACAAAGAATTTCAGTGAATGACATATAAATATGAAATAATCTACAAAGGACATTCTTAAGACAAGATATGTAACTTCATGTCCTAAATATAAAAAAAACACATAATTTCCTCTAAATTCATTGGCAATATAAAACTTAAACAAACATTTCTTAATAGACAAAAAGAACTATAATTTGCAAAAAATTCAGTCTGTAATTTATCACTGACTGATGACCACTGAAAACCTTTTTTTTTTCTTTTTTTTTTTCTTTTTCATCTGGGTGATTGTCTAGAATATGGAAGCAAAAATTTGTATAAACTTAGAAAAGTGCATGAGCA
>CM037777.1:18864214-18914214 GCA_021229015.1 Solen grandis | reverse complement strand
AAAAAAATTCCACCCAATTGTTTTCGCCCAATGATTCAGCAAATTGATTTTCTGCCGTTTTTCTGAAGAAAAAAGGAATTTTTTATACATTCGGTTTGGGGTTTAAAGTATAAAAAAATGTTGCATAGAATTCAAAAATTTTTACACAGGATGGGGGGTACAGTACTAAACATCGAGTTTAAAATTAATGAGGTTTTAAATAGCCCTATTATTGAGTTTTTCTCCCCTTTAAAAAGGGAAAAAAAAGCAAAAAACTAAATTTCCGGGGAAGAAAAATTCAAAATAGTAGCATGGGGGCCCCCAATTTTTTTATGGGCAAAAGATTTTTTCCCTTGTATTTTTCTCTAAAATTTGGGCCCAATTTTTAAAAAAAAATTTCTCGTTTGTTTTGTTTTTCCCCTTTCCTTTGGTTTGTTTTTGTAAAATGGCGCTTTTTGAAAAATTTACCCCCTTTAAAAAACATGAAATAAAAAAAAAGGGGAAACGATTTTTCCATGTTTTTTTTCACTAGCTGGATACCTACCCGAATTTTTAAAAATAAACATGAAAAGATATATAGATATAAAAACGGGTGAGTTTTTTTTAAAAAAGTTTTTCAAATGAAACTTGTTTTTTTGCATCATTTTGTTCTTTTTTTAATTTTCCCCGCATACACTTAGGGAAAACATTTTTCAAGTTATTTTTGTATTCAACTTTTTTGTTTTGCTTGTAAAAAAGTTTTGGAAACATTTTTCCAAAGAAAGATATTAACGTTTTTTTTGGCTGCAAACAAACTTTTTTTTTAAAAGTAGTTTTTTGAAAATTAGTCGGGATTTTAAAGTGTATTTTTAAAAAAAAAGAAAAACTTTTTACAATAAATATTTTCGACTTTTTCTTCTGTCTATTATCCCTTTTTTTTTTTTTTTTTATATGAAAGAAAAAAACTTTTAAAAAGTTTGTCTTTTTTGTGGGGGCGTTTTCGGGTTTAAATTTTTTTTAATTTCTTGGTGCAATTTTTTATCTTTGTTATCTTGAGGTTTTCGTTTAATTGTGGAGCTGGATAAAGATAAACGTTTTTGGAAAGGTTTTAAAAAAAAATATGTAAATGATTTTTCAGTGGGGAAATTTTGGCATTTCTCCTCAGTTTCAGGTTTTTTTGGTATGAAATCCATAGGGTCGGTTTTCGGGAACTTTATTTCAGAGTAAAGGTTTTTTTGGGGTCTACTCCCGGGGGTCGGGTTTTTCCCGGTTTTCTACTCGAGTCAGGTTTATCTGGTACGTACCCTAAGGTCAGGTTTTCTGGTCTTTACCCCTTTCGGGTCGGGGTTTTTTTTGGGTTTCTACTCAGGAGTCGGGTTTAAAACTGGTCCGTACACCTCAGAGTCGGTTTTTCTGGTACTTTACTCCTCAGGTCAGGTTATCTGGTACAAAATCCCAGAGTCAGGTTATCTGGACAAACTCCTCAGATTTAGGTTTTTTCTGGTACATACTTCTCAGGTCAGGGTTATCTGGTAGTACCCCTCAGGGTCGGTTTTCGGGTTTCTATCAGAGTAGGTTATTGGTAGTAAAATCGGGTTTTGGTTTTTTTGGTACGAAACTCCTCAGAGTAAGGTTATTGGTTTTTTCCCCTCGGTCGGGTTTTAAATGGTACATACCCCTAAAGAGTCGGGGTTTTTTGGACGTATCCTCGGGCTCGGTTTTTTGGGGGTTTTTACTCCTCAGAGTCGGTTATTTGGGTTCATACTCCTCGAGCAGGTTATGGGGGAAAGTACCCCTGGGGTTTTCAGGTTATTGGTACGTACTCAAAAGGGGACTCAGGTTTTTGGTACAAAACTCCTTTCGGGAGTCGGTTTTTGGGGTTACGTACTCCTCAGACTCGGGTTTTTTGGGTATTTACTCCTCTGAGTCAGGTTATCTGGTCCCTTACCCCTCGGGAGTCGGTTATTAGTTCTACCGAGCGGTTTTCTGGTACTTACTCCTCAAAGTCAGGTTATCTTGTGTACTCCCCCAGAGTCGGGGTTTTCTGGTACGTACCCCTAAAGGGCCCGGGTTTATCTGGTACTTATTTCCTCAGAGCCCGGTTTTCGGGTTTCATATCCTCAGAGTCGGGTTATCGGGTAAAATACCCCTCGGGTTTTCAGGTTATTTTTTGAAACCCCTCAGAGTCGGGTTTATTGGTACATACTTTCAGAGTCAGGTTATCTGGTACTTTAATCCTGGGGTCAGGTTTTCGGGTTTTTCTCAGAGTAGGTTATCTGGAAAGTAACCTCAGATTTCGGGTTTTCTGGACGAAACCCCTGAGTCAATTTACGGGTTTACTTCCTAGGGTAAGGTTATCGGGTTTTACTTTAATCCTCAGAGTCGGTTATGTGGTACGTACTCCTAGAGCAGGTTATCTGGTACTTTACCCCTTGGTCAGGTTTTTTGGGTTTCATACCCCTCAGATTTCAGGAAATCTATTTTCTACTCAGAGTAAGGTTTTTTTGGTACATACCCCCAAAAGCAGGTTATCTTGTACGTACCCCTCAGGGGTGGGTTTTTTGGTACGTCCCTCCTAAAAGTGGTTATCTTTTTAAAATACCCCTCAGAGTCAGGTTTTTTGGTCATACTCCTCAGAGTCAGGTTTTTGGGTTTACTGTTTTCCTCGGGGTAAGGTTTCTGGTACTTACTCCTCAGAGTAAGGTAATCTGTTCTACTCAGTCGGGTTTTTGGTAGTACCCCTCAAAGCGGTTTTTGGGTTTGAAATTCTTCGAGTCGGGTTAAGGGGTTCATAAACCTCAAAGTCAGGTTTTTGGCCCAAATACCCCTCAGGGTCAGGTTAATTTTTGTTCTACTAAAAGTAAAAGGTTACCAGTTTTCTTTGGTACAGGGGGTCAGATTTTCGGTTCTGGAAAAATTTTGGGTTTAAATTGATTTTATTTAAAATTTTGGTTTTCCCGTACTTGTTAGAGTCGGATTATTTGGGGTTTAATGCTCAGGGGACAGATTTTTCTGATACTGGTCAGAGCCCGGAAAACAGGTTTTTTCCGGGATTGTACTTTTTTTTCTTTTTGCCCCTTAAATGATACGGCCCCAGTTTTGATTTTTCATAAGGTTTGGGCTCACTAAATGTTAAATGTTAAATTGAAAGGGTTAACGCACTAGTTAATGTTTTACGCCCATCAAGACGGGACGTATTGTAGATTCTCCTGCTGGGGCGTCCATTTGATGTTGCCCGTTTCCCTAACTCAAAAAAAACGATCTTTAACAAATTTGGCCCACAATGCTATGGGAAAATTTTCTCGGCAAATTCGAAAAACAAGCCCGATGCCCTTTTTAAAAATTTTGGGAAAAATATGGCCCTTGGAAATTTGTGAAAAAAAAAGCTAAATTAATAGTTGCCACTTTCCAAATCCAAGCAAAACTCAAACAAGTTTAAGGGTTTCAAAATTTTTTGGCCAAAACGTAAAAGCCAAAAAAAGTCTTGGAAAAAGCCTGAGTTATGGGCTTTAATTTTAGAAAAATTGCAAAATAAAAAATGTGTTTGCTTTTTTGAAATGACAAAGGGAACTGATATTTACCAAACTTTGTACAAAGTGTTAAAAGCCCCGTCTCTCATTGAGTTTATAAACCCAAATCGGGAAAATCTCAGCACTAAAAGTTACTAACCTTGAACCCTTTTTAGACGGGGGGTTTTTTGTGAAAAAGCGCTCTTGTCGAGATGATTTTAAATTTTAAACCCCTATATATAAACGGTTCGTAAATCGTTTGTGAAAGCTTTCTATAAAAGACCCCTTTTTTCACAGCATGGGCCCCCTTTTTTTTTACCCAAAACCCCTATTTCACAGTCATGGCACCCCCTTTTTCTATTACAAAAGCCCCTTTTCACAGCACTGGCCCCTTTTTTATTCAGACCCCCTTTTCACAGTCACTGGCCCCTTTTTACTTTTTCAAAAACCCCTTTTTTCACAGACCTGGCAACCCCTTTTTCTTTACCAAAGACCCCTATTTACAGCACTGGCACCCTTTTTATATTAAAAAGACCTCTATTTCCAGAAAAGGCACCCTTTTTTTTATTACCTGACCCCTATTTTCCCGACCTGGGACCCTTTTTTCTTTACCCTAGACCTCTATTTCCGTCACTGGCCCCTTTTTACTATTACAAAAGAACCCCTATTTGACAGTACACTGGCACCCTTTTTACTATTAAAAAAGACCTCTATTTCACAGACATCTGGCACCCCTTTTTTCTTTACCAAAAACCTTATTTCAAAGACACTGGCACCCTTTTTTTATTACCCATAGCCCTTTTTTCACAGCACTGGCCCCTTTTATTTCCATAGAACCTTTTATTTCACATCACTGGCCCCCTTTTTTCTTTTACTGACCTTATTAAAGCAGGGCCCCCTTTTTACTTTTAAATTAGCCTTATTTACAGAATGGCCCCTTTTTCTTTCCCAAGACCCCTTTTTCAAGCCTGGCCCTTTTTATATTCCCCAAAACCCCTTTTTTCAAGAATGGCCCCTTTTTACTTTCCCCTAGACCTCTATTTCCAGCAGGCCCCCCTTTTTCATTCCAAGACCTTATTTACGCACTGGCCCTTTTTCTTTTCCAAAAGACCTCATTTCCGACAGGGCCCCCCTTTTTTATTCCCCTGCCTTTTTACAGACATCCCCCCTTTTTATTTTTACCTAGACCCTTTTCCGTCATGGACCCCTTTTTCTTTTAAAAAAGACCCTTTTCACAGCACTGGCCCCTTTTTATTTTAAAAAGACCTTTTTTACAGAATGGCCCCTTTTTATTTAAACCAAGACCTTTTTTTCACGCAGGCCCCCTTTTTTCTTTAAAAGATTTTTTTTTACAGCATGGCACCCTTTTTTTTTCCAAACCCCTTTTCACAGCATGGCCCCCTTTTTTATTACAAAGACCCTATTTACGACAGGGGCACCTTTTTCTTTACAAGACCCTTTTACAGCATGGCACCCTTTTTTTTTTCCATAGACCCCTATTTCCAGCATGGACCTTTTTTTTTTAAAAAAAAGACCTCTATTTCACGCATGGCACCCTTTTTACTTTACAAAGCCCTCTATTTCCCGCATGGCCCCCTTTTTCTTTCCCATAGCCTTTTTTCAAGACCTGGCACCCTTTTTTTCCTAGCCTCTATTTCCAGCCCTGGCCCCCTTTTTTATTCCCAAAGACCTTTTTCAAGTCCGGGGACCCTTTTTCTATTACCATGGACCCCTTTTCCAGACTGGCCCCCCTTTTTTTTTACCTAGCCTCTTTTACGTCAGGATTTTTTTTCATTACAAAACCTCTTTTTTAAAGACACGGCACCCTTTTTCTTTCCGACTTATTTTCACTGGCCCCTTTTTACTATTACCAAGCCCCTTATTTCACAGACTGGACCCTTTTCTATTCCTGCCTTTTTCCGCCTGGCCCCCCTTTTTTCTATTCCCTGCCCCTTTTTTCACACCCCCCCTTTTTTTTCTATTAAAAGACCTATTTCACAGACATGGCCCCTTTTTCTTTCCAAAAGCCCTTATTTCCAGCCTGGCCCTTTTTTTATTAAAAGCCTCTATTTCACGGGAAAATGGCCCTTTTTTTAACTACCCCAAAGGGGCTTATTTCACGACACTGGACCTTTTTCTTTCCATAGCTCTATTTCACGCCTGGCCCCTTTTTTTATTACCAAGACCTCTTTTCACGTCACATGAGCTAAAAAAAATTTATAGTGTTCCTTGAATTTCTGTTTTGTGGGGATTTCTGGCTAACTGTTTTATGTAGATCTTTTTGAGCAAAAAAAAGGGTTTTTTTCAAAAATTTGGACTGATTTTACTCTTTTTAAAAATAAAATAAAAAATTCAAGAACTTTGAAGGGGGTTTTAAAAAATGTGCAGAACCCAAAAACAATGACTTCTAAAAGATGGTTCTGTTTTTTTTTCTTTTTTAATTTAAAGGGGAAAGCGGTGTATAAAAAAATTGGGGTTTAATCTTTTAAAAAAGGAAATTTTAGCGTTTTTTTTCGGTTTTTAAAAATTCGCATTTCACAAAATCAATTTTTTAAAAACTTATTTTTTAATAAAATTTTTTCCCTTTTTTGTAAAATTTTGACAATGCAGTTTTTTAATTAAAATCCCCCCAAAAAAAATTTGAAAAAAAAATTTTAAAAAAAAATCCCCCAATCGTAAGTATCTAAAAATTTTTTTTTTCAAATATTTGCCAAAATTTTTAAATTTTCCCCCCTCGGGCCATGGTTTTTTTGGAAATTATGGATAAGCGTTGATTTTGACAAATAAATAAAAAGCAGGGAAATTTAAGGGAGAATGATCAAATAAGGAAGGTGGTAGAGTAAAAACATTTTTTTTATTTTTTAACCAAAGAAAAAATTTGCCCCAAAACAAAAGTTTTCCCCTTGTAGAATTTTTTTTTAAAAATTTGGGGAAATCGGGGAAAAAGGATTAGGGGTTCTTTTGGCTTTGATTTCGCGAAATTTAAAAAATTTTTTAACACCCCAAATTAAAAAAAGTATCAAAAATTTTCTAATTGGCTGGGGGTTTGGAACAATACATGTTTTTTTTTTTTCCCTTTTAATTTTTTTAATGATAATAAAATATAATTAGACACCCTCCGGTAACTGGCAGACAAAGTTTTTGGATTAGAAATTCTCACATTTTTATAGTATTTTATTTGGGAACTTCTGGTAAAATATTTTAAAAATTTAGGCCAAAATTTTTTAAAGAAATTTTTAAAAAGTTTTCATTTTTTTTTTGCAAAGCTACAGTTCTGTGTTAAAAAACGTTAAAAAGGGGCCAACCAAGGCACAATTTGGTTTTCATTAAACGGCCCCAAAATTTTTAAGGGGAGATGGTGCTTGAAGAAAAAGGGGGGAAAAAGCTTTGTCGACCCCCGTGAAAAACCAATGCCCCCCAAAAAACGTTTTTTGAAAAGGAAGCAAAAAATTAAACACAAAAAGTTTTGGGGTTACTCTTAAAATTTTTATGCACTTTATTTGGGGTAGCAATACAAGTATTTTTGTTGCCTCCAGAGTTGTACACAAACATCAAGAATATCAAAATTTTTTTGTATGGAAAAAATTTCCCCCCCTTACCCGGGGGCCCCCTATCCTAAGCTGCTTAAAAAACTTTGACCTCTAGAATCTTTTCTCACCATTTGTCATGTTTTTTTTCTTTAACCCCCAAAATTTTTATTTTTGCAAAAAATATTGAATTTTTTTTTTAAAAAAAATAGGTTTGTTTTTAGATTTTGTTCGGCCCCAAAAAAATTTTTTAAAAAGAAGGTTTAACCAATCCCAAAACCAATATGTGTATATTTAAAATTTAAAAAAATTTTGCCACAGTACGTAAACGGACTTTTCTTCAAAAAATTTGGGTTTTCCTCTTAGCGGCCCCCTTTTTGCTGCAGGGTTTTTGGCACCCCCGCAAAGCCCCGCCACCCGACGCCTGTCAAAAATATTGAAAATTTCCCGGAATGAAAACAGAGGCAATAAACATATGTCCATTAAAAGCCGAAGGGGCTATCACCCTTATTTTTAAATATGTTTTTCCCCTTCGGTTTCAATAGAAAAATCTATGAAAAAAAGGCAGGATCCTAGGCTTTTAATGTTCACATAAAAAAAAAAAGAAAGATAATGTTGTTGTATTAAAGTAATTGGGGAATGGCCAATAAACAAAAACATTATATATTCATATTTTTTTAAAACAGGTAAGATTTTCCCTATTTGAATATATGTAAATTGAAAACATTTCTTTTTCTTCGGGTTGAAAAACTAAAAGGTTTGGAAAAAAGCCCTGCTATGCTAAAAAAAAGGGGAAAGTTTTAAAAAAATAAAAAAATGTCTTGTAAATCCCCTTTTGTTTTTTTTTAAACCAATTGGGAAATTTTTTAAAAAAAAATATAAAAATATTTTCTACTAGAATTTTTCAAATAATTAAAGGTTATAAAAGAAGTGAGTGGTAAGAGCGTCCCTGGGAGGGGTTGTGGGCGACCCCGGGCCGCGACATACCCAAAGGGTTTTAAAAAAATTTTTATTGGTATGCCCTTTTTGCTTTGTGCCAGCATATAAGGTTTTAATCGAAAATAGTTGGAATTGGAAATGTGATGGGTGTTTTTTTTTTCCCAATATTCGGGATATTGCAGTGTGCTGCCAAAATCCCAAGTAAACCATTTCCCAAAGAGAAAAATCAGTTGCTGGGTTGTTAAACCCAAAAAGGTAATTTTTTGACTTCGGAAAGGCCTTTCCAAACCCAAAACCCCGCTTTAAACCGGGGGCCCCAAACCAAAGGTGCACCCAAAGTAGAAAAAGAACCAATGGCGGCATATTCAAATGTCTTAGCTTAAAAATATCTGTAAAATTTTGAAAAATAAAATACCCTTTTTGATTGGGCGGAAAAATGCAGCATCACCCCCAAGACAGCATATTTTAAAAATTCGTTTTCTTAAAATTTTCCAGCTTGTCTTGTGAAAACCTATACTTTAAAATTTAAAGTAAAAATAAAAATATAGTAAAAATGGGTTGTCCCATAATAAACAGGTGTTAGCTTCCCCGAAAATTTTAAATTGATTTTTTAAAATTGTTAAGACTTCCGACAAAAAACTAAAAAAATTTTTTTGATTTCACAAAAAAAGTGCGGGGAATTTTGGATTCACAAAATCCAAAAAAAAAAAAAAGGAAAAAACCTATGTCGTTTTTTGCTAGCTTCTTAAATTTTTAAAAGATAGCCAAATTTTAAAAAAATCAATTTATCGTAAAATAAAAAAGAAAAAAAATATTTTTTTCTCCAAATGAAGACAAACTGATAAAAGAAATTCCCTGTGTCATATTATATTATACGAAAAGTCGTATTTATTTTTACGAAAGGGAAAAAAAAAGCAGAAACTTTGGGGAAAAAGGAGGGGGAAAAAAAATAACTTCATTTTCAAACATTTTTAATGTTTACAAAAATCCTTAAAAAATTTTTTTTTTTTTTTAAAATTCCTTGGCAATAAGATTGTCTTTTACAAAAAATTTGTTTTTAAAAAATTTAGTATTTTAAAAGGTATAAACCCCCCTCTAAGGCACCCCTTCGGCAATGGCCCCACAATTGCCCCCTTTTTTAGGAAACAAAGAATTTCCCCCGTTTTTTGGGGCAAACAAAAAAAATTTGTCCTTTTTAAAGCCCAAAGGGGGGAAAACAGTTATTTTAAATAGGAAACAAAGTTCAACAAAATTTTTAAGGGAGAGTTTTTGTTTTTATTGTTTCTACCGATTGTTTTTTTTAAAAGGGGTTTTGGTTTGGGGATGAAAAAAAAAAAAAAAATAAAAAGTCACTGTTTTTCTTTAGGAGCAAATTAGCTGTTCCCCCAATAACTGGCTAATAAAACAAGAAAACTTTTTTTAAAAATTTTGGGGTTTTTAATTTTTAATTTTTTAAAATGTAAAAAAAAAAAGGCAGACGTCTTTCCCTATAAACAGGGTATTGACATTGGAACCCTTAAATCGAAAATTTTAGGCATAAAAAATTTTCCTTTAAAAATTAAAAACACCCCCAAAACAACATTCTGATGGAAAAATTTGTAGCCTTGTTTTTTAAAAAAAAATAAAAAATATTGATATGAAAAAACTATCTGATGAACCCCCTCTTTTAAAAAATTTTCCCCCCTTTTTAAAAAACTTTTTGGGGTTTGGGTTTTTTTTAAATTTAAAAATTTTAAAAAATTTTTCTTGGTATTGTATTGGTGACTCCTTTTTTCCCCGAAAACACAATCTCCCCCAAAAAAGTGAAATCATTAATTTTTCTAAAGCTAACGGTTAAAAACCCCCCTTATTTAACAAATGCCCATGTTTAAAAATATTCAAAAATCATTTTTGTTATTTTACATTTAAAAAAAATTTTAATTTTTTTAAAATTAAAAAACATGTTTACAAACAATTTTTGGTTTAAAAATTTCCCCCTGAGTTTTTTTATATTTCTTTATCTTCAAAAATTCCAGTCTCTTTTCTTTTTTCATTGAGTGGGAATTTGCGTTTATTTATTTAAAAAAAAAAGCGCAAATTTTTATTAGATTTACATGATTTATCTAAAAGGGTTTTAAAAATTTTTAAATTTTTTGGGGTTTTCAAAACCCCCCTGAATCAAACTAATGGGCCCCTTTTTACATATTGGATTTTTTTTGCTTTTTTTTTTTTTACAAAAAAATTAAAAAAAAAGGGTTTTTCAGTTACACTTTGAATAATGCTAAAAATTTTTTTTTCTAAAAAAATTTTTTTGTATTAGTTTTTCTAAAAAATTTTATCTGTTAAAAAAATTTTAAGTTTGGTAAATTTGTTTGTAACCCCCCGCCCCCTTTTTGTTTATCAATGTTAATCAGATGCAATTCAAAAAGGGGGGTTCGGGGGGGTTTTTGGGAAAATTTGCAAAGGGGGTTTTTTTTTTTTTACAAAAAAAATTAAAAAAAAAAATTTTTTAAAACCAATTACGTTTTAAAAATTTTTTTAAAATTTTATATATTTAAATTTTTTCTTTTTTAAAAAAACCCTTGATAGCTACCATTTGCTATCTGCCAAATTAAAAAATAGTTTTTTAAAATAAGTGCTTGACCCCTTTTTTTGTTATGATTTTAGTCCATAGAAAGTTTTAAAAAAAAAAAAAAAAAGTTTCTTTTTATTTTAGGTGTTTTTTTTATAAAAAATTAATCTACGCTTTTTTGGGGTTTTTTATTAATTATTTTTTTATTCGGGTTTTAAATCCTGTTTACACTTGTTTTTGTCTGTAACTTTTCTTTAAAAAAATCAATTTAGGTCTGAGAAATATCCTTTTTAAAAAAAATCAAAAAGGTAAGCTTTTAAAGCCCAAAAAAAAACCCCTTTCTGGATATTTGAAAAATTTCATTCATTCTTTTTTTATTTAAAAACTTTAAAATTTTTTTTCCCTCATAAAAATTTTCCCGGGGGGTTTGGTTTGTTATTATTTTTTTTGGCATCTCTTTGCGTAAAGGGGGCTGGGCAGGGGGCAGGAGGGGGCTTCATCAGATTATTTCCCCGGGTGTGCGGGGGCCCCCTTTTAAAATTTTTTGCATCAAATTTTTTTAAAATTTCTTTTAAAGAGCTTTTTTTTTAAAAAGGATCATGTTTTTTTTTTAAAATTGCTTTATGATCTATAGTTAAAAAATGACTTTTATAAAAATTTTTTTTAAGAATGACATAATGATCAAAAAGTTAGAAAGGGGCATAAAATTTTACAGGTTGTACTTTTTGGCCAGGGTTTGGGGCATTGGGGGTTAAAAATCCTTAGGGGGGAAGGCACGGGTTTTAAAAAAAAAAGTAAATGAGATACAACAGGGGGGTTTTTATAGCCCCAAAAGATTACAGAGCTGTTTTGTATATTAGTCATAAGGCAAAAACACGGACATTGAGGGCCCCGGTCCTAGCTTTTTGAGGGGGGGCTATAAAAAATCTTAAAAAAATTTTAAAATTTGATCATCTTTTCAAAAAATTAAAAATATATAAAACTATACAAAATTTATTTAGAAAAAAAAGGGGTTTTTTTGGGGGAATCGTCCCTGAGTACCATTTTTTAAAAATGATGTAAAGGGGTTTTTTTTTAAAAAGAAAAGGATTCTGATATAATTTTTTTTAATCAAAAAAATTTTACCCCTGACAAAAATACACACCCAAATCCTAAAGAAATTTTGGGGCCCTAGGTTTCAGAGAAGACTTGGGCGCAGGGTCTTTTTTCCCCCTAGGCCAAGACTTTAAAAATTTTTTTAATAAACCCCCTTAGATGCTACTACTCCCAAAAAAAACTTAGTCTGGGGTTTTTTGTTCATAGAAAAAGGGGTTTTTTAAGTTTTTTTTTTTAAAAACGGGGGGGTTTAAAAAAAAAGGGCCCTGGTGTGGGGTCTTTTTTCACCTTTGGGGGTATGATTTGTAAAATTTTGGTAGGGGCCCCCTAAGATGATGAACATCCCAAAAATTTTCAAACTTGGGCCCTTTTTTGGTTCGAGAAAAATTTTTTTTTTAAAAATTTTTCCCTTTTTTAACTCTGTGTAAAAAAAAATGACCCTTTTGCGGGGTCATTTTCACCATGGGGGGTGCGATTTGTACAATCTTGGTAGTGTGTTTTGGGGATTGAGCTTTTCCCTGGCTCCCCCCCCCCCCCCCCAAATCCCCCAAAAAACCGGGGAAAAGTTTTAATCCCCTTTTTTACTAATTTTTAAAAAAAAAATTCAAAAAAAACCACAAAAGTAAAATTTAAAAAAAAACCCTGTGTAAACTTTTAAAAAAAAAAACAATAAAAAATTTTGGGTTTTTTTTTTTAAAAACCCCTTTTTTTCATTTATAAAAAAATCCTCACTTAAAATTTTGGGGGAGGAGGGTTTTTAAAAGTATTATAAAAATTCAATATTTTACAGTTTTTATTTTTTTGGATATTATCTAGAAATCAGTTATCTGTAATTCTTTTTCATAAAAAATTCCCTATAATGTCTTCATCTTTTAAATTTTTTTTTTTTAAAAGTAAAGGTTTTTTTTTAAAACTTGTTAAATTTTTTAAATTTTTTCTTTTTTTCCAAAAACGAGGTAAAAACCCTTTTAAAATTTACCTTTTTTTTTTGTTTTTTACTCTATCTCCAATTTTAAAATTTGGGGGTTTCTTAATTTTATTTTTCTTCTGGAAAAAAATTTTTTCCCCCCTGTTAATGTTTTTTTGTTTTTACTTGCAAAAAAAGGGGTGTCTTTTTAATTGAAAAAAAAAATTTGGGGTTTTAAAATTATAATCTTTAATATTTTTCTAATACTTTAAAAATTTATTTTTTTGTTTTCGAGCGTAAAATTTTAAAAAAAATATGTTGTTTCATATTTTCCTAAAAAACGTTCTACTACACTGGGATTTTTCTTCTTCTCGTTGAATATAATTTTTTTTTTTTTTTCATTTAATAATTTTTTTTTTGGGGTCGATTATAAAATTAAGATTTTTTCTGCCCAAAAAAAAAATTTGGGTTTTTTTTTTTCCCAAAAATTTTTTTTAAAATGCTTTTTTTAAAATGTTACCCCTTTTTTTAAATTTTTTTTTAAAGGGGAAAATTTAACCCCAACCCCTTTTTTAAAACTAAAAAATCTAAAAATGCCAAAAAATATTTGGGGGTTTTTAAAATTTTTTTAAAATTTTTGTTGCATATCTAAAAAATCAAACCCCTTTTTTAAATCTTTTGAATAAAAAAAAAACCCCACGTCTTTTAGGAAATTTCTTTTTAACTCTATGAAAAAATTTTTCTTTAAAAATTTTTTCCCCCCTTTTTTTTTTATAAATTATTTTTCTTAGATCCACATCAAAAACTTTCCCCCTTTTTTTAACATTTGTTTTTTTTGGGTTTGTTGTTTTTTGTTCTACTAAATTTTTTTTTCATTTTTTTTTTTTAACAACGTAAACAATATTTTTTTGGGGGGTTTTTTCCATTTTTAAATTTTTTAAAAAATTTGTTTTTTTAAAAAGGGGGTTTTTCGAAAATTTTGAAAAAAATGAAAAAAATTATAAACTACTAAGTGTTTATTAAAAACAAACGGGAAAAAATTTTTTTGGGTTTTAAAAATCTGCATGTAAACTTTTTTCTTAAGCCTAATAAAAAAAAACTTTTTAAAAACAACAAAGAAAATTTATAAAAAGGGGTTTTATTAAGATTTTTTTGTTAAAAAAACCCTGTTTAAAAAAAAAAAATTACCCTATGGGTTTGGGGGAACACAGTGAAACAAAAAATTTTAAAAATTTATTTTTTTAAAAAAAAAGGGCCCCCAAAGGGGAAATTTTTAAAAAGATCTTTTTAGTAAAAATTTATTATTGTGATATAGATGAAAAAAAATTTTTAAATTTTAAAATTTTTTAATTTTTTTGGAAAAAAATTTTGTTATTAGTAACTTTCCTTTAAAAAAAAAAATTTTAATAAAAAAAGGGATATTTTTAACCCTTTAGTTACTTTTTAAAATTTGAGAGTCTTTTTTTTCCCCCCCTTTTGTTAATTTTTTCCCCAAAAAAAAAAAATTTTAATATAAAAGAATTTAAAATAGTTTAAAAAAAAATTTTTAAAAGTTGGGAAGAAAAATTTAAAAAAAAGGGGTTTTTGGGGTTTTGTTTTTAAAAATTTTTTAAAAGTGTAGAAAAAAAAACAATATAAATATGATTATCAGAAAGTTTTTTTTTTAAAATATACCTCAAAAAATTTAAATAAAAAAAATTTTTTATTAATTTTAAAAAAAAAAAAATGAAAAAAATTTTTTCTTGGGCAATTTATAAAAAATTTTTCCCTTTTGGGTGTAACAAAAAAAGAGTGAAAAAAAAAAAAAACCATTTGAAAAAAAACTTAATATGGATGGGATTGATATCCAGTTAAAAAAAAAATATATTCCAAAGTGGGGGACAAAAAAAAAAAATTTTTTAAAAAGTTTTTGGGGTTTAAGACCCCCCCCCCCCCCCCCCCCCCCCCCAAATTTTAAAAACAATTTTTTTAACCCGTTTATGTTTAAAAAGTTTTTCACGTTTTGGGAAAAAATTTTCCAAAAAGGGGAAAAATAAAAAAGAAATTGATCTCTTATACATTAAAAAATTTTTAAAAATTTTTCCCTTATTTTTTAAATTTAAAAAAAATTTTGTTTTGTTTAAAATTGATAAGAAAAAAAAAAAAAATAATTTACAGGGAGAAATTGTTTTAAAGGATTTCAAGGGGAAAAAAAATTTAAATTTTTAAACAAAAAGGGGAAAAATTTTTTTTGTTTAAAGGGAAAATTGTAAACTATTTTGATAAAACCGGGAAAAAAAAATTTTTTTAATTTTTAAAAATTTTTTTTTTAAAAAAAAATTTCCATTTGTTATATATTGTGTTTTTTAATCAAAAAATTTTCCCCTTATTACTATTTAACAAAATCCAGAAAAAAACTTACACAAAAAAAAAATTTTTAAAAAAAGAAGAAAATTTTGTTTTGGAATATATGTTAAATCTGATTACCCAAAAAAATTTATAATCACAATATTTTTCCCCTTTTTTTGGGAAAAATTTTTTTCCCCAAAAGGGGAAAAAAATGTAGAAAAAGTAAAAAAGATTTTTTAAAAGGGGAAAAAAATTAAAAGATCAAAATTTTTAAAAGAACAAAAAAAACCCAAAATTTTTAAAAAAAGATGAAGAAAAAAAAATTTCAAGAAGCAACTGAATGTTATTTTTAAAAAAAAGGGGTTTTTAAATGATGAAAATTTTAAAATTTTTTCCCCCCCGGGAAAAAAGTCCGTAAAGAAAGGGAAAAAAAATTTTTCATTTTTGGGGGGAAAAATTATAGGGGCCCCCAGTTGTCAATTTTTGTAATACAAAAAAAGGTAAAAAAAACCCCAATTTTTAAAACCCCCGTATTTTTTCATAAGGGTTTAAATTATGATTTCCTTTTTCTAAAAAAAAGAATTTAAAAAAAAAATTTTTTGAAAAAAATTTTTAAAAAATTTAAAAACTTCTTTAAAAAATTTTCAGAAAAAAATTTTTTTTATAGATTATGGTTATATTTAAAAAAATTTTAAGTTTCTTAGATTCTTAAAAAATTTATGAGAAAAGGGGGTTTTTGTTTTTAGCTAAATCAATAGATAAATTTTCCCTTTTTTTTAAAAAAAGATTTGAAAATGGAGTTTTTTTAAATACTAAAAAAAAAAGGTTTTTCCCCCAAAAAGGGAATATGTTTTTTCCCCCAAAAGGAAAAATTAAATGAAAAAACAATTACCCAGATATTAAAGAATTTTATTTTTTTTAAATTAAAAAAAACCCAATTAGGGAAAAAAGAATATAAAACATAAAAAAAAGTTTTTTTTCTCTTATAAATGAAAATCTTTAAAAGATTTTCATAAATTATATTTAAAGACAGTTTTTTTAAAAACCTCAGTTGATGCGTTTGAAAAAATTTTTTAGAAGTTTTTTTTAAAAATTACAATATCCCCCCTTTTTTTTTGGTTATTCTGCCCAAAAAATTTAAAACAGGCAATGTTTTTTAAAAATACGGGGGGAAAAATTTTTTAGTTTTTTTAAAGGGGGTTTATGGGATATCTGCAAATGTTTTGAAAGGGGGAATTTGGGGGGGATTTTCTGGGTAGGGGGTTTAGACATGAAAAAGCTTTTAATAAACATCCCCCTTTTAATTTTTTGGGGTTAATGGAAATAGAATTATAGAAAATATAAAAAAAAATTTAACCCTTTAAAAATTTTTAAAAAGAAGGGGGGAAAAGTTTTAAAAAAAAATTTTTTTTGAAAAAAATTTTTTTTTAAAAAATTTAAAAATTGGGAAAAAAATTTTTTTATTTTTTGGGAAAAGTCTCAACCTTTCCCCCAAAATTTTTTTTAAAAGGGGAAGAAGATTTTTTTTTAAAAAATTTTTTTCCCCAAAAAGGTAGGGGTTTTTTTTTGTAGAATGTGATTTAGGTATAGATAAAAAAAAAAAAGAAAAAAAAATAAAACCCTTTTTGCCCCCGAAAAAAATGAAAAAATAAAGAACAATTATTTAATTTTAAATTTTTAAAAATTTTTAGGGGAAAAAAACCCTTAGGTAAAGAAAAAAAATTATTTCTTCTTTAAAAGAAAAAGAAATTTTATTTTACTATCAATTTTTAAAAAAATATAAAAAAATTGGAAAAAGAAATTTTAAAAAATTTATAGAAAAATTTTTTATTTAAAAAAATCGTTGGTTAAAGAAATATTTTAAATTTTTTTAAAAGAACAAAAAAATAAAACCCTCTAACTTTAAAAAAAAGGGGTTTTGGGGAAATTTTTTGAAAATTTTTTAGGGAAAGGGGCTTTAGGAAAATATAAGGGAAAAAAATGGGGGTTAATCTTTTTACCAATAGAGAAGAAGTAAAAAAATTTAAAAAAAACCCAATTTTTTTAAAAATTTTTAGAAAAATTTTTTAATATAATTTTTTGGGAAATTTTTAAAATTAAAAAGTTACTTCTGTTATTTTAAATTTTAAAAAAAATTTTTTTGGCAAGAAATTTTTTGATTATTTTAAAATTTTTAAAAGTTTAACTTTTATTTTTTATTTTTTTTAATAAACTATGGGAAAAGAATGAAAATAGGGCTTCAATCGGATTCTATCTTTTTATAAAAAAAAACAAAAAATGTTTATAAAGATTAGAAAAAAAAAAAAAGATTTTTTATTTGATACTTCGGGGCTATCCTAAAGATAAACCCCCCATTCCAAAAAATAAAAAAGTAATTTTTGGGAAAAATTTTAAAAATGAAAAATTTTTGGAAAAAGTATGAAATTTTTAAAAGTTTTTCTTAAAAAGTAAGCTTATTCTTTTCTTTTTTGAAGTACAAAAACCCCAAAAAAATTCTGAATTAAAAGGAAATAAAGAAAATTTAAAAAGGGGAAAAAGGGGGGAAAAAAACAAAACTAAAGATAATTTTAAAAAATTGGGGGGGTTATAAAAATTTTTTTTTTTTGAAAAAACAACAATTAAAAAAAAATGTATACATAAATTTGATAAACATGAAATGGATATTAATGAAGTAAAAAAATAAGTATGTTCCATTTGATGAAAAAAAGATTTTATGTGACAAAGGGGAAAAAAATACTTTCCATTTATATAGTTCCTTTCCCCAAAAAATCCGGTTTTAAAAGGGGGTTCCCCCCAAAAATAAATACCCAAAAACTTTATTTTTTTGATTTCCCCCAAAGGGGTTTTTAAAATTTTTTTTAAAAAAGGTTTTTTTTAGGGTTTTAAAAATTCTAATTGTTTTTTTTGTGATATTTTTTTAAATTTTTTTATTGCCCTTTTTTTAAATCTTAAAGGTTTTTACTGCATGATCTTTTTCCCTTTTTTTTTTTTTTTTTAAAAAATTTTCTTTGTGTTTTTTTCTTTTTTATTTTTTATGGGGGAAACTTGGGTATTTTTCCCCCCCCTTTTATTTATGTCTTTTTTTCTCCTTTTTACTTTTATTCTTATTTAATAAGAGAAAATAAATAATTACCACCCCCAAATGCAGGGGGTTTTTATGCCCCCTCCAAAAAATCTCATCGCTATTGCACTTCCCTTTTTTTAAAGGACAAAGTCCGGTGTAAAACCCCTTACTTCAAAAAAATATCGGGAAAAAATACCTTGCTTTCTAAGAATTTTTTTGTATAAATAGAAAATTTTAATTAAAAGGGGTTTAAAATTTAAAAAACTTTAAAATCCTTTTTTAGTTTGGTTGTTTTGTTCTAAAAATTTTTTTAAAATTTTTTTTAAATTAACCCCCTTTTTAAAAAACGGGGAAAACAATACCCCCTGATAAGCGGGGTTTTTTTCAATTTGTTTTTTTTATCCGCCAAAATTTTTTTTGAAAAAAAATTTTTTTGAAAACAAAAGGCGAAGTCCGGCTGCGTAGCACAAAATTTTTTTAAAAGGGAAAAAATTTTAAACTTTTTCTTGGGGTTTTCCCAAATTTTTTTTGGGGTTTTTTTTAAAATTTTTTTTGAAAAGGGTTTTTTCTTTTTTTTAAAAAAATTATATAACCCCCAAACCAAAAAAATCCAATTGGGGCATAAAGGTATATAATTTTTGTATATATTTACAGGGGGTGAAATCTGGTTGGGGGAAAGGGTGTTTTAAAAATGTTTTGGCTTTGTCCAGCTGGGGAAAACTTTTGGGGGAAAAAACTATGTTGGAACTTTTTTTTTAACTTAAATTTGTTTTTTAAAAGTGTTATTCAGCCTTTCCCCCAGTCAGACTTTGTCCGTCCTCTTTTTTTAAAAAGTTTTTTTTTAAAAAGGTTTTTTTTCTTCATTTCTTCCATTTTTTTTTTTTTTTAAATTTAGCTTTTTTTTTTTTTTGCTTTGAATTTTTTTCCTGCTTAACCCCCCTTTTTGGGGTTTTTTTTCTTTTTTTAACGGGGGTTGGATTTTGTATTCACAAATTTTTTTAAAAAGGTACAAAGTTTGGTTGTGGATTTTCCCTTTTTTCCCCGGTTGTAAAAATTTAGACAAAGTCTGAACTTTGTGTTGAGTTGTGCTCCCAGGGGTTTTTCCCAAGTAAAAATTTTTATTGTTGTTAATCCCCGTTGAAAAAAGGGGCAAAAAAATTCCTTATTTAAAAAAAAATTTTTTACAACAAAAAAAAATTTTAAAAGGGGTTTTTTTTAAAAAAAGGGTCTTCTTTTAAAAAACTTCTTTTTAAAAATTTTGGGGTTTTATTTTTAACTTTAAAAAATTTGGGAAATCCCTTTAAAAAATTTAAAAAATTTAAATTTTAAAAAAAATTCCCTAAAGTTTTTGTCATTGTTGATCCAAATTTTTGCTTCATATCAAAAATTTTAAAATTTTTAAAAATTTCTTTTTTTTTTTTAATTTTTTTAAAATTTTAAAAATTTGGGGGTTTTTTTTTTTCCCTAAATATTTTTTACTCTTTTCCCGAAACAAGAGTAAAAGTCTTTTTTTTTTTTTTTTAAAATTTTGTATACGTTCCTTTGCTTTTCTGTGGATTTGGGGGTTTTTAGTATTTCCCTTTAGCATTCATTTTATAAAAATTTTTAAAAAAAATTTTTTTACTAAGTAAAATTAAAATTTTTTTTTTAAAATTTTTAAATGGATTAAAAACCCCCTTAAAAATTTTTAAAAAAAAATTTATTTGGGAAAAAATTTTTTACAGAAAAGGGTTAAAAAAAATCTCCCCCCTTTTAAATTTGGGTTAAAAAAGCCCCCCCTTGCTTTTCGGATTTTATCAGCAAAAATATAATTTGGGGGGGGTTTATCAGTTTTTTTTAAAAATTTTAAAAACTATGTTTTTTTTTTTTCAATTTTCTTTTAAAAATTTTTTTTCTTTTTCTAATGTAGGGGGTAACTCATTTTCTCTTAGACGTTTTCAAAATATCCCGGGGGTTTTGTTTTTAAAAAAAAAAATTTAAACCCCCTTTTTTTGTTCCCCAAAATCTTTTAAAACTGAATTTTTTTTTTGTGAAAATAACCCATTACACTTTGTTCAGCATGTCTTCTGAAAAAGCAAAAAAGATAAAAAAAACTTTTTCTTTTTTTAAATTTTTTTTTTTTCACTTTCATTTTAATATTAATAGAGTAGGGATTTTTCCCTTTTTTTTTTTTAAAAAAAAATTTTTAATGTTCTTGTTAAAAATTTTTTTTTCCATTATTTTTTTCCATAGTTGGACTTTTTTCCCTACAATAGGAAATTTTAAAAAATTTTTTTAAAAATTTTTTTTTTGGGTTTTTTTAAACGTTTAATTTTCCCCCTTTTTTTTTTAAAATTTTTTATTTAAAAATTTTTTAGTTTGGGGAAAGGGGGAATTTTTTTTAAAACACCCCCATATTCCTTTTCTAAAAGTTTTAAAAAAAAATTTGTTTTTCACATTGTTTGTCCAAAAATAAAAATTTTTTAAAAGGGGGGGGTTTTTTAGGTAGGTTTTTTAGCCGTTTCGTTTTTTTTTCCCTTTTTCCCAATTTATTTTTTGTAATACTTAGTAATTATTTTTAATTATTTAAAAGGGATATTTTTGTAATTTTAGTAAAATTTTTTTGTAATTATTTGGGGGTTTTTAAGGAAAAAATAGTAAAAAATTTTTTTTTTTTAAAAACCCTTTGTAAAATTATTTAGTAATTTATATTAAATTTTACATGGACCCCAAACCCCAAAAAGCGGAACACTATTTTGGGAAAAAACTGGAACAAAGTTCCATTTTAAAAACCCCCCGCTTCTTTAAATCTACCCTCATCAAAATTAATTTGGCCTTTGTATAAAAAAAAGATAAAAAATTTATTGGGGGGATCCCCCCCGCGTTTTTGTTATTTGTATAGTTATAAAACCTTCTGTTTTTTTTTAATGCTTTTCCCCCCCAAAATTGGGAGGAGTTTTCATTTTGTTTTACGTTTTAAAAAATTAAAACCTTTAAAAACCAAAAGGGTTTTTTTGATATTTTTCTATTGTTGTTTAGGAAAAATTTTAAAATTTTTTTTTATTTTATTAAAATTTTTTTATCATCTTTTGAAAATTTAAAAAAAAAAAAATTTATTTATCTCATCCCACTGTTGTTTTAAAAACTCTTTTTTGCTGTATAGTTGAATTTTTGGGATCCTTCTATTGATTTTTACTTTTTTATTTCCCGGATTAAAAAAAAATGTTCTGTTTATGTTCTTTCCCCGGGGGTTTTTAAAAAAAAAATTAGATTTTTTTAAAACTTTTTGCTGGAATATTTAGATTAATATTCCAAAAAATATCAGATTTGTTTTTTTTTATTTTTTCCCCCGTCTTGTTTTCTATCATTTAAAAAAACCTTTTTTCCCCCAAATCTATTTTCTAATTACTCTAGCTAATTCAACATCAGAAAAAAACCCCTTTTTTAAATTTTAAACAAAAATTTTTAAAAAAGTAAGAAGCATTTTTGTCGTAGATTTAACTAATTTTTTTATAATTTTTTTAAAAGTTTTAAAAACATATTCGAGTCTATTTTTCCTAGCCCCGCTTGATAAAAAGGCCGGGGGGTTTTTAAAAAAATTAAAAAACTAGGGAATAAAAAAAACTATTTTTTAAAAAGCTTTTGCTTTTGGGTTTTTTTCTTGTTTATCTAAAAAAGCATTACCAAAACCCCAAACCCCCCTTGTCTTAACGTTTATTTTACCTTTCCCTTTGGGGATCCCCTATTTTCACTTTTTTGTGGAGACTTCCATAAATCTGGAAAAAAAGGAAAATTTTTACTATCATCAATTGACATTACTTTTTTTCCCAAAAATATTTTTATTGTTGTTTTCTCAATTATTGTTTTTTCCCTTTTTTGGTTTTATGTTGCTTTTGGGGTTAAAAAAACACTTTTGATTTCAATTTCAAACGCTAATTTGTTGTTCAGGAAAAAATAACTTCATTACTACTTTGATTAGGAAATCTTACTGACAATTTTTGATTTTGATCAATATTTGGGGAAAGGGTTATTTTTTATTAACCCCCTTTTTCGAATCCCCTAACCCCCTTTTGGGTTTTTTCTTATTCTTTTTTGGGGGTTTTTTTTTTTTCCGAAAACCCGGGGCTTTTTTTTGGGGAAAAATTTTTTTTTTTAAAAAAAGGCAGAAGGGGATATGATTTTAAAAAACCTTTTGTTTGATAAAGAGATTTTTTAGATTATGATGAGGAAAACCCTTTTTAGATGATGTTTTATTCAGATGAAATATTAATCCCCCGGGGGTTTTTTTACGCAACCCAAAATTTGGGGGTTTTAAAAGAATACCATTGGAAAAAGAAGAGGAGAAAAGATATGGTTGAAAAATTTTTTTTAAATCAAAAAAAAGAAAAAAACAAAAAATATTAATATTAAAAATTCAAAGTTATAGAAAATTTAAAAAATATTTTTAAAAAATTCAGGTAAAGATGATGTTATAATTTTAAAAAAAAAAAGTGGTGGGGTTGGGTTTTTTTTAAATTTGGAAACTTTAGGGGAGAAAATTGGAAAAGATGGAATTAGAAAAAAATTTTTAAAATTTTTTTAATTATAAAAGTTTTTAAACATCAGAAAGGCCCCAAAAAAAAAAATTTAAAAAAAAGCAGAAAAAAAACTTTCCCCAAAAAAAGATAATAGAAAAGAATTTTTTTTTTTTTGAGCAGTGAAAATTTTTTGTGAATACTGTTGAAACTGTAATGGAAAAAACTTTTTTTGAAAAAGGGAAAAAAAAAGGTAAAAAAAGGGGGGTTTTTTGGGTTTTAGATCAAGGAAAAAAAACATTTACAAAAAAAAAAAAGTTTTTTTGGGGGGGGCCTTTTAAAAAAAAAAACTACTGTAAAAGAAAGGGGGGCAAAAAACTTTGGGTTTAACTTTCTGAAACCCAAAAAAAAAAAAAGCATATGAAAAAAATAAAAATTTAAAAAAAAAAGGTTTAAAGGGGAAGGGGGAAAGATGAATTCCAAATAGAAAGAATTATGAAAGAATTTTAAAAAATTTGGAGATAGAGGGGAAATGGAAAAAAATAGAAGTAATTTAATCCCATAGAGATAAAAATTTAAAAAAATCAAATAAAAAAAATAAAAGAGACAATACAAAAGTATTAAAAAAAAGGGGGAAAAAAATTTGCAGAAAAATAAAAAAAATTTTTTAGGAAAAGGGATTACAATTGTTAGTTTTTTAATGCTTTTGGAAGATTTTTGGGGGTTTTTGTTGAAATCTTATTCCCCCTGGTGGGGAACTGGAAAAACTAAACCTCCCCCGGAAAAAGGGGGGGATGTAAGAGATTGGAAAAAAAAAAAAAATTATTTTTAAAATTTGGGGTTTAAAAAAATTTTTAAAAATTTAGGGAAAGGGGGGGGTGCATTTTTGGAAATTTTTGGAGCTGTTGTAGGATGGTTATTTTAAAAAAAAAAAAGGGGAAAAAATTTTTATGGTTTGGAAATAATTTATGGGCTTTATTAATTTTTTTTTTTAGGAAAGATATTTTAAAAAGGGTTTAAAAACCCCCGAGAAATTCTCGTAAAAAAAATAAAACTAAAAGTCCTGTGTATACTTCCTATTATAATAGGGATTTTATATTTCTTTTTTATCCGTTGTTTCAATGAGATCACTAGGTTTTATTGGTTCATTGGTTTTTTTTTGGGTTTACTAGGTTTTTTTTGGGGGCACTTGTCCGGACTTCGTCCGGAGGTTTTGGTAAAGTTTTTTTTTTTTGGTGCCCCTGTATTTTTTGGGGGGGTTGGGTATTTTGTAGGTTTAATTTTAGAAACATTTACATCCTTTTTGATCCAAAATGTTTAAATTTTTTTGTTGAAAATTAAAAAATTTTTTTTTTTTATCCTACTTTTTTAATTTTTTTATTTCCATTTCCTAGGGGGGAAAAATATAACCCAATCCCCAAAAAATAATCAATTTTTTCTTTTTTTCTTTTTTTTAAACCCAAAATTTTTTAAAATTTTTTTTTTGGGAGGTATATAAAATTGGGGGCTGTCAACACAGTTTTTTAAAAATTTACTAAAAATTTTTTTTTTGGGGGTTTAAATCCTGTACTATTTTTAATAGGGGCAGTTTTTTTTTTAGAAATTGCGCTTCTAATAGCCCCCCTAAAACGTTTAAACTTTCATTAATTTTTCAACACCCCCTTTTTTAAAAACTTTGTTTTAAAACTAATTTTAAAAATTGTCCATGCTTTGCTTATATCTACTGTATGTGATATAATCGTTTGGATAAGGAAGGGCCCCCCAAAATTTTACTTTTTTGTCTTTTTTTTCCCCGAGGTTTAAAGTATTGTGCCTTTTTTCCCAAAGGGGCCCCGACTTTTTTGAGCTTCTTTCAAAAATTTTTTTTTTCCCCAAATTTTTTTTTGTGAAACTTTTAAAATTTATCACAATCTTATTAATACAGTTTGTTATAAGGATTTTTTTAATAAAAAATTTTTCTTATTTGGGGTTTTTAAAAGGGGGTTTTTAAAAATTTTTTTAAAAAAACCCCGGGTTTTAAAAAAAATTTTAAAAAAACAGGGAAAGTTAAAATAATTTTTTTAGTTAATTAGATTTTGGGGTGTTTTTGCATATGACCCTTTTATAACTTACCCCCCAAAAAACCCGAAAAAAGACCCCAAACCCAAAGAAAAAATTTTTTTAAAATTCCCCCCAAAACAAATAAAGAAAGGGTTCCCCTTTTTTTCCAAAAGGGTTTTTTTCTGGGGTAATGTGGGGTTTTTTATATTTTTTAAATAAATCAGGAAATGTTCAAAAAAAAATTTATTTTGGTTAATAAAAATTTTTTTTTTTTAAAAAAAGGGGGTTAATTTTTTTTTTTGTTTTTTTAAAAAATTTTGGGTTATATGAAATAAAAATATTATTTTTTTAATTTTTTTTGGAATATTTTTTAGGGGGAAAAAAAGGGATCATAAAAAATTTCCCCCAAAATTAAAAAACCTAAAAACCCTTTTAAAAAAATTTATAGATAATAAAAAATGGAGATAAAAAAAAATTAGATTAAAAATTTTTTTTAATTTTTAAAATTTTTAGGTGGGATAATATAGAAAATATTCAAAAAAAGGGTTTTTCAAATTTCCACTCAAAATTTAAAAAAAAAGAGTGTAGGTAATTTAGAATCAGTAATAAAATAATTTTTTAAAATTTTTTTTTGAAGGGTATGAAAAAGATTTAAAACTTTTAAAAAAGGGAAAAAAGGGAAAAAGAAAAAGGGTTTTTAAAAAGGGGGAAAAAAAGGACTTTAAAAAAAGGCCCCAAAAAAAAGGGAAATTTTTTGAATATAGTAATAAAAAATTTTTAAAAAGAAAAAAGGGGAAAAAAGAAATTAGAAAGAGAAAGAGAAAGAATAGAAAGAGGGGTTTTTAAAAAAAAAAAGAATGGAAGGGTTAGAAAAAAAAAGAAATAAAGGAAGGGTTTGTAAGGGGGAAAAAGAAAGAGAAATAATGGAAAAAATTAGAAAGAGCAAGGGGGGAAGAGTTTTTAGAGAAGAGAAATAGAAATGAAAGAGAAACAGAAAAAAAGTTTTTAAAAGTTTTTTAAAAAAAATAGAAAGAATAAAAAGAAAGGGGGAAAGAAAAAGGGGAAAAAAAAGAGAAAAAAAGGAAGGTTTGAAAGAGGAAAAAGAAAAAAAAAAAATTTTGAAGGGTTTGAAAAAAGGGAAAAAAAAAGGAAAGAGAAAGAGTAAGAGGGAGAAAGAGAAAGAGTAGAAAGAAAAAGGGGGAAAAATTAGAAGAGTTTTTTAAAAGGGAAAAAGAAAGAATAAAAAAAAAAGAGAAAAAAAGGAAAGAAAGGAAAGAGAAAGAGAAAGAATAGAAAGAGAAAGAATGGAAAGAGAAAAAAAAAGAATAGAAAAAAAAAAGAATGGAAAGGAAAGAATGGAAAGAAAAAAAGAAAGAATAGAAGGGGGAAAGAGAAAGAATAAGAAGAAAAGGGAAAAATAAAAGCTAATATTATTAGGGGGTTTTAAACAATTTTTTTATTTACCTTGAACAAATAAATAGTACTTAAAAAATTTTTATAAGGGACCCCCCTTGTAAATTTAGGAGTTGTTTCCCCCTTTAAAATAAATCATTTGGGGGGTATTGTTTAAAAATTTTTTTGATACTTCAGAAAAAAAAAAAAAATTTTAAAATAGGAAATATTTCTGAATTAACTATAAGTGTTTGTGTGAAAATTTGGGGGAAAAAAAAAAAATAATCATGGTTTTTCCTTTTTGGGGTTTTTTTTTAGAAAAAAAAACTAGGGAAAAGCTGGAACTTTTTTCCACTTAAAAAAAGGGTTTTTGGTATATAAATTATATTAAAATTTTTTTTTTTTTATCAATAAAAATAATCATTTTTAAATTTTAATATTAATGCCCTAAAAACCTACAAAATATATAGAAAATTTAAACATGGAGAAAAAAAATTTTTGGGTTGAAAAAGGGTTTTTTTATTTTAAGGGTTTTGGGAAAAATTTTTTTGGAAAATTTTGGGTTGATATTTAAAATTTTTTTAAAAACCCCCCCAACCAAAAAAAAATTTAAAATTTAGATGGTTTTTTTTAATTTTCAAAAAATTTTTTTTATGTATTTAAAATTTTGAAAAGGGGGAAAACTTTAAAAAGGGTTTTATAAAAAAAAAAGGTTTTGGGTTGTTTAAAGCGAAAAATAAAAACAATAAGTTCTTTAAAATGATATAACCTATGGTTTAAATTAAAAAACCCAAAGGGGGAAAATTAAAAAAATTTTTTGGATTTAAAAAGAGTCATTTTTTGGGGGAAAAAACCCCCTTTTTAAAACCCCCCCATCCCTTTTGGGGAAAATCAATAGATTTAGTCCTTATAAAAAATTATTGTTCCCCTTTGGGGAAAAAAAAAAAAGGGGACAAAAATTTTTTTGTTGGGGACCTAGTTATTTTTTGGGGTTATTTTGTTGAGAGTAATCAATTTGGAGAATTTTTAAAAATAAACTTTGTAATCCAGAGTATAAAAAATTTTTTATGGGAAAAATTTCTGAATTAAATATAAGTTTTTGTGATAAAAAAAAACAAAAAATAGTAATCATGGTTTCCCCAAAGCGTTGTGTTTAGAAAAAATATAAATTATATAAAATTTTTTTTTTTTCAAAAAAAAAGAATATTTTTGGGTTTTAAAAAAAATATATACTAGATAATGAAATTTTTGTTTTTTATTTTTTTTAAAATTTTTAAAAAAAAATTTTTGAAAGTAAATTTTTAAAAATTTTTAAAAATAAAATTTTTGATAGAGAATTACTTGACACTTTAACAAAATTAGCCCCTTTTGGGGGAAAAAGAAAAGGGGAAACCCCTTTTAAAAAAATTCCCCAAAAAGTGCTGAAAAAAAAAGGTTTTTTTAATTTTTTAAAAAAAAAGGGGTTTTTTTTTTGGGAAAAAAGCCGGGGAGAAAAAGATTTTGGTTATGTTGTGAAAAGGGGGGTGGTTATATTACGGGTTTTTTGGTTTCTGGGCCCCCCCCAAAAAAAAATAAAAAAAAAAAAAAAAAAAAAAAAAAAAAGGGCCCCCCCCCCCCCCCCCCAAAAAAAGTGGTTGGGAAAAAAAAAAAAATTCCCCCCCCCCCCCCGAAAAAAAAAAAAATTTGGTGGGGGGTTGGTTGGGGGGTTTGGGGAGCGTTTAAGTGGGGGTGGATATTACTTTTCAAACAAAAACGCAAAAAAATGAAATTTTGAAACGCCCTTTTTTTGTTGAGGGTGGAAGTGTTATTTTTAATTTTTTTTTCTGATAGATAATACAACTGTAGTTAATACTGTTTTTTTTGTTTTGTTTGAAAAAATTTAAAAAAAAATTTTTTAAAAATGAAGGGGGCCCCAAAAACCCCAAAATTTTTTCCCTGATTTAAAAAAAGAAATTTTTTTGATTCAAACCGGACTATGGAACTAAAAAATAATTTCAGAGCAGGCGGGGAAAAAGGGAACCCCCGTTCCCCCCCCTGCGAACTCCCGGAAAAAAAAATCAAAATTTTAAAATTACAAAAAATCTCGAGATTGAGGGGGAAAAAAATTTAAAATTTTAAAAAAAAGAGATACTTTGTAAAAATTTTTTAAAAAAATTTTTAAAAAAAAGGGTAAATATAACAGTGGAGGGGACACAGCTTTAATGTTGCTAGTGTAATTATAGGAATTTTTTTGGAGTGGTTTTTCCTGTTCTATTACCATTTGAAAAATTTTTTCCTTTTCATGTGGAGGTTTTGGAGCCACTATAAAAAAATTTTTTGAGTAAATTTATGAATAAAATAAAAAAACAAAAAAAAAATTAAAAAATATTTCTAAAAATAAAATTTTAAAAAATTTTTAAAAAAATTTTTAAAAACCCCCAAACTTTAACAGGTGGACATTTTTTCTGAACCCCAAAAAATTTTAAAATTATATTATGAATTTTGGGGAAAAATTTTTTAAAAAGGGTTAAACAAAATTAAAAAAAAATCTGCCCGGGTTTTCCCAAAAAAAAAAAAATTTTAAAGAAAAAAGGCAAAAAATTTTAAATTTTTAAAAGGGGGGAAAGGGGGAAAGGAAAAAAAAAGGAGATTTTAAAAACCAAAAATATTAAAAAAATGTTTTTTAAAAATTTAAAAATTTTTTTAATTTTTTTTTTTTTTTTGTTAGAAAACCCTCCTCCTCCCTATTCAGGTGAGGATTTTTTAAAAAAAAAAGTAAAAAAAAAAAAGGGGGTTTTTTAAAAAAAAAACACCAATTTTTCATTTTTGTTTTTTTTTAAAAAATTTACCCCATGTGTTTTTTTTTAAATTTTTTAATTTGGGGGGATTTTTTTGATTTTTTTTTAAATTTTAAATTTTTTTTTTTTAAAGGGATTTTGGGGGCCCCCCTTTTGGGGGATTTTGGGGGGGGGGGGGGGGGTGAGCCAAAAGGGGGGGGCAATAAATATACTTTTGTGTGGCCCATGAGATGATGCTTCTACTAAATATCTAAAGGGGGTTGGCCCCTTTTTCATTTATGGAAAAGATTTTTTAAAAATTTTTCCCATATAAAATTGTAAAAAAAATTTTAAACCCTTTTGGGGGGGGGGCATTTATAAAATTGGGCTTTGATTTGTACAAAATTTGGGGGGGGCCCCCCAAAATGTGCTAAATACCAAATATCTAACTCCCAGCCCTTTTGGATCATAGAAGAAGATTTTTAAGATTTTTTATATAACTCTATGGAAAAAAGGGCCCCCGGGGCGGGGGCATTTACACCAAGGGGTTATTTACAAAACTTGGGAGTGCCCATTTAAAAAGCCATACCAAATATCTTAGGCCCAGGCCTTATGCATTCGGGGGAAGTTTTTTTTGTTTTTCCCAATAACTCAAATTAAAAAAAGTGACCCCTGGGGCGGGGGTTTTTTTCACCATAGGGCTTATTTGACAATCTTTTTAGTGGCCCCCTAAGATGACTACATCCAAAATCTAAGCTCACCTTTTGGGTTCATAGAAAAATTTTTTTAAAATTTTTTATATAACCTATGTAAAACAAGTGACCCCTGGTGCGGGGGCATTTATCCCATAGGGTAGATTTGTACAATCTTTGGGAGTGGCCCATAAGATGATGTACATACCAAAAATCAAAAGGTTTTGGGCCCTTTTGGTTCGGAGAAGAAATTTTTTTAAGTTTTTCCTATCTTAGCCAAAGTGAAAACAATGACCCCGGGGCGGGCCAATTTGACCCCAGGGTCATAATTTTTTTCAATCCTGGTAAGAGTCAAAGATCATGTACATTCCAAAAATCAAAAGGCTAGGCCTTTTGGGTTTAGAGAAGAAGATGTTTTTAAAATTTTATTTTTAAAATCTATTTTTTGCTCCTGTGACCAATTAGCATGGGCCAGAACCATTTATACAACTTTAGTAAACTTCATCCAAGAACATTTGTGCAAAATTTTTTTAAATTGGCCAACCGTTTAGGAGAATTTGTTTGAAACAATTTTTGACGCCAACGCCGGCGGGACGGACGAAAGGGCGACGGCCCGGACAAAAATCAGAAAAACCACCTTGGGGCCCTTGTCTCATGTAGCTAAAAACAAAAAGGCAGCCCTTTTGGTTTTTGGGGAAAAAAATTTTTTCAAGTTTTTTCCCCATATTACCCATGTGAAATCAAGTGACCCCTGGGGCGGGGCCAATTTTGACCCCGGGCATAATTTGACAAACCCGGTAGACATCAAAGATCATGCACATACCAAAAATCAAAAGGTAGGGTTGGGGTTTTAGAGAAAAAGATTTTTAATTTTTTATTTTTAAAATCATTTTTTGCTCCCTTTACCTAATTATCGATGGACCAAACATTTTTTCAACTTTTGAGAGCTTCATCCAAGGAACATTCCTCAAAAAATTTTTCAAAAATTGGGCCCAAATTTGGAGGAGAGTTGTTTAACAATTGTTGCGCCGGACGCACCAGACGGACGCCCGCACGGCGCACGGCCACGGGCACGGGGCGACGGACGCCGGACAAAAGGGGGTTTAGAAAAACTCACCTGGCACGTTGTCCATGTGAGCTAAAAAAATTAAAAACATTACTTACGATGTGAACAGCTCCACTTTTTGTTTAAAAAATAAAACCAAAACCCCATATCTTAGCTGATCTGCCCTTTAGGGCATAATACTTCCCGGGAAACTATGTTTATACACAAATAAACCAAATTTACCAGTTTTTTTCTAAAATAACCAGCTTGATCACAACCAACGAATAGAGACCAGACGTTATGTTTAAAAAAAGAGATCAATGGAATTGACAATGAGGCTCTCTTTAAGATATAAAAGGCGTGTTTGGTCTACTTTCGCTTCTCCTGCAGAAATCAAACCGCAACATGGGAAAAAATCTCACTACTTTTGAATGTGGTGAATTCTTTCACCGATGCCGATGAACGAGAACTTGCAGCGACATGGGGATACAAGACACCTAGTGAATTCCGATTTTTCATTAAGAAACCCGGGAATAGTAAATTTTTTGTAGGAACAATGCTTTCCATATTAGTTGATAGGCAAAGTGGGGATCAAGAAAAAAGAAATGGGGCGTGTGTAAAGCCCTACTTTATAAAGGGGGGCAGAAAAACAGGCGTCATTTTTTGGGGAGGGGAATGGAACCCCCCTTTCCCCCCATAAAAATGGGCATAAAGGGAGCCCAGGCGGGGCCGTCCGGACTTAAATATACTTTTAAAAAAATCGGAGAAACACCCAAAACGGGGCGGTAATCGAACGTACCATTTAAAATTGAGAAAAATATAGGGGACAAGATTACAAATGTGAACAGGGGCTTCACCAAATTTTTAGGATTGCGGATCAACCCCGGGGCTTTTGGCGGGAAGTTTTGGGGCTTGTGTGACCATCCAAGGACACAACCCCATTATTGTACCCCTTCAAAACCCTGGACCGTTAAACGCCATATGTTTTGGCAGTGGAAAAATTTCCCAAACATAATCAAGATCGGGGCTTTGACAAATTTTTGAGATCCCCTGGGATCCGACTGCCGAAGGGTGGACCAGACGCAGAATCACACGTATTAAAGGCAAAACAATTCTTTGCAACGAAATCGCTATTTCACTATAGAAAACGAAGATCAATTGGTATCCAGAGCGATCGGCCAGTTTGGGCCAAATTTAAAAAAAATTACAGGGGAAAAGGGAAAAAGTAACACAAAAAAAAGGGGGAAAGAAATTTACAACTTAAAAAAACACAAAATACCGACAACATTACAAAAATCTTCGTGGAAGAAAAGGGACAGCAAGAAAATTGGGCGGTGCCATTAGTCATCGGCTGGAATTCCCTTAGACAGACCAGCAATTTAAATGTTTTGGAGGCTTTTGAAGAACCATGGGTCCGGATGGGGTCAGTGCGGGCTTGGAAATAAATTCTTTTCCATCCCACAACATAAAAGACCTGATCACCTTTATTGGTGGACGACACCACTTTTCACGCCAACCAGCATCACGGTTTCTTCACGCTATATACTTTGTGAAAATGTCTCAACATTTTGATCACCGGAAAAACACCAATCGACACCACGTACGTTGAAAAAAAGGGTGAAGTCCCAAAACGAATATCCAGTGAAGTGCAGTTTGTAATAGGAAGGGTCATCCAATAATGTTTTGAGAGAAAATCGGAAAAACCCATCAGTCTAAGCGACAAGAGACAGGGCCCAAAAGTAAACCATTATCACAATGCGAAACTGGTGGAAGTGTCCTTTTTTTAAAAAAAGCACAATAGAACGCAGCGAAAAACAAAGATCATCAATGGGGGGATACCGTTTTCACATTCATCCTACGTTCGGATGATCACTTATTTTACAGGGGGCTACCCCATACAAAATGACCGCGTAAAAATTTCATTTTTTTTTGTTTTTGAAATGTAGCCAAGACAACAACGGAATGCGTGAAGGATATAAAAACCCCCCCTACATGCAAAACGATCCGAAAACCCCAGTTTTTCTTTACCAAAGTCAAAACTGAAAACATCTTGGGCGGAAAAGCTCTCACAACCAAATTATGTAAAGCTCAAGCGCTTGTGTCGAATTAAAGGAACGCTCATTGTTTTAACCGTGTAAAAATTTAAAAGCCGATGCGAAAACGTAAACGAGGAAGGGGGACGGGGAAGGACGGAAAAGAACCGCCTACCAAGTTGTGGACACGGAAATTATCTTTGAAGGAGGGCATACTTAAATAATTTGGGAAAAGTGGTTGTTTTCCCCTCAACATATTTTTTTTAAAAGTTGTCGCTCACAACATAAAGGTTTTGAGGGTTTTTTTTCTCTAGAATACCTATCGATCAATCTCTAAACCGGACAAAATCATAACAGGGGTTCCAAAATTTGTACATGACAGTTGGGAAAAGGGTTTTACAAATCACAGTTATGGACATCAAATTTTTTCTACCCATAAACGTCTGTTTTGCCAAAAACCCTTTGGATTGACTAAACGAAAAAAGGTTTGGTTCCCCACTATTTTAATACCCGTGACAACCAACTTTAAAAAGGACCCTACCCAATTCTAAATATTACGGTGTTGATTTTAATTGGAAAAAAGAACGAAACAATTTTTGAAATGGCACAGGAAATGAAAAATGAAGAATTGTTTTAGATGGGAAATGAAACCATTTAAATGACTTATATTCTAAAAGGGGCGTGTCTAAATTTTAAGACTTAATGAGAAAGCCACCTACCAGGTTTGATGAAAGCAAAAAGAAAAAGAAAACTGTGATGAAATGTCCCGTCCTGAGACCCTTTCAACTCCCCCACACCCTCTGCTGTAGGGGAATTTAAAAACCAAATTTTTGAAGGAAAAGGAAAGTCAAGTTAAATGACGACAAACAAGGATTCCCGAAGATCGGGGATGGAAATTTAGAAGTTTGTAAAGACAATGATGGTGAAAGAAGGTGACAGAAAGAAATAAGATTACCGAAAAAAATTTTTTCAAATCCCCCATAAAAATTAAACCATTAAAAGGACTTTTTAGTAAGGAGTCATTCAGGGGTAGAAGGGGCCCCAAAAAAGGGTGTTTCGAACAACATGCTTGAACATGGGTGAAAAACACTTCCTGGAACCCGATAAAACTCGAGGGTTACTGTAAAGAAAACAATATGGCATACGAGTTCCAGGTTGTGTTTTCACGGCTGCTCCACATGTTTTCCCACCAAGACATCATACATCCACTAACCAAACAATCACCAAAACTATACGCTGTCACACAGAAAAAGGGAAGTATATTGAAAGTTTAGGTAAAAATACTATTGTCGGGGAACAAAATTTTTCAAACCACTTAAAAATAAAAAACCTAAAAACTTTTGTAAACACACTGAACCTCACGAACGATTAATCCCCAGAAAGCTTCTTCGGAGGAAGACCAACGCAATAAATTTTACCAAAACCAAGAAAATGAAAGAAAAAGTACTCGATTTCACCACCCTATCCCCGGGGGTAAACAAATTTTGGAAAACCCCCGTGGGTCATCCCAACATCCCCAAAAGATTCAAAGACATAAAGAACAATTTCGGAATAGCCAAATAAAAATCTTACCACCAAGGGGACCTCCCACCCGTTTTACCCTACAATCCAAGGGAAAACAAAATTTTCCCCTCTGTAAGTTATGTCCGACACAAAAAATCAGAACCCTTGTAATTGTAACGACACGATAAGCAATAGTTGGGAAACCGGGGACCCCGAACTCCCCAAACGCATACGGCGGGAATACAAGTTTATCGACTCTACAAATAACCCTGGGGAGAAACTAAAAAATTAACCCAAACCGGGGATGGGGCTATTTTTCCAAATACTAAACACCTTTCCCGAATTTAAAAACGGGAAGCAGGGGCCCTCCTGACTGGATAAAACGGAAGAGGATGCCATACATATTAGAAGGGGGTATTTTAAAGAAAGAGGGGTTTCATTGGATCGGAAAAAATTGAAAGAACCCGTTTAAAGGGCCCTTGCCAATTTTGCCTTAATAGTTTCTGGGTAAGTTTGCAGAGACAAAAAAAGCTCAACAAATTTTTTTCCACGAAGAAGGGGCCAACGATTCTTAAAGATATTCCCGACCCATAAACAGCCAAAAAACTTTCCATACCACGACAATATCTTCAAAGGAAAATGGAACCACAAATCTACTGCCAACCCGAAGACAAAAAAAACAACTCCCCTCGCACCTTTACTCCCTTTTGGCCAACTTAAACCAACAGGTGCTCGAACCCAAAAACGTGATCTAAAAGACACAGACAGTGGATTTATTTAGCAAAGGGGGACAATATCCCCACCTCTAGGCATTTTTTGGGAAACTGACCATGATTGAGGGGAGAACACATTGTAATTTTTTTCTGGTGGCCCTAAAAACACGCTTAAAAACAAATAAGAACAATAAAATTTGTAAAGAAAGGGGGGTTTTTCCCCTACTTTAAAAAAAATTTAAAAATTATAAACTTTAATAGTGAAAAATCCATGGTGACCGAAATTAGCGAAAACATAACATGAAAAAACCTGGGAAAATTTTAAGAAAAAACAAAAACAAAAATTTATAATAGAAAAAAAAAAAAACATCAAATGGTTATACTAAACGGAGACTTTAGAAAATTTTTGGGACCTGTACCTTAGGGTTTTTTGATTACAGTTTTGTTTATTAGGCTTTTACGATTATTTTGACACTTTTATTTTAAGTGGTAACATTGAATTTTTATTTCGTATTTTAATTTTTAAATTTTACTCTAAATTTTTTTTAAAAGTAAAATTTTTGTGTACATTCTAAGTTGTTGATCTTTTTTACTTTTAATGAAAATAAAAGTAAACTAACCCATATCCTGTGATTTTCTTAACCCTTTCAAACAGAAATTTTAAAAAGGGACCCAAAAAAAAAAATGAAAAAAAAAATATGGACCGATCAAGAGTTTTGTTCTTTTTAAAATTTTTTGATTTCTCTAAGGGAACCGAGTACTCGACGACAATTGTTAAAAAAATGACGCAACACAAAAAAAAGCTATTTGCGAGATAGTCCCAAACGTATAGTTAGAGGGGGATTCAATACTAGACGAGATTTCAACTTAAAAGAAAACGGTTATTGTTAAGAACAAGGGCTTCAAAGCATGTAAGTTTTTTCTAGAAAAAAGCCCCCTTTCTCCGAAGAAACAGTTCCTTTTTCCCAAATCTTATGAGAAAGATTTATACAAACCATCGTCGACAATTAAGCCTTGTTACAAATGAACCCATAATTTATAAGGGAAACAAACATGGCAACTTTTACAATAAACCCAAATTTTTCGATGTACGCATTTCTCTAGACAGAGTTAGTTAAACATCAAGAAGTAAACAAAAAAATCAAAAAGCGAAACGCCGCCGCCGCAGATCAAGAAACGCATCCGCCGCCGTCGCCGCCGCCGCCCCGAAAATCATGAAGCTATCTGACCCCCGCCGCTGCAGATAATAAAGCGTATCCACCCCGCCGAAAACCATTAACTTAACTGCCATCGAACCTTGTCAAGTTTACAGGGGAACCGACCGGATGTGGAAAAACGTGGGAGGGGGATCGTATCTACTCACTTATAAAATGTCCTAGAGAAGCCCCTAAAAGAATCAGTGGTTTTTACGGGGGTAACAGTCCCTCATGACGAAATGAAAAAGACAACCTTATATAAACTTCACGCTTTTTTACCGTCCACAACTAACGGGAAAGTTTGCTAAGGGAACCATTGTTTGATTATCATAGACATCTCATGCATCAAGCCCTTAAACCAAAACACATTATTTTTTTACACAAGATGTCTCATCACGATTAGCGTCATTTTTCTTCAAAAATTTTTTCAACAAAAAATCGGCTAGGACCATTGCTTTAAAACAGTTGGGTAAGGGTACTTTTCAGAAATATGGGGGAAAGTCTCAATTATACATTGGGAACAACGTTTCCGGGCAAAAGCTAATACATTTTTAGAAGTTAGAAGACGCTAAAAAAGATAGCCAAACATATTGGACTTGACGCCCAGGGGGGAAAAAAAACAAAAAGAAACAAACGGTTTCCGGGGGAAAATCCTTTTATTTACAAAAGATTTTAAGGAGGTCTTTGACATATAAAAAAGATGAGTGTCTCGTAAAAAACTTTGGAGCTTTTTACACCTTTAGCATACCACACAAACAACAAAGAAAACAACTTTTGATACCATTACCACGATCAGTTGGAGCGTTACTCAAGGGGTAGTAAATTTTTACCCAAATGAAACTTCCAATACACCGTCACAAAAACCCAAAAACTCAAAAACCCCAAAAAACATTATCACGTTTTGGGTGATAAAAATTTACCATAAGAAAAAAAAGGAACTTTTGGTAACAAGGAGCATCATTGCCCAACGTTGAAATCCATAAGCCCGCCCTGCGTGATTTTAATAAAATGAAAAATATCAAAAATAAATTCTGATACCATTGACAAATATCAACATTGAAACCACAAGCAACAACCCCACAGCGAAACCTAAAATTTCCCCAAACGGCTTGACGCTGAAGCTAATAACGTATTACCCAAACGATACAACAAAAGGCAAAAGCCTACTTACTTATATAATTCGTGACCCCGGGGCGTACTTTACATGGAACGAAGAGGTAACTCGTTTAAAAAGGGACTACATACCTGGATCCATACGGGATTTGATAAAAAGGACACAATATCAACATAAACATTCACGCCTGGGGGCAAAGAATTTTTGGGGGTCTTAAAGAGAACTTTTACCCACTCACTTATTTTAACGTGACACACCATTAAGGCCACCTGGTCTGCCTGTTAAAAGAAACGACAACGGAAAAAGTGGATCCAATATAATGGACGAAAATACTTAACCCATTTATTTTGATCCAAACACCCTGCTAGCTTTGCGGAGTGGACAAACTTTACAAAGTCGTTAAATAAAAGGGGAAATTTAAAAAGGGACAAACAGGATTCGAAAATGCTGCAGCCAAAGATCTTATTCCCCACACGTGGCTAGAAACATTTTTCCTCCCCCCGTTCGGGGTAATTGTCAACGAAAGACAGATGTGGGATAGGATTTGATGGATTTAGTGCCCTTTTCTAAAAGAATGAAAATTTATAACACGTTCTGGCGTCATTGATGTATTTTCCAGATATACCTGGGTCAACTTCTAAAACAAAAAGGATCAAAGTGAACAGACTTTAGAAAAAAATTTCAGGGTACAAAAAACCAAAGACAAAAATCTATAAAGGAAAAAAATTTTAAAAACCCAAAGAGGGAAAAAATTTTTGAAAGGTTTAAACTTCATCATATTGTGACCCCAAAGAAACTAAAGCCAAAATTACGCGGAACTTCACAAACATTAAACTAAACTGTTTAACGTAGCTGAAAACCGAAGTAAAAAGTAATAGATACATTCAAGATTTTTAAAAGTTATAATCAAACTGAAAACACAAATTGGTGAAACCCTTTCGTCGTGAATAAAGTCAACGAAGGTGAAAAAAGACTTCAACATACTTACTGAACAAAAAGGGTCGAAAAAAATTTGAAAAAAAGAAACCAAAAAGAAAAAGCAACAAGTTTAAAAATAGCCAGACAGCCCGAAAATCACATGTCAGGGTGTCTTTGATCGAGTATTCTCAAAAGTGGCGGGTAACTTTTAAGACAAGTCGCTTATAAAAGGGAAATTTTACCTGTATAACTAAAGCGGGGGATGGTAACATAAGAACTTTTTTATGACTCCGAATTACAAGCATGATGAGATCAAAATACAAATTTCATACGAAAAGTGCTAAAGAAACGGACACGTCACAAAAAAAGGAATTTCTGTGCGCGGCTTCTTTTGGCCAAAGAAATAGATTCAGGGATTCCTGAGCAAGTGTACCAATATAGTACAAAAGGGAAAGGGTCACATATAAAAAGAAAACCGAGGAAACCCAAAAGGGCTTTTCAGGAATTTTTGAAGGATGACAAGTAAAAGACCGTTTCAAAATTATGAAACATGTCGTTGTCATCATGACTTATGTGTCCGTACCTGGTATTTTAATCATTTACCATGGATCATTACACAGTAGTCTCAAAGACAACCCGACTCAATCTACAGCTTGGTTTATTCAAACATACCCCTTCAAGTAATGAATGGACTTATTAACAAAAGGGTTGATGCCAATAACACTTTTATTAACGGGACAGCAACAATCAAAATACAATTGGAATTACATCATGGCTTACTTTAAACGTTGACCCCCCTCATAGACAAAGCATTTCGGAGGCACAAAATTTTCTGGGAAAAATTTAAAATCCTATAAGGTAGGATCAACATTCCTAAAACCAACAAATGGATAGCATTTACCTTTTTTTATCCAGGAGGCTCAAAAAAAAAAACCCCCCCACAATACTCTTCAACTTTACCATGAATTTCCCAAAATCTTTTAAAATAAAGGGCCCGGGGAAAAGGCTCTGATTGAAATTTTAATCAAACATCAAACAAAACATTTTACGGTGTACCGATTTTTTCAAAAGTAATGTTAAACACAATGATCCCTTTGCGACGCTATGTTGAGAATAAAAGAAACTTTTTGAATTAAATTTCCAGCACATTCCCTGTAAAAAAACTCACCTTGACGACTTGAATCTTTAAAGGGGGGGAAATTTGACATTATTAAAAGGGCAATAAACATTACACACTGTTACTTCACATACGGAGAGGGCTAGAAGATGGGAACTCTTTTTGCCTTATGGCCGAGGAAAATTACGTCCTAATCAAAAAAGGACACTACGTGAAAAAAAATACAGACTGGGGCACTTAAAGAACCGACCATTCAAATTTTACTCCCAGCACAGCTGAAAACGGCAAAATCAAATTGAAAAAAAATTATAAGGGGAGGGTTTTTACCCAAAAACAAACCAAAAAGAAGATCAATCTGCACCCATCCAAAAGGGAAAAATCAACTATCAAATGGAAACAACACGTGACAAGTTGGCTTTTTTTCAAACCACCGAAGCATGTAGGGTTTACGAAAACAAATGGTTTTTAACAATAACCCATCAATCATTTTACTGGGGTGCGGCGATTTTAATTCAACATACCCGGGCTTCCACAGCTTAATTATCTGTCAAAACATTACTGCTGGAAATTTTTAAAATTGCAATCAGACGGAACCAACTTAGAAAAAGATCCCAGTGGGGGTCACCAACAACATCCTTTCACACCAGTTTTCACAAATCGATCTCAATGTACAAAACACCCCCCAAGAAGTGGGGAACAATTTACGCGTATAAAGCTTTTCTTAGATTTTCTGAGGGGAATCCACACAACACGATTTAGTGTTGGGGTTTTAGCAAGACATAAGATGCCCAATCACCAATCCATCGGGTGCGAATAAGGGTTGTATAAGAGAGCAAATACTCTCCTAATAAAAGTTATTCTTGGGCGCCTTCATTTAGAAATGGTCAACAGACAGGTTTTGTTAATAGACCTGTCAAAATCAAAAAGTGGGAAAAAAAGACTATTTAACTCGCCGCGATACTGACACGGAACCTAAATTGTGTTCAAAAAGCGAGTAAAAAACTGCTATGGTAAAAAAAGGGCCCCGAACTGAATTTGGGCAGGCCCCAAAAACCCCAAAACTCAAGGCATTGTATCCCCCTTTCAAAATCGTGAAAAAAACCTATGCCGACCCACGGACAAATTCATTCATTACCGATACCTGTTTCAAGGGGACGTTCCGGACAGTTGATTTTGGGGCTCGGGCTTCATCAGCGGTAAAACGTAAATACACCCAAAAACCCATTCCTTCCCCCATTTCATTTTAATTTCCGGATTCCTTTTGGAAGTCAGTCTACAACCCCCGCACCTTTTCAACCAATTAAAAAAGAGTGACAACTAGTAAACCACCAAAATATATGCGGGAAAATTTTTAAAGACATCATCATTTGCTAAAAAGATTTTAAGGTGGATCTTGCTTATACGTGTTCAAAGGGGAGAAGGAGACTTGAATGACGACTTCAAGAGACGCATACGCGTTTTGGGAAATCAAATTTCTAGGCTCTGCCCAAACCGACATCATTGTCTATGCTCATTCCACGCTTTATGAAAAAATTGAGCCATAAAACTGACGTTTGAATCATGAATACAGAACAGTTGAACTACGATTGGACATTTTTAAAATTTTGGTGTGTTTACCGGCAGACAAGTTCCTCGTGTGATTAAAAAGAGACCTATACTATGTGGGGAAAACCCAATTTTGAAAAAGACCCAGGGAACACTGGGTGCCTTCTACTTTTTCCTTTTTAGAGACCAAAGGGGTTTTTTGATTCCGGGCCACCCTCCTGACTATTACCAAGACGTTTAAAAATTGTTACGAAAACCCGGGCGTTATTACATTTATAATAATAAAAATACAAAAAGGATAAAATGACATGGGACATTTTTTTTTTATCTTTTATGTGGCCCCGATGCCACGGTTGGAGTATAAAACGTATTTTTTAAAAACTTTTGACCTTTTAAATTGGTCATAATGAACGACTTGGAATCGTTTTGGTAAAATGAAAAAAAATGATAAAATAAATTTAAATTTTGTTTTTCTTTCTTTAAAACCCTTTTAAATAAAAACACAAAGTTCAATTTCACATTTTATTGACCCCGCGAATTAGATGTTGGGGGGTTAGGGGGTCCCCCAAACACACTTTACAATAATGGATTTTGAAAGTACGTAAACAACATCATACAATTTTTTTCTCAATTTATTCCATCAAAGAAAAACTACCAATGAAAAAATTTAAAAAAAAAAAGAGTCTTTAAAAAAACTGCGGCGAAACGCCCCGGTTTGTAGCTTCCTTGGGATGCCCCTCAAATCTTGTCAAGTCTAAAGGCCTTCTACTTAATGAGGCGGATAAGCTTGCGTAGATTGTCCTATCTGAACGGCCATCCCTCTTCTGTAAAACAACGAGCGTATCGCTCCACGTAATTTTGCTTCCTCACAGTTTTTAGTTTTTCCATTCACAATCATTTTTCCATTGGAAAACAGCATACAAAGACCACCCCCCTTTTTACTTTTTCCCCTGAGCACCAAAAATGGGGTTTCGGGTTTAAATGTATAGAATTTTTTAAGTCCCTTCTGTTAGGTTGATAGCAAATTTAGGTCTGTAACAAACCCATGTTGTTTAATCTTACCCCTCGGCGGATTCAAATTTTTTTCTAATATTTTAAGAATCTGGCTCCTCAAACCTTGTTTCCGTCTAAGTCTTCATATCAACCACCAACATTTCATCAAAAAACCAATATACTATGTACACGAGCCCGAACAACTGACAGTAGCAGGACTGTAACATTATTTAAAATCTCAAGTCCATTCTGATTGGTCGGGGATGTTATCCAATAACTCCATCCTGGTACCCCCCCCCCCATTTTTTTTAAAACTCACAGTCAGGTGACCATTTTTTTGTTTCACATGGCGTTTATCATGTTTCCCCTTTTTTAAAATAATACCACACCTAAAACAAACCCCTTTATCCCCTGTTCCATGTAAAGAAACCGGCTTTAGCCAAATCATATTTTTTTGGAAACCCTTTGTTTTTGGGTAGGTGTCAAAGGGCTCTTCTTTATCAAAAATATATGCCATTGCCTGACGCGTTTTGAGTCATAAAATTCATAGGTGAAGAAAAACGATTTCTACTCTTTTTTAGTGTGTCTTGTTTCTATTTTATCATTTATTTATAGATTTTACGTCATTTTTTTTCCATTGTGAAAAAAATTTGGGGAAACCCCCTGAACACTGTATGAACCAAAAAATTCTATTTCTGCTTCTAAAAACAGGAATGACTGTGTCCATTCAGGACACACCCGCCCACTCCGGGATGTGTTTTTTCAAGCGTTGGTATTCAACGGGCTTAAATAAAAACCTTTTTTGGGAGGGACCAAAAGTCCCCTCGGTTTCCAATACGTCTTATGTCGAAACCCAAAAACTCCCCCCACTCCTGTACAATAAACGTTTTTCCCCCAAGAGGTTTTAAACCCGCTTGTCTTTAAGTCGCTGTCCGCAAACCGATGCCTACCAATTTTTCCCCGCATCATGTTAAAAATAAACCCTTTTTTTTGTTGGTTTTCCATTCAGCCATTCCCAGCAACCCGAGCTCCCCTTTTTCCTTCGCCACTTGAACGTACCCATCATTTCCAGAGCAATTTTCATCTATATTTTTTGGGGATAGTTGTTTGTCGATTGCCCGACAAAAATGACAATAGGTTTTGTTTTCACGTCTTTTAATGCTCAAGTCCATTCTGATTTGGGCAGAATCCTAAATCGATTGGCTGACTGCTTTTACTGGATGCTAAAAGTAACAAACGTCATCAAAAGTTTAGCGTGTCCAAACTTTTTTGATGATGAAAAACTCAACATCACGTCGAATAAGAGAAAATATCTTTTAAATAAAGTTGAATTGAAAATAGAGATGAAGTACTATCAAGATTGCTATTATTTTTTGAATAAACCTGCATTCAAAAAAGGGACAAAACCCAACATCGCTAACGAAAATGATGTTTTCCCTGTAGGGGTCTTTGGGGGCCTATGCAAAAATATACAGCCACCATTTTTCCCCATCAATATCCAATTCACAACTTTTACATTATCGAACGTAATATTCCACTGTCAGGGAAGGATTTTTATGTTAATACGTTCGTTTTTACTTGTAGAAAATCTGTTAATGACTTTTTTTAATTTAGAAAAGATTCTTCTTTGTTTTAAACCCCCTTTTAGACATTTTTGGTTTTTTAAAACATTTTCTACAAGCGTCAAATAAAGCCACTTTATACAATTCTAGTCGAAAAATTTTAAAGAATGTATGGGGTTTTTCCACCATTTTTTAAAAAATTAAAATACAGAGATTTTTTTGTAAAACATCCAAGTTATTCACTATCAACAGTATTAAATCACTCTTTAAAAAACCACGAGAGTTTCTTCCTATGATCATAAACAATACAACATAAAATTCAAAATGGTGAATTTCATTGAATATAATGTACAACTAACCACAAAAATCTAAATCAGCCATGCAGAACCGCCAATCAAAAGACCTCTCGTTAAAGAAAAATTTTCCTATGACTTTCGATAGCTATAAAAAATATTCAAATCGGAAAAACTAAGGGAAATGAGTCCTTTTTAAAGTGATACTCATTTCCGGGTTCTTTATTTATCATGAATTCCGGTTTAGAAGTTCAAAGTACAGATCCCTTTGGCTTTCCAACTTTTAAAATGTTCAAATCGGGTAAAAATAAGGGAATAGAGTGATTTTTTCTTTTTATGACGTCATTTTCCGGGTTTTTTTTCACATGGACATCCGGTAAGAGTACAAAATAAAGTTCTCACTTTGACTTTCCCTACTATAAAAAATATTCAAATCGGATAACAAAAAAGAAAGAGTCATTTTTTTTTACATGGAGACGCTTCCCCTTCTTTTTATCATGGCTTCCGTCAAAATTCAAAGTAAAGATTTCACTTTGAGCTTTCCATAGCTATAAAAAAAAATTCAAATCGGACAACAACTATGGAAAATAGAGTCTTTTTTACATGTAATACTCATTTCCGGTTTTTTATTTTTCATGGACTTCCGGTTCAAAGTTCAAAGTACAGACCACTTTGACTTTCCATAGCATAAAAAATATTCAAATCGGGAAAAAATAAGAAGATAGAGTCGATTTAAACTTTGATAGTCATTTCCGTTTTTTTCATCCAAAAAAATCGATAATTGACAATAAATTCGATTGAAAATCAAAAAAAATTTTTGTTTGAAGATCTTACTTTTTAGTTTAAATAAATAAAAATTGTGAACAAAAGGAAAATATTTTTTTTTTATATTAACAAAAAAACGATAAAAAATCAATATTGGATCAACATGTTTTAGAAATTGTTTGCACTAAAAAAATATAAAAAAAAAGAGGTAAAAATCAAAATAAAAAATACGTTTCTCAAATGGCTAAACGTAAGAGCAAAAAAAGAAAAATTGGTTTTTTTTATTAATAAATCAAAAGAATCCAAATCAGATAATCATGGTTTTAAATTAATTTGCACAAAACAATATAAAACAATTGTTTCTGAAAACGAAATAAAAAAATTCGTTCAATGTTTTTTACTTTATTCGAATGGGATATAAATTTGGGAAACGAAAGAGGTAATGACTTTTTTTAAATTTGCTATTTACACCGCCTAGATTATGTCGTTACACCACACATTGTTTTAATTAGCGAAGCCCAAAACATAATTTTTTCACGCACAGATACACAGGTTTTTTTTCTATTATTCTCTTAAGTGACAGTTGGGAAATTTTTTTGGGGCAGGAAATTTTTAAAAAACTAAAGGGTATACAGTCATTCACTTTTTTTTGGGAAATTCTGTTTTGGGGATAAAAAAATAACTGGGAAAAAAAGGGGTTTGATTTATATATTAAAAAGATTACCTTTCTCGGCAGTCCTCTCATTTCCCAAAAGCATTCATTATTTTCTTGAATAGGTGCGTGTGTGAAAGTGTTTTTCGCCTCATAGTTCATGATAAAAAAAAAAATTGCTGGTTGTTGTTCAAGCTGCTATTCATGGGGAAGAAACATGTTATTGGTTTTTAATACTACATTTCGTTTCTGATTTGGGTTTTTGATCTAAATCATGGTTATTTTTAACAACAGTTAAACTTTTTCAATGATATAAAATAAGACAGGCATTGGCGTTCAAATTTTAACCAGTTATCTCTGGTTACTCTAGTTTTTACTGGGAAAAACATTTCCAAAAATAAATTTCCGAAAAACTTTGACTTAAAATGGAAACACGTGTGTGTTTGTTTCGTGAACGTCTCTGTGTGTGTGTTGGTGTTGGGATACAGTGTGGGGGTGTTGTGGGGGGTGGTGTGTTGTGCCGAACGTGACTCTGTGTGTGTGGTAGAGAGAGAGAAGAGAGAGAAAATAACATGAAAATTTACATGTATACATGTACGTGTTCTGTACTTCATTAAATTTGATACTTATGTAAGAATGTGCTTATATAATCATAGCAACTCTACAGAAATTAAGAAGAGAGAGAAAATTTAACAAATGGGGGTTTTTACTCCAGATTCAAAGAAAATGTACCTGCATGGAGGAAAAATTTTTTTCTTTCGTTGGTATATAGGGCACTGTTTTGGATTTAAAAATGTACTGGTCCTACTTTAAAAAAATTTCATTATCCAAAAAAGTCATTATTTTTTAAATAACGGGACAGACATTTCAAAAAGTATGTTCCACCACACCATTCGAGGGTTTGATCTTTATTTTCCCTTTCAGTTTAAATAAGGTACAACTGTTCAAAAATTTGTTTAAATAACGAACAACACTTCAAAAATTGTGTTTCACCCGGGCGAATTCTGAAAATTTTATCTTTATTCCGTTTTTTTGTTAAGTAACGTGACAGCATGTTTTAAAAAAATGCTTCCAATATTTACTTTATTTAAACATAAGTCATCGCTCTCTATTTTATTGGTTTTATCAAAAAATAGAAATTTTAGATAACAAATGGGTTTAAATTCTGGTTTACTAGTTGTACTGCTAAATACATTTTAAAATAATTTTCCCGGGAAAAACAATGCCAAAACGCAATTTCCTAAAACATGATTTTTGTTATTTTATAACAGGGGCTTTCACATCGAATTAAAGCCATTAATTTTTTTTTCTAGTTTTCCAAAAAATTTTTGAAAAGATTAATTATATTTATTGTTGGAAAACATATTGATCATTGTTTTAAGACTTTTTGTATAGTCCCTCAAGGGAGGACCTGCCCTCAATGCCGGATTAACCCATACGAATATACAATCACTCGTAATTATTGGGATATCAATTCCCTGTTTTCTCAGTTTTTTTTTGGGGGTTTTCCCTTGTCTCCGCCTAAGGACTTGACCCTCAATGTCCTTTAAACCCCCGTCGAAATACAACTCTGACATTGAAATTTAGCGTCTGAACGATGTCCGAAAACATTAGAAATAAAAATAGAAAATCAATATGGCCGCCGCACATGCGCAAATAATCTGATGACGTCACTCCTGCGCATGCGCAGTCTTGACGCTAAAGAGATGCCTATACTACTGATATTGAAATTTAGCGTCTGAACGATGTCCGAAAACATTAGAAATCATCTAACAATATGCATTCAATGCTGAACTGAACATCTTTTCGATACCTTCCTCGCTCTCTCTTCTGAGTATGTGGCATCCTGAAGGAACATACCCCTTATTACAACGCAAAATGCACCTTGGGCCTCCTTTGTTATCCTCGATCCACATTTCTCCGTTTTCTGAAGAGAAAAATACATGCATTATGTTTGAATCTGGTTAGTGTCCGTATAATTCATATAAAAAAACAACGAAAGACGTAAATGGGCCGAATAATGTCATTATTTAATTTATTTTTCAATATTTTATATACATTCGCCTATTCTTACCAAGCTTTCTCCCCTTCGAATAATTTCACTGATTGAACATAAAAGGTGACATTTTCACGAGTGGCGAAGCCACAAATTAAAATGCATCTTTTTAGTTCACGAATGAAATTATACATCGATATTTCACCAAAATAAACAATTTCTCTTGCTATTTAATGCTTTATAGGTCAGAAGTTTGGGGCTGGGGGACTAAAATTTGGCGGGTTTAAATCCCTTTCCTTCCCGTTTTTATGACGTCTTTTCCCTTGCAAAAACCCCACAAAAATAGATCAAATTAAATTTAAAACGTAGGGGGGTTCATTTCCCAGAGGAAAGAAAGGGAAAGCCGGGGGACTTTTCTTAGTCCAAATTACAAGTTGTGCTTTTCCCTTACTTGTTTTTTTGTTTAAAATAATATTTCTTGTCGGGAAAATTATGCCATTCTGCCCAAAGGGATTATTTTTTCTTCCCGAATTTATGTCTTTTGTCAAAATCCTTTTTAAAACCGATCAACTGATTATTTATTTGTCAAAAAAACTATGTGATCTTTTCATACATTTTTTTTTCATGTACACATCAGGTGAACTTGTCATTAAAAGCTCTATCATGTCAAAAATAACTGTCAGCCCGGGTATGTTTTATCTAGTAAAAACGACCCCCTACTATCGTTTTAAAAATGCCCGATCCCTTTCCAACCCAGAAAATATCATAAGTCTTACTGCTTTGTTGAAACTGCATGCTATTTGTTCAAATGAAATGCTTCTTTTGGTCTAAACACAGGGAAACCCTGTCCAAACGATATGTTTTTGGTCAAAAAAAGTGTTATTTTATCTAAACCATAGGGAAAGCTTTAAATTTGGGCCCCCCTGATTGACTGAACGGAGGGGCAAGTCGACATTTTTTCATCCCCACATTCTTTTAAAATTTTTTAAAAAAAAGGAATGGGGGAAAAAAGACGTTTCCAAACTTTTTAACCTCATATTACACAAAAAGGGACAATGTTCACAAAGGAAAAAAAGGGGACAAAAATTTTGGGGAAAATTAAAAGGGCATTTCAAAAGGCTTTTTCAACCCTTTACCATAAAAAACCAAAACCTTAAATCACCGAAAACTAAAAATAATCAGTATTTAAAATTTGTCTTGAACAAAATATTTGTTTAAAATCCAATTTAACCCTATTTTAACACCTTTTTGTCCCGATTTTTTATGATTTCATCTTTTGATACAAATAATTTCCCAATTGGCCGCATGTTTCGAAAAAACAAAAAAATTTCCCTTTGGGTATACCTAAATAAAATTTTATTTATTCTGCAAAAAATTTCTTGTCTGTCAAAGCATGGGGCCAATAGGGAATTTCAAGGGTCAAAAACAGCAGGGGGATTTTTTTTCCTATAAACCGTTTCATCAAAAACAAAGAAACACAAATATTTAAGTATTTTGGTTTTGCCGGGTTTGTTTTTTTAAACCCAAAATTTTTTTCCATTCCCTTAAACATGTTTCTTATAAATTTTTACGAAATATATTCTCAAAAATTAATTTTTTTTTAAATTTTTTTAAATCCATATTTCATAACATGGGACCTTTTTAATTACCTTTGCTAAAACAGGGAAATTTTTAAAAAAAAAAGGGGTTTTTACAAGTTTATCATTTGAAAACCATTCCATAGTAAAAGGGGAAAAAAAATCGGGACTGGGGTGGCTTATTACACTTTTCCGGGGACGTTGAAGGGGTCTTTTCAAACCAGTATGAAATTTTAAACGTTACCTACAAAATATATGTTTTTTTCAAAAAATTACCCAAGAGTAAACCCAAACCCAATTGTGTCGATTTTTGAAAATTATCAGAACATTTACAAATTTTTTAAAAATTATATACAGTGATTTCCTTTTAAATAGGGGGAAGATTTACCAATATTTTCAAAAAAGCTGTGACTTAATGAGGACTTCAATAATTTGTCTTACCCCTTATTAATGTCCAAAAACAAAAAAGAAAATTTAGTTTGCCCCCCTTTATAAATTTTTCCCTAATAATCGATATTTTTCAAAAAAACATTTCATTTGCATCAAAAAAAAAAACAATTTGGGGTTAATTTTAACCCAATTAAACATTGGGGCTATAAAAGTAAGTAGATTAAAGGGGTTAAATAATGCTAATAAATTTATTTTGAAAAAAAAGGGGAAAAAAAATTAAAATAAATTTTTTTCAACCTCTTAATTTTTCCCTACTGTGTTTAGGTTAAAAATTTGGGGTTTGTTTAAAAAATTTAAATTTATAATTTTAAGGAAAAAATATGACTTTATTTTTAAGTTTATTGCCCAAGATTTTTTTCACTAAATTTTTTTATTTATTTCATTATTTTTTTAAATATTGGGTTTAATTGTCACCCCTTTTGATTACGTCTTTTTGGAGACGGGTTATTTGATAAAGATAAACAATGAAAACTTTTTTTAATTCAAAAAAAAAAATTTAATAAATAAGGTCTCATTATATCAAAACCTAAAAAAGCTAATGTTCTGTTTAATCGCCGGAAAAAAAAACCCCAAATTTTTTAAAAAAAATTACTTAGCTGAAACACAATTTTTTGTGTGTTAAAATAGCTTTTTTACCCCAAAAAAAAAAAGATTGAAACCAAAATCTACAGTTTTCCCACTTTTCATTTCTTTTAGGTTTACCTTTTCTTCATTTCAAAAATTAGGGAAATTTAAAAGTTTTTTTCTATCACTATTATAAAATTTAAGTTTTTAGCGCCCAAAAATTTAAATTTAAATTAGGTTCTATGGGGTGAAATATGTGAAATATTTAAAAGGAGCGTTACGCACCGGGGATAATGTTTCAAGAAATTATTTTAATCTTCCAAGAAACGCACATTTTCAAAACATTATTTTTTAACTCATTGTAAAATCAAAAAATAAAGGCATTTTTCATTTGAAAGGGGAATCTTTTTTTTAAGATGGTGTCTTTAATTACAAAAAGGGTACGTAGTTTACACGGGGGGGCTTATTTGATTTTGTTGATACTACACCGTGTTTTAAAATTTTAAAAGGGGACTTTAAAATAAAATAAAAAACACCCGAAAAAACCCCCTTTCTCACTAAATCGGGATTATTTTCCAAACGAAAATTTTGGGAAACTTAAGAACAATGTGAAAAAAAAAACTAAACTTCACTTCGCGGGGAATGATAAAAAAAACACTATCGACCTGACCAAAATATGGAATTACAAAAGAAAATTTTGGATTTCTCTTTTT
>CM037777.1:18814114-18864114 GCA_021229015.1 Solen grandis | reverse complement strand
GCATAATTTGAAAGGAAAAATAAAGTTTTATTAGAAATTTTGAGTGTTCTGACTCTTACTGGATATTATGTGAATGTATACATTTACAGGCATGTCCAAGATCATGCAAGCTGACTGGTGAAAATTTATTTGTTCTCTTTCGGAGCAATTCATCTCCACAATACTTCTGAGTAATTTTTACTATTAAAGAGGGGCCTCTGTGGCCGAAAGGGTAAAGTCGATGACTTTAACACTCACTCAGCCCCTCACCGCTGTGGGTTCGAATCCCGACAGGGTAATTCGGATTTTCATTTGAGGAAGTTTTCCAGCTGACTTGCGGAAGGTCGGTGGTTTACCCGGGTGTCTCTGTGCATTCGGGGTTTCCTCCACCTGTAATTAGCTGGACGTCGCTATATGACTGAAATACTGTCGCAGCGACGGTAAACACACACACACACACGCTTTTTAAAGAAGGGATATGAAGAAGAATTAAATAAACTAAAATAAAACTTAAATAAGATCAATAAAATACATGACAAAAGACATGCAGAGGCGTTCAGATATAATGATCCTCCTGGAATATAGGTTAAGTAGACAGAGATAAGATACCCATAGAGTTCAAGAAAGGATGATGCAACTGTAACTGGCTAGATATGCTATGGTTTAAGTGGACAAGCACACAATTGTTATACCAGTGTATTACAGGATATTTCCACTTCAATTTTTGGAAAAAAATATAAAAAGAACGACAAAGCATGAACACAAGCAATATTTTATTCACAATTAATGTTTTATTTTGGTCTCCTTAATGTATATATATTGGTCCACTTAATGTACATATATATGTTGGTCACCATTAAGTAGGCAATACAGTTATAAACATTAGGGGGACCAATATTTTTGTATATTGTGACTGTGTGATTTACACAAAAATGAGGCCATAGTCAAAGAAAGGATGATTAGTGTTGTTTGAATTCAAGAGTAAATAGTTACCAATGCACTATTACAAAATATACAAATTGGCCCCCTAATGCAGGAAAATATGTGGTCCACTTAATGCCTAAATCAGATATATATATATATATATATATATATATATATATATATAATCAAATTCTGTGGTTTTGGCGAAAATGTCATTTAGAGATTTCACGATACGCAGGTAAGGCAAATTTAACCCGCCCATGGCGGCCATTTTTTTTTACGGATCGGAAATTTTTTAGCAACTTTTGTGAAGCTTCACCAAATGATCATCCCTGCAAAATTTAATCAAATTCTGTCCAGTGGTTTCAGAGATGTCATTTTAAGATTTCACTATATACATATAAGGCAAATTAGCCTCGCCCCAGCAGCCATGTTTTTTACGGATCGGAATAATCTAAGCAATTTTTGTGAAACTTCACCCAAGGATCATCCCTGCCAAATATAATCAAATTTTGTCCAGCGGTTTTAGAGAATAATTCGTTAAAATATTTCACTATATACATATAAAGCAAATTAGCCCTGCCCTTGGTAGTCATGTTTTTTTTACGCATCGGAATAACTTTAGCAACTTTTGTGAAGCTTCACTTAAGGATCATCCTTGCCAAATTTATTTGAATTCTGTCTAGCGGTTTTCAGAGATGTCGTTTAAAGATTTCACTACATACATTTATGGCAAATTAGCCCCGCCCCTGGCGGCCATGTTTTTTTTGTTTTTTTTTTCGATAGCAATCTTTGTAGAGGGTTACCCAAGGAACATCTGTATCAAAACATTTTGAAATCTGGCTAGTATTTTGAAGGAGATGATTTTTAAAGTTTTCATTTTTTTTCTCTTTCCGTTGCCATGGTAACCAGAGTTCTATATAGATCAAGTTTATTTAAGCAACTTTTGTGAAGGTTCACCCAAGGGTCATCCCTGCCAAGTTTAATCAAATTCTGTCAAGCGGTTTCAGAGATGTCGTTTAAAGCAAATTGTTGATGACGCACATCGCACGAGGACGGACGCAGGGTGACCCTAGTAGCTCACCATGAGCATTTCGTGCTCAGATGAGCTAAACATATATTGATCAGTTAAGTGAAATATAAAGAAAGATTGAGAGCGAGAGAAAGTGCATGCATTAACATCATTACAAGTATATTATAACAATTATCTTGATGTACAAATGTTAAATATAATTTGAAAAATATTTAAAAAGTCATTTCCATTACATTTTTAAGGAGTTATTCGAAATTTTATTTCAAATGCATATCTTAAATAAATTCAGCGTACAAAATCTCTCTCTTTCTTGTAAACTTTCATAATGCCCTTCATAGAATGAACATTCTGCCGATTCGAATTTTCTAATCGTGTAAATGACACAATGACAGTGGCTTAAAATAGACAAGAGCGTGTAAAGTAGTTATTTTATTTTCTCAACTGAGTATCGTTTATCATGACGTCAAGTCGGGAAAATATCTTTCATAAACAAACAAATTGGCTGCCGATTTTTTTCAATATTGACGGCATTAAGGTGTCCTAAAAGTACAGAAATGTGAACATATATTTTGAAATACATGTATATTGAAAAATATGATGACGTCATGTAAAGTTTCAAAACAAATGTGTCCCCCTGTAAAGAGCACCACTCGGTGAATTAATTTATTGAAAAAAAGTTCAAATGTCCAAGTAGAGTGAAAATATTCACCCCAAACGAGAATACATGAACAAAATAGTTTCTAAATCTATATTTACTGTACAGTCTCATATAATGAGAATGGTGACGGTTAAATTATTCTCACTTACATTGAGATGCAAAGACAAAAATCCGACAATGACAAAGGCTTTAAGGCACCGTGTTTATCTGGTCTCTATACCTTTTATAAGCTTAGTATGTACTTCTGAATTTATTTTAAACCAGTTCCTTGTACATAAATGGCGTTATATACTATTCTATACAAGTGTAATTTTATACACAAAGTTTTGCAGTTAATTCTCAAATTACAAGGAAGATGCATGATGTTACATTTTAAATATATTTGAAGAAATAAAAAGACCTATCACAGTCACCGTCACAAATGCCACCCAAAGAAAGTTACCGACATTAAAACCTGGGTCATATGTATGACAGGACCATCTTTTCTCATTGACTTATTATGGCCTTGATTTTTAAGGCAACAGACCTGGGTCTTGCACATGAAACAACGTCTTCTCTAGAAAAAACATTCGTGCCCAGTTATTTCAAACCAAATTCATGTATAATTAAGAGCACGGATTCGACAATATGTTCACGGCAATATGTTCCCCTTTAATCCTAGAGTGTGACCTTAGCTTTTGCGATACGAACCCGAGTCATTTGCGACAAATTGTCTTCTCTAGGAAAACATTTCTGCCAAGTTATTTTAAAATGCATCCATGCATAAACTTGAATTATAATCGTGACACATCATTTCAATGTGATAAACATTTCTATCAGGTTTCTTTAAAATCCACTCATGCATGTAGAAGTTATAGAGCGGCAGACACGAAGAGGAACTGACTGACGGGCGGACCTCTACGTACTCAAGGGTGGGGGAGGGGGTTGTAGGGATTTTGACTTGTGAGTTGAAAATAGTACAAATGGTACTTTTTAGGTTTTGCTTAATGTCATGTTTTAATGTTAAAATGCATTTATAGCAGTACTATGCACCCCCACATGATCTGTAATTGTATAAGATCATATCTGCTAACAAGGTCTGGTAAATATATTTATCCTTTCACATCTTTTTAATCTGATTTTAATGTCTTGAATGTCCTCAGAATCTTTATTTCACGCGTTTCGTTAGTATAGCGTGAAATATTTGTCTTATGCGACAAGGAGTATAAATTTCAGCGTACAGGGTTCAAAGTAGTGGGTATTGGTCATTTCGCACGGGTGTTTCGTGCTTGTGTAGGTATTAAATCAGGTGTATGCGGCTGGGTAGCTCATTCTACCGGACGACGCAGAACAAGACATATCTAACGTCATTTTTTCGATAGATTTCTTGCCACGTGTGCAAATATGACTTCCGAAAATGATATGCTTTCGCGTTAAGAGCAGATGATGTCTAGCAAATTTGAGCTTTCGAACAGAGGGTGCTTCACCAGCAGAAACAGCTAACACAGGCAGAATTATCCAGGATTAAGCAAGACCTGAATTCAGGGGAAACTTATAACTTCCGCAAGAAGGGTAATGAGGAGCAGCACAAGATAAACGTTCAAGTGCTTGACGAGATGAAAGAAGCCAGCGGTCATTTAAACGACGCGTTAGAGTCTGGTTCCAGTGATGCTGTCCTTTCTGCAAATAAACGTATAGCTGAAGGTATTGACATTTTAACACACCGTCAAAAATTAATCAAGCTTGCAGATTCATCGGAAAACGGCTGGAGAGTAGTGCAAGAATACGAGGCCCATCCGTTGGCGGAAGATTCTGACGACGAAAAGAAGATTTATAGAGCGCAAGTTAAAGCTAATAGAAAGGTTCAGCAGGAGAAGAAGTCTAAATCTCGCCGTTATGCTCCCTACTCAACATTTCGAGTTCATACACAGCCTACGGAGGCTGCACAACACGGAAGTTCCTCGTCGCAGAAACAAGTGGGGGGGGGGGGGGGGGGGGGGGGCGCAAGCCAGGGGTTTGCTTCCGCTGTGGGCGGCCCGGCCACTGGAGACAGGAATGCAAAGCCGTAGAGGGCGTAGCCGTCAGTAACCAATCTCAGGTAAGTAAAATTCTGTTATCTAATGAGTTTATTACTGGGAGAGATATCACCTGTAAGATTCCATTATCACCAGTAGGTAAGTTGCGGAGTTGCTATAGTCATTGGAAGGAAGCTGGTGCCAGTGAGTATGTGCTTGAAGTGCTAAGAGGGGGTTATAAATTACAATTTAGAGATATCCCCGAAAAAAAGTTTTACTTCCAAACAATAAATCAGCTTTAGAGAATCCAGGCTTTGTAACTAATGAAATAGAGAATCTTTTGCTAAAGGGTTGTGTGTCTGAAGTTGACACAATACCGTTCGTTGTTAATCCACTAACGATCGCCTGTGGTAAATCAGGTAAATTGAGATTGGTTTTAGACTGTCGTCATATTAACCCATGTTTGTTTAAGTATAAATGTAGATTTGAAGACCAGTCTGCTGCTAAGCAATTATTCGGCATTGGTGATTTCATTTTTTCTTCTGATAGAAGAAGCGCGTATCATCATATTATGATTTTTCCAGAGCATACAATCTATTTGGGTTTTTCTTGGAAATTTTCCAAAATTGTCCGTTATTTTGTATTTAATGTTCTCCCTTTTGGGATTTCGACTGCAGGTCACATTTTTACAAAATTAATGAGAGTACTAGTGAAATACTGGAGGTCAAAGGGAGTACGAATTGTTGTATTTTTAGATGATGGACTTGGTGGCGCCAGCACCATGAGTGAGGCATTAGAAGCTTCATCGTTCGTATATTCTGATTTGTCTAGTTTTGGTTATTTAATCGCAGAAGATAAATGTACATGAAATCCAGGTGGTTAGGTTACATTTGAAATACCTATGAGGGTACTGTTTCTGTTTATACAGAACGAATAGAAACGCTGATGACGTTGATTGGAAAGCTACTTTCAAAGATAGGTACAGGACAGTTGTTGTTACCTGTCAGAGATATTGCGCGTTTAGTGGGAATGTTAATTTCAATGCAAACTGCCATCGGGTCTGAAGTTCGTTTGAGGACAAGGTCCTTATATAAATGCATTTGCGGTCGAGCTAGTTGGGAGGCACCAGTTATGTTGAGTATTGAGGCTATAGCCGAGATCGAGTTTTAGCGCGAAAATGTTCGAGTTCTGAACAAGGGTTATTTAAAATCTGACCCTTTAAGTAATCAATCTGTGACTGACCAGATTGTCGTCTCTTGTGACGCCAGTGGAGCTGGTTTTGGAGGATACCTTGAGGGTGAGGAAGACAGTCAGGTGATGGGCTGTTGGTCCGAGTCAGAGAGTGACTATAGCTCCACCTGGAGGGAGCTCGAAGCTGTGCACAGGGTGCTTAATAGTAAATTGGAAAGTCTTGAGGGGCGAACTGTTTTGGTGCGAACAGATAACAAGTATATATCTAGTATATTGAAAGTTGGTAGTAAGAAAGAGTATTTACAGGAGATAGCTGTTAATGTAAATGATGTTTGTAAAAAAACACAAAATAGTGCTTGATTGCAAATAGGTTCCAAGAGAAGATAATGTAGAGGCAAATTTTTTCAGTAGATGCACGGATAGCGACGATTGGTCGCTTAAAGATAATATATTCAAAGCTCTAGATAAAAAATGGGGTCCGCATACATGTGACATGTTTGCCTGTAATTATAACTCAAAATGTTCAAAATTTTATTCAAAATATTGGTGTCCTGGAACATCAGGTATAAATTCATTAAAATTTAGTTGGCAGTCAGAAAATAGTTGGTTAGTTCCACCGCCACGCCTAATTCCTTATTGTTTGAACAAAATTATCGAAGAGAAGTGCAGATGCACTCTGGTGGTTCCAATATGGAAGTCGGCACCATACTGGCCGGTGTTGTACCCAGATGGTCATGCACAGGCTGTTTTTATTCATGATGCCATCGTTTTCAGACCTGGGCGTTTAACAGTAAGAGGCAGGGATAGGAATGGAATTTTTGATGGTAGGCCTTTAAAATTTGGTTTCGTTGCTCTTAGATTTGAATGGTTTTAACCATATTTGATTATGATATTATATTTTCCATAGGCTTAAACATAAAGCTATGTATAGACGAAGCCATAGAGAAGTGCGGTGTCAGCAGCGTAGAATTCGGCGGCCTATCATCGAAGATGGCTAATTTTGTCGTTTTATCAAAAAGTGACCGTACAAACAATAAATTATGGTTATTTTCAAAGATGGAAGAGATTCATAGATTCCAAGGGGAGATCGGCAGTTCCAGCTTCACCAATTCATGTAGCCTTATATTTGACGGAATTAATGGATCAACACCAGCCGTTCAGTGTGATTTCAACTACAGTTTACAGTATAAAGTGGGTGCATTCTCTGCTAGATTTAACTGATCCTACTGACTATATGTTTGTAAAAAATCTTATAGAAGCTTCAAAACGTACTTTGTTAAAACCAGTTTGTAAAAAAGAACCTATATTACCTGAAGTTTTAGATTCACTGTGCTCTAAGTATATGGATACAGCTGACGTAGTTATTATTAGAGATTTGTCTATGATTTTAATTGCCTTTTCTGGCTTTTTGCGCTTTGATGAGCTCGTGCATTTGCGATGTTCTGATGTTTCTTTTCATGACAGTCATTTTTCTTTGCATATCAGAAAAGGTAAGACAGATCAGTACCGTCAAGGCAATGAGGTCGTCATTTCAAAAGGTTCCACTTTAGCCTGTCCCTATAGAATGTTAAGAAGATATTTCGATGTTACAAGTTTATCCACCACAGATAATATGTACTTATTTAGGCCATGTTTTCGTTCAAAGAAAAAATGCGGTCTCATTTATAAAGACAAACCTTTGATTTATACACGTGCTAGAGAAACTCTGATTACAAGGTTAAGAGAAGTTGTTGGGGATTTAAACATAGGTCTTCATTCACTGCGCGCTCGGGGTGCTACCACGGCAGCTAACGCCGGTGTTAATGACCGTTGTTGGAAAAGACACGGTAGATGGAAGGGAGAAAACAGTAAAGATGGTTATATTAATGTTTCTCTTGAAAGGAAATTATCAGTGTCAAGATCCCTCTCACTATAAAAAAAAATCAAGCCCGCTCTTTTTGAATTTCTAAACCGCTCGTCTGGTATTGCATAAATAGTGTTTGATATTTATTTTGCATTATAGCTTAGACCAAAATGTGATAAGGGCTTCCTTGTGACCGATCTTCTTTTCTACATTACAACATACAGATGAATATATGTGGACAGGTACTTGTCACGTGACAACAATCTTTACGTGTTCCCATCATTTAATTTCATTGCACGTGTTATGTGTGCTGTCAACGTCATTGTTCCGTTCGTTGTACATAAAATGTGATTTGTCCAATAATTGTTATTGTGTATCGGATGAGAGCGATTTGATTGGTTAAGAGTGTCCATAACAATTTCTACAAATAGTTAAACACTCTAACCCGGCACTTCATCCTGCACTCGGTATTGTATCCCGCGAAGGAGTACAAGTAATATTATTCTTGTTAAATAATTCTGAAGCTTGTATTATATCTGTATTATATCTTTATTCGGGTGTCTGGTAAGTGATGTCTAAATTATATTTATTTAAGATGGGTCGTTTTGAATTGCTTGTATTAATTGAAATGTCATTGTATTATACAAGTTTATTGTTATTTCACAAGACGTTTATTCATAAATAATTTTTCATTATATTTCATTTACAATGATTACAATGCAAGTATCCGTAATACACAAAATGGTATTGTAATATTGTATGTAACATGTACTCTCATTCGTAAATATTCATACTTAGAATATATATATTTCAGGTTTACATTTATTTTGAATGTTAACTGATATTTTAATATAATATTTTATCATCATTATAGGTTCATATACTTATTATACATTTGAGTAAAAATAATCATTCACTGATTTGCCCTGATCTACAAATGGCTCCCCGATGAGGTTAACCAGGCACCCGATAAAGGACCACGACGAAAAGGGGAAAATGTCACACCCTGTGACAGAACGGTTCCAGGCCGAAGGCCCCGCCGGCACTTTGTCAAGGTTCCACTCCACGTGTTTGTTGAGATTTCTCCTCCCACGAGAAGAAGATTGAATCTTTCAACGTTACATCATTCGTCGCTACTCTAAATGCTTCCTTTGATTTACTTTAATATTCCATAGGTGCACGAACACTTTTGACAGTTACCAGCAGATTGTGGCCACCTTTTGCACGTGCTCAACGGTATTTCCCTGTTGTGTCGTCGCTGGATTCGTCGCGGAAGGAAAACGGAACATATTTAAACAACTGTACTGGTTGTAAAACCATTGTAAAATTTAGTTGATAGTGTGTGATTCTGTTTAGTACATTTATTGGCTGAATCTCATTATAAATCGGTATCGGTGAATTCTTTTTCTTTTTATACCATATAGAACCAAAAAATCAGTTATTATCTTTGTCGTCAGCTCATTCTGTATTTGTACACGTGTATTAGATTCTTTCCTGGTTTTGTATAACCATGAGTACAGTGCTTATTCATAGACTGAGTACAGTTTTTCTTTAAATTGTCAGAATTTCTTCATCATTCTGCTGCATTTGAAATTATATGCAATTGTTTAATTTATTGGATAATCTTGATTACTTTCCGTGGAAAGCCAGACTGGCACAATCATTGATGTGCTTTGACTTTCATTTCTGTTTACACGAAGGGTTGTTGCAGCTTTAACATTTTCTCTCGCGTTACTCTCACCTTTATGAATAGAGCGTTCTTCATGCATACATGTAGGATGTCGCAGATTGCATTTAGCACAAGTAAGCTTTTCAGGACAGTTTTTGTTTCTATGTCACGCATTTAGGCACCCAAAACACAGGTTGTTGTTTTTAACATGTAATCGTTTTTGTTCTATACCCAAGGCAAGAAAACAGTAGCATTCAGAGATTGAGTGATTTTTCTTCTTGCAGTATGCACACACCATCTGCTTTCAACCTTCACTTGAATTTGTGCTTTCAATTACATTTGTCGATAAGGACTTGGCACTATGCTTATCAGTGTGTTTTTCTCCTAAGAAGTATGGAGATGATATTGGATTGCAAGCAATACGTGCTTCTTGGTTCACAAAAACTACAAATTGCTCAAAGTTCGGGTAGTAGCCACAACTGTAGAAATTTGACTGTACATAACGGTTCCATTTGATAGCAGCCCACTCTGGCAGCTTTTTGACCATTTTGCGACTTTCTTCACAGTCACTGAGCACATTCATATTTGAGAAATGGTCATGCTCACAAAAAGTCTGCAAAATCTCTTAACATTTTTGGATTGCGAGCCGGAATGATTGGCCAATTGCTGAACTTGGCACGAAATACTTTCTGCACAATAAATGGGTGCCCAAATCGTTCTTCTAAAATAGCCATAGCACTATCGTATGCCTTAGCACTACCACTAAAAATAATCCTTCACTCGCTTGCCTTGCCTCTCACATATTTCTTCAAATAGAATATTTTGTCATCTGGAGTTATGCCCTTGCCTTCAATAAGCAGTCTGAATGAGGTCCTCCACTCTACAAACCAGAGCTACAGATAAGATTAAGAGTATATTTGGTAATAACCCCCCCCCCCCCCCCAGGTTTTGGTTTTTTTTTTATTTTAATTGGGTTATTTCATTTTTTTCACCCTACCATTTTGAACTTAATTGGGTATTTTTAATACATGTACATTTATAATTTTATCTCAAACCATTTGATTTAAATTGGGTGTTCTTTTTACTTTTTACAATAACATACAAATGTGCATGCATGCAATAGACTACTTACTGTTTGCTGAACAGTTTTATTAACCCCTTGATAGTATAGTCAATCATGCACATCAACAAAGTTTGGGCTTCTTTGCCCTTGCCTTAAATTCACTGAAGAGCCTGGACTTCCTCCTCCTCTTCTGTCTTTGCCAATAGATAACAGATGGTGTGGAATCAAATACTGACATACTTGGTCCCAACATACTTATAGTCATGAGTAAGTTTAGTTTTTCAGATCTCAGGGAAGCCCCTTAGCTTACTTTTCAACCTATTTCGTGTGCTAAAAGACCTTTCACACTCAACACTTGTTGGTTGAAGGCATAAAGCTATAGTTGCTAACTTTGCAATATTAGGCATCATATTGCTGTACAGCAAAATCACTCTTTTACAAAGTGTGTCTGTAGACAAATCTGAATAAGACCCATTCGCCATCCCTTTGTATCTTGGCCATTCATCTAGGAGCTTCTGTGAGTCACATAAAGGTTCAACTTTTCTCACTTTCTCCTGGGTTCCATTAATCATGTTTCCCTCAGTTACCTTCACTGACTTTTCATTTCCATAAAATGTACACAATGATTCAAGTACTTGATTACATTCCTCTGGTGATAAAGAGTTAAGTTGTACAGGCTCAAATACCTTGCTGAAATTATCAAACCTAGCACTGTCTTCTTTCCTGAATCTATTACTGATGTTCTTGGTTAGCCTTTTAATATAATTAGTCATAATATTTCAAATTCACTATCCATGTTTTCATTGAAGAATAGCTTCTCACCTAAGAACAACACCTTCATCATCTGTTTCCTCTATTTCAGATCTTATTGACTTCAAACATTCTCCATCTGTAGTTTGCAATGATGACAATTTTGAGACAGTTGCATCCATCAATGGTTTGATTTCACTGAAAATTACATTTTTCTTCTGCAATTCACAGCTTAATACTGCAAGCTCACTGTGAACATCAAGAATGAGGGCAATGACAAGGGCTACCTTGTATGAACTGAAGTATTTAAGAAGTCCCATGGCAACAGCATTCTTTCTGCAGCATATTTTGACAATGTAGCCAAAACAGAACCAAAAGACTCATATACAGCAAGAACCACATTCCTTAAGCCAAGCCACCGAATACAGTAAGGCTCTTCGATGGTTATCTCAGGCTCATCAAGCAAGGTTTGAATTTTCTTGAGTGTCAGTGTACGGTTACTTGATCCACTAATAAACAACCAAACATCAAAGCAAACACACCAGATGATTTGATATCATTCACCAGTTCATTCACCAGTTCTTCACAAAGAACATGTGCAATGGAGTTTTGTATTTCTGTGATAGAGTCCCAACTCAGATTTGTATATTTCATTTCAAGCCCATTCTTGGTTTGCAATTCTAGCAGGGAATTTATTGCATTTGATGGAATTTCTGACTTGGCTGCAAAATAATTGGTATTGAACAACTTATTGTCCACATCATCAACTGATACAGGACTGTCACCAGTTGGCTCTGGGCAAATTAAGTCTGTACTCTTTTCCTGTTCACATGCTATTACTGCATTCTTGTGTTCTGCACTTTGAATATGTCTCGTTATGCCAGAATACTGAAAGTTAGGTGAACCTTCGGCAGCCCACACAGACTACAGTTTCAGTTTACTTTTAATGCTTGAAGTTTCAGTTTACCTTTCATGCTTGAACATAAGCTGCACCTTAAAGTCGAGTTTTCTGTATCGATAATCAACCACGGATACTTATTTTCCCATTCCAACTTCGTTTTTTTACTTACGGCTGCCGCATGGTGCTTTTTCGGTTTCACAACCCGGTTGAGAATTTCTGTTCAAATGTTATTCACTACTTCGTTTAAATCCACAATAACTTCCTTTATTAAGTCCTTCAGGATTTCGTTGCAGATAATATCGACCTCGGTCTTTTAGTTTGTTAATTAGCTGAACAAAGTATTACTTTGTCCAAATGACGATCGCTTTTATCTACCGCGCGTCGCCATTTTTTGTTGAAACAGAAGGAAGCTTAGACTGGTTTACGCATTTTTTATTCGGACATCTCACCCTTTTTCGCAAGCGGTCAGTTTGGATTACCTGCCCCTTTATTTGTTGACAATCAACTTCATAAAATTGGACGAAAATGGCAAGGTCTATCCGATTAGTGTCTACGCAATGAATTTACCGCAACGAGCAACAAGCAGCGAAAATACCAGTCAAACACACGAGGTTTGCTAGAATATGCGTGAATGACGCATGGTTTTAAAAGGACTTTGCGTGAACTTGATTTTATTTGCGTGTTTTCACGCGTGACTTTGAACTGAATTACGTTTTTTTTGTCATTTTAATTGGGTAATTACGGAGTCACGCGCCTTATTATTATTTTTTCAACATAACAGAGTCTGCCAGAACCTTAGCTATATCATTGGTAACATTCTCTTTGTTACTAGCTCCAGAATGTTCAATGTTATGATTGAATGACTGGTGTCTAGACTTATTGACTACATGTAGCTGCATTCTTTTAGCATCTATAATCCGTTCTTGCTTTGATTGTGCTTTGGTTTCTGTATTGTACTGTCTGTCAACTTCCAGTACAGCTAGTTCAGCACGTTGTTCTGCAAGTTCAATAACTGCTTCTACTGCCTTTTCTGACACTACAGATTGTAAAGTCTTTTCAAATTTAGATGTATCATTATCTGATATTGTGAATATGGAATTAGAATGACCATTGTCTTTTAAATGTGCTTTTAATTGTTTATCATCATAGCATTCAACTCCTGAAATCATCTCGTTTATCAACTTCACAGGATCATCAGTCACTGCACTGCATGCCTCTACCCGACGAACAATGTTTACATCTGGTGTTGTATAATACTTTAATCTCTCGAAACATTCAATACATTTCTTTCTAGTCCTATCAATGAGCCGCTCAGCGCGACATGCTATTTTTTGTATCGGGTGTCACGCCTCTGCGTCTCATGTCGTAACCACCTAAAACTGAGTGGAAATCAGAATCGGCGATTTGATATTTTTTTCGTCAATTACACCTGATATGCATATCATCGTGTCTGCGACAGACTTATTTGAAGCTTACAACTGTTAAGTATCTAAAAAACATTCAATAATCACGTATTTTTAAAAGAAATCTAACCTTTCAAATAGTAAACAAAAACCGATTAAGCCACGCCTCCTGCTTGCTGTTAACCGCTTACGCATGCGCACTTCAAACGGTGTAGGTATAGAAGATTACCTGTGTGTCACCAGCGCTGGAGAAAGTGTACCAGCTATCGAATTTAAAAATTTGAGCCATTTCGAAGGTTTTCCTCCAGATTAATACTTTATAATAATAAACTTGACATTCAAGTTTTTTTAATTAATCTTTTTGTAAGATAACCACTTTTTTTACATTCACCTATCAAGTAATATAGATCTATTCTTTCTTTTTTCATAAAAAGACATATTTTTCAATATAAAAATAAATGAAATAAAATAAATATAGTTTCTTATCTCTCTCTCTCTCCCCCCTTCTCTTTATATCCCCCCCCCCCCCCTCTCTCTCTCTCTCTCTGTCACCCCCACTTCTCTCTCTCTCTCTTATTCATTTGTTCTGGCCAGTCAGCGGATGAAGTAAAAAGGATCGATTAAATAAAGGTATGCATATTTTTCATTATTTGATTTATAGAATGATACAAATGACAACATCTTTTTTTACACCTTTTTACGACTATCGTTTTAAAATGGCTTTTTATTTGCTTTCATTTTTGTACATATTTTGTCTCCCTAGTAGAACAAAGATCTCTCTCTCTCTTTCTCCTACCCTCTCTAAAAGTAAACTCTGTAACAAGCCCGATAATACCATCTTCCTTTAAAACCTACACTGCTGGATAGAGGGTCCGTCCCACCTATACATTTTTTATGTCTAGCAAGTACGATCCCCCCCACACACACACAATGTTGTACATAGCATATCATATATACTTATCAATCATTTATTAACAGTCACGTTACATGTGCAACATGTTTATGATTAAAACCATGTGTATGAAAAGATAGTAAAACATTGTTAAAATGTAAAATACATTGATTAAAAAATTAAAGTGCAATTAAAGTGTATAGAGACAGTGTATCGAAATAAGAAACCATATGAGCACATTTAAAAGTTCAAGCTGATCGTAAAATTACTATCGGTTTGGCCACAGAAATGAAGAGTATAAAAATATGTTTGCATGTGTATCTATACCATTATTTGATGATATAAGTAATCAAACGTCTGTTCAATCCAATATTTCTGTCTGACCCGTTATTAAAAGCATTTATAAGTCAAACGCACCTCTTCCGTTTTTGTGTGCCCCTAAAGCAATGAGGTCTTATCTGAAGAGAGATATTTTACCTCTTCACCGTCGTAGCTCATTTGAATATGAGAGCAGTAGGTCAAGTCGGTCAACTGCACATGTTGCAATAAAATGTGTTATAAAAACATTTTAATTCAATATGAGGTTTAAAACCCAGTTGGAATGGATACATTATTGTTCAAGGATCAAGGCAATATAGGTATGTTGAGTTGTCATTCACTTTTTATACAGAAATTTCAATGCCTAATTTTAAAACTAGGCTTTGGTTAGTGAAAGAAGGAAATTTTTCCGCACATAAAATGTCGTTCCGACTGTGTACACGTAGGGGGGATATCGCCAAATCGAAAGTAGAACGATATCACAAATTACGGGTACACAAATGTGGACTACATTTCTTTCATGTTTCTGCAGAGTGTCAATCGTGCTTCCAAGCTCACTGTCATTACATTTTTGTTTCAAATTACCTTTGCTTTCTTTAACACATAACTTCCATTGTTCATAGGTTTTGTTCAGTTTGGACAGTCGCTTATCAGCCTCCTCCAGAATGTAGACAGCCATTTTTTTCTGTATGTGATGTCTCCCGCTTCGGACGACCCTCATCCTCCAGCTCATCTTCAGTATCACCCTTCCTGGTGATGTCCAGAGATGAAGAGATCAGTTCTTACTGCAAGGGGCCTTGGTTTGGTATGTTTACAACGAGGATGGAATGGTCCGTTACTGAGTTTATTAACCCGTAAGAACTGAAAAGTACAAAGAAAAATACCCTTAAAGAAACATAGGAATGATATATGCTTATATATACATGTAGACGTTAAAGCAGCGTTTGACGAACCCATAATTTCGTTTTAAAACGTTATATCTCTTACTATATCATACAAGCAGAGGTGCATAAAAATACAATAATGTATGTATGTCCTCATACAAGCTTACACATATCAAAATAAACTCTCGTTAATCTTTCTCTTAAAACTATCTTCCACCACGTGCACCGCGAAAACAAATGACAAACATTTTGGCAGCTACCAAAAACAACATCAAACTCTATCCAAAGACTGCAAATAAAGAAACGGTGTTATAATGCATTAATATATCCATAAACATACCTGAATCTTCTAACCATGGTCCTTAAAACGTTTAAGAATAAAATTCGTTACAAACGTTAAATTGCGTTTGTGTATGCCAATCGTTCAGGCGCAACAAAATTCAAACAAAGCGCTTAGCTACAATGATGAAAACCTGCTAAGCATGTAAGAGTTATCTCCCTTATTAAAAATATTTATGATCTAGAAGAAAATGTACGAATAAACGTGTTTTATGAATCGTTTTATGAATAGCAAACATCCTTAAGGACATTTACACAATGGGATACAATTCAAGAATCACCCCACCTCTCAATGTAAAACATGGGTATAAAAATACTGAATATGTATTGCAAATACATAATTTTAACTAAATTTTAACCCTATTATAGCCAAAGCATCATGATAAAGTTGACATTGTGACCGAATTGCAAAATAAATTTAAATTTGGATCTTTTCTAAATGGATTAAGTTCATCTTAATTAAGTGCATCTAGGATAATCCAATATCATTAACGTAAATCCAATATCATTAACGTAAAATTTTCTCAACTTGGCAAGACATTATAAGGAGGAGGTTGTGATTTAAATATTATATTTTACCCCGAGTCAAACACACAATTTTTGTCAATTGAAAGGCATTCATAAATGTAGTTAGTATGTCAAATTTGAACTTAATTCAGTATAGTGAATGGCTCCGGACAAGAAATTCCAAAATATAGAGGGAGATAATGAAAACAAATAGAGTTCCGGTTCATAGTCACCGAACTTGTCCTACTCGCTTTCTATTTATATTTGAATTTTAAATTAAAAACTTTGATAGTTCAAAGTAATATACTGGACATAAACAATGGGAGATAATTAAAAAAAATGGATCTGATAGAGTTTTGGATCTTGGTATTGCACTGCTTTTTCTCAATATTTTTTGTTTCAAATTTCAAATCTAACCTTGTATTGTTTATGAGTTTTGCTCTCATAAATAAAGAATATAAAAAAGATAAAAGGGGGTATTCAAAATAATGGATCAGGAAGAGTTACAGTTCATTATAACTGCACCTCTCCTATTTGTCATCAAATTATACATGAAGTTTAAAGTTCATATCTTGTAAAATTAAGTTATGGCCAATGTTATTAGTAGCTGACAAACCAACAAACAAATAAATCATGGGGACAACTATAGGTATTATGGCAGCACTGGACTCTTGCTAGATTTTGCCTTATAAAGACGAGTCAGGGAATATCTCTTCAGACCTAGGGCATCTGATATTAGATCAGGCATGACTAAATCGTTCTCATAGATTCTTTCCTCTGAACTAAGAAGTTCTGTATTGTCATTGTCTACAGTATGGATGACAACAGATTCGACTTTGAAGCGCTGATCAAAGATTTCATCAAGTACTCTTGAATGCTTGGTTACAAAGAGAATAAATAAAATTCTTCTAAAATTCTAATACGACTAATATCTATTACAGAAGGTGGTAACTACCCGCATACGGCCTTGACACTTAACGTGTTATTATTCTTAAAAAATATTGTCACATCTATCTGCACGTATCTACTGATTGCTGTTATCATTATAAATTATTATTTAAGTGTGAAGGCATTATAAATGACTGGCATTAAAAAGTATTGTTTGTTACCCGACCAACCCTTACTTTACCCGACAGTTTTACTTCCCGATTTATATTCCCGATTTATATTTGACCATTTTTTTAGGACTAGAACAAAAACAATGACGTCATTTCTACGAATTTTATGTTTAAACCAAAGCACCGCAAAGCGTGGAAATATACGCCCGAAGGTATTGTAATCTGAAGAAGCCTGTGTGTTTTATGATACAATATTGATGTCAATCACCAGACAGGAAGTCTTATCATTCAAAGCCTTAGTAAAGAATTGGGAAATATATCACAATGAATATGAACTCATTATGCTTGTAACAGCACTGGAAATTAAACGATATATCTCTATCCAAATATAAACATCAGTCAATATCATTATCATCACTTTCTTGTAATATGATTATAAAAATGAAAATGCAAAATCTTGACACAAGAAACATATTTTCATTTGACGCCAACGCTGTTTACGGATTCTATAATGGGCCGAATTATTTTTTTTTAACATATTTACAAATGTTGACATGAGAAAAACACCTTTTTTTTTACTCCGACATAGTTTGCTGATATTTACATTAACTTTTGAAATATTCAGATCATGTGACGTCGTCTGGAGAAATGGGGCCAAATGCGGCAAACGTCATTTTGAGTAATCACGTCTTTAAATTACGAAGTCAATTATGAAAATATTAATGAATGAACGAGTAAAAAAATCTAGAGTTAATAAAGCATGTCCTTCCCTTCCTCGAAAACATACTTGTAGTCATCTGCCCTCTCATGAATAGTCTGGCTCATAATAGTTTTGTGAGACACTCATTGTTTGACCTTTTAGATACGGTTATTTCCCTAAGGTACTTCCGGGATAACCGTATGTACGATACACATTTTATGAATCGTTTTTCGTTCGTTTATCGGAACTGATGCAGTGGTGAACAATTTGATGCATATTTTGTGATTATATGGAAAGTTTATATTATAATCGATTTTAATGACATAAAATATTTTATATTTATTATTGTGTTAATCCCACGTTATACAAAACAACCCGGAAGTAAAAATGTTGTTTGTTGTAGCAAAGCGCAGACGATGATAATGTTAAACAATGAGTCAGTTAAGTATGTTAAACAATGAGTCAGTTAAGTCAATTAAGCGAAGCTAGTACTGTTCCCTTTCAACTTATTTATGATCAGGATGATGAATTTATAAAGGAATTGGACAATGTTGATCGTTTATATTTCCAAACCCCCCATAATTCACATGCTTATGAATCTGAATCGTGTGAAGTGTACAGTGATAGCGATTCTGAGTCTGATACAAACATAAATTACGAGTCTGACAGTGAACATGATTCTTTTGAAGTCGTTGAACCAGAACCATCAGTAACAGATGAGAAGGAATAGATTTGTATTGAACATTTTGAACATTTTAAACAAGATACACACAGATGTACAAAACTATATTCTAGATCATGTAGCTCACTTATTGACTTTGACAGTGTTTTGTCCCATAGGGAGTCGTGTAAGGAAATGTCAGCAGCTGAACTTGATATAGTAGTTAAAGCTCAAATTTCTTCACATCGAAAAACCGGTGCTACCACTTCCATTTAAAAAAAACCCCATAAAATTAAACACACCGCCAAAAGCCATCTCAATGGTTGTTCTTCAACAATCAACAGGTGTGGAGGGAGTTATTTTGCTTTGCTCATGAAATTGAGAAGGAAAAGATGCAAAGAATTGCAAAGTCTCTTGACAAAGATAGTCTGACATCTCGTGTTCATGGTCTCACCAAGAGCATACCAAATCATGCCATGACTTCTGACGATATATTGCGCATTCAAATATGATTATGCAGATATGCTAAAGATAATGTCATGGCATTGCCAGGAGGGCTGCCAATTTTCATACAGTCACATGTACTACAGCCGTCAGACAAGTCAGTTGCTGCAGCATGTATGCAATTTCGCAGTGTCAGTTTGAGAACCTTTCAGAAAACAAGGCATGATTTCTGTCCACATATAGCAGTTAGTATACCATGTACAGATTTGTGTCAGAAATGCCAAGAGAATTGTGTTAATTTGTTCAAAAGTGGACAATTAAGTGAAGAAGAAAAAGGAAACATGCTGGCAAGCTATGCGGCTCATCTTGAAGCAGCAAAACAGCAGCGGGACTATTATCGGCAGCAATGCGATATCAGCAAAAATAAATCCTATAACGAGCTGCTTCCAGAACAGAAGCATGGTACATCATATCTAAAAATATAAGCAGCTAACACTTAAATATATTTATTGGATCATTAATAACATTTAATGCTTTTACAAGCACACACAATATTTTTTTAAACAAATATGGTACAGTTATATCAAAATTATACTCCGGTCCTATAATACTAATAATAAAGAAAGAAAGTGTTCTTCCAAATCAGAAGAATAATCAATGATGTTATCTTATATAATTTCAGGAAATCCTCCATGCTCTGTTTCTAAGAAATTCTACTATTCTTGGGACTATACACAGCAAGAATAGTATCTGCATCAAAGCCGGCAGGTTGGGGCCTATATTTTTCAAAACTCCAAGAAAGTGTGATGTGTTTGGTGTTTGCTCAGAAGGTTCTGGTAAATTTCCTTAAATGTGTTTGGTGTTTGCTCTGAAGGCTCTGGAAAGTTTCCTTAAATGGATTAACAAATTACTTAACCATTAAACATGAATATATTCATTCGAATTAAAAGTGCAACACCGGGATAATGTAATATTTATCATTTTATCATAAGTCTTGGGATTGACTGAATAATGATTTTCTTCAATAGATATTTTTATAATTTATCATTATCATTAATTCAAATTAAGAATTTATAAATGCTATTAGTGACTATTGTATTAAATTAGATTTTTTATCTGGTTAATGAAGCAGAGTCAAAAGGGAAAGGAGCTGACAGTGAAGTCAGCATGGTTCATCACTTCTTTGAATACCATTGTCATTGGGAAGAAGATGCATGCATCCATTTTGACAACTGCTGCGGTCAAAACAAAAACAACACTGTGCCTCAGTATGCAATGTGGAGAGTGATGACTAGTATGTTAAAGCTCTTCAATGTAGGGCTCATTATTGAAATTAAATTGTTAAATTGTTTAAATCATTGTTTTATGTGTGCAAACACTGACAGTAAAAAATAACGACATAAATAAATTTATTCCCAAATGTTGATTACCTTTTTTTTTTCAATTGTAAGAATTAAATGTTTTGAAATATGTTCAATCTGTTTAATGTAGAGATGCTCAGTCCATCTTTATAATGTTTACTCATTGGTTATGCTAAAAATTATCTTTATATTGAATTTTGTAACTGTTACAGTAATACAGTTAAAATGTTAAGAATGTATGTGTCATATTACTTACAATTGTACAATATATTTCAGATATGCATCAACAGCTGGAGCTATCAATGATGATTGCTGGCCATACAAAGTTCCATTCACACTGGCACTTTGGGATTTTGATGAGAAAGTCAACAAAATTGATAAAAAAAAAAAAATAACATTTACCATAAAGTACATCAAATTGCTATTTTTTTCTGCTCATTAATGAAACAATTGTCAATGTTTTTTATTTCAAAATAATTTATTGTGGAATAAAATATTGAAACATATATAATCTGTTATTATTTATAATATTTACATTTATATCATTGTATAAGAATAGAAGTTGAGTGGATATTTGGTTAATAACACAATATGTGCACATTTGGTTGAATTAGTTGGCTGAAATAGTAACGTATCAGTAGTCTATACTCAGCAGAGGAAGTGGCTTGTTTATTCTGATTTGACAGACAAATTAGAATAGAAAACATGATTATATTTCAGATGACGCAACTCTAAAGCTGAGACTATGTCACAGTAACTCTTCTCGTAATGGCCACACTATCCCACAGCTTGTAGATGATGAGCAAAAGCCTGTTCTATTCTTTATGTGGAAACAGTATTTATCTAGGTTTTTCAAACCACTGAACAATCTTTCAAAATTTCATCATTTTATTATGAGTTCAGACAAGCCAGGAATTGTTCAGTGTATGGTCATCAGCAATTCCGCAATAAATGAAATATCCACATGATCTACCAAAGCAAATGCAAGAGACTGGTTTGGACACACAAAGGCAGTGGTACTTACATGAACAAATAAGAAGCTACTATTGATCTACTACCTCCAAGGATATGTGCTGCCCAAAACCAAAAACGCCTAAGAGTACTTATGAATTCAACATAAGAGTACCAAATCAAGCACCATCTGTCAGTAGAGAAAGGAAATTCAGTGACTTTTTTCCTGTTTACTCTGCGTGATAGTACAAGAGTTTCCAGTAATCATATTCAATCACATTCTTGCTTGATAAATGGTTCAAGAGGGTAAAGGTCAAAATTTTGATGGACATGATGAATAGTTTCCCAGTTGTAAATAAATGTTCATTAAATCATTGTGTTACAGTTATAATGCTTCAAGAATGGTATCTATGCAAAGTTTGGCAAGTAACATGTAGTTTGCATCAGTTTACAGCAAACTCATAGAATGTGGTGATGCTGTTCATTTACAGATTATCACCACATCTGTTTTGACTTTGAAGTCAGACTTTTCTTCAAATAGTCTATTTTCATTGGTGTTATATATGCTTGCTTCTTGGAGAAATGTTTTTAAAATCAGATGCTTCTAAATGTGTCACTTTTATTTAAGCAAATCCCCTCTCCATGTCTTTCGCCTTGCCTTATCTTAACATCTCCTTCCATGTACCAAAATGGCTGGTAAACACAATGTCCTGAGAGTACCTACACATTTACATTATAAAAATTTTCACGGCAGCACTGTTTGATATTCATAAAATGGGACACTTTATAAATCTTAGTCTATAAATCTTAGTCTATTTATTTTATGATCAATATTTGAATGCTAGATATGTTTATTTCTTATGATCTGTTTAATGGGCTATTTATTGATTTTGTTTTGGCTAAGCATAGAATATACATATTGTAATTACAATGGTTTTATGAATTGCAAATAATGAAAATGTGACATACTCACACAAGAACATTTGTTTAACCATTACGCGATATATGGAATCTTGACGAGTGCAGGAATGTACTAAAACACCGCATTTTCCATGCCCATTTTCAACTACACCTAGCTGAATTTGCCAAATACACAAGTTTAAACATGACGTCACGTTATGTAGTACACAAAAACAAAAGGTCTCGCTCAACTATTGAAAAAGTCTGTGATGCGTTTGTAAGTCATCATGCATATATTTAAAATAGGGGAATACACACAAACACATACAGAGGGAGAGAGAAAGCATCATGTTATATGCGTCATTCATTTGGCATGATTGGTGGTTTGCTGATATACCTATGTTAAAAAAACACAAATTTCAGTAGGAATGATACCGTTATAACATTCACACTTTTTTGCATGTTTTTGAGAAATTACTTTTTCAAAATCTGCAAAAATCGTAAAATGTGATTTTTCCTCATTTTGTCCCATTTTTCCAGTCACAGTCACATATAGTGCAAAATCCAGTCTACATGCACATCTACATATGAAGGAAAGTATTGTTGGTAAGTTTTGAACCCAAGTCCAGTAGTGGAAGAGGAGTTGCATTCATGAAGTTCTGTTTATAAAACTGCAATTAGGATAAACTGAGAAGGGGCCAGAACTCTTAAAAGTTGCATGTGAGAGCGAAATCTTGCCTTCATGCACATCTACATATAAGGACAATTATTGCTGATAAGTTTGAAACAAATCGCATTAGTAGTGTAGGAGGAGTTGCGTTCACGGGGTCCTGCTTATAAAACTGAATATAGAAAAAAAATGAGATGGGACCATAACTCATGAAAGTTGCATGTGAGAGCGAAAGTCAGGATCTACCATTGTAGATTAAGTTTAGAGTGCAGTTCACTAAATCAAAATTGGCGAAACCTAATATCTTCTCGTTGCACGTGTGGTGAGATTGAAACTACTATAATGTAAAATTTATTTACAACATGGTACAGCTCACTTGTCCAACTAACCGCGTCCATAACTTATTCAGAAATTCCAGTACGGATTGGAGTATCCCACTTTTATTCAAAATGAATTATTTAGGAATATTCAGTCATACATCCGGGCAACTACATTTGTAGCCGTTTTGACATTCACTCATGCAGTCTCTCTCTTTCACTTTCTTAACATAACCCAAACGTTCAAATAAAATGAAGGCTACTATTTCACACGACCGGGTAATGTTCATACATTTAAATGAAATCTAAGGTCATAAGGAGAAGAGTTTATATAAGCTTCAATGAAACTTGTTCTCTAATCCAAAAGCTTTATCTCTCTGATGTCTTGTTTATATATAAATGAATTTTATTGAAATACTGTTAAAACTAATGGTAATAACCTATGTATATTAACAAATATAAAATATTAGAAATTTATTACTATTTTCATCTGTTTATATTTTCGAAATTCAAATGATTCTTTCATATAATCATTTTTCCATGACTTCTTAAATGAACTCTGAAATCTACGGATTCATATCTCTAAAGAATTATGTGTGCGCGGAGCGGGAATGATTTAAATTCCATCGAATATTATCAAATATTGACAACGCTGTTCCGTTTCGTGGTAGCAAAAGTCTTTCTTAAAGAGCAGACGACTTTATGACAGATACAATTTGTAAGATTCTGGTTAGTTCCTATGTATACAGATCTACTTTGAAATAAACAAGTTTCATGGAATTCGGGGAGTCTTTTCGGGATTTTTGGTGTGAAAGTAAATTTGAAAAAAAAAATCTATACATTTACCCGGTAATACTTTTTTCACATGCGAAACATTCTTGGTAAGATTACAAAACCTTTAAGGTAAACATTGCTTCTTGCGGTAGAGAAATCAAATTTAGATAACTAATTCTAAATATAGTTTCAATACCATCTGTAATGTCTTGCCTGTAATGGGGAAACCACTCATTTTTTTACAATCACGGATGGGTGCATTGTTGACACTGCGTCTGGAGATGGGTAACGATAGACGTAATAAACACATTTAGTTAAAAATGTAATTTTAGTCAATAGCCATCTATGAACGAGCTGCTTTAAGGCATAAAATAGTTCTGTTTCTAGTAACATACTTCTAAAGAAAGTGGGTCGGTGGGTTGATATTTTTGTAAATATATATTGTACACGATGAGAGTATTTTCGACCAATATCTATCATATTTAAAAATCTGATCTAAACTCAAGTTGACATGAGGTAAGGTAATAGTTTTGATCCAATTAAACAAAATCAGTAGAACATGCCATCTCATGTAAACACACGAACACCTTTGTAATTTTAAAGAAAACTACAAGATATATCTTATCTATCTTTCTTTCTATGTAAATATATTATTTTCCAATCATTCACCACAAAATTACTTCCTTTTATTGCAAAGGAAATCTCTTTCATAAAAGGTATATTTTTGTTAGTTTGTACATTTCAGGAAATATATCAGCATGAACAATAAAATCAACATGTACATAATAGTTTTCATGAAAATGTACAAAAGCATTTGTGTGCTATAAAATGTATAGATATATGTATACATGTATATAACAATAGATAAATGAAACCAAAAGGGTCGTGTCCAAATGAGTTGTTCACACTAACAGGTGCTTGGATAAGGGGATCATACCCAAGCAATCTCAAGAAAACATATCTCATATTATTGGTGAGTAAAATGAAGTGCACATTTTAACAGAGAGCACTTCTTGGAAACTGGTTCCTTTGTGGCTTTTGATGCTCCAGGGAAACTTCGCTGAATTGGTAAAAATATAGTGATTGAAACTCTCACCAGCACCCACAGCTGCTAAATAAATAAGGTAACAAGTTGTGAGTAGTTAATGTAGCTTCTGTGTCAATGAACACAGGTCATAAGATGAAAGGTGTTTCTGTAATATCAGACGGATGAATGTTTGCTACTCCTGACGAATTTGTTGTCCCCTTTCTCGGTTCCTGTCAAATTTGTCTTTCATCTGAGTGTCCACGGTCAGGGAAAAACTATTTTTTCAAGGTCATAGATTCGTCAGGGAATTTTTAAGTCAGGGAAAGGTCAGGGAATTTTGAAAAAAAGAAAAACAAGTTTGTGACATAAAAATATCGACCGGCGCAATAGCTCAGTGGTTGAGTGTCCGCTTTGTGTTCGAGGTCTGGGGTTCGAATCTCAGCCGGGGTAATTCCTTCGGTGACCGCGCAAACCAAAGACGTATATAATAGGTACCAGATGCACCCTTGCCTGGCACTCGGCAAAATGGGGTTGCTATGGGAACTCGGAAGTACTCAGTACTGGTTCTACCCATGAACTTGTCTCCTGTGTATCGGTGCTATACACCAGGCTCGTAAAAGAACCAAGGCGTCTATTCGCAAAATGAGCTAGGGTATCGCTTCCGGACCTCCTTGTATGTCCATAAAATGCTCACCAGAGTACCATCACTTTTTAATCAATTCAGTTTAACCTTGATTAAAATTCCAGACAAAAAAAAACAACACAATTTCAAAATTTCTAAACAGACTGAATAAGAACTAGCCAACCTTCAGCAGGACACTTTTTTAAGAGGATCAAAGTCATTAGATGACAGTATAGGACCAAGGGCTATTATGTAAATTATTGAACAATGTACTTTAAAACATAAAATGGCACTTCCATCATTCAACAGAGATATACATACATTTGCAAATAACAAAAGAAGTCTATATATAACCTTTTAAATGTGTGTATCTTTTGGCCTAGTTTAAAGTTAACAAAAACAAACAGAAAAAAAAGTTAAAACAACGCTGTTGATTTTGCTTTTTTTACAATGTATTAAGAAAACTTTTTTTCTTTATACTCTATATTAAATTAAACACTTTGAAAGAATTTCTTTGATATTTATGACAAATTTCCAAAAACTTAATCAATATTCAACATGTATTAAAGTTTTAAGATAAAACACTGTTCATTTTCCTTAGAAAACTAAAACAAAACTAAAACCATTGGTTTGGGGCCAACTTCATTTTGGCAAATATTGTAGAGAAAAATTAGGTGATAAGTTCTGCCAATGACTATTGGTTTCACAGAGGATGAATTTCGAATTGTTTCTATTTAATTATATAAGGAAATTAGCCAACCCCGAGGGGCCTCATTTTTCAAGGGATCAACTTCATTTATAGTAGATGACTATGTGTGTCAAAAGAAATAAAAATTCTGACCATGGGTTTCAGTGATTATTTTTAAATTTTTTAAAATAATAAAACGACGGGTGATCCCAATAGCTCACCTTGAACACGTTGTGCTCTGGTGAGCTAAACACGTTAGTCGGGGAAATTTGATTTAAGTCAGGGAAAAATATGCTTTACTCAATTTGTAGACACCCTATAATCTAACCTTTCTTTCAAATGTTGGTTCTTTAATGTTGTTAAGGTTTCACTCTTTAACTGTCTTTGATTAATGCTAAAATAGAATTTACCAGAATAAATTCCAACTTCTTTTTGGATAATATTGGGGCATGATTGGCCAGAGTTTTTTTGTGAAACAGCTCAGTTCAACCCTTTTTTTTTTAAACATTTTTCTCTTAGGTGTCTTTAAGGCCGACCTGTTGATAAAAGATTCTATATTTTCAGTCGAGGCACCTGCCGCTTTCTTGTCTACACTTGAAATAAGTGATTGAAATACCTTAATCAAATCATTGCATAGATCTTCACCTGTCAGGTCTCCTCCATATGGCAATAGGCAGTTTTTATATAAATCAGGGTTTCTTAGGTAGCCACACCAATCATCACATGAATGCATGAGGAGCAGTATGCAGTAGTAATTTTGCTAAAAACTCAGATATGCCTTTATTTTGAGCCACTGATAAACAGAAATATTCTTGAAACTACTGGATAACTTTTGGAGTTAGAACTTTATTTGTACAAACTATTGCCAAAGTTTTATTCCTAATATAATTTAAATCTGATCATTTTTCAATAGGGTGATTTACAACATATTTTATCTTACCCATGGCGGTGGCATAATCATGCATTATCATTGGATCAACACTAACTTTTATATCAGCTGCTATTTAGTGATCCACCAACACCTGACTCCATGGTTTTTGAGCCACCATTCCAATACTTTACACACATTGATGGTTAAGTGGTTCTTGTTCCCTATAGTGATAAAATAAGCATTTACAACGGTCTTTATACATAACGTCATAGGCAACTATTTTCCTGTTAAATTACAAATAATGGTCCCCACTCCTGATTTGCTGTTGTAACTGCGCCAAGAGCAGTGTTAATGCCAAGCCATACGGTGTTGCTGATAATGGGTCTTATATGAGACTGGGAACGCTAATTGAAAAGCCTGTCATGAATGCACCATAATTATGTTTTTCACATTTTTATCCTATTTTGGAAACAAGACTTTGATTTGTTAATTATATATAAAGTGTGTTAATTTATTTAATATTCATGGAGTGAGTACTCAGAAGCTTTTGTTCGGCAATAATTGTTTTATGGTCGGAGAGATGTTGAATTGTAGAGATATGTGTAATGGTTGAAGAATATTTGAAGATAAATGTGCTTGTATGATGTACTGATGTAACAAAGTGTACCATAGAATTGTTATATGGCTAGCACAACTCAATATTATTACGTGTTATATTCATTGTGTGAAAAGTAAATCTGAGCTGTTTATATATTTGTAGCCGTATTTAGTTGGGACGCACACAGGACATGGTCACTGCTATATGATTGTGTTTGCCACATATTCGTTACATGAACGACGGGGCAGTTCCATATGACTGACGATCCGGACATTGATCTGCGTGATCTTTACATGGACGACGGAAATCCGGAGACACTGCGGTCGACGGTACTCAAGGCGACGCAGAACGATAGGGAGATAACCTATTCCATACACACATCGCTAGAAGGGTCAATTGGGACATAATTTTACTCATTCCTGATGTGGATACAGTATTGTGATTTGTACACATGTAGTAGATTTCTAGACCGAACATAGTTATCAGTGAATTTAAAGAAGCTTGGAAAAGGACTGTGTAAAGCCGGCATATTTTGAATTATTTATTGATATTAGTAATATCTTATTTTGTATTAGTAATATCTTATTTTGTAAATATTGTTTATTTGAATTTAATTTTATAAATTAAAATTTTGTTAAAAAAAAAGAAAAAAAAGAATTCCTTTGTAATTAATTCTACATTGGAGAGTTGTCAACCCTTGGCCATTTCACCAGACATGAGCAGTTACGCACTGATGCAAATGGTCATTTTCTCTATCGATTTTTTACCAATCAGAACAGAACAGAACATATATTTATTACATCCAGGTATACAAGGTATACAGCATGGAGAAATGACAATAAATACATAGTTCAAACTAATTTTACCGGTTCAAGGTTTTGAGTGAGTAGTAATAAACAAGTATTTTCGGAAACAGTTGGGAGAAAGAAAGCAGATCTACATATATTTCTAGCAGAACAATATTTACAATTGTTATTCTGATAATGTTATAGCTAATAGCACTTACATGTATGCGTTGCATTTTTTACATTTTATACTCAATTTCAGATTGTAACAGAGAGAGAGAGAGAGAGTCATTAAAGTAATGTGTGTGGGGGGGAGGGGGGGGGGCATTACCAAATATGTATAAACAATTTATGCTAACGATTCATGTACAAATATTTAAAAGTGTATGTTAACAATATAAGCTCAGTGTAAATATATAAAACAGGTGAATGTATGTATATATGAATGAGTGGATGGGTGGATGTGTGTTGATATTGTAGTGGGCGCGTTTCAGATAAGTAGTGAATTATTTTGTTATGTACGTGTAAATAGATTATCTACACAAAACTTATACATGTAGTCTAAATATAAATAATTATTTGTAGTTCTTCATTTACAAAATATTCAAGTTTAAATTAAGTAAACAAGTAACTGTTAGAGCAGCATAGCGAGAGAGGGCGAGGGCATGTTCTACCCAAGCCAGTCTAAAAATAGACTTATCTCTAAAAATAGAACTTATCTACACGCCGTGCAGACTATACACACCACATCATGTATGTGTCTGTGACACAGTGACCCGAGTAGCCATCCTAGACATCAGACGAAAGGTAAGCATGTTTTTCTATGTGGAATGACAGTTCAATTTATGAATTTACATCACAGATCATTTTCATTACAGTTATTAATGGTTGCATTTAAGGTACGTAGGGTAGCATAGGCATATTTTATAGAACAATTATTTTATTCGCTTCATTATTATTCGAACTAGTTTGCATATATTTGTAAGATTCTGGTAAGATTCGGATCGCAGCAAAGATACAAAATTATTTTCGCTATTGTTGACATTTGTGTTAAATGAATGAGATATATTACTTAGGAAAGTATTTCGTTCATTGTCGAATAAGTTGCAACTTAGTAGATAATGTTGTTCTGAACCTATTTCCCCTTTATTGCAGCATGTGCAGATCCTGTCATTTAGAGGTGTTCCGTCCCAGCGGCCCGTTTCGATTGGAAATTTATGGTTAGCAGTTCTGAATTTGAAGAAAGTCTTTACATCGTTTAATGGTAAGATTTTTATATATGGTTCTAACTGAAGTATTTGCTTAAATGTGTTATAGTTTCGACCTTTATTTGATTGTCTTATCTGCGTCTCCCATTCTTGGATGTATTGATCTACTAGTGTTTGTTTAACTTTCTTATGCAAGTTAATAGGAAAAGGCAATGTACCTTGATTCAACCAAATGTAAGAGTTTCCAGTTCTGTCTAAAATATTTTTTATTTTATTTATCCATTTTGAGTTTAAGTTTGTTGAGTTGTACATGTAATTATAAATGCGGAATGATAGTTTATCTTGTTCTCCAGTTACGAGGCGCGACCAGAAAGCGATCATGCGACTCTTAATTGTGACGGAAACCGGATATCGACCTAGTTCACCGTGTAACATGTAGGTAGGTGTACTTTTCCTGCTGCGAGTAATTTTTCTAAGAAAGTCGTTGTGAACTGATTCCAGCATTTCTAAATTTTCGAAACCGAAAATTTCTGAGCCATAAGTAAGAATTGGTATCACAGTGTGGTCGAATAATTTAAGAGAAAGGTCAATAGGGAGATCGGCGTTATATGTTTTGGATAGAAGAAGGAACATAGCTTTTTTTGCTTGTTGTACGATGTGTTTTCTAGCGTTAAGGAATGATCCAGAATTTGAGAACGTGACTCCAAGATAATGATATTGATCTGTTGTTATAATTGGTAAGTTTCCTAGTGAAAAATTTAAATTATTTGTGTTTCGGGAGCCAAAAACTATCACCTTTGTTTTACTCATGTTCACGTTAAGATGCCATTTTTTACAGTATTCGTGGAATGAGTTGAGACAAGCTTGAAAATCAGCGGCTGAATCAGACAAAATAACTGTGTCATCGGCATAAAGTAGCAGTAAGAGTTTAAGCCAGCACGCTTCGTCAGGTACGTCAGTAAGGTTTATGCCCGTGCCACCGTTACTCTGAATATAGTCTTGCAAGTCGTTTAGGAGCAGAGAGAAAAGTATGGGCGAGAGATTTTCTCCTTGCCTAAGACCGTTTTCGCATGCAAAGAAGGAGGAAAAAGCGCCGCTATAAGACACGCATGACTTAATGTTGGAGTACATATTATAAATGACTTGAAATACTTTACCGTTAATAGAGTTTGCAAGTAATTTTTTCCATAAACTGATCCTATGAACCTTATCAAAAGCCGCAGAGAAGTCTATAAAAGCGCAATAAATTTTTTTCTTCTTTTGTCTTAAAATGTCAATAATTGAATGGAGGGTAAAGATGTGATCTTGACACGAAAAACCTTTTCTAAACCCAGCTTGATTTGTATTGATTATCTTGTTTGCATTTAAATATTTTGTCAACCGGAGGTTCAGTACAGAAGTAAAAAGTTTCCCGAGACAGCTAAGAATAGTAATGGGCCTGTAGTTGGATGCACAAGTTGGATCACCTTTATTCTTATAGATTGGAACAATAATTCCATTCAGCCAACTGGTAGGTATTATTCCGGTATCCAAGATACAGTTAAAAAGTTTTGTATAGATTGGTAACAAAAGGTCTTTTGTTGTTTTTATATATTCATTTAAAATATTATCATAGGGGCTTGATGCTTTTGAGTTACTAAGTTTATTGATACACTTCAATATTTCTGATGAGCCTATGGATGCGTTTAAAGTAAGGTTACATTCATCAGTGTTATTCGGTGTGTAAATGCTGGTACTGTCATTGCTATTAACATTTTTGAGATACTCATACATTTCATTTAATGTTGGTGCTGGGGTTTCAGTAGATCTGGGTTTAAGATTGTTTAGAAATTTCCAATACTGTTTAGGTTTATTTGATGCTAATATACGTAGGTATTTTGACTGGTTGAATTTATATTTATTGACATGTTTGTAGACTGTATTTTTATAAGACTTACTCGCAGAATTCAATTCATTTTTGTTAAAGTTTGTCGGCGACTTTCTGTATTTGTTTTTTGCCTTATGGAAACGTTTACGGGCATTATGACATTCAGGACCGAACCAAGGTTTTTTATTAAATTTTTTGTATGTTTTCTTTACAGGTGTGAACGAGGACTGTGCTGAGTGATGGAAGATTTGCGAGAGTTCTTGTGTGACATTGTCTACAGTATTTTGAGACTGCGGGAAGATATCAAGCTGACTGATGACGGAGTTAAGACTATCAATATCAATGTTGTTACGGAATGAGGTCGCATGTTGATTTTCCCATAATGGACGGGATGTGTTACGGTAAGTATCTGTGTCTTTCTTTTCAGCTTTTGCGACAATATGCCATTGTACCAGACTATGACCATCAGAGAATAAAGAACAGTCATTGATGACATCAAATTGTAACAAATCTTCAAAACAATCAGCAGTGGATAATACGTAATCAATGACAGATGAGTCTTTAAATGTGAATTTCCCTGTCAGATCATTTCCTGAACGACCGTTTAGAATAAAAAGATTACAATTTCTACAGATATCAATCAGTCTAAAGCCGTGTGTGTTAGTTTTTTGGTCCATGGAGTTCCTTTTCAAAGGAATACCGTTATTTTCCAAAATAGAATGTTTATTAAGTTGTGCCTGCATATCGTCATCGATATCAAATAAGTCGTATAAGAATTGATCAGATGGTAAAAAGTCATTTAGCTCAGCGGTTCTTGAGTTGAAATCACCTGCTATGTATACATATTTGTATTGACTACATACTCGTGCCACAGAGGTTTCAAAAGCGTCAAAATCGTCATTATTGAAAAAGCGCGAGTTTTCAGGTGGTATGTAGACTGCTCCTAAAATTAATTTATCTTCAGAATTAGTTATTAATTTATCAAATGTTAACCATAACACATACTCAGTAGGATCTATTTCTAACTGCACATGCTTTGAAAGACTTGATCGAACGTATATGCCTATGCCCCCTGATTTCCTTTTATAATCACGTGATCTTGGGTTGGAGTAAAAAATAAAGTTAGGGATTTCAACTAAATCGTATGTATCAAGATGAGTCTCAGAGACGCAAAATATGTCATATTTGTTCACAACATCAATAAAATCTGGAAAGTTTATTTTTTGTTTTAGTCCGTTTACGTTTAAACAACCAAACTTGATAGGAGACAAGTGTTCATCATGTAACTTCCCCCGCCTGGCCTATGCGTTGTTGCTGTTGTTGTTTTTGTTGTTCACAGGTGTTGATGAGCTGCCCCAAGGACGACGGATAGAGGAGTCTGCTGTAGGATCCCGTGCTGAAATGCGGTCACGTGACTGGGACGCATTATTCCCACGATGAGGTGCGTGCTTTGAGCCTCGACGAGAATGGGACCGCGATTGGTGTCGGTATGGTGGCGATCGAGTGCCTGGCGCTGATCTAGCTGACTCACGTGACGTGGACCGAGAGCGATTGTCACGGGATGCTCGGGAACGCTGTGTGAAAGGGATGAATTCTTCATTGTCTGTGTCCGTTACGTTGTTGCGGGACTGGACATGGCCATGGTGACGTTCAGAATGTGTGGCTCGTGCACTAGGGGCGTGTGTTGTGTCCCGGGAGTAAGAAGAATAGGTGTTAACACGATTGCCTGTCAATATCTTGTCCCAAAGCGGAAACATGTCGGCTTCTACCCGACCGTCTTTGATAATTTTGGCAGGATAGGCCATACTGACACGACTGTCTGGATTGTTACGTTTTAAATCTTTGAACTTTCCCCAAAGGGCTTTACGTGCCTGGACTATTTCTTTAGGAAAATCCTTATTAATGCTGTGTTGTGTGTCCTTACGTCGGTGTGCTTTGGACAACACGGCCTCTACTGACGTGTAGTCACGGAAAGCAACAATAATCCCCCTGTCGGACCCTCTGGTGAACCTCCCTAAACGATGGGCCCTGTCTATGACTAGGTCATAATGTATCTCAAGGTTATTCTGAATAAAATTCGTGATTTTTAAGCGACAGTTTTCAAATTTTTCTTCTCTGAATCCCAGGAAAATGAGGTTGTTGCGTCGGCTGCGTGCTTCTAGGTCAAGCGATTTGTATTCAAGGAGTAGGACTCGCTTATCAAGAGTTCCCATGTTGGCCTCAACGTCGTTGACCTTGTTTTTTATTTGTAAACACTGCTCTATTTTGGCCTCAATGGAGGTTGATAGGGTGCTTTGTTTATGTAGGTCTGAATAAAGAACAAAGAGTTTATCATCAGTGGTCAAGTTTTTAAAATATTCAAGATCCATACTGCTTTCACCACTAGAGCTTATTTTTTGCCTTTTCCTACTACTTTTAACAAATTTAAATGGATTTTCATCAGTGTCTCTGTGGTCTGTAAACACCTGACTGTTGGCGCCATGGCCGGCTCCATTGTTCTCTTTGTCCTCGACGCTCAATATTGAAAATGGATTTTGAGTTTGAATATTTGAAGATGTGACTTGGATCTTACCGGTAGCTAGCTGTCCTTTGTCAACTAAAGTATCCTCAACATCCATTTTCTAGAAAACACTGATTTACACTGATAATCCAACGATATAGAGAAAATTTACAAGAGAGCGAGAAAAAGTCTGACTTTTCACAACCGGAACCGGAAGCGTTGATCGTTTATTTTGACACGCGTTAGGATCCAAACCCGTTAAGGGTAATTAGACCTGAAACTGTTAAGGCTCGTTTTTCTCGTTTGTTATTTTTTCCAGATCGTTGATTTTGATACTTTCAATCATGTGATTAAAGTTGTACATGTTACTATGAGAATTTAAATGTATACAAAATGTAACTATGTTATAAACCTGTAAACTCGTGTTTGATCTTATATATTAAAAACATATAAAAGTTTGTTAAACAAATTAATAAAAAGATGTTTTCATTTATTTTTTGCATCGTGTTTCTGTGTTACGAACACTAATTTGTATACACAATAATAGATCTGTTCACCATCATAAAGAACCACTATTGTTTGACATATGTACTTGTCCAGATCATTTCAAATTTCTAAAGTCTGGAAAATTCAAAAATTATCACTTTTTAGCCGATCTATCATCTCTTCGATAAACTGATGATTAATGTCAATAAATAACTACTGATAATAAGAGAAAAATAAATAAATGACACTATGTCCAATTATAGGCATGTACAAACAAAACGTTGGTGTTAATCAATTGTGTGTATGTCTGTATCAAAATCATATATGGATCAGTGTAGGAAAGGTAGATATGTGTTACCTTAAGTGTTAAATTAATTTATCAAAATCCAAATAAAAGATTCACACTTAACGTAGCCACGGTTGATTATTTTCTTTGATGAATGTATATACATTCATACATTTAATTAAGAATATTCATTTTGTTTTGTTGCTAGTTTCATTCCTTCTGTTAAGTTTCTATTCGTTCTTATTAAGTGCCTGGATAGCTTTGTGCTAACGCGCCTCGCTTCTCATAAATGCCTCTCGTGTTCGATTCCGTGTTGGGGTACAGTGTTCACCCGACCAGACACGTAGGATTTCTCCGGGCTTTCCCATTTCCTCCCATAATAATGACTACATACGCAAACATAGGAGTCGTCGAATGTGATTTATATTAGTTGTGATAACTCGTTTCCTTATCGATGTAGATTAAATTTTAAACTCTTAACCTTTATACCTCAAAGTTTTTAATGTGTTCTTAAAACATAGCTTCTATTTTGCTACACTACGTTATAATGCTAAATAATTTGACGTTATTTATTAGGATGATTCATCAACGCAACGGTTGAAATGAGTAAACAAGAAAATACTATTACGATAGTGGTCATATTAGCTTTTATTGGACTGCTTTGATTTATCAACTTTTGGTAATTTTCAGTGTGTGACATGCATCGTTAGAAAATGTTTTATATACACATACAATGACAAAGATTTTTCGCAGGATGCCGAGACATCATAACAACAGATCAACCAATTACAATTCAACAACACATTCATGTTCTAAATTCTCAACTTATTACAAAGGTAGGAAATGTCATTTTAAATTTAACAATCCCCTAAGGTGAATTATTTGTTTTGACTTTCGGAATTTATGTTTTACCAGTAATTATACATCCATCTGACAATTTTAATTTTTTCTACATTAAGATTCATCGAATCTTATTTAATATCATATTTCAGGTCATTTTTTTATAAATTGATTTTCAAGTCCCATCGGTGATGTAATCTAAAGATTAACGGTTGCTTCCGCTTTTACCATTCTTACTTCCTGTCTTGCTACTACTGCTTTTTCGGCTCTTGCTTCCGCTTGTTTTACTTTTACTGTTTTTGTTACTCCCTGTGGATTTTCCACTTCCGTTGGATTTTTCACTGGATTTTGCACTTCCATTTCCGGAGGATTTTGAGCTTTTATCTGTTTTACTTTTCGTGTCCTTGCTTTTGCTCCCATCTTTACTCTTACTGCCTACATTACTATTTCCACCACCATTCCCGCCACCATTGTCATTCCCACCACCATTTCCATTCCCGCCACCATTGTCGTTGCCGCCGCCATTGCCATTTCCGCCACCATTACCATTTCCGCCACCATTTCCATTCCCGCCACCATTGTCGTTGCCGCCGCCATTGCCATTTCCGCCACCATTACCATTCCCGCCACCATTGTCGTTGCCGCCGCCATTGCCATTTCCGCCACCATTTCCATTCCCGCCACCATTGTCGTTGCCGCCGCCATTGCCATTCCCGACGCCATTGTTACCGCCCACTCCGTTTCCACAGCTGCATGTGCAGGTACATTGACCAGGCCCATTATCAATACCATCACTAGGGAAAAATCCTGGGCTGAAACTTTGGCCATAACCGGGGCCAAACCCGAATCCAAAGAAAGGGCTGTCTGGTCCAGGAAAAAAGCCACCGGGAAAGGTTGGAAAATAAGGTGAATGGTAATGGTAACATCTGTGGGAGTGAAAAAAATCTGGAAATAAATATAACATAATGAATTCATAATTATCGGATATAAATGTTTTTCTTCCATACTTTGTGGCAGTTACTTTTATTGAGGACAAAAACAAATTGACATAGTAAACTACAAATGGTGGCATCACCGCAGTTTTATTTGTGTATGTATAAGGAATAGGAACCTTTCGCAATCGTTTTCTTTTTTGTTGCTGTTGTCTTTTTGGCGAGCTACAATTCTACACATTCATTTATCGGTAATACTACTGACACCCAGATTTATCTTCTTCTTTTTTTTCAATTTTTTAAACCGGAATATGGCATTCATCATTCAGTGCATCAGTATATTTTTCAATACCAATCATTTTTCTTCATGCCATACATATTATTTATATGTTTTAATACATTTTACACTTATATAATCAGGTATAGGTAGTACTAATAGAAACATTTATCTTTATTATGTTTTTTTTTATTTTTTTTTATTATTATCGAAATCTCCATAATTTCCGTTTCTATATATCTTTCATACAGGAAACCCTAAAAAACTTTATTCCTGATATCTCAGCCCCAAAATCCAAATATACGCAAAACAAGTTGTTTTGGTCGATTCACTGTTCATTTTATATTCCATATAACATAAATTGTTTTATATAAATATTTATGTAATTTATGCCAAAAGATATATTTCGTCCTGGAAAAGTATTGAAATATCAGTGATTATATGTAAACGTAACGAATCGGAATGGTAAAGTTTTATATTTTGCATTTAATTTTAGATGAAACAATCTTACATGGGAACGAAATTGAGAAAAAAGAAAATGTTTCATTCATTGAGAAGAGTTCAAATAATATAAATAGCTAACACGAGTTCTGGGGTCATTTAATTGAAAACATCGGAATGAAAATAACATTCAAATCTAGGCGTTCATTTGTTTCTTTTGATTTTAAGATGAAATAAAGAGTAATAAAATATTTCACATTGTTTTATATTTAATGTTCACCACATGCAATTCATATAGAAATTAAACAAAATGAACAAAAATGAAAACATGAACTAAAATATTTTAAATTTGTAGAAATGTAATAATGATCATTTTTCGTATTGTATCTTTGTCGAGTGTTCAATCAGTGATCGCGGTATACTAAATCTGCCAACATTTCAAATGTCAAACAAATGCATATGTATCCAAAAAACTTGTACCACGTTATAACTTAAACATTGTTGAAATAAATAATTTTGCTTGAATGAAATGCATAACCCTAATTCTGTGAAATTGTTTAACAATCTATAAGTAGACGTGAAGAAATTCCCTTGAGTATATACATATTCATAAACGCTGTTATACACCGTCGTTTGTCCATCAAATAATATGTACATCCGCAATTGTTTGCCTTAGTTTTGTGTAACGCCTCAAAAGGAACGTCTTGCACGCTTTTATACAAACTAGATAAACATATAACTATTGAGGGAAACAATCATCATACTCTTAATTTCATCATGATGACGTATAACACACCGAATAGAAAAAAAATGTGCATATCCTGGGTAAAAATTAAATTCAGCAAAGCATAAAATGTCAGTTTTCGCATGTGGGCCTCGTGTTCATCAAACGGAGTTCGAAAGAGTTTGAAATAAAGCAATATGTATGAAATAGTTTGATAAAATAGTTAACAATGCTGCTTTTCTCAGAGGCCGAAAGTTTTGAAGATAGTCCAGGGTGCCGCATCCGTCGGTGACGTCAGTATAACGTTAACATTTAGTCATAGCACATTGCACGAGCTTGTTAAACATTTTAGGCGTACAGGTGTTATGCATGATTGTCTAAGGTCGGGTAGACCAATGGCAAATAGTCAAAGAGTCGCCATGCCATTGCCTTGGAATTAAACAGCACCCGCGTTCAATGTTTGTGGCAAAACTGTTCATAATCGGTTGCGAAAACAATGGTGTCTAGTTAGAGCGCGTCGCTTATATGTTGTATATTGTATTTATGTCATCGCTAAGCAAGTTAAAGGTGGCGTCGTCGTGAATGAATTACGGTTTTGTTTTCGGAAAAAAAATCCCGAAACGATCTCAGTTATGTCGACAGTCGAGTTTAGTGTCGGCAAGATGAGCGATGCGAACCTATGTTACGCAAATATTGTTTCGGGAAAAGGGGCGTTAAGGTATGGGACGGAATGATTGGAGGAAGCCGACTTATTCTGTGAGGCATTTAAAACGCTCATATAGATCAGCGCCGTTTTTAACGCCAAAGGTATTCTATTTATGAGAAGATATGCACCGTTTCTCGGTAGGATAATCCCTGCGCTCATACATAGAGAATCACACCACACACACACACACAATCGCTTAGTAGCAGCCTAGCTCAACGACATGCAAAAATTAGCAATATTTTATCCGCTGGAGCATATCTTGGACGAGCTTGGCAGAAATGTCCGGTAACGTCATGCGCCGCAAAACATTAATGAGTTGAGAAACACCCTCGTAACAAAATCAGGCTATCTTCGAAACTTACAACGTTACATCAATTCGATCCGACGATGCACAAATACCCAACTTACAGCCGGAGGTGGTCATAACCGATTTCAATTTAAAAAAAATACGATCAGTTATTATTAAACTTTAAGTAAATAGAAATCACTATAAAAAGTCGAACAGACATTGCCCCAAAACGACTAACAAAATCAAATTTGAACCCTACTATCGAAATTTCGTACTTATACATGTTAAGAAAATCCAATACAGAAATGCATTTCCGTGTCAGGAATTATTGCTTTGTTTGCCAAAGTTAACCATTGTTTAATGCATTTAAATAATAATCAATAAAGTGTACATTGTCTTGTTAATTTTTGATGAGTATCTTCCATTGTATTCTCTTTATATCAAAATCTTAAATATCAAAACTAATCTAACCTCCGTGGCCACCGCTGCCACCACTTTAAAATGAAATGTATAATGCTTATTGTGAAAGGAAAATTGCCATTTTAATCTGAGATAAATATATTCACCTTTCATATTTAAGTATTCTAAGCAAATTTAATGAGCAAAAAATGATTATTTTTCTGACTTTATTATAACAAACGACACATACGTCGGTAGCATGTGATTATTGCTTATCCGATCCAAAGTAGAAATAAATAACTCTTAATTAAAAAGAATCATTCTTTATTCATATAAACTGTTTTTGTAGGAATCAAATATAACTTGTGGCTAAAAGTAGGATTCGGATGAAAATAATGTTCAGTAGTCCTAACACACTTTACCGTTTTAAGGTCCTTCAAATAATTTTGGATTTATGGGGGCGGTGAGGGGTGTATGTTGAATTATTTACGCAAGCAATGTCAAAATAATTTCACAAAAGAAAAATTAATAAATGAATATTAAAACGTGAGCACATTACAAAAGTATATTTTTTAAAAATATATATTTATTTTTGTTCTTCTAGATGCCCAGCTTTTTAGCTCACCTTAGCACTTGTGCTCAGGGTGAGCTTCTTTGACCGCTTTTTGTCCGTCGTGCGTCGTCAACAATTGTTTGTGGACACTCTAGAGGCCACAGTTTTGGCCCAATCTTCATGAAACTTGGTCAGGATGTTTGTCTACATGTAGCTCGGATGAGATCGAAATTAGGTCATGTGGGGTCAAAAACTAGGTCACCAGATCAAATCTTAGAAAAACCTTGTGAACACTCTATAGGCCACAATTTCAGCCCTTTATGCTATGACAGATGAGTTTGAAATCTGGTTACACGGGGTCATAAACTAGGTCACAAGGTCAATATAAATAAAACGTTGTGAACATGATTGAGGCCTCATTTTTGGCCCAATCTTCATGAAACTTTTTCAGGATATTCGTCTTTATGTAATGACAAATGAGTTTGAAATCGGGTTACATGGGATCAACAACTAGGTCACCAGGTCAAATCTTAGAGAAACGTTGTGAACACTCTAGAGGCCACAGTTTGAGTCCAACCTTAATGTTACTTGGTCAGAATGTTTGTTTACATCAAAACTTGGATATATTCAAATCTGGGCCACATGGGGTCAAAAAGTAGGTCATCAGTGCAAATAAAAAATCTTGTGAACACTCTAGGGGCCTACATTTTTGTCCCAGTCTTCATTAAACTTGTGTGACGATGCGTCGTCACGGGTATAAGTTCAATCTCTGACAACTGCGTCAGGGAGTCGACTCTTTGGCTCAGTGGTTAGAGCATTGGGCTATCACGCCGGCGGACCGGGTTCGATTCCGGGCCGGGCCGTGTTCGTTACATTTGGTGTCAGAAGTGGGATAATGTCAACTGCCAGACCGGAGTTGCCTTACCCACGTGTTTACGTGTTTCCCAGGCCAAGTCTCGGGTCGAGACTTCTCGGAGGGGGAAGTAATGTGACGATGCGTCGTCACGGGTATAAGTTCAATCTCTGACAACTGCGTCAGGGAGTCGACTCTTTGGCTCAGTGGTTAGAGCATTGGGCTATCACGCCGGCGGACCGGGTTCGATTCCGGGCCGGGCCGTGTTCGTTACACTTGATAAGAATAATGACTGCATGAATTCCCAGTTGAGTACAAATTCAGGTAGGAATAAAATCTAGGTCACTTAGTCAAATGTTAGAAAAACATTTTAGATGCCACATTTTTTGTCATCATGCCTAACACAGCAATTTTACTCAGGTTAGCGACAAAGGGCCATCTTGGCCCTCTTGTTTTTACTGTTATACGTATTAGTAATTATTCAGCCTAGACTTACAGAAATATAACAGAATATATATATAAAAAAAATACTTTACTTTTTTATAGAATTTCTGAAAACGTAAGAAATTTTCACTTTTGTCATTTTACATTAATCATTTATCCTATAGTATTTTATAAATGATATCGCTTTCTTAATTTTTGTTTCATCATCGATTTTCAATCCTCTGAATATAAACTGAACAACCCCAATAAGAAAAAGCTTACCTCCGGGGCCACCGCCGCCATTACCACCACCTATAAATGAATAACATTACGGAACTTGCTTAAGTAGACATAATAAGTAAAAGATACTTATACGCCTTTGATTAATTTACGACGCAATATCTATGAGTCATTGATGTTAATGATTTTAATTTAATAATCCAAAATTTATTTTAGAAAATGGGTTCTCTAATCGACATTTCAATTCAATATACCTCAAGCATTATATAGCTTTTCTTCAGGAATCAGAATGAATCCAAATAAACATAATCAATAATTATTCTTTTTACATTTGCTATGATTTGTTTAAACGATTTAAAACTTACCACCGTTGCCACCGCCGCCATTACCGCCGCCACCTGGAAATGTATTATGAACACTGCTTGAAGAAGCATTAGGAATAAAATATAAATACCTTCCTCAAATCAATTTAGCAAAATGCATGGGTCATTAATTTTCGCTATAACAATTTAAATAATTCAGAAAATAATAAATCATTGGGAACTTTAACGAAATTCGTTCACATCAAACGTGAAACGTTATAAAGCTATAGTTTAGAAATCAGAAATCAGCATTTAAAAAAAAAAGCTGATAGCACCTTCTGGTTTTCAATGGACGAAATGTAATTCAAAAAGAGCTCGAACATAAAGGAATCCTATCATTATACCTTATGTAAACGTAAGAATCAATTACTTTTGACCTTTTTCATCTAGTTTTCTAATTTGATATAGATTTTGTAATGATTCAGAACCGTTAGGAAGCACAGACATCATTTGAAACAGTTCTTTTCTCTTTCTTTCGTTTCAGTATATATTCTTTTTATAATTAAAGATACGGCGTTGTCCTTAGGATTGTTTTATATTACGGTTATATCTATAATCAATCCTCAGAATATGGACAGAAACCAAATCAGTTTATACAAAAATCTCACCACCGTTGCCACCGCCGCCATTACCGCCGCCACCTGGAAATGTATTATTAACATTTCTTGAGGAGGCATTAGGAATAAATTATAAATACCTTCCTCTAATCAATTAGGCAAACTGCATGGGTCATTAATTTTCGCTATAACAATTTAAATAATTCAGAAATATTAAATCATTGGGAACTTTTATCGAAATTCGTTCACATCAAACGTGAAACGTTATAAAGCTATAGTTTAGAAATCAGAAATCATCATTTGTAAAAGGAAGGCTGATAGCACCTTCTGGCTTTCAATGGACTGTATGTTATTCAAGATGAGCTCGAACAGAAAGGAATCTTATCATTATACCTAATGTAAACGTAAGAATCAAGTACCTTTGATTTTTTTTTTTTTCATCTTTGTTTCTAATTAAATTTAGATTTTGTAATGATTCAGAACTGCTAAGAATTACTGACATCATTGTAAACAGTTGTTTTTTTCTCTTTCGTTTCAGTATATATTCTTTTTTTTATATTAAAAGATACGGCGTTGTCCTTAGTATTGTTTTTTATTACGGTTATATCTATAATTAATCCTCAGAATATGAACATTAACCAAATCAGTTTATACAAAAAGCTTACCACCGCCGCCATTACCGCCGCCACCTGGAAATGTATTATGAACACTGCTTGACCAGACATTAGGAATAAAATATAAATACCTTCCTCAAATCAATAAGGCGAACTGCATGGGTCATTCATTTTTGCGATAACAATTTTAATAATATCATTGGGAACTTTTATCGAAATTCTTTCACATCAAACGTGAAACGTTATAAAGCTATCGTTTAGAAGTAAGAAATCAGCATTAGTAAAAAGAAGGCTGATAGCCTCTTCTGACTTTCAATGGACGATATGTTATTCAAGATGAGCCCGAACAGAAAGGAATCTTATCATTATATCTTACGTAAACGTAAGAGTCAATTACCTTTGATTTAGGCAAATCTTCAAGGAACTTTTGTTCAGAAAATGTTTCCTCCATATAAAATCTTAGAACAAAGTTTCTTAGACAAGTATGGGTCATGTGGGGTCAAAAAGTAGGTCAATATGAAAAATTAAACATGTTGCTCATTTATAATCAGGTGAGCGATCATGGCCCTCTTGTTTTCATCTTTTTTTCTAATTTAATTAAGATTTTGTGATGATTCAGAACTGTTAGGAAGCACAGACATCATTTTAAAGTTTTTTCTCTTTCTTACTTTTCAATATATATTCTTTTTTATGTTAAAAGATACGGCGTTGTCCATAGTGTTTTTTCTATATTACGGTTAAATCTATAATCAGTCCGCAGAATAGGAACATTAACCAAATCAGTTTATACAAAAACTCACCACCGTTGCCACCGCCGCCATTACCGCCGCCACCTGGAAATATATTATGAACACTGCTTGAGCAGACATTAGGAATAAAATATAAATACCTTCCTCAAATCTATTAGGCAAAATGCATGAGTCATTATTTTCGCGATAACAATTTAAATAATTCAGAAAATATTAAATCATTGGAAACTTTAATCGTAATTCGTTCACATCAAACGTGAAACGTTATAAAGCTATAGTTTAGAAATCAGAAATCATCATTTGTAAAAGGATGGCTGATAGCCTCTTCTGGCTTTCAATGGACGATATGTTATTCAAGATGAGCTCGAACAGAAAGGAATCTTATCATTATACCTAATGTAAAAATAAGAATCAAGTACCTTTGATTTTTTTTTCATCTTTTTTTCTAATTACATTTAGATTTGGTAAAGGATTCAGAACTGCTAAGAAGCACAGACGTCATTTTAGAGTTTTTTCTCTTTCTTTCGTTTTAGTATATATTCTTTTTTATAATAAAAGATACGGCTTTGTCCTTAGTGTTGTTTTATATTACGGTTATATCTATAATCAATCCTCAAAATATGAACATTAACCAAATCAGTTTATACAAAAATCTCACCACCGTTGCCACCGCCGCCATTACCGCCGCCACCTGGAAATGTAATAATTCCGAAAATATTATATCATTGGGAATTTTTTCAAAATTCTTTTACATCAAACGTGAAACGTTATAAAGCTATCGTTTAGAAATAAGAAATCAGCATTAGTAAAAAGAAGGCTGATAGTCTCTTCTGACTTTCAATGGACGATATGTTATTCAAGATGAGCCCGAACAGAAAGGAATCTTATCATTATATCTAACTTAAACGTAAGAGTCAATTACCTTTGATTTTTAGCTCACCTGAGCACAACGTGCTCAAGGTAAGCTTTTGTGATCACCCTTCGTCCGGCGTCCGTCGTGCGTCGTCAAAAATTTGACTTGGTAACACGCTAGAGGCCATATTTTAGGCAAATCTTCATGAAACTTTGTCAGAATGTTTTTCTCCATAAAATCTAGACAAGTTCGAATGTGGGTCATGTGGGGTTAAAAAGTAGGTCAATATGAAAAATTTAAACATGTTGCTCATTTATAATCAGGTGAGCGATCATGGCCCTCTTGTTTTCATCTTTTTTTCTAAATTAATTAAGATTTTGTGATGATTCAGAACTGTAAGGAAGCACAGACATCATTTTAAAGTTTTTTCTCTTTCTTACTTTTCAATATATATTCTTTTTTATGTTAAAAGATACGGCGTTGTCCATAGTGTTTTTTCTATATTACGGTTAAATCTATAATCAGTCCGCAGAATAGGAACATTAACCAAATCAGTTTATACAAAAACTCACCACCGTTGCCACCGCCGCCATTACCGCCGCCACCTGGAAATGTATTATGAACACTGCTTGACCAGACATTAGGAATAAAATATAAATACCTTCCTCAAATCTATTAGGCAAAATGCACGGGTCATTATTTGCGCGATAACAATTTAAATAATTCAGAAAATATTAAATCATTGGGAACTTTAATCGAAATTCGTTCACATCAAACGTGAAACGTTATAAAGCTATAGTTTAGAAATCAGAAATCATCATTTGTAAAAGGATGGCTGATAAGCCTCTTCTGGCTTTCAATGGACGATATGTTATTCAAGATGAGATCGAACAGAAAGGAATCTTATCATTATACCTAATGTAAATATAAGAATCAAGTACCTTTGATTTTTTTTTTCATCTTTTTTTCTAATTACATTTAGATTTGGTAAAGGATTCAGAACTGCTAAGAAGCACAGACATCATTTTAAAGTTTTTTCTCTTTCTTTCGTTTTAGTATATATTCTTTTTTATAATTAAAGATACGGCGTTGTCCTTAGTGTTGTTTTATATTACGGTTATATCTATAATCAATCCTCAGAATATGAACATTAACCAAATCAGTTTATACAAAAATCTCACCACCGTTGCCACCGCCGCCATTACCGCCGCCACCTGGAAATGTAATAATTCAGAAAATATTATATCATTGGGAACTTTTATCGAAATTCTTTTACATCAAACGTGAAACGTTATAAAGCTATCGTTTAGAAATAAGAAATCAGCATTAGTAAAAAAGGCTGATAGTCTCTTCTGACTTTCATTGGACGATATGTTTTTCAAGATGAGCCCGAACAGAAAGGAATCTTATTATTATATCTAACGTAAACGTAAGAGTCAATTACCTTTGATTTTTAGCTCACCTGAGCACAACGTGCTCAAGGTAAGCTTTTGTTATCACCCTTCGTCCGGCGTCCGTCGTGCAACGTGCGTCGTGCGTCGTCAAAAATTTGGCTTGGTAACACGCTAGAGGCCATATTTTTAGGCAAATTTTCATGAAACTTTGTCAGAATGTTTTTCTCCATAAAATCTTGGATAAGTTCAAAATTAGCTCAGGTGGGGTCAAAAAGTAGGTCACGAGGTCAAATCTTAATAAAACCTTGTTAACACTCTAGAGGCCACATTTTTGGCCCAATCTTTATGAAACTTGATCAGAATGTTTGTTTCTATAATGTCTTGGAATAATTTAAATTTGGGTCATGTGGGGTCAAAAAGTAGGTCATGAGGTCAAATCTTAGAAAAACCTTAACACTCCAGAGGCCACAGTTTTGGCCATATCTTCATGAATCTTGGTCGGAATGTCTGTTTCCATAAAATCTTAGACAAGTTTGAAAGTGGGTCATGTGGGGCTAAAAAGTAGGTCAATATGAAAAATCAAACATGTTGCTCATTTATAATCAGGTGAGCTATCATGGCCCTCTTGTTTTCATCTTCTTTTCTAATTTAATTGAGATTTTGTAATGATTCAGAACTGTTAGGAAGCACAGACATCATTTTAAAGTTTTTTCTCTTTCTTACTTTTCAATATATATTCTTTTTTATATTAAAAGATACGGCGTTGTCCATAGTGTTTTTTTTATATTACGGTTAAATCTATAATCAATCCTCAGAATATGAACATTAACCAAATCAGTTTATACAAAAACTCACCACCGTTGCCACCGCCGCCATTACCGCCGCCACCTGGAAATGTATTATGAACACTGCTTGAGCAGACATTAGGAACAAAATATAAATACCTTCCTCAAATCTATTAGGCAAAATGCATGGGTCATTATTTTCGCGATGACAATTTAAATAATTCAGAAAATATTAAATCATAGGGAACTTTTATCGAAATCCTTTCACATCAAACGTGAAACGTTATAAAGCTATCGTTTAGAAGTAAGAAATCAGCATTAGTAAAAAGAAGGCTGATAGTCTCTTCTGGCTTTCAATGGACGACATGTTATTCAAGATGAGCTCGAACAGAAAGGAATCTTATCATTATACCTTATGTTAATGTAAGAATCAAGTACCTTTGATTTTTAGCTCACCTGAGCACAACGTGCTCAAGGTAAGCTTTTGTTATCACCCTTCGTCCGGCGTCCGTCGTGCAACGTGCGTCGTGCGTCGTCGACAATTTTGTTTGGTAACACTCTAGAGGCCATATTTTTAGGCAAATTTTCATGAAACTTTGTCAGAATGTTTTTCTTAATTAAATCTTGGATAAGTTCGAAATTGGCTCATGTGGGGTCAAAAAGTAGGTCACGAGGTCAAATCTTAGTATAACCTCGTTAACAATCTAAGGGCCACATTTTTGGCCCAATTTTCATGAAACTTGGTCGGAATGTTTGTTTCTATCAAGTCTTGGAAGAATTCAAATTTGGGTCATGTGGGGTCAAAAAGTAGGTCATGAGGTCAAATCTTAGAAAACCTTAACACTCTAGAGTCCACATTTTTGGCCATATCTTCATGAATCTTGGTCGGAATGTCTGTTTCCATAAAATTTTAAACAAGTTTGAAAGAGGGTCATGTCGGGTCAAAAAAGTAGGTCAATATGAAAAATCAAACATGTTGCTCATTTATAATCAGGTAAGCGGTCAGGGACATAATGGCCCTCTTGTTTTCATCTTTTTTGCTAATTTAATTAAGATTTTCTAACGATTCAGAGCTGTTAGGAAGCACAGACAACATTTTAAACATTTTTTCTTTTTCTTTCTTTTCAGTATATATTCTTTTTTCATTAAAAGATACGGCGTTGTCCATAGTGTTGTTTTATATTACGGTAATAACTATAATCAGTCCTCAGAATATGAACATTAACCAAATCAGTTTATACAAAAAGCTCACCACCGTTGCCACCGCCGCCATTACCGCCGCCACCTGGAAATGTATTATGAACACTGCTTGAGCAGACATTAGGAATAAAATATAAATACCTTCCTCAAATCAATGAGGCGAAATGCATGGGTCATTCATTTTCGCGATAACAATTTTATTAATTCGGAAAATATTTTATCATTGGGAACTTTTATCAAAATTCTTTCACATCAAACGTGAAACGTTATAAAGCTATCGTTTAGAAATAAGAAATCAGCATTAGTAAAAAGAAGGCTGATAGCCTCTTCTGGCTTTCAATGGAGGATATGTTATTCAAGATGAGCTCGAACAGAAAGGAATCTTATCATTATACCTTATGTAAAAGTAAGAATCAAGTACCTCTGATTTTTAGCTCACCTAAACACAACGTGCTCAAGGTAAGCTTTTGTGATCACCCTTCGTCCGGCGTCCGTCGTGCAACATGCGTCGTGCGTCGCCAACAATTTGGCTTGGTAACACTTTAGAGGCCATATTTTTAGGCAAATCATCATGAAACTTTGTCTGATTCTTTGTCTCCATAAAATCTTGATAAGTACGAAATTGGCCCATGTGGGGTCAAAAAGTAGGTCACGAGGTCAAATCTTAATAAAACTTCGTTAACAATCTAGAGGCCACATTTTTGGCCTAATCTTCATGAAACTTTTTTAGATTGTTTGTTTCTATAAAGTCTTGGACTAATTCAAATTTGGTTCATGTGGGGTCAAAAAGTAGGTCATGAGGTCAAATCTTAAAAATTTTGTTCATATCTTTATAAAGGCGGAATTTTAAAATTTTACAACTTAAAGGGTTGGGCAAAAAAGAATCAATATGAAAAATCAAACATATGTTGCTCATTTATAATCAGGTGAGCGTTCAGGACCGTCATGGTTCTCTTGTTTTCATCTTTTTGTCTAATTTAATTTAGATTTTCTAATGATTCAGAACTGTTAGGAAGCACAGACATCATTTGAAACAGTTTATATCTTTTCAGTATATTTTCTTTTTTTATATTAAAAGATACGGCGTTGTCCATAGTGTTGTTTTATATTACGGTTATATCTATAATCAATCCTCAGAATATGAACATTAACCAAATCAGTTTATACAAAAGCTCACCACCGTTGCCACCGCCGCCATTACCGCCGCCACCTGGAAATGTATTATGAACACTGCTTGAGCAGACATTAGGAATAAAATATAAATACCTTCCTCAAATCAATAAGGCGAAATGCATGGGTCATTCATTTTCGCGATAACAATTTTAATAATCAGAAAATATTAAATCATAGGGAACTTTTATCGAAATTCGTTCACATCAAACGTGAAACGTTATAAAGCTATAGTTTAGAAATCAGAAATCATCATCTGTATAAGGAAGGCTGATAGCACCTTCTGGCTTTCAATGGACGATATGTTATTCAAGATGAGCTCGAACAGAAAGGAATCTTATCATTATACCTTATGTAAACGTAAGAATCAAGTACCTTTGATTTTTTTTTTTCATGTTTTTTTCTAATTAAATTTAGATTTAGTAATGATTCAGAACTGCTAAGAATCGCAGACATCATTTTAAACAGTTTTTTTCTTTTTCTTACTTTTCAGTATATATTATCTTTTATAATAAAA
>CM037777.1:18764014-18814014 GCA_021229015.1 Solen grandis | reverse complement strand
GATACGGCGTTGTCCTTAGTATTGTTTTATATTACGGTTATATTTATAATCAATCCTCAGAATATGAACATTAACCAAATCAGTTTATACAAAAAGCTTACCACCGTTGCCACCGCCGCCATTACCGCCGCCACCTGGAAATGTATTATTCACATTTCTTGAGCAGACATTAGGAATAAAATATAAATACCTTCCTCAAATCAATGAGGCGAAATGCATGGGTCATTCATTTTCGCGATAACAATTTTAATAATTCAGAAAATATTTTATCATTGGGAACTTTAATCGAAATTTTTTCACATCAAACGTGAAACGTTATAAAGCTATAGTTTAGAAATCAGAAATCAGCATTTGTAAAAAGAAGGCTGATAGCCCCTTCGTGCTTTCAATGGACGATATGTTATTCAAGATGAGCTCGAACAGAAAGGAATCTTATTATTATACCTTATGTAAACGTAAGAATCAAGTACCTTTGATTTTTTTCATCTTTTTTCTAATTTAATTTAGATTTTGTAATGATTCAGAACTGCTAAGAAGCACGGACATCATTTTAAACAGTTTTTTCTCTTTCTTTCTTTTCAGTATATATACTTTTGTATAATAAAAGATACGGCGTTGTCCTTAGTATTGTTTTATATTACGGTTATATATATAATCAATCCACAGAATATGAACATTAACCAAATCAGTTTATTCAAAGAGCTTACCACCGTTGCCACCGCCGCCACCTGAAAATGTGTTATGAACACTGCTTGAGCAGACATTAGGAATAAAACATAAATATATTCCCCAAATCAATTAGGCAAAATGCATGGGTCATAAATTTTCGCGATAACAATTTTATTCAATCAGAATATATTAAATCATGGGGAACTTTTATCGAAATTATTTCACATCAAACGGAATTCGATCTATACAAATTAACAGAGTCAATGTTTATTCTTCTCATGGTTGGTATACTTTTTGTGCAATTTACAAATAAAACGGTTTTAAGAACATCTTTGTTTTAGTTGGTCTCTAATTCCAGTTCTATATCTTACTTCATCATATCGTGGTTACAGATTACTTTTTAGGTGAGATATTATGCCTACAATGGCATATATCAAAGCTTATTTTGATTTGAGACTGACTATTAATCTTTTTAATGACTGTTGTTAGTTAAATTGAAATATAAGTGAGATATTATGAGTTTTGTAAAATTGCCTTGAACAAAAAGGAAACTTATCATCAGGATCTCTGAAAATGGAAGAAATATTTTCTGGGATATTTTATTGTATAGTTCATACACTGTACCATATCATTTACCAAACCGAATAAAACAGTTTGTTTTATTAGCTCACCTAAGCGCATGTGCTCAGGATGAGCTATAAGGATCGATGAATGTCCGTCGTCCGTCCAGCCGTCGTCCAGTTTTACCATAATATCTCGACTAAGTTCGATTATGGCTGATAGCGACTTAGGAGTCAGGAGAGGAGTTATGCCCCTTTTAGTTTAAAAAAAAGCCAAATTTCTTTTTGGTTGCATTCTAGCATCTTCATTTTTATGACAATGTTTATTAATATAATCTCACGGCCAAGTTCGATTATGGCTGATATCGGCCTATTAGGCCAGGAGTTATGTCCCTTTTAATATAAAAACGCCAGATTTCACTTTGTTTGCACTATAGCATCTTCATTTCTTAAGCAATCATCTTTAAACTTTATGACAATGTTTATTACTATAATCTCTTGGCCAAGTGCGATTATGGCTGATATCGGCTTATTAGGTCGGGAATTATGCCCCTTTTAATATTTGAATAAGCCAGATTTGACTTTGTTTGCAATCTAACATCTTCAATTCTTAAGCCATTACTTCAAACTTTATGACAATGTTTATTACCATAATATCTTGGCCAAATTTGCTTATGGCTGATATCGGCCTATAAGACCAGGAGTTATGCCCCTTTTAATATTAAAAATTGCAAGATTTCACTTTGTTTGCAATCTAGGATTTTTATTTCTTTAGCAATCATCTTCAAACTCTATAACAATATTTATAGCCATATTCGTTTGGCCAAGTGCGATTATGGTTTATATCTGTTATTTAAGTCAAGAGTTATGCCTGTTTTGATATTAAAAATGTCATATTTCACTTTGTTTGCACTCTAGCATCTTCATTTCTGAAGTAATCATCTGTAAGCTTTAAGACAATATTTATAGCCATATTATATAGGCCACGTTCGATTTTGGCTGATATTGGCCAATTAGGTCAGTAGTTATACCCCTTGTAATGTTTAAATTTGTGTGATTTAAGTCATAATTTCTCAGTTAAGTTTGACTTCAAATTTCGAACACAGGCACTGTGTAGTTCGTTGAACTATAACGAATATTATGTATTCAGTACATCTATGCCTTGTTTAGTAACCTGTACAGGCATGGAAGGCTTGAGTCTTTAGGGTCATCTTGGCCGTCTTGTTTTTTGTGTTTTTTTATTATTTTTCTTAAGATTGATAAAGATAATCTAAGAGTTTGTAATTATCCAGAAATACTTAGAATAACAGAAATTATTATTTATTTCATGTTATTTATTTTTCATTGTATCTTCTCTAATATCATATCATAGATAATTTTATTATTGTTATTAGTTTTATTATTGTTTCTATTATATTCTATCATACGTATATGATCATAAACAAAATCAATTTAATATAGGAAAACCGTTGCCACCGCCGCCATTACCACCGCCACCTGGAAATGAAGTGCGTTGCAAAAACTGTTTGAACAGACAAAATGAATAAGATATACTTTCCTTCCTCAATCAATTTATTAGGCAAAATGCATGAGCTATTAATTTTCACGATATAAAGTTATTTAATTCAGAAACTATTTTAAACTATTCGTTTATCTTACTGTGATTTCTTTAACCTCATATGTAAAACATTATATGGCTAAAGTTAAGATATCAGAATTCATTCGTCAGAAATGAATGGAGTCAATGTTCATTCTTCTTATGTTTGTTAATTTTTGTGCAGGTAATAATTAAAAAATATTTTATAGGTCATCTATGTTTTTGTTCCTCTAGAAGTCTAGTTTTATGTTTTATCTTATCATATCGTGCTTACTGATTTCTTATATGAGTGGTATATAACGTGTACAATTATAGAACTTTGATAGCAAATATTAAAATTAATTCTGATTTAAAAGGACTGTTTCCTACTTCAATTATTGATCTTAGTTTAGTTAAACTGTAACTAAGATAATATCCTTTCTTTCAGAAAATATCTTTAACTATGGGGATACGTGAAACATTATATACCAGTTGTTGAATTCAATTGGTCCAATTAATGGAATAAATGGTTATTCTGCGTGTATTTGTTTATTTTATATGCAGACATATACTGATCGAGGTTTCCAAAGCATCAAAAGTATTCCCAACAAAAAGAAACTTTTCAATAATTTACTTAGTACTTTATTTCTGATCTAAATAGAAAAGTTTTTGTTATTCAAAGTTACGGAACTATATATATATATATATATATATATATATATATATATATATTATCTTTTGTTGTTGTTGTTTTCAATTAGGTATTTTAATTGAAAAACGGTCTTGTCAAAATTAATAAACAAAAGACGAATAAAATTGATTCCATTTATGATTCAATAAAAGAGCTGAAACAAGAAAATGATATGAAACAATCAAACAGTGAACTAAAGTCGGAGGTTAAGCCATTAAAAGACCAATTAGACAAACTAGAGGGTCACTCAAGAAGGAATAATTTGCGAATTAATGATATAAGTGGCACACACAATGAGAACTGGGATACATATTAAAATGAGGTGCGAGATTTTATGGCTCGTGAGTTACATATAGAAAATGTGTATGATTTCGGGTTTGCAAGAGCACATAGACTGAAACCAAAGGATCAGCAAAAATGTACTGTCATCGTTAATTCTCACACTATAAAGATTGCCAAAGTAGGTTGAGGGCCTCAAATAGTAAATTAAGAAAAGACTTGTCGTATTCAGTGCAACAAGATTACACAGAGCGTGTAAAACACAAGCGAGAGCTTGGGAAGATAATTATCGAGGTACGGAATAACGTTCAATATGCATCCATCAGGTTCGATAAACTTTTTATTGATAACAAGGTATACCGCTTTGATGATCTTTCGAACACCATTGTTTGTATTGGAACACGAGCTGTGCGGAGTGGTGAGCAGATGTCCCCACGTGCAAGTCAGACGACCGGTAGGGGCGGACGATCCCGATTGGACAATAACAGCCACGTGAACACAACATACGCAACGACCGTTTCCAATGGTGCTACTGGCGAAGGTACAGGTGGGAGATAGGATGAAGTTTGAGGCTCAGACATTAATCAGACGTCCATTTCGTCTGACAAATATATTTTGAACATACTTACATAGAACATTGGAGGATTGTATAAGTAGGAAAAATGTAGTGACATTAAGGCATACTTAAAACAGTTAGATGTAGTATGCTTGAGTGAAACTTGGGGTACAATTTACCATGAATTTGATATTTTTTAGACGGTTATATCCATTTTGATCATGTGGGAGAGATAGGACGAAACAGTAATAGAAGTAGTAGCGGTGTGAGTGTATTTGTGTCGAAATGTTGATTGATTGATGACGGTAACATGAAACGAATATTTTGTAATCTTGAAAATTGTGTAGCATTACACTTTAGAGGATCATAATTTAATCACATGAAAGATATAATTTGTTATTTTACATATGTTTCACCTAAGGAGCTACCCATATATGATAATCTGGATAAGAGAAATGGTATAAAGATAACTGAAAAAAAACAAACATTTATGAAATATATATAGAGAATATTCGAATTCTTTTATAGCAGGAGATTGAAATGCGCGTACATTTTTATGATTTTTATGATTTCATTCCCAATGATCTAAATTATATATTTGGAGAGTATTATTATGGTAATGATTATTTTTTATGCGGAGGTCAAATAGAGACATGTTAAGGTAAAAAAATATGGTAAAACATTAATAGAATTTTGTTGTGTGCATAATGTTCATATAATGAACGGCAACTTATTTGACGATACTGACGGTAACATAACTTACATTGCTAATAATGGTACGAGTACTGTATACTATAATATTTGTAGCTCAGATTTGTTTCATTCATGTTCATATCTCAAAGTGGAAGATTGTGATGAATCTGAACACTTTCTCTAATTTTGTCAATGTATATTTTCAAAAGATATGGAGGGATATTCTCAAAAGGATCAGGAACAGTTTCATACATACGTCAAATATCAATGGTCAGATAAAAAAAAAAACGCGAATCTTTTCTATACGAATTCAGTTAACAATATCGTAATGCTATGGACACCCTTTTTATCATCCAAAAGAAATATCGCCGAAGCAATCATTGCTCTGATAAATATATACCATAAATCTGACCAAAAGACATTATGGAACAAGTTGATATAAAAAGGATTTCGTCAACCGAATGGAAAACCCATTTCAAAAATTACTCTACTGTGAGAATGAGATACAAATATTGTTCAAGAAACCAACAGTAATACATCATTCACTCTTAATAGACAAAACTCTTCTTTTGACAAGCAATTTACAGAAACCGAAATTATGTCGAGTATTCTTAAACTTAGAATTTAAAAATCACTTGGTATTGATTGACTAGAGGCAGAATTCTATAAAAAAAACACTATCAATTAAATTGTTCCGCTACTAAAATTCTTATTTAGTTCTGTATTTCATAAAGGATATTTCCTGACATCATGGGTAAATTTTTATATGTCGCGATTCACAAATCAGAATATAAAAGCAATCCCGGTAATTACAGGAGCATTTTATTAATAAACACACTATACAAGATATTTTCTGAAATTATAAATGACAGACTTATAGAATAGACAGAAGAACATAATATCATCGATGAAGCACGGGCAGGACTCTGTACTGGTTACTTTACTTTAGGTCACATATTCACGCTTCAAGCTGTGGCACAAAACTACCTGTCACGTCCAGGTTTGAAGATTTTATTGTGTTTATGTTGACTTAAGTAAAACGTTTGAAAAGGTGAATCACAAAGCTCTATTTAGTAGTATATCTAGACAGGGGATAACCAGAAAGTTGTATCGAATGTTAAATTGTATGTATTTAAAATTGTTTTCCTGTATTAGTACTAATACTGGATTAACGGATTTTTTTTAATGTAATACTAGAACAAGACCAGGCGTTTTTTTGCAGCGCTACACTTATTTCTGTTTTATTATTGATCTAAACATATTACTTAAGAAAAATATGGATCAGGAATATTTATTTGTGGTGATAAACCAAATATCTATTGTTAAATGTTTGCTGATGACGTTGTAAATTGTGTTGAAACTGTGTTTAAACTACAACTAAATATCATTAAGATATTTTGTGATAACACAGGTATTGAAGTCATTTTGGACAAGACCGAAATTATCGTGTTTCGTAATGGGGGAAATCTTAGACGATACAAAAAATGGACTTACAATAACATCAAAGTGAAAGTCACATCTTTCAATATATCTTAGGCATTATTATCTCTCAAAGTTTATCATGGACTGCTGCAATAACAAAGCTTCCTTCTCAAACGAAAAAAAAAATATATGGCATATATTAGATCAAAAATCGTTTGGCTATTTTACAAATCATGAAGTTTTTAAAAAAAAAAATTTCATTGTGAAACCAATTCTTTGTTATGAATCACATATTCGGGGAAATGAATATTCAGAATAATAGAGAAAATTCAGACTGAATATAATAAGAGATTTCATGAACAATATTTAAAAAATTGCTAAAATACTGGTGAAAACTTTTACCCATAGATCAAAGACATTTACTGAACAATGCTATAAAATGTTTAAATAAAACATTGATGATAATGGTAGAAAAACTTGGGTTTTAAATGTAAGACAACATCTTTTAAAATACGGTTTTGGGTTTGTCAAGATGTTGGAAACATATTTTTTTATGCACGTTTAGACAAAGAATAATTGATTGCAGTAAACAAGACTGGCATGGCGCGATTACTACATCAAGCCGTTGTGATTTCTATTAATGTTTCATATCTCGTCTTTATCCAGAAAAATATCTCTCCTTCAATATTTCTTATAAGTTAAGAAAAGCATTTGCAAGATCTAAATATTAAAATAATAAATTTCATATAGAAACAGGACGGTAAAGGGGTATAGAACGTCATGACAGAATATGTATATATTGTAATAGTAATTCTAATAATATTGTAATTGAAAACGAATACCATGTATTTTTAATTGTCCTAAATATGAAAGCATACGATGACAATATATGTCAATTTGGAACAGTGATACATCCTCGAAGTCGGCTTATATAATTTACTACAATCTGATGACCAATCAAAGCTAAATTAACATTGCACTTATATATATAAAAATATATTATATATATATATATATATATATATATATATATATATATATATTGGTAAATGAGTGTGAAAGTAATCAGAGAGTGAATGATCATAGGGACACAACTTAGTTTACTTATATTGTATTAATAATTGTATATTGTATATTGGGCAGAGTCCATATAATTATATAAATAAACGGTTCTACTACTGACAAACTTTCATTTCAAGTTAGAAATACATCTCTATTTTTCAGATTATACTTCAATAAGTTGATGTAAATTGATTTTTATTTTTGAATGATGTCCATTTAGAACAGAAATCCTTTTGCTCTTTGTTGTTGTTTTGAAATCTTAAAAATAAGATCTCATATTTATTGATATTAGCATTAAATCAATTTTTTTAGTCTGTAAAGAATGGTTGTATTTAAAAGGAATTTAAATTTCATTAATTCAGAAAATATAAAAAATTTTAATCTTTTAATTATTAAAATAAAGTCCTTATGAGTTGTCTTTCACAACATATTTCAGGCATTATAAGGTATTGTTCAGAAATCAGAAATAAATTCATTCCAAAATGAATGTAGGCAACGCTTATCCTTATCATAGTTTATAAGTTTTTTTTTTTTTTTTTTTTTTTTTTTTTTTTGCAAACCTTTGAATTAAAAATAACTTCCAGGAATCAAATCTTTATTATGGTTATACAGAAAAATATAGGAAATGTATATTCGTGATAGAAATGCATTTCTCTGTCAAGTCAACATTTGTTTGCATATTTCTTTCAAATAAGCAAATGTTCACTGTTGTTTTTTCTTTTTAGTATATTATGCAACCTATTAAAAAAATGTTGTCATCTTTTTCATTTAAACATAATTATATAGTAACTCAATTAAATATAAACGTATCTTAACTCCGCCGCCACTACCGCCTCCTGGAAATTAAATAAATCATGAAAATTTTAAAAGGAGACTTGCTTTTACCTTTCGATTAAAAATATTCACCATTTCACTATCAATTGACAGGTACATTTAACATTCATTGTGCCGATTATATTTTTTTTCGAGGGATACTAAAACAATAAAATAAGTATAATGTAACTCAATTCAATATAAACGTGTCTTACCTCCGCCGCCGCCACAACCACCTGGAATGTAAATTATCATGAAAATTGTGTAGATGTGTGTGTCAAGGTGGCAGAGACGTAAATGTAAATCCCAAATATCCCAAATTACGTAGGTTTACAGATAGCTATATAAGAAGATTTTTTTTTTTTTTTTTTTCTAAAATATATTTTCTTAATGAATTCAAAATTAAGGTTCTTGGTATCTTTGTAAGTACGTAAGAAAAGAGTTTTGCAATAAGTAAGTTTTAGTTCAACTTTTCTAAAACTAGAAAATAATATTTACTTTTGTAAGGTTGAAAATATTCGTATATGAATAAAAAATCATTTTAATAGTTATCAAAGTGCTCTTTGATCAAATTGATTGATATAAATACTCCAATATAAAGCATGCGTCATTTACACAAATATCTATTTATATTACGTGAAATTGTTTTTCTTTTCTTGTATGACGTAAATTGATTTTTATTTTTGAGAGATGTTCTTTTAGAACAGAAATCCTTTTGCTTTTTGTTGTTGTTTTGAAATCTTAAAAATAAGATCTCATATTTATTGATATTAGCATTAAATCAATTTTTTTAGTCTGTAAAGGATGGTTGTGAGATTTAAAGATATATGGACAATTATCATATAGATGTAAATTTCATTAATTCAGAAAATATTTTAAAACTTATAGAATCTCTTATCGAGATAAGGCAAAATCCATGAGTGAGTTATTAAAGTTCACAATAAAAATCTCATTAATCTAATCAGCTGTATTAAAACTAAAGCGTCCTCTTACCGAGTTGTCTTTCACAACATATTTCAGGCATTATTAGGTATTGTTCAGAAATCAGAAATAAATTCATCCCAAAAAGAACGGAGTCCACGTTTATCCTAATCATAGTTTAGTTTTTTTTTTTTTTTGTTTTTTTTTGCAAACCTTTGAATTAAAAATAATTTACATGAATCAAATCTTTACTATGGTTATACAGAAAAATTTAGGAAATGTATATTCGTGATAGAAATGCATTTCTCTGTCAATTCAACATTTGTTTGCATATTTCTTTTCAAATCAGGAAATGTTCACCGTTATTGTTTTTTCTTCTTAGTGTATTATCCATTTATAATTTTTTATCATCCTTTTTATTTAAACAGAATTATATAGTAACTCAATTAAATATAAACGTATCTTACCTCCGCTGCCACCACCACCGCCTGCACAACCGCCTGGAATGTAAATTATCATGAAAATTGTATGGATGTGTGTGTCAAGGTGGCAGAGACGTATATGTAAATCCAAAATATCCAAAATTACGTAGGTTAACAGATAGCTATATACGATTTTTTTTTTTTTTTTTTGTAAAATATATTTTCTTAATGAATTCAAAATTAAGGTTCTTGGTATCTTTGTAAGTACGTAAGAAAAGAGTTTTGCAATAAGTAAGTTTTAGTTCAACTTTTCTAAAGCTAGAAAATAATATTCACTTTTGTAAGATAGGAAATATTCGTATATGCTATAGTATATGAATAAAAAATTATTTAAATAGTTATCAAAGTTCTCTTTGATCAAATTGATTGATATAAATCCCCCATGCATTATTTACATAAATAATATTTATGTTACGTGGAATTGGTTTTCTTTTCTTTTTATACTAAATGATTCGTTTTTTTCTGACTGATTGTTATCATACGCTCAACCCAAATTGAAAAACAATCATTTTTGTTCTTTTCTCATAAAATAGGTTCTCAATATAAGACTACATTTGTGCTCACAAAAGCACTAAAAAGTCACATGTTTCAGCTAATCTTATCGACTTATCTTCCTTTATGTATAATTTATTGAATGAGTGTGAAAGAAATTGAAGAGTGAATGAACATAGGGACACAATTTAGTTTACCTATATTTATTGATATAAATACCCCCTTATAAACCATACATCATTTACATGAATAATATTTATATTACGTGGAATTGTTTTTCTTTTCTTTTCTTTTCTATACTAAATGGTTTGTTTTCACTGATTGATTTTTACCATACGCTCCACCCAAATTGAAAAAAAAATAATTGTATTAATAATTGTATATTGTATTTTGGGCCAGAGTCAATATCATTATATAAATAAACGGTTCTACTTCTGACGTTACAATTGCACAATTTCATTTCATGTTAGAAATACAACTCTTTTCTTAAATGATATTAAAATTTCAATAAGTTGATATAAATTGATTTTTTTAATGATGTACTTTTAGAACAGAAATCTTTTTGTTTTTTGTTGTTTTTTTGAAATCTTAAAAATAAGATCTCATATTTATTGATATAAATATTAAATCAAATGTTTAAGTCTGTAAAGGGTGGTTGTCATATTTCAAGATATATGGACAAATATCATATAGAGGTAAATTTCATTAATTCAGAAAATATTTTAAAACTTACAGAATCTCTTATCGAGATAAGGCAAAATCCATGAGTGAGTTATTAATGTTCACAATAAAAATCTCATTTATCTAATCAGCTGTATTAAAACTATGGCGATCTCTTACCGAGTTGTTTTTCACAACATTTTTCTGTCATAATTAGGTATTGTTCAGAAATCAGAAATAAATTCATTCCAAAATGAACGGAGACAACGTTTATCTTTATCATAGTTTAGTAGTTGTTTTTTTTTATGCAAACCTTTGAATAAAATATAATTTACAGGAATCAAATATTTATTATGGTTATAAAGAAAAATATAGGAAATGTATATTCGTGATAGAAATGCATTTCTCTGTCATGTCAACATTTGTTTGTATATTTCTTTTCAAAATCAGGAAATGTTCACTGTTGTTGTTTTTTCTTTTTAGTATATTATACAACATATAATAATTTTTTATCATCCTTTTATTCAAACAAAAATATATAGCAACTCAATTAAATATAAACGTATCTTACCTCCGCCGCCACCACCGCCGCCTGGAAATTAAATAAATCATGAAAATTTATAAAAAGGAGAATTGCTATTACCTTTCAAATAATAATATTCACCATTTCACTATCATTTTACAGGTACATTTAACATTCATTGTGCCGATTATATTTTTTTCGAAGGATACTAAAACAATAAAATGATTATATGGTAACTCAATTCAAGATTAACGTGTCTTACCTCCGCCGCCGCCACCACCACCAGGAAAGTAAATATATCATGAAAATTTTAAGAGGAGACCGGCTATTTCAATTTCGTATAAATACATTCACCATTTCAAGATCATTTCACGAAAACATTTAATGTTCACTTTGCTAAGTATATTTTAAATTTATTCAAAGAATATTAAAACAATGAAAAATAATAGTTAACTCCCATTACTTGATGATAAAGATATTGTGTTTGTGTATGAATAGCTGATTGATTCTCAGGATAATGTGAGTGTGTGCATGTGTGTGTCAAGGTGGCAGAGACGTATATGTAAATCCAAAATATCCAAAATTACGTAGGTTTACAGTTAGCTATATAAGAAGATATCTTTTCTTTTTGGTAAAATATATTTCCTTAATGAATTCAAATTAAGGTTCTTGGTATCTTTGTAAGTACGTAAGAAAAGAGTTTTGCAATTAGTAAGTTTTAGTTCAACTTTTCTAAAACTAGAAAATAATATTCACTTTTGTAAGGTAGGAAATATTAGTATATGCTCTAGTATATGAATAAAAAATCATTTTAATAGTTATAAATGTTCTCTTTGATCAATTTGATTGATATAAATACCCCGTTATAAAGCATGCATCATTGACATAAATATCTATTTATATTACGTATATTACATGAATAGAATTTGTAATGAGCATGTTTTGTTAGAATGGAAGAAATAATTATATTTTTATGAATTGTTTATAACTTGAAATTTTTATAAAAATAATATTTATTAAAAAAAAATTAAACCTTTTAAAATATTTCTTCAAAATAATTATTTAAGAAATGCCAATGTGATTATTATCATAAACATATAATATACAAATTCAATTCAGCCAAGACTTGCCTCCACCTCAGCCACCGCCAATCATTGGAAAGAAAATTTATAATAAAAATTGAATGAGCGCTAGTTCTGCTATCTTAGATAAGATAAGGCCAACTATTTAGAAATATTCATTAAGTAAATTCGATAATATATTAATTTACACGATAGTTAGTATTGAAGTGAACCTTTCATTAAGTCATGGCGATTTTTAAACGAAGCTTAGCCTTTTTTTACATAACATACCTAAAAATAGTTTTACTCAAATCACTCAAATACGTATTCAAAATTTCATTTCGTCCGAGATGTTATACACAGATTCCATCTGATAAATATCAAATAAAGTAAAAACCTATCATACTTAAACATTTAAATTTCCCTAAAAACTTGAGATCGCAAATGTGGTTTGAGAATGAAAATGGTTTCGTTTCCCAGGCGTCGTTAATATAAAAAAAGATATTGAAATTAATAAGAACTTACATTTTGTAAAACTGCGAATAATGTTTGTATTAAGATACATTTTGATTCGCCCCGTCACCGGATTTTAGTAGCAATTTTAAAGTACGATGGTCTCACGAAACCTCAAGGTCGGACGGAATTGGCAAAAGGAGAGAGAGAGAGGGGGGATGCTGATCAAATGCTAATGGGTTCAAACACCTTTAAAAAAAGAATTTTCATAACCTTCCTCTGCGACATGTAAAAGTTAAACCTAAGAACCCTAAGTGAATATGATATGCTTACCAGTGGTTGTTTCTTCCGGCTCTGGAATTAATCGTTGTAGAAAGTCAATAGAAATAATTTTGAATTAATCAGTTGCTTGTATAAATATTTTAAGAAAAGGTAAAAATTGCAATTATTATTAAGATTTATTTTTACTTCCCGTTACCAGAGAGGTCAGGGTTCAATTGCGACCGCGGAATGCTAAAACAGTAAAATGGTACTTGTTTATCTCACATTGCACGGTACTCAGGAAATATTGGTAGGTACACGATAGACTGGTCCAGTGTCAGGATGTGAATGAATATCCTTTTATACAATTTGTCTACGATATCGTATTCGTCGATATATTTATCGTCATAAGAGACAAATTAAATCTACACTAGTATCAGATTTTACAGTGGTCTCTAGAGTCCTCGATGAAAATATAACAGAGAGAATGAGAGCAGTGGTTTGGTAGTAATAGTAGTAATGGTGTACTCGACTGCTGATTATATGTTTTCGATTTTAATCATGCTTGGAAAAAAGCATCATGACCTCTCTGTGTGAAAAGTACTAGGTCAACCTAAGAATCATATTTGAATAAATCTATATGCTTACCATCGGTTGTTACCTCCGGCTCTGAAAATAAATCGTAGTCAAAAGCCAATTACTATAATCCTAGGTAGGCCATTTGTTTGTATTGCCGGTAGTTTCATATACATTGACTATGCCATAGCGCAAAACTAAACATTAAAAAAAGAAAACGCAATTTACATATTAATAAGTCATCCTTAAGGACAATTTAAGACCAATCATAAAATAAACTGACACCAATTTTAAGCTTCGCGTGGATAGTACTTCTTGACCGGAACACTATGAACACAACTTTGCGGTTTAATTTAAAAACATACAGTTTAATTAAAGTTCGAATTTTAAGTAATTGAAAGTAAACTTTCTTAGATATAATCAAATTGCATTTTCCCTCAAAATTATTTCCACATCTACAGTTGAAGTTTGACAAGATCTTGCAGTAACGTAAATGATTCTTGGTCCTGTTTTGAAGAAAATCTGATACAGAGTCACTGACATTACATCATATTTATAACTGATGATAAACATTTAAGCACTTTGATTTGCACATATTTATTCTGTTATAAACGTATTAATAACCATTGCAAGGCCGAGAAAGATATGAATGTTACCAAAATCATACTTTACCTTCAGTTGTGGTTGTAATTTCGGCTGTGGTTGTTGTGAGTTCATCTGAAAATTTGGATATAAAACATTGTGCTTATGGCAATTCGATAAGTTATTTACATGTTAAATCAAACTTGATAAGAAAATTTTTAAGTGAAAAGATGCCATCATTTTGCAATTAAATTTATCATATGATGCTGGTTTTGATTATTTTTAATTTTATATAATGTAAGTAAAGATGTAGAGACTGTAAAAATACTTAATATGATAAGCCATATCAAGTATGCATTTATACTCTATTGCTTTGAAAATACAATAAACACTTATAATCGGTGATCTTTGATCAGTGCAACCTATTCTTTTTCTGATACCTGGAATAAGGTAAAAGAAACGACATGATCTTTTGTGAAGAGATTTTAAATGATTCAAAACAAATAGAGTGAGCCGAGATCCTAACCGCTACACGGATGGCCAACACATCTATACTATTGCATAAATATCATGAAGTTTTCGGCTGAAACCTACAATTTACCATATTTTTTTATAAATAAATGAAATTTAAAAAAAATCAAGTTATTATTAATATTTGTCTATGGGCTACTTTTCATTTAATATCGTAATGAAAAAATTCATTAAGTTATGATATTATTCATTTAACAAAACAATACAAAGCAATTTCGCGGAAGATGATGGTCAGCATGTCTATATTTGAAAAGATACATAAATTTTGAAGCTTTTTGAAATACTAATCTATTGTATAGATCATTACAAGGAATTCTTTTTCATGGTTTCGGAAGGTTTGTTATGTTGCCTGTATTCGTATTTGAATTATGGCTTGTTAACCAGTCTTCATTACCTTTGAACACCCTAGGAAATTACACCGTAAAATGTAAGTAGAAGTGTGTCATGAAGCCATTTATTGGACGCTGCTTCTATTTGTGCAGATATGGCATTCCAATTTTATTTTTTGATAGGGAAAATCAATATCATTTGCAAATTACAAAGGTTTAACATTTTACTTGCCAATAACCTTTCGCTACTGAATTAAGGACAGCTTTGACCTTTATATTGATCCTATTTTTATAAATTAGTTTCTTTTTATCTCGAAATCTCCGAAACCTACACTTCCTAAAGTGACTTAGATTTGACTAAATAGATATGTATGGATTATTTATCTGTGCGAGTATTTACATTTTTTTATTTTTATCAAATGGATAAACCACAAAACATTAAAAAATTGAAAAAAAATGCTGGCTTATAAGGCTTGTAAAAATATGTTTGATTCATTACAAAGGTAATGTTGAGATTGTGAAAGGTATAATGCTTCATTTATTTATTATGTTACCATTCTAATTAAAGATTAGGAACAATGGAAAAAAAAACATTAATTATTCTGTTATAAACGTATTAATAACCACTGCAAGGCCAAGAAAGACAGGAATGTTACCGAAATCATACTGTACCTTCAGTTGTGGTTGCAATTTCGGCTGTGGTTATTATTTGCTCTTCTGAAAATTTGGATATTAAATATTGTGTTTATGGCAATTCGATTTAAAAAAAACACATGTTAGAAGTTATTTACATGTTAAATCAAACTTGAAAGTTTTTAAATGAAAAGTTGTTTTGCAATTTATCATATGATGCTGGTTTAGATTATTTTTAATTTCATATAATGTAAGTAAAGATGTAGAGACTGTAAAATACTTAATATATAAGCCATATCAAGTATGCATTTATACTCTATGCTTTAAAATACAATACAATACAATAAACACTTATAATCCGTGATCTGTGATCATTGCAACCTAATCTTTTTCTGATACCTGGAATAAGGTAAAAGAAACGACATGATTTTTGTGAAGAGATCCTAACCGCTACCCGGATGGCCAATAAATCTATACTATTGCATAACTATCATGAATTTTTCGGCTGAAACCTAATATTTCCTTTCTCTCAATATCGATGATATTTGTGTCTTCTTCTAGCATTTTTTTTTATTTCCAAATTGAATTAACATCTGTATTTACATCGACAGTTCATCAGCAATATCCCCTCCCTACATATAAAATGCTACAATTTACCATGTGTTTAATAAAGATATGAAATTTAAAAAAAAATGACTTGCCAATAATCTTTCGCTACTGAATTAAGTACAGCTTTGCACTTTAAAGAGATCTTATCGTTATAAATTAGTTTTTTTTTTATTTCGAAATCTCCGAAACCTACAATTCCTAAAGGGATTTAGATTTAAATAAATAGATATGTATGGATTATTTATCTGTTCGAGTATTTACAATTTATGATTTTTATTAAATGGATTAACCACCTAACATTATACAATTGAAAAGAAATGTCGGCTTATTAGGCTGGTAAAATATGTATGTTTCATTACAAAGGAAATGTTGAGATTGTGAAAGGTATAATGCATCATAGTTTTATTGTGTTACCTTTCTATTTAAGGATAAGGAACAATGAGAAGAAAAAAAAACATTTATTATCCAAGTTTTGTAAGATTTAACGACTTATTTATAATATATTTACGGTTTTCCGCAAATCTGCAGAAAACGTATAGTGTTTATGTTTATTCTTATTATTTGGCCTCCGTGGCCGAGAGGGTAAAGTCGTTGAGTGTAACACTCACTCAGCCCCTCACCGCGTGGGTTCGAATCCAGGCAAGGTCATTCGGATTTTCATGTGATGAAGCCTTCCCGCTGGCTTGCGGTAGGTTGGTGGTTCTACCCGGATGCCTCCGTGCATTCGGAGTCTTCCACCACCTGTAATTAGCTGGACGTCGCTATATGACTGAAATACGGTCGAAGCGACGGTAAACTTAAACAATGAAGTCAAGTCATTCTTATTATTATACTTATTCTTCCAACCTGTTTACGAGTTAATTACAATATGTTGCCAATTTCCAAGCCACATGAAAATTAAATTGCCTCGACAAAAGTTTTAAATATTTAAATTCAATTATTTTGAGTTTTCAATGACGTCAAATGTCGTCAGATTTAACGTCAGCTTCAAAAATTTGTTCGACCTCTAGAGTCTTCAATTTTTGTCGGATTATCTTGATATTTGAACAGAAGATGTATGTTAGGATTTAGATGTGTACCTTTGCATTCAGGTTTTCCAGATTCACACACACACAAAAAAAAAAGATTTCATTCCAAAACCGATTTTCGAACTTTGGCCCTAAATATATATATTTTCATATTTCAACGCCCCCTGATGAAGCATAAAAATTGGACAGCATATTGGGCAGACGTTTTTTTTTTTTTATATTTTCTGAAACACTTTCTCTTAAGTCACGTGTTTATGATGGCATAAAAAAAAAGACAAAAGGCATTTTCTCTCTTTCTGGCATCATGATTTTGACTCCTTAATTAAATTGCTGCAATAAAAAGTTTAAATTGTTTAAATTTATCAATTCAATTATTTTTAATTTCATTGACCTAAAATTACGTCAGATTTGACGTGAATTTCAAAAGTTTGTTCGCGATCTAGATCCTTCAATTTTCGTTGGATTGTCATTTTTTTTTCACAGAAGATGTATATTAGGATGTAGATGTGTACCTTGGCATTCAAATTTTCAAATTAAAAATATTAAGATTTCTTGGTAAAACGGGATTTCGAACTAAGGTCATAGAAATAGATTTTTATCTTCCATAACCAACTTTTGAGTTAAAAGCATGAACGTTTGGCAGCATATTGGCCTATAGGTATACTTTATATTTTCTCAAGGATTCTCTCTTCAGTCTGGTAGTTATGACGTAATAAAAATTACAAAAATCAATCAGTTTAAAGAGTTCTTTCGCTCTGGCATCATCAATTTTGAGTTAATAAATTTTGATTGTGAGGTCATACATATTGAAGCAAGATTTTTAAAAATCATATAAAATCGTCGATTTGACCAATGAACTTTATTTTTTCAAAAAATGTCAAAACTAAAGACCTTCATAAAATGTCTTGAAAATTTTTAGTGATAACGTCGCCAAACAAGGCAAATATTCATGTTTCGTAGAAAGTCTACTTGAAAACATGAAAAGAAAAGAAGAAACTGTTCGCACTCTCGAAGCAATCTGATATTTTTACCGACTGAAATGGTGCATACTTCGAGGAGTTTATGTTCAGTCATGTGATTATGACAACAATGATATTCAAGCAGTAATTTTGGAAAATTCATATCAATTCGCCATTTTTATCAATGATCTTTACACTGCTAAATAAAAAGCTGTCGTTTAAGAGGAGCAAAAACGTGTTGAAAACTTAAAGTGATTAGCTTAAAATTACAATTTTCACCGATAGTTATTTTAAAACAGAATAAGGTTATGTATGTGTATTCAAACTCCCACATTTATAACTACGACAGCTTTAACGATAGTATCATTTACCTGGTATGATGGTTGCTGAGGGAAAAACCTTTAAAGATTAAATATATATTATTAATTTACATATGGATATTCAATATATAGAAAAAAGCTTTGGCTGCCTTACGCCATTTAGCGATTTGCAGTAAAAAACTTTTATGTTGTTATGAAATGTTTGTGATGCTTTAGAGTTGTTTATTTTATATATTTCTATGTTTGTTTAAAGGCGAAGGAACCATAATAGGCTCGACAAATGTCGGCAACGACCGCTCAAATTCCGATATTCTTCTTCATAATACGCCATGATTCGGAATGTGATTCTTTTTTATTAAGAGGTTTCAATCACGGTATCTTATATTACTGTTTGTCAAAGGTAACAATTTTGATTGGTATTCATCAATTTAAATGCGAAAATACAGTTCCTTAATTACTTCAGGTGACGTCATTTTTGAAAGTCGATTAGATTTGTAAAAATGCATAATTGTGATAATTGTAGTATTTTAAAATGTTTTCCATAAAAAGTAAATTTTGAAAAGCAAAATGTATCTTTATCAACCATAACTACAGTAACACAAGTTCGTGTATTGGAAATTTAATGATAAGCGGAAAAGTGTAACAATGAATCTTTCGTAAGTTACGTACTCCGTCAAATTGTTCTTGAATAAAACAAGTCAGATAACTTTTGTTGAACGCCTAGACTTTTAACACTTAAAAACAAGTAACAAATAATTTACAAATGAGATGCTTAATGACGAAAATAAATATGTAGTTGAGTAAAAAATGGTGAATTTTGTACCTGGGGAAAGGACCAGTCTCTATAACGCCTGTTTTTTTGTTGTTGTTGTTGTTTTTTTTGGCCACTTCGAATTTCTTTCAAACTTTGCCAATTAATGCCACTATGCAATGGCTACCATGCGATGAAATATATCTCTAATCAATTTAGTGCCGTAGGCTGTGTTCATGAGTAAAGTGGGTTGGGTAATTTCACATTGCTGAGGGTCCCAACATACAAATGGCATTATTTTTATTGCAATTCAAAATTGAAAACTAGTGATTATAGTGCACTTTAAACATGTATACGATGCCAATAAATTGTTGGAATTTTTATAGATGTTGGCAATATTTTCGCGAATGAGTCATATTTTAATTTTATTTTGGTTTTTATTCTCCACTTTGCGAAAAAACACAACATCTCTCTTAACGTTACAACCGATTCAAAAGATATTTTGCACTTACATTTAGACACAATAGTTATTGTAGAATTATTAGGATTGTTTTTCCACGAAAAAATCTTCAGAGTTATCCGCCCCTGATATATTTATTTGCCTTAATTTTCAATATCAACAACTATTCTCCATATAAATTACACTATTTAGATAATTAACTTTCATACATAGCTCTTTAATATATATATCATACATAGCTCTTTAATATATATATATAAATTTAATTATTTGAAACACTCTATGTTATCATGTGTATTGTGTCATAACAATGTTAATCCCAAATAGCATCTCAGAAGCATATGGGTAGAATTTTAGATTAATCAGCATGGGTTTTCTCTGGTTAATGTTCATTGACAAACTAGAACAATCACTGAAGGTGATGAAATACCCTTCCATTTGGTTTTGACACAGAATACAAAGCATAATGTAGTGGACATGTTAAACAAAGGACAATTATTACCGAAAAATGAGTTTGCCAACATATCGTCTTGAAAGCACCAGTGCATGTATAAAATAACATTAGCATATGTTAATTATAAAGACAGCTATGCTCTTAACATAATTTTAAGCAAAGTTCATTAACTCTGTAAAAATACGCCCCCCCCCCCGACTCCCCTTTAAAAAATCATAATCACCAAACAGAAAAGGGTCCAGAACTCTGTGATTATACATCTTCTTTAAACATGCTGCATGCTGACTAGAGGTTCTAGCAAGAATCTTTGTTGTTAAAAATTAATAAGTTTTCTTTTATATTTATTTTGCAATGGTTTTATATTAATCATGCAATGGAAAAAACAGTGAATAGGACAATTATAATTATTAATTCAAGTTTGTGCTCACATTGTACCTGAAAAGAAGGTTTGTTATGTTTATTATTATTCTTTAAAAAAGTAGTTTTAATTTTCAAAAATGTCAGATTTGACGTCAGCTCCAAAAGTTTGTTTGTGCTTTAGAGCCACCAATTCTGATCAGATTTTCATGATATTTTCACAGAAGTTGTATGCTAGGATGTAGATGTGCACCTTGGCATTGAAATGTCTAAATTCGAAAAACATATGATTTCATGGCAAAACCGAATTTCAAACCAAGGTCCTAAAAATATGTTTTAATGTAACAAGGCCACCTAATGCCTTAGAGGCATGACAATAGGACAGCATATCGGCCTAGAGATTTAAATTATTTTTTTTCTGAATGATTTTCTCTTAAGTCACGTTGTTATGACGTCATTAAAAAGATAAGCATTTTTTAAATATTTCTCTCGCTTTGGCCTCATGAATTTTGAGTCAATCTTAATTAAATCTTTAGAATTGATACAGTTAAAATTGAAGTGATTCATACTACATGTTAATGAATACTAAAGCAAGAATTGTTGAAAAAAAAAACCCATATGAAATCGCCATTTAGACCAATGGACTTAAAATTTTCAAAAATGTCGAAACTGAGTACGTACATAAGGTTATGGCAGATATTCATGTTTGATGAAATGCCTGTTTAAAAATGTGAAAACAAACCTGTTCGCATTCTCGAAGATATTTTTTTTTGAATTAATAGAACGTCAGCTGAATATGTCCTTGCAAAAAAAGTATTTTCCTTCAGTCACTAAGTTTTGACGTCGTTGATCATTAATTTGAATTTGTATTCGCGCTCCAGCGTCATGAGTATTGATGCCAATCTTAAGCATAGCTTAAGGAATTTATATTGTGTCACTTGTTTATGACAATATTGATTTGTAAGCAAAATATATTTAAAAGATCATACGAATTGATATATTAACTTTAAATAAGTAATATTGCCGTACCTTAACATGCGCAAAAAGTCCAGAACATTTCAAGTGATTACGTTATCAAACATGACTTATTCATGTTTTTCGTAAAAGGGCTAACTCATGAAAGTCTATCAATTTGAAGAAAGAAATGAAAGCGGTCATTGGGTTGGTTGAGCAAGATCCAATTGTTCTTTTGCAGGAAAGAGTGCCTGCGTTGCTGCGTTGAATAGTGAATTGTGATACGTTTTTGAGTAAATGAGTCGCATTTGAGATGAATTAGTAAAATTATACTAGAGCCAGTAAACATATACGGATAACTTATTGCATTTGCTATCACGGCTTTCCGCAAACCTGAAGAAAATGACAAATACATGTATATCTACCTATCGATTTTTATGTTTTCTAAAGGTTTAACGGTTTCTTTTTCTAAATCTGTAAAATTAAGCAAAAATATAAAGCAAATGAATTATTGAAAGTTTCAAGACGTTTATAACGTTAATTACATAGAAATAAACATTATTTTCATGATTTTCTTTTTACAATTTCAATTATATGGATCAAATTACAATGATTATTTGTTAAGTCATACTGTTACAAAGAAACAGATATTAAATGAAGAATAAATAAAAAATCGATTGAATAACGTAAGAAAAAAATTCTTGAGGAAAGTATTATCATCTTAAAATTTTTCTGTTTTTTTTTTCTGCATGATAGTAAACGGTTGCGCAATCAAATAAGATCCATATTTATACTTTCTCAATATCTTCTTAAAAGATTAAAATGAAAAAAAGAGATTTAAAGCTTATTTTTTAACATAAGTATATATTTATGATAATGATGATTTACGTACTAAATCTTACATTATTATGCATCATTATTCCTTTTCTTTGTATTATCTGATATATTCAATACCCTTGAAATAAGCAAACGGAAAGCCGCTTCGTTTTTATCTTAAACGCCTTCTACTTATTTTTTGATATCGTTTTTGAATGATTGTTTTGAGAATTTTGCATATAATTTATATACTTTACCAGGAATTGTAGTATTGCTATTTTGTACATGGAGAAAAAAAATGTCAAACATTTACATTTTGTAAATATAGATTTTATCTCTAGGCCAACTCTTACGTTTTTAATATGTTTTCCATTTGATATATGCTTTAGATATATCACAAATCATTTTATGAGAAAATTATGGGAAATTTGGTGATTATAGTAGTCTTTATACGTATACCCCCTAAAATTAATAGAAACAATTTCAACACAATGTTAGATAGACTAAAATTATTATTTTCTAATATATGTGGTCAGACATTTCTTATATCGCACAGAATGATTCTTATAAATGTAAAGAATACATTTAGAATTTCAAAATTTATGCATAAGATTTCCACTACCTTAATGTTAAACCTTTTTTACATTTGCTTGAAAAAATAAGGAAATGAAATAGAGACTCAACAACTGAAAATCAGTAAAGGCTTTAATTATTGTAAATGATAAGAAATGTTTGGCTGTGCCCTACTGAATTCACGGTTGTTACACAAAGATCTTTCCAATCATCATTTTCTACATGACGTGTTTTGAATTTTGAAAAACATTTATATTTCATTTTAGGCTAGTAAAAGAAAGCTTTGCGAGCAGTTGAGTTGATAACAGTAATATTTGTTCAATATGTTTACAGTTGTTAAAATGTTGTTCGGAGTACATAATATATATATCGTGTTGCTAATGCAGTATTGATTATTTTTTTTTTTATAAGTCGGTATTTTATATAAAAAAATGGGAATGAAAATATGATGGGTTGTCGAAAAATACGTCGACTGTTTAAATATCTTTTTAACGTTAACTTAGTCATATTTTCCTTTTTTTTCAAGATTTATAATTTTAAACGTTAATAATTAGCGTATTTATGGTGTTATGAAAAACATATTCTAGCGGTAAGGGGCGCAACCTAAAAATCAACACCAAATTCAAATCAAAGTCAGTATAAAATTTTAATTTTGTGATGAAATTCCGTGAATAGGTTAAATTACGTCAAATACGTCGTTTGCTTTCTTTCTTTTTCTTTTTTTTTTTTTCGTTATTATCGTGAATTCACGGCAAAACCATGCTATAACAATAATACGCTTTAGTAAAAACGTACGACTTTTGAAAAAAAGAGCCAAGACAACCCATGGTATGTAGTTTTACGATATTTCGTTTTAAAATGGCACAATAGATTCATTTGTGGCGAAAAGGTATGCAATTAGACACAGGGCTAGTCCGGAGGATGACAATCAATGCAAAGCTAATTACCGACGTCAGGACGTGCCTAAACATGGATAGAAGTGATCCCGAGAACAAATAAAAAATAAGAATGATATCGACGATCTTCTAATATTATTTTATTTGCTTTTAGAAAATACTGTTTTTATGTTCAAATCATATTTCGTTGTACAGTGTAATCTTAATCAGAAACACGTTAAAAATGGTACCATAAAACGCCAACATCTCTTCTTAAATCACACGTCTTTTACAAAATTAAAAATTAACCATATAACATTGTTACTCGGCTATAGTTTAAATACTGTAGCAATTTGGTTTAACATCTTATCTGTTGAGGACATATCGTCCATTGAAAGCCAGAAGGGCTAATCAGGCTATGTAAAATGAAGTCAGATGACACTTTCAGGCTTGTAATTCATCAACGGGCTAAAATGTGGTATTTTAAGGGGTGGGGGAGGTGGAAGCGAGGTAGGATTAGGATAAGGAATTCTCATTCTCAAATGGTTATAAATTAAATCATTATTTTAAACTTGTGTTTATATCTTTATGTATTGAAATAAAAAAGTTCTAAATTTGAAATGCCAATTTTAATACATCATTTGTTTACATCTTAAAAAACATTCACATTTGTAATTAGGACATAAGCTTTGTGCTCTATCGCGACATGGGGAGATGTTACTAAAATGACATTCATCATGTATGTCTTCAAAATTTATACTTTTATATTTTTAAATATATATATTATATATATAAATGCAAAACGAAAATTTTGAATAATGAAACGATTTTTATCATTATTATTATTGATCAAATGAAAAGAATAAAATGTCTTAAAAAATGTTTTAACAATGAAGTCATTAATTTCCTTTGAAAAAATTAGGTTTCAAAATTATCGCAACAAATAAATTCGCCTTAAGAAGAAGTAAATACATACAAACTTAAAAAATAAGGAAATTGAAAAAAATCCTTACTGTTAGCACTTGCGAGCTGAAATAATGCCCAGGCCAGTCCAAATGACATAAGAACCTGACGTTTCATCTGTATAAAAAACATGCCATTAGTATAGTATACGGGATATTAAAAATTGGCATACTCTATGGTATCATGTTAACTGATACTACAGTTTCTAAATGCTTGGAATATCATCAATGTATCTTAGGAATTAGGAGACAAAAATCACTTCTGCTGATGGAATGTGAAAAAAAATGCGATCTAAGATTGAATGACTTTAAATCCATATATTCATAAGCTAAGTCTCAAATAATGTCTCATTCCATCCCGCGACATTCAAGATACCATTCAAAAGTACTTTTAATTTTTTTCTTTCTGAATCTTTTTTTGCTTTCTATTGAGGTGAAGCAGCACTGCATGGTGTTTTGTAGATAATATCAACATTATGACTGAATAATTAACCATAGACATTTGAATTAAGGACACATAAATACGATCCATTTTTGTAATGTATATAAACCATGCGCCAAGACAGCAAATATTTCTAGTAAATAAAGATTCGGAGGTAATATACTATTTCAAATGTTTATGGTTACCAAAAACTCTCCGAAACAACCAATAATGTATGTCCATGAATGCGAGCACAGATGACCTGTATTACCTACCGTTTGACTCTTTTGTTTTCCTTTATACACATTTTATTAAAAGAAAACATGATCTTATAAAATCACCAACATGTGATTTCAAATAGACTTTTGGGGAGTTCCTCTAAACCAATCTCATACCATTGTAGTCAATTCTAAGACGGCAATTTGATATTATTTATGATTTGAATGTCTACAAAAATGTCAACCTTATTGAATAAGACAGTCTTTGTTAAGAATAACATAATGATTAAACGACATTTTAAAGACACTTACCTTCATATCTAACACGTGCTTCGTAGATTACTGTCTTAAACGATTTGATACTCATCATTATATATACCTCCCTGGAACAAACATATGTTTAAAAATATGTGCCACGTAATTGCTACTGCGCATTTTATAATTAATGAGTATACTTTCTATATCTAATTATGTATGTGTTCACAAGCAAAGGAAAGTTATTATATTCAAACTAGTCAATTAACTCTATTCATCCAATGATGACCGTTGTTAAACAGAAACCCCTTGCTAAAGGGCCGTATTAAAAGTTTCAATTTAATACAAGTATATTCGAAAATGTATTTTGGAAAATCATGTGCGTGCCAATTGTCTCGAGGGTTATGGACAATAAAGCAATTTGAAATTTAAAACATTCCCTTCTTACCTGTATTTTACAAAATATTTACTCTTAATTTTGTTTAAATTTTAATTTTTATTTACCAACTAATTGGAAACTGATAATAATGATTTAACTGGTATTGACGTTTGATTGTTTTCTATCAATTATTCCATAGTTTATATATTGCAATTCTTCATGGATTAACAGCTATGACAAAGCTTTTATTACGGCCCAGAAATCTTATAATATTTATATTTTGAAAAGGCATATAAAAAATGATTTTTTTTAAGATTTTACATTTTGATGATTTTCAAACTTAAGCTGATAAACTATTTTCATGAAATTTGGAACAAATAATAATACATATTTTAGACATCATCACTTACAAGTTCACGAGGTGAAAACTGAGCTCGCAAAATTCAATATCGTATGTATATGGCCCATTAGCTGCAAGACATTCTGTGTATCGACGCCTCAAGGACAACACAATTTCAGCAAAGCGATGCTGTGGGATATTTTATTATTCTTAAGTGGGCACGGTGAAGTTGAGATACTGTGACAGATGGTGGAGTACGAGCTCTAACGAGACGACCAAGCTCATCCCACACATGTTCAATTGGAGCCATATCTGGGAAGAGAGAAGGCCAATCCAATCAAAGTGATGCTATTTTGTTACATAAAATGCTCGGTATGTCTAGTACGATGCGCTGGGACATTATCTTGTTTTAGTAAACATCCGTCACGAGGAAAGTGATGGCGTACAAACGGAAGATAAACGGGACGGAGAACATCATTAAAGTATGTCTGCGCAGTAACATTTCGTTGAAACACCACCAGAGTTATCCCGGTCCATACGTAGACGTTTCCTCCACCCCACTGGTTGTGTTTTAACACACATTTCAGAAAAAAATCACCGCGTAGCGACCGTTCCTTCCTACCATTCTTCTAGTTGTTGTAGTTGATGACCTGAAGCGGTGTCTCCTGTGTAACATCCGGATAGTTGCATCCTGTCTCCTGGTTGTAACAAGGGGTTGGTCCGATCTGGCCGGTCTCTTACGCTCCCAGTTGGCATATAACGTGCGTGCAATTTTTCAATGGTGACAATTGAAATTTCTTTCAATTGCTTGAACTCATTCTGGCATGCAACATGCCAATAGCCTGAGAACGGGAATTTTCTTTTATCCTTGGTATGGCATTAATCGTCAAAGTGGAAATGATACTTCTAGTATCAAAAATCTACTGACAAGAAGTATCATGTTAAAATAGGACCGTTGCCCGATTTTCTCGTGCAGCACATACAAAAGTGGTAAAACGTGCAAAGCCGAGTGAATGACTATACTGCTGACAAAATGTGAGTGCATATTGTTGGAATAGTAAAGTTACATTATACAAAGATAATATTCAACGTTTCATTTTACATTTGATGGGCTTTAACTGAAATGTTGAAATTCAAATAGTGGTGCGTTTTTAAAGTTGCTGAGTGTATATTTGATAAATATTATTTTTTATTCTTATTATACCTCATCACCATATTGGATATTCAATTTTTCCGAATAAAGGTTAAAGAAATATATCAATTTGATAATATCTATCGCCCGAAAAAAGCAATTAATCACTGGAAATGTCAAGGAATAAAAGCAGCAAAATTAAACAGTCTGGTACCATGTGGTATGTAACTGACATAGGATTGAGTCATTTTGGTCCTTAAAGATCAACAACAAAGATTTCATTTTCATTATTATCTGTTATAATATATAAGTGTAACCCCTTCTGTACTAAAAATATGTTAACATTATTTGTAATTTGTATGAAATCGGCTATTGAAAGTTGCAAAAATGACCCAGGTGAGAAAAGATTGACTGACATCTCTCCCTTTGCTATGGTGTCATCACCAGACAGAACTCTGTCAGCACTATATGTCGTATTGAACAATTCAAAGTTACTCTAACTAATTTCAAGCTAAATCCAATATGAAAATTAACGATTAGGGGTGTAAATGTGTAGATCAATTAATTAATTTACATTCGTATCAAAAATGTTGATATATTCTTAAGAATTTATAAAACTGGTCGCTATATGTACCGAATACTGATGAATACTAATTGAGAAAAAAAATGTCATATGAGGATGTATTCTAAAACAATATTTGATAATTCATTGACACAAACGTCCTGATCATATAAAATTATGAGTAACGTTAATAAACGTTTTACGTACCTTCATATCAAATTCCATCTTTTGTTTTCATTCAAAAATCCTGTATCTGCATTAGGTTCCACAGAAACCAAGTTTCTGAATGAGTAAAATCCCTAACATATCTACTGATAAGAATTAAGTTTTTAGATTGGTATGATTATGTAATTTCCGTTTTGGCTAATTCAGGGGGTAATAAAAGGGTTACCCGGGTTTATTGGGCAGGGTGTCACAGTGTGTGTGTGTTGATTGATGGGCATGATTTTGGCTCTGGGTGTGACATATTGTCAACTCTTTAGATAATAGCCAATCATCTCATGTTGTGAACGTACGCTTACAGACAGCCGGGTTCTTTTGTGAAACACTGTAAATTAGTCAATAATGACACAGATTAAGTCATAACGCATTTAAGATTGGCAAGTTTCATTCGAAATAATGTGAAGGGGATAATTAGTTGAAAATGGAGAATATATTAATTTAAACCTGATTTATTGACGAATGAAGATATGGACTGACGATAAAAAAATGTTGTTTTTTTTATTGAAATTTTGATTTATAGGATATATAGGAAAGTAGGGGTACATATGTGAAGGAAAGGAAAATACTTCTTATTTCCATATTTTTGTTTCATAATTTCCCGTGTTTTAACGGGTAAAATTTATTGCTTATTGCCTGTCCCCATATGATCAGTTAAGAGTGCTTCGTTTTTGTTATGTGCATTACAAACAAATTTTCGGGAAGAAGAGAATGAAAATGAAATAACCATGGTTGTATTACAAACACCAAAGTATAGGAATAAGTTAAGTTTTAGTGGTGAAATCATATTCAAATTATGAAATTTCAATTTCCATTCACTTCTGTTTACAGTCCATCTGATTTGCGATATAACAAATATATCATTCATTTTTTTCAAGCACCTTTAACTTTACTTAGATGAAAAACAAATATGACGAGTTTGATTAAAACGTTTTGAGTACGTTTTGAGTACGATTTATTATTACATACATTTATAATGAATTAAAGAAGGCAAATGTCACTTGGACTATTTATAACGCCATATGGGTCACGTGACCCTAAAATGTAAATACTGCATAGCAGCTTACAAAATCAGTATTTAACACACTTTTATAGATTTCTCGCAAAAAGTATGTTTGTGGTTTCACTTATGAAAATGGACAAAATAAGAAAGGTTTTGGAAAAAGTAAAATTTTCTTTGTGGTTCACCTTTAACGAAAATATTTCATAATAATCAATCCATATTCAGTATGAGCACCTGTGCATATTTCAATTACAAAAAGAGATATAAAGGGCGAAAAATCAGAAAATATTGTTCAAGGCAATAAGCTGTTTTTGTAGTTTATGTATTTCGGCAAAGAATAAGCATAATTGTATTACTGTTGCTGTATGCAAATGCCGTACTCATTTCCTTTTTTATAAACAAATTGGATATTCTTAACACAAAACTTTGCAATTACACATAACAAAATAGATCATCCGGCATGAGTAAACAAAGCGTTTCATATATCCTTTATGAGAAGAATATCAAGACAGTTTTTTAAACAACAAATTTAAATCAAGTGTTGGTGATTACAAATGCAAGCAATTTGATACTATTTAACTTGAGGGCCTTAAGACAGACAAACATATACATTTAAATACATATTTTGATATGTTATTAAAACAGTAACCTTTAAGCCAAGCAAACCAATTACCGTATATGATACTCGAATTCAGATCAGCAATATGTTCTATGCATACTTTTAAACAACTAGATATTGTCTAAAATATCACATGCTCTCTAGGCTTATGCTTCCATGTTATCATGAAATGTTTGTCTGTTAAAGCTATTAATTTTTAACATACATTTGGCCATAACTATTGTCATCCACAAATACTTAAAGATTGCAATCTAACTTAAAGCGCAGTTTTAACTTGCTTTGAATTGACAGATAACCATTGTAAATAATTTTATTTTGTTATGTATTTCAATATCATAAGTAAGAAATAAAAAAAATACAATTTGAAGAGGACTATATACACTAATATATGCCGCTGCAAAAGCGCAAATGTTATTTACATCTGCCTATCTCTGGAAACTTTTCAAAATGAATCGTTTCGTCATTTACCCATTTCGGTTCAAAAATAGATATTGTCAATGGGCACAAATAAGTAACAGGTGAACAACAAAGACAATTTTACTTTTCTAAAAAAACTTACTTTTCCGTCCATTTTAATCAAATATATAATGAACATTATCATCTTATGTCAAATAAATCCCTAAAAGTATGCTGAATTTAAGAAAGAGGTATATCACATCTATACAGGAATATACTATGCATACGCGGCAAGTGTCCATCAGCAAGTGTTCAATTAAATGTTTTACATTGGTAATTTTTGGGAACATTGTACTCGTGTACATGAGTACATTGTACTCTTTTTGGGAATTACTTGGAAATAGAACTATTTTTTTTGTTGTAATCTGGTAAAAGGGGAAATGTAGCGTTGCTTTAGATTTGGCATTTCATGTATTTGTATTAAGGTAAAGGGTGAATAAAATGAAACATCTGGAAATTCATCTGGTCATAATCAATACCAAGAGTATGTCTTTTTTCAAAACAACATGGCACCTTTCATGCAGTATAATGAATCTTGCACTTTCGAGAATAACTAACGAGGGTGTTGTCACATGATGTCTTGCCGTAGATAAACTTAACGCTTTCCTTTGCTTTCTTAATCCCAGGACTTAAATCCAAAAGAAGTGTATCTGATGAACAGGATCGAGAATTACTTGTCAATTCAAGACAATTGATTTCTAGCAAAGAGCTTCTGATAGAACACCAAACTATTTCAAATTCAAGCAAGCCAATACATCTGAAACAATGCAAGCCATACGGTTTTATGGTCGCTTTTTCTTATAACTTAAATAACTTTCCTTTTTTTTCAACAATTATATGCAGGAAGCTTTATAAATGATTTTAATCATTTTCAACAAATTATCATTAGAGCTTAGCGGCTGTATAAAAGTTCACTCTTTTTTTATATCCAAACACATTAAACAAAATACAATATTCAAGACCACGATTTATTATATAACCCATTATAACCCTTTTTCTCGTTTACCTATATACACAGCAGGAGTTCACTGTTAAATGCAATGTTGTTGTATTGTGATTTCCCTTAAACTGTGCATCGTATCCCTAATTGAGGCTCGTGATTTTTTGACTGGTGATAAACCGTTGTGATTATACTAACTATATACCTATCAAATATATTACATGTATTTGTAACCATTTCAGGGATATTTTCATACGCTTTCACAGAAAGGTTTTTGTGCCTTATACGAACGAAGATCAATGAATTACTTACTCATTCCAAGACTGGTGTAATCGTTGCCGGACCTTGGCAGAGGCAATCATGTTGTGATATGCCTTTGCGCATGTTCTATCCTAGGATAAAAATGAGCCAATATACTTTTATTTTGCTTCTTTTGTAGCGTGGCTACATTAGTGATGACAATGTTGACAAGGATCTTTAACAAACCTCAGTCTGTTAGGGAATCTGCAGGTCCCTGACTGTACCTTGATATGGTATCTGACATCCGCATATCATAGATGTCAGGCAAGTTGCAGGCTGGCCCAGGGCTGCCAAAGTAATGCAGGGTATATATGTTAACATTTCCGCCTTCATAGTTGCATGTACATGTACCTATCCAGAAATTATTTCCAAAATCTGGCCCCAAATATCCCGTATAATAGGCGAAGGCTGGAATTCTTGAAGCTAAAGGAATGTATCTACATGATCAACAATAAGAGCGAAAGGTCTTTCTAAAATCGGAGATACAAGTGTTAAATACATTTTCATCATTAATAGCAGCAATTGTGCATTTATTTAACTTTTATTTTACATGTAAAAACGATCAATGATAACTAAATATATATTTTTGATTGAGTAATACACTTTATATTTAAACATATTTAAGATATAAAATCATATCTTATCGCAAGATCCTATTTAAAAAAATGTGCTAATAGTCAATAGTTAAAATATAATTTCACTGAATATATACATTAGAATTAACCCTGTTTATCACTGGTTGTCAAAGCACACTATTGGTATTGAAAGGAGTATAACATAAATCCAATAAAACCTGTATTTAGGATTCTAGGTTTATAAACATATATCATTATTACCTGAACACAGATCAATTAGACATATGTTTTTTTCCCCAACAATTAGGCACAGTTTATCGTATAACATGTAGTGTGGCAGAAAACAATTCTTACAAGTTTTTTAATTAGATTTTAAGAGACAAAGTAATAAAACAATGGAGAAATATTCTTTTCAATAAAATGCATTGACTGCAAATAAGTAAATATCCTACAACCATTTCTTTTCCAGAACGTATATCTTCCAAAACCTGAAATGTTTCAATATTAATAAAATATAAGACTTTTTAATATTTTAAATTATTGGCTAGTCCTTAACAAAAACTGTAAATTTTCATAATTTTCAGAAGATATAGTTCCTTTGTATATAAGGGATATTTTGTCAACATAATTGGATTACACTACATTAAATTCACCTAATAAAGCTATCTTACTGTAATATTTATGACCTTACGAATTTCCGCTACCACCTTGAATGAAATAAATATACCGTTAGAGTTAGTAATAATGTTTAAACCTCAGGTAGTAATGTGTAACTGGTCCATGAGCAATTCTATTTAAGAAATATATTTAAAGGATCTATTATTTTTCTAAAATTATAACATTTAGATGGCAAGGAATTATAAAGCGGTGAACAAGAATAATATTTTTCTTTCGACAAAGAAACAAACATGATTCTAATTCTCCGGAAATGTTATGACAATTGGATAACATTTTAATAAATAAATTGAATTATCTTACTGCCATGCATATGACCGTGAATGTGTCCGTTTCCACTTTTAATGTGGTTGATAATATATATTTCTAGCATTAGACTTAGTCATATTTCAGAACATTATGCTAATGCACAATTTCTTCACGATTGATAAAAAAGCAGCCCATTTGTAATGAAGATTCTTTCTCTTCCTTTACAAATTAAATCAATATCTAGACTACCAGGGATCCATAAAACATGGTGATTTATCTTTTTAGTTTATATAAATAGTATATCAGTCATTATATAAAAATCAATTAATAAACTTGTTCTGTAGAAATTTACTATTATTTTTGGAAAACTATTATGAAATAGTAGTTTACTGTAATGAATTGGATGACATTACATTGGTTTCATTTAAATGAAATTATCTTACTTCCATGTATATGACTATGTGATTGGCCGCTGCCACCTGAGAAGAAGATAATTCCACCCATCAAACACAACTTATATACTTACGCGTCCTTTTTAAATTTTGTTCTTGTACATCTGATATTTTCACAATGCCATTGTAAGGTAAAGTCCAATTTAACCAGTGCTCAACATTAAAATATAACCTCTATCACGCAAAACGGTATCAATACGTGATTGAGGTTAACATTTATTTATAAATTTGATTATACAAATAGTTTAATAATTGCTAGAATATCAAATGCAAGATCCTTTTTACTGTTCAGTAGATGACACCCCCCCCCCCCTAAAACACGGGGTACATTAATGTCCAATAATTATTACCGTAATCACTTTAAGTTTTAGGACAGAAAAAATAAATATATTTTGTCCAAAAACTTAGCGTCGTAAAAAACATATTTTGCAAAAAGTGTCCAAAAACATTTCTTTTTCCGTAAGTCAAGTGATACAGTCAATTTTGAATGTGCGTTAATAAACATCATACACATACCTATTAATCCATATATATATATATACAGATACCATCAATGTGCCCACCGATGACATCCTGGCTTCAACAGATACCATCAATGTGCCCACAGATGCCATTCTGGCTTCTACAGATACCATCAATCTCTCCATCTCTCCACAGATGATGCCATCCTAGCTTCAACAGACATCAATATGCCCACGGATGCCATCCTGGCTTCAACAGACACCAATGTGCCCACGGATGTCATCCTGGCTTCAACAGATACCATCAATGTCTCCACAGACGCCACCTGGCTTCAACAGATACCATCTATTCTCCACTTTCCCACTTTTCAAAACATCTAACTGCAGTCTGTCCAAGTGACTACAGATGCCCCAGATACTTTCAACATTAACATACATGCCTCACACATGTCTAGATATTTTGCAAACAAAGTTAACATTTGCTCAGAGGAAAATTACTATGAATATGACCTGGATGACAGATTTTTAGACCTGTCAAAAGTATCAGAATCTTCTTCAAAGGGTTTCGCTGCACTGCAAATAATTTCTTCTATATAGTCAGGGTCTTAAAAACTGCCATCCAGGTCATATTCATAGTAATTTTCCTCTCTAAATTTAAACGAAAATCTTCTAATGATGATATGCGCGGGAAAAACAAAAGACAAAATACCTTAAAGAAAGAAGATGCAGATTATAACAATGCTTCAGATTCCAGTGAAAGTATGATAATTCCTGATTTTGGAAGGATTCTTTCAGATTGTTCTAACAAAAAATCTGATGTAAGGAAGACAGCTTTGAAAAAGGTAAACACTTTTGGTTTGTTACCAAAGAAAGAGAAAAAAGTGGATGTAAAAACATTTATGATAAAGTGAATTATTGCACTTATTTTAGCAAAGCAATTCAAAGTAAAAGTTCATGCCATCTCATTATTGTGCATAAAGGAGAGACAATAGTGAATGAGAAAATGACTTTAGCCAAACAAAGTCAGGAGCGAAAAGTGAAATTACAAAGTTTGGTTAATGAGGGCAATTTCAAGCACAATATAAAGGTATTGCAAAAGAAGGATGGTTTTCTAATTGTTGGAAGACGAGAGGCAAAAGAAAGGTAATTCAAAGAAGGGGACTACTGTCCTTGAAACTTTTGTAAGAAATTCATACAAAAGGAGACACTCTAGATGCACAACAGAAACTGTTCAGTTAAAAAGTTTAATAGCCAGTCAGCGCTTAAGGCAAATGAAGATAGGTCCAATGCTCTCAGACTTTCACGGCAACTTCTGACCAGCGCTGTAATTGATGAAGCTTAGCCAGGAACAGTCGCATTCAACCAGATGAAATAACAGAACAAGTCAAAAATGATAAACTTATCAGAGGTACGCAGCTTTAAAGGTTGTGGCTCTTGGAAGAGAGCAAGACAAAAAAAAAAAAAATATTCACAGGGTGACTCAATCTTGTAGGACACTGGCACGCCTGGTCATCAAATGTAGAGAAAAAGTTGATGCCATCACTGATCTTAATACTCTGATTTCACCAAGCAAGTTTGACTTGGTTGTGAGCTCAACAAAGTCTCTGTGCAGTGACAACAAGAAAGCAGCTCCGTCTCTTTGAAAACTCATTGAGAACAACCTTTCTCACGTTATTGAAGTAAAAAAGAGTGTCTTGGAGGGGACGAAAAAGGTCTGCAGGAAGCAGAGAAATTTCAAAGACTCTTCACATCTGGGTGAAATTACCGAGTGAACTCTGTTTTCATGAAGATGACCAAAACCATCAAACGGCAGCAAACAAAAACAATACCACTCACAGAGGACTTACAAAAGATCAATTAGCAAATCAACATAGGAATAGTAAAATCATCAGCATGTCTAAAAGAATCCCCGACCTCAAAGACTTGGACAAGACTTGCAAAACTTACTCTATGTAGACTCATTTTGTTTAATAAACGACGTAGGGCAGAAGTCAAAGATTTGAATTTTTTTGACCTGTTGCGACCCAATTGGCAAAAGGAGCAGAGGTGAGACTTTGATATGGCACTGTCTGTATCTGACAGGATGCTTGCAGTAAGGTGAGCTATTGTGAAAGCAATATTTATTTCTTTAGCTGAAACATTTTTTTACATTTTGATCCAACCATTTAAAATACTGTTAACACCTCAAATACAAGCTTATCTGTCCATCTGTTCACACTGTCATTTCCAAACAATAACTATCATTCTTAATGATGAAGGAAAGATCTTAAATCAGTTAGTCCATATTTTCATAACGTTTTTTTTTTATCCACCTGTCTCTAGACCTAATCATTTTGACACCATAACTAAATTTTCATTCCAATATAGCTAAAAGGTTGCCACTTTAAACTTAGTCTACCTGAACCTTAAGGATGATATTTACTTTTTGTGGATCTGAAAAGGTGAAGATCATCGACTACAGAATAATTTGCTTTATTGTTGATGAAATCTTTGCCACCGTCTCTGTGATGATCCCTATTGATTTTGATATCATTCATCTAGATATCATCTGCCTGTCAATTAATCCATTTACACAATCCTTTTCAGACATAACTTCCTTTTCATAGCAACATTGTTGCACCACAACACTCCAAGACAAAAATTGTACAAATTGTACTGAGAATGATATACCTGTATGTTGATTTGGGACTGACAGTATTTTTTTTCTCAAAACTAGTCGAACTAGTTTGAATGAATTAAATGGAGATGATTTCTTTATTGCCTATGACAATTACCTGTCATAAGAAAACACAATTGATTTTAGTGTTAAAGGTCCTGTTCGGCAGTTTAATATTTGCCCATAGAAAATAGCAAAATGTATTTTAACACTTTTCTAACAGTCTTTAGTGATAAAACCCTTAACATTTAGCAATCCTTTAGAGAAAAACAAACCTTGGTTTTATTGAACAACTAATATACGTTTTGCACTGTGGTAATTCAGTGATTAAGTTCTGGTTTCCCATTCATGATGTCCCTTGTTCGAATCCCAGTGGCTGTCAATTTTGAAAGTTGGTTGTGGTCGTCCCCGGTGGCTGAGTGGTTAGAGCGTCCGCCTCGGGAGCAGGAGGTCATGGATTAGATCCCCGGCTGTGACATACCAAAGTCTTTAAAAATGGTAATTTTATAGCTCCCAGATTGGCGCTCAGCATATATAAAGAGTAGTTCCGGGACTGGTTGGCCAGGTGTCAGGATAATGTGATTGGGTGTGGTATCATGCCACATGTCTACAGTGTGATACTGCAGTGTGACAGCACTATATTTGTCTCAAGTAGACAAAATCTCTAATCGACTGAAATACTGTCGGTGGGATGTTAAACCCAACAAAGAATTAAACAATATTTAAATTGGCAATTGTGCCCATGAGATTTTATCACACTTATTTTGCAAATATAAGGATAATCTTATAGGAATGTGACAATGAAAATAATAGAACAAAAGTGAAGTCCATCAGCTGGACAGGATCTTTAAAATGACAAACTAATGAAATCAGATCATGGTTGTTGAGAATACATCTTTATGAAATGCACTAGTGCACTAGAAAATCATATTAGCTCTTTAAGAGTGTTTAAGTATAAAATCAGATTAAACTGATACTAAGTGGATCCAATAGTTTAAATATATATCATTAATATGATTTGAATATATATATTTTCAGACACATGCACTGAAATTTGTGCAGGGCTTGCAATAGAGTAGGCGAGTCAAAAAAACCATTTTTGGTATGTTTACAGACAATATTAATCATGAAATATATATAAAGTGTAAAAGAGGGGTCTTTGTTTTGGAAAAATATGGAATTTTATGTTTGTGATGTGTGTAACTTCAAAAAAAAATTTATTTCAGGCTTTAAGCTTCAGGGATATATCATTTAGGATATGAACTTGTACACCTGTGTATTTTCATTGAATCACCAATGAAGTTGAGCTAGGGCCTTTGTTTAGGAAAAATATGATTTTTTTTTTTAATTTTTGACACGCATAACTCCAAAAGTATTTATGTTACAAAATTGAAACTTGATAGATATATTATTCAGGGCATCAACTTGTGCATCTGGTTATTTTTATCTAGTCATAATTGGCCAAATTTCACTTAGATAGGCCCTTATTTTTTCTCTGGGGAACACTGATTCCACTGAATGCGCAGCACTGAAAAATAACAAAGCCATGGGACAAAGCAACAGGTGGGGGCATCTGTGTCCTGTGGACACATGTCTTGTGTCAAGCTTCACCTTCTAGTTATTTGATTTTTGTTGTTTCTAAAGTCTAAGGTACTACAAGGAACCTTACAAAAATAACACACGTACATGTATTTAAAGAAAGGAAATTTCATAGCACATTATTTTAGGATATATGCAGTCTTTAATTAAGACTTATTTATTACCAATTTTCAGATATTGACAATGACTGAAAATGATTTGGAGGCCCTTGCGCGGCACCTGGGGCATGATCTACAGACACATCAACAAAACTACCGTCTTTTAAGGGAGCTAAAAGTTGTAAGTGCCATCAAAACTCATTTGAGTTTTTCTTCGCCCTGGGCATAAGTGCTTGAGGGGATGTAGTTTGATTGTTGGGTGTCTGTCTTCAATAGGAGTCACAACTATGAACCATTAAAGTTGGTGAGAGCCATGCTTGTCTCAAAAAAGTCTCAGATTAGTTGAGACTGGGTCATGAGGGGTCAGAAGAAACTGGGTCCCTAGTCTCAGACCCTAGATCCGATTGTTGAAAAACACTGTTGTGAACACTGAAATCTTGGATGATTTCCAAATTGGTTTATGTTGGGCCCAAAACTAGGTTAATTACATATAGCAGGGCCGGCAAAATCAATTGCCCGACTCATACATTAGTGGGTCCGGGCAAGTAAAATTTTACATTTACGTTTTGTATCTCGGTCTTCTCACGCATTTGGTAAACAGTTATAGCAGTTAGGTAAAACTATCAGGTTGATTAAACTCAATATATTCAAATACTATCCATTTTTACTGGTATTTAATCATCATTATTATTATATAAACACAAGTATACCTGTACTAAATATCCCGTAAGGTGCCGTAGATTAGACACTTTTAATTGTTTAATACCGATGCAGTAATCTTTTTTTGACAGCCAGTTTGAGGTAAGCTTGCACATAAGTAGTGGTTAATTTGGTAAATAAAGTTAAATGTAATGTCTGATATAATACTTTTTAAATATAAGCACTCCTTACCTCATTCTGAAGATTTTAGGAAAGATTTGCACTTCACTTCTAGTAATACTTTCACAGCCCACTGGTTTAGTGTTAGAGATTGAATGTTCAATAATACAAAGATATGTTCAATTATACAATATTATTAGTAATAATACAATGTTACAAGTAAAAGACCGTCCCCGGTGGCCGAGTGGTTAAAGCGTCCGCCTCAGGAGCGGGAGGTCGTGGGTTCGATCCCCGGCCGCGACATACCAAAGTCGTAAAAAATGGTACTATTATAGCTCCCTTGCTTGGCGCTCAGCATATAAGTGTAGTTGCAGGACTGGTTGGCCCGGTGTCGGGATAATGTGACTGGGTGTGGTATCATGCCACATGTCTACGGCGTGATACTGCAGTGTGGCAGCACTATATATGTCTCAAGTAGACATCGTCTCTAAATGACTGAAATACTGTCGGTGGGACGTTAAACCCATCAAACAAACAATCAAGTAGAAGAAAACACAGTAGTTTCTCTGTTATTTATATACCAACAGTAAAAATGGCAGAAAATACTTACAAGTAAATTTTCTAAGTTACTTGTCCGTGGGCAAGTAAATTTTTTGAGATTTTGCCAGCCCTGTATAGTTCTAGAGGCCACAAATATAGTATCTTAATGCAAATTAGTGAGAAATTTTGTTTACATGAAATCTTAGGCCAGATCAACACAGGGTCACATTGGCGATCCAACATCAGAAATACAAATGGGTTTGGGCGCTGCCGTGTCAGGCCTGCTGGCGTGTCGTTCGGTGTGCAAACCTTAAAAAATTGCATACAGGGTGGGCGTATGAGGGTGCCCGGCATGAGAGACCCGTCTCGAAACGCCAGTTTTCTATAAAAAAAATAAATACTTGAGTACTGGCCTTTATTTGGTTAAGCATTACCCCATGTTTAAATGTTAAATAATTTTAGGAACTCAGATCAAACTAACCTATGCAATTATAATGTTCATGATAACTTGCTATGACGTTGTTTTTGTTTTTTGTTTTTTGTTTTTTTCCATTTTCAGGTGTCACAACTTCTCATGGCAGTTGACAGTGGATGCGTAAATCAGTGGAAGAAGAAAAATTTGTCAGACATTACTATAGACGGTATGGAGAATGTTTTAAGCTCACCTGAACATGCTCAAGGGGAGCTATTCTGATTGCCTTTTAGTCGTGCGTCTTCATTTTTGGTATGCATATACATCTTGAAAAGCCCTATCCAGACATGTATACCAATATGTTTCACCTATCTCGGGCCTCCATGGCTGAGAGGGGAAAGTCGTTAAATTTAACACTGACTCAGCCCCTCACTTCCGGCAGGTTCATTCGGATTGCCATCCAGCTGGTTTTCAGTGTGTTGGTGGTTCTAATTGGATGCCTCGGTGCATTCGGGGTCTTCCTTTACCTTTAATTAGGTGGATGTCTCTATATGACTGAAATACTGTCGCTGCGATTGGAACCCAGGAATCATAAATCAACCTATTGACCTTAATTTTCATATTTGACCTCATTTTTTGTGTCACCTGCTGTAAGCAGAGGTGACACATAGGGACCCCTTTCTGTCGTCTGTCTGTCCATCTGTCTGTTGGTCACACTTTTTCCGTCACACTTCAGCAGGTGACATATGTGTTCCAGAGAACACTCTTGTCTAAAGCCTAGGAAAACTTTAAAATCGCTGTGATATTTCAGCCATTAACAGCAGGGTTCTTATGTTTTACATACAATTTTGTCTTGGCAAGGCCTTTCCATCAAGTTTACATTTTTTGACATTTGAACTTTGAATTTTCACCAAATTTTAATAACTTTATCTCAACACTTTAACGTTGGGGTTCTTCATTAATATCCAACATAAAACCTCAATTTTTGGTATGCATATTCATCCTGACAAGCCCTATTCAGACAAACCAAAAAATATTTCATCTGGTGACCTTGACCGTTGACCTTGTTTAACTGTAATTTGAGAATAAAATTTAAATCTCAATAATTTTGAAACCCTTGGAAGCAGGGTTTTCATATTTCACATGTGAATACCTATTGGCAAGGCATTTCCATCAATGTTAAACATTATGACATGTGACCTTTGAAATTTACTTAATTAAAAAAACCTTAAAATTGGCATGTTTTTAAGGCCATAAAGTCTATATATTTTAACATGCAAATTTTAATCTAAGTATGCTTGTTCATCTTGACAAGTCCTATCCAGATATACCAAAGAAGTTCACCTGCTGACATTTTTTTAAAGTATTTGAAAAACTTTAAAATCTTTTGTTATTTTTGAACTGTTCCCAATAGGTCCTCATACTTCACATAAGAATTAATTGTGGCAATGCATTTCATCAGCTTTACACTTTTTTGTGACCTTGACCTTTGAACTTTGGCCTTATTTTGAAAATAAAATAAACTGACCTGTTTATTGTTCGACATTTACTCACCTTTTCTTCTAAATACAGTAGAACCTCGATAAATCGAAGTCTTTGGGACCAAGCTGAAAACTTCGAAATAACGATTATTCGGATTAAAAATCCGATGGAAATTTCAGTTTGTGAGCGTGCATGTCTGCGTTTTCATTACCGGTGCATATTGTGGAAATCGTTATGCCGTGAAAACCATCTATTAGGTGTACGTATATATTGTTTGCAAGTTATGAAAAGTAATGAAAATATATCATGATCTACATAATAATTCTACCATGTCAAACAATGACACATATTTTTACCGTCGATCTGCTGCTTCAGGTAGCGTCGCATGCCGTTGACGAACGCGATGATATGAACGTACTAAAGATCTGACACCTGCGTTTATCTGCTGGCACGTGCATATTATGCAACCTGTCAGACATCGATTAGCAACAATCAACATTTCCGGTGGGACACATGTTGCCAAACCCAATCTCAAAAAAAGTGTGAAAACCTTGCCTGAGCCATCACTCCAGGTGCCTCCGCAAAATGAACTTGGTTACTGACCCGGATACGGTTGCTAATAAGGACGATAATTAGTTCACGAAGATTTATGAAATTCGACTTCGAAATGATGACCCTATAGGGGTTGCCTAATAAATCATACTCTATATAGAAAACTTCATAATTCTTACTATGGTCAGAATTAAATTTCATTAAGCAAGCACAAATGGTCATCTCCTGAATGTCTAACATGATTTCTAGAATAAGTTGGTCGCCTCAAAAATGAGGCCCCTATAGACCCTTCTTAATATTATCTCATGCATATTCAGTAAGGTAACCAGAACGAGGTTTAGATGGGTCAGTCCAGACTCAGTTGTAAACAAACTCAGCAGCTTACACTGATAGAGACGTCAGTGGTGTACATATTTACACAGGTTTAAGCTTTTTGAGGCCTAGAAAATTATTAAATAACTTACATTTTCATCATAGAAGTAGTCCTTGAACAAAAAAATCCAAGTTTTACAGTGAAGACTTTCTACATTAAGACAGTTTCCATTCATCCACTATTTAAATCACAGAATACCTAATAAGCCCAGCCATGTATATTTCAAAAGCACACAACCTGCTGACCAGATGTAAACACATGGTTAAACTAATTCTCAACACCTACAATAAAGCCATTAAGCTTACATTCCATTGTAGATAAGATAACCTTTTAGACAATAACATATAAATTACCAGCTTCTTTTGGGCACCTAGCTAACAGTATCCCAAATGTCTGTTTCAGTTCATGATAATACTGATGTATGCAGCAAATGCCACAAATCTCAAAGAAAGAATATAACTTCACATACTTAAATGTTTAAGCCATTTTAATCAAGAATGGAATTAAATCACACATTTCTTTGTAATATAATATTTAATTTAAAGACTATGACATACGTTTTCCTCATTTTCTCGAGACTCGAACAGAAACCCCCAAAACCAATTAACTGTTATATTAACAAAAATTATGGGTGAAATAAACTTTTATAAGATATATTTTCAGTGGATAGCATAAATATTTAGTTCAGTTGTATGAAAGTTTGTTTTTTCTCTTCAGGCAGCTTGAAGTTTAAAGTAATCTGTATAAATGTAAAATAAATCATTATTTCATTTCATATAATACTAGTTGCAAAATGTGACTGTCAAATTAGGTAAATGTGTATGTTGCAAGCATATTACGGGCTTACTCTTAACAGATTGTTGGGTTAAAAATAATAGGTTCAGAGGATATTAATACATCTTTACACTATATTTAAGAGGCAAGGAACCTCAGGACCTTGATGTTTGTGGTTATTCGAGCCGTAACCCAGCCATAGAATCCAGATCCATTCATTCCAGGTTATATACTAGTAACCTGGCCAGTGAGAGACCAGGTCAAGTATAAAACATAGTCACAACTAGCTAGCTCCCACCAAGTCTTGACTAGCTTTAAATGACTCCATTTTAAATTTCCAACAAACGTTGCATAAAAATAGTATTTTAAGCAGAAGGTGTGTGTTTTCCTGGCCTGCCTATAAGAAATTGCAGTTCAACCTGTATTAGCAGCCACCTGTACTAAGACCAATTTCATTAAGCAGTCAATTTAAATGTATTACCAAACTGTAGCATTTTATCTTTTATTTGTACTTTATTTAGAGGTCACCTCTGTTAAGTGGCGACTTTCTCTTATTCCCTTGACTGACCATTTAAGACAGGTTTGACTGTACATGATTCACAAATATAAGTCAGTTAATTTCGGACTCAGATAATATTATCTTAATATATCTGAGATAAAGAAATTTGAAGAAATAATAATAAAACAACAACAACAACCAAAAAACTGGTCAGCTCAAGCACAAAGTCAGGAAGCACAGACATACAGCATCTAACATGGGTAAGATAGCTAAATGCTGAAAGATTGTGATTATCTCTACCTGCAACTAAAGAATTAAAGACAAAAAAACTGATGCCAGTTAATGGGAATTAGTTTTTGAACGCAACGCTTATGCTTCTATAGAAGGAAATTCTTGGCATATGTATCCTTGTGGAATTGTTGGCAGTTCTGGTGTCCCTACATTGCATAAAACCATAACCATAAGGTATATATATCACCAAGAAATCGGCCATTTGGACTTCTTGAATTCTCAAGGGTCATGGAACTATCTTTGAAGACTTCAAAATAAAGAAACACTAAATTTTACTGCATCAAGTCTTAACACTGTTGCTAAAGTTATTCTTATTAGAAAAGCTTTCTTTCAATAGAGTTTTTGTAATTTTATAAAATGCAAGTTGTACATAGCTTTCCATATATTGTTTATTTGATTTTAATTCTGGTCTTTTTTCAGTGTATGAACCGGAGAATTTTGTAATACATCTGACATACACTCGGTATAAAAAGATAAACGTTATATATGTAACTTCAAGCATGTGATATAATGCCTAATAATTGTTTAAATGTACATACACTTTTGTTATTTAAATATAAAATTAAGAACCTAAGACCAGGGAAGATGGTTGTTGTGTTTTTATTTCTGTACAATCAACCAATACCCTTGTTCTTAAACATAGTGATTTAAACTCAGTTACAGTGTCTCTTGATAGACAGATAGGAATGTGATGAGAGGTTAATTATCTGCATCATATTTTCCATTAGAATTACAAACTGGAACACTGCAATGATAATGAGAAATTTATTTCAACAGTTAACTTGTGGATGTGCTTCCACCAGTGGTCGCCATAACTATACAAGTGATATTATCAGCTGTACTGGTGTGTATACCTGACCCAACTAAACCTCGTTCTGAGAAAAGAATCTCTGGTATGCATAAATTTTGAGAAGGGACTATGGGGTCAGCTAGTTTCCTTACATACTCAGTATAGAAAATTGTCTGAAATTGAAATGATATAGCTGTATTATTGTATGGATAATGTATCTAGAATGACAAAGCTACAATAAAGTAACTTGTACAGACAATGTTTCTAAGGTGAGCGACTTCAGGGTCATTCTAACCCCCTTGTTTTATAATTTTGTCGGCATTATTTATGCTACATAATAAAATAATCCAAACATGTGATAATAAAGAGGGCCATGATGGCCCTTGATCGCTCACCTGAGTATAGGGTTACCCAAGGAACATCAGTGAAGGAGGTGATCCCTGCTAAGTTTTATCAAATTCCGTCAAGCAGTTTCACTATATGTATATATATAAGGCAAAATAGCCCCGACCCTGGCGGCCATATTTTTTATGGATCGGAATAATTTTAGCAACGTTTGTGGGGCTTCACCCAAGGATCATCCCTGCAAATATTTATTTAAATTTTGTCCAGCGTTTTCAGAGGAGATGTCGTTTAAAGATTTCACTACATACACAAGCAAATTAGCCCCGCACCTAGAGGCCTATTCAATATTCAAAGTATATTCAATATACATCTTAACTTTAAGATTTAACTAAGATTATAGATTTTCCCCTTAAATCTAAGATTTCAATAAGATTTATCTTAACATGTTAGATTTTCCTTAACTTTTAAGATAATAAATAAGATCCGTATGTTTTCACTTAGATTTAATCTTATGTTTAAGGAAACGCAGGTGCTGCCTTATATATTTCCTTAACTTTGCGAGTTCATAGAAACCTTTCAAATATCACCTGCTTTGACCTTTATTGCATCAATTTTTCCAATTCGATGCAACCTGTAATTAAAAATAAACGAAAGTAACCGGTGCTTTTGATATGGGGTCCGTATTATACCTAAAATCCTGATATAAACAGTGCCGAATGCGAACGCTGTGGAAACGCAAGTGAAACTGTTATAAAAACATTAAAAAACAAAGTAAAAGAACACTTTAAGCCTTTCTGATGTGTTTTGACGTACTTTTACTTATTAAGTGACAAGAAATATTTACTAAACCTGAAATGATAACGATAAACCTCAAAGTAAACAGAGTTACAGTTAAAGTGTCATGTAATTTCGCGGTTATGAAGTCGATTTGAAGATATCAACTTTCACGACGTGAACCACTCTACTGATCGTACGTGGACTAAAGAAGCATATCGTAAGTATACATATGATCCAATTCTTTCCTTAGAATGTGATTAATCACCAGTGGTATTTAAAATCTATGTTGTTTTTTTTACATTAATATCAAAGACTCAACAACACCCCACAGTCAAATTATTTCCCAAAAGGGGTCTTGTATATAATTGCTTATGAACAAAAAATAAGTAATGAGTCTGTGTTGAGAAATAAGTTTGATTCACAAACAGAGAATAACACAACATTCAAATTCATATTTATAATTTGTGTATTTTCATGGAAAATATATGTATGCAAATAATTTTGATTTGTTATTTACTCATCTATTTACTTTATATATATTCTTTATTATTACAGATAGTGCAAAGCAACTTCAAGGTGAGCACGTATCAACCAGGATCAGAGGACAAAATAGCCTAGATCAAATGCAATGATGAACTTTACTTTTATCTCATGCGCGGATCCAGAGGGGGGCCCGCCCCCCCCTGGAAATCCAAAAAAAAAGTTAACCATTTGATGTTTTTAAGAAGGCAATATCTTGGTCTGAATATAACAAACTATCTAAAATGGTTTCTGTTCTTTTATTTTCCCTAAACAGTCCCATTCCATTCATACGTACACGCATGGATATCATGTAGATTTCTATTCGCACAGTCTGTAATTAAGTTATAACTGTTCAAAATACTGTTTGAGGGCCGCTTAACCTAACAAAATCACTCCCATACGCCGAGCATGACGTCAGTACAGTTTGAAAATGATAACTGATGATTTAATTTAAAGGGACTGCGCTCCAGATTGATTCGCGGTGCATAAATTTATTTGGAAATCCTTGCTGTATTTGTTAAGAAGACATTGGAACTTAGCTAATGACCTACTTATAACTATAAAATGCACTGGAATTATTAGATTTTCATGTTTCTATCAGTAAAAATTTCAATGCGTTAGTCACAGGTTAGGATATTGGCTTTATGCATGTATATTTAACATTTTAAGCTCCGATAAACCCAACATCTATCGTGGCACAATCCCCGCCCGGTCAATTTTTTTCCTCTCTTTTTTAATCCCCAATTTTATTTTTATAGTCAAACTAAGATTTATCTTTAATTTTGAATAAAAATATTTTTTAGCTCAAATTTGGAGTGCAGCCCCTTTAAAATAGCGTAGTGTGTGATGTCATGAGGGTAAAATGACGTCATTGGGCTGTTCATCTTAATATTCTACATAACTCTAGACCAAGAGTTTAAAATGTGGTATACCGATTGCAAACGCATTGCAGATGAGCTGAACATTGAAGAAAAGGCCCCAAGAACTTGCGGTAGGCAAACAAAAAGATCAAACGATACTACTTCAACTCCTTCAGAATACTACAAGCTTACAGTTGCTATTCCGTTCTTGGACTATTTATCCAATGAACTTAACTCCAGATTTCAGAAAGATGATTATGCTGCTTATACTCTAGGTTGCTTAATTCCCGATCAAATGATGAATCTGTCAGAATCAGAAATGCAAAAACTTTCATCTGATTTATTCTTTTGGGAACGTGACTTACAAAGTTCATCTTCGAATGGTTTGCTATCGCAATTAGTAGAATGGAAGCGGGCATGTGGAAAATTGGTAGGCAAAGGAATCAAGCCAGATACCCTTTTTGATACGTACAAAATTACTGACGAAGATGTATTTCCGGATATAAAAACCCTCCTGCACATAGGATGTACACTTCCTATAAGTTCATGTGAGGCTGAGCGTTCATTTTCCGGACTTCGCCGTATTAAGAGCTACATGCGATGCACCATGAATGAGGACAGGTTGTCTTCTTTGGCTCTCATGCATCTGCATCACGCCAAACACATTGACACTAAGACAATCTGCCAAACGTTCATTGCTCAAAATAACAGGCGAATGTTTAAATCGAGTATTGTGGATTAGATGCCAAAGACTGGTCATCCATTCAGATTGATTGTAAAGAATATTAAAGTTACTTTAGTAGTTACTAGTTAATATCATAAGTACATAGTACAACATGTATTAAAAACACTTAAAATAAGAAGAAAAAAAAACAAACAAAAAACGGTTCTAAATGTGGAGGCCTCCTCGTGGCTAGAACTGGAAACGTTTAAACGGCTAACATTCACATCAATCGTTTTAATGTATTGATTATATGTATTGATATACATGTATTGCTAATTTCAATTTTTCGATCGCCCCCCCCCCCTTAGAAAAATGTCTAGATCCGCGCATGTATCTAATTAATCATGGATCAGTTAGAACTTTGAAACTTACAAAGCCTTCACTGACATTTGATCTAAATTTATTATATACCTATAAATTGTCTAGCTCTAAATCACACAAAACACAAGACGCAAATACAACTTAACAGATTGAAAATCCGTATTATGTCATTGTCTAATACATAATATGACGTCATTCTACACAAAATGACGTCATACTGCATAGACTACATGATCTGATGTAAATGAATTTTAAATAAGCAACTTTGAATTCATAAGCTCTCTATCAAATTGGATACATTTTTAATCTTTTTACTTCATCATTCCCAGTCATTAATAAGATTTATTAAGTGTCTAATTTATTTCACAAGCAAATGAGCCAAAACACTCAAAGAAAACAAATTGCTGTTGGAAAAAGATTTAAATTTATGATTTATATTTACTGTTGTATTAGGGTAAGAAATGTGTTTCAATATAGATTTATATTAAAGCAGCAGTACAAATATTGGTAAGTCATTTTTCATTTATGAATCACACATTACCCAGTGGTATAAACCAGTGTATATTTATAGATTGTTCTACATGTAATATTGTATAGTAAATGAAAAAGAAGATTTAAATTGTAATTAAATAATTATACTTATTTGAATAGCTATTTTAACTTTCCTTTCAAAAACTTAACAATCATTCGTATTAATTTTCATAACTTTGTGTTTTTTTGTTGTTTTTTTTGTTGTTGTTTTTTAAATAAAAAAATAAAAAGTATACACTCCAGCTATAACTGAAGTTCATTTTCATTTGTCTTTGTAAAAAAGTATTCTCATTGTTTATATCCTCATCTTTTAGGTACTGATGGAACGTCAGGTAGATTTAAACACACTGACCAATTTGGAAATCCTGGAAAGATACAGGTTTGACCAGGCAGGGATTGACTTCCTGGAAAATTTATTAAGACCCAGAATTTCTCCCAAGACCCAGAGGAAACATGCAGTTTCTGCAAGACATAAAGTCTTAATTACTTCGAGATATTTGGCGACTGGACCTATCCAGCTAAATGATGCTGATATACATGGGGTAAGTCAGCAAACGGTGTCCCGTATACTGACTGAAGTGATTGATGCATTATCCTGTCCAGAGATGGTCAATCACTTCATCAGATTTCCAATGGACAGGGTTGTTCTTCAGAGGAACATTGAACAATCTAGAGGTGTAGCGGGTTTCCCTAATGTGATTGGGGTGATTGATGGCACCCATGTCAAAATTGTAGCCCCAAGTCAGGATGAGGATGCCTATGTAACCAGAAAGGGGTATCATAGCATAAATACCCAACTGGTGTTTGATGGCTTTGATAATGTAATTGATGTCGTT
>CM037777.1:18713914-18763914 GCA_021229015.1 Solen grandis | reverse complement strand
TGTTTGGTGCAAAGCATATGTACAATGTAGTTCCAGGACTGGTTGGCCCGGTGTCAGGATAAGTAAGTAAGTAAGTAAGTAAGTAAGGAAGGAAGGAAGTAAATAAGGAAGGAAGGAATGAAGGAAGGATGTAAAGAAGGCAGTAATTAAACTGTTTATTAAAGTGACACGTGAAAAAGCAATCACAATAATCATCAACTATTATACACAATACGTTGTACACCCGGCTCAATGACCCTATAAGTCATACGCATATTATGAGCTATTCCTTGCCACATGCCCACGGCTTGTTACTGCAGTGTGGCACCACTAAATTTGTCTCATGCAGATATAGTTTCCAAATTACTGAAATACTGTTGGTGGGATGTTACAACCAACAAACAAACATAATTCAAGAAAATTTATAGCAAATTCATTCTCGAAGAAAAGAAAAAAAAGTATAATATACATGTAATTTAATCGCAACGAACCATGAACCTCTCCTCCTATGAAATCCACCAAACCGTTTAGGCGGAGTCGCGTTCACGAGAGTCTTGAGTTAAATTATCTCCTGTTGGAAAGGTCGACATGAAATATTGTTTTATGCATGTCTCGTGTACGAGCTACCAAGCTTGTGTACCAGTCTTAGTTATGTTTTTTTTTTCTGATAAACGAGGCCATGAAAAATATGGAACTCACACGAATCCACGGTGTTGAAGGTACACTTATTCAAAATGCTATTAAATGAATTAACTGTTTCCTTCGAAATATATCAAATGACTCAGGAAGAATCTTCGGATGGACAAGATGATCCTGTTTACCTTTATAACATAAAACTTTTCTTGCCGGGTAGGTACGTACTATGGATATGAAAAGTAACCAAAAGCGTGTTTTTTCGTTATTGTTTTCCCAAATAACGACAGATAACTGGTCAATACCTGAGTATATTAGTTTGGTGTTGGTATCGTACCATTTCCAGATCCCCTCAACTGCATCGTCTGTCAATCCAATCCACCTGCTTCCCCCTGTTGTCAGAAATCAACTAATCTGACAATCGGAACATTTCGGGTAATAAAGGTCAGATTTGGTACATCATTAATTTATTTTATTTACCTGCTAATGGTATCATGTGTTATCTTGTTGGCTCGATGTTATGAAAGACAAACAAAAATGTCGCTTTTAAAACCATCAAACAAACAAACAAAATTGTAGATCGGTTTTGGTAAACCCAACCAAACAAGCCAAAATAAATGACGCACCCTTTATGTAAGACAAGTTTTAGCCTACCAAAAGTTCCTTCCAGGGCATTTCTAAACTATGAAGTATGAAGTGAAAGCTGTTTTTCAGCATTTGCATATGGAAGGGATAACCTTAGAGTACGAAAAGGACAAACTGTATTGGTGATTGAACATTTCTCTCCAAGTCAAACCTTTCTTAAGTTCATCTTTTTTCTTTAAATCATGGTAGCACAGGAAATGAAGCAAGAAATTCAAGGACTTAAATAGGGCTAAGTTTAATTTAGGCTGACATCGTATTTTCTTCAACGGGACAACACGAAGCCGTAATTTAAACCTACGCGCACCTGCTAGACTGACTAAAATGGCCGATAAAATGGCGGACATCACGTGAAATAAAATGGCGGATAAATGGCGGTTTCTGCTACACGTCACTTCCGATTGGATCCCGTCTCATCGTAGGTATCATGAGGCAAATCAGATACTAAGCGGGATAACATCTCCGCAGGAAGCGAATCTGAAACGGTCAAGTCGAAATGTATGACTATAGATGTTCCTTCCCATGGGAAGGAACAACAACTCGCTGGCAAGAAACGCATCTTCAGAGTGACTGTTAATATGTACCAGGTGTGTATCATGCTGTCTGCAGAAATGCTGAAAGAAAAAAAAAACTATTGATTTTTCTATCATGATATATAAAACATAAAGTTTTCTTCAACTGCTAATTAGGTTATAATCCAAGATATAGTATTAAGGTTTTAGAACAGAGAGAGAGAGAGAGAGAGAGACAGAGACAGATGTTGGGGTGGCGAAGAGGAAAGCAAAATAAGAAATAATTACGAACTGCTTTTAAAAAACACACACCAAAAAACCCCTTTCACTTCAAAACGAATAACTGCTCATATATACGTCTAGTATAAAAGTGTTTTAATACTGAACATTTTATCAGAACTGTTAAAAGACGTGTAGGCATTATTCTATTTTATACCATGGATGTTGCATTACCTCAGCTTCGTAAAAATTAAGAAGCGTATGACCAAATAAGTTGCATGAGTTTTCGTATCGCAGGTAGCCGTCGGGACAGGGGATTACTCCAGCATCTGTTGTAAGACAGAGACACAATGATAATATAACATCGCATATATACATACTTTTTCACCGATTAAAGTACGTGATGAATTAACGCTTTGAATAATCATAAATAACATACAGGTCTGTATATCAATTCTGGTTTGACTATGAGTTAAGCTCAAATGCATGTTACACATACTTGATGAGACAGACAGAGAGAGAGACTATTGAATATGATTAATATTTTGGAAGTAACACGCAGTATCACACGATAATACGCACCGGAATATCCGTAAAGAATAAAAATAGACACAAGTGCTAAATACATTTTACGTTTCAGCTTTGGCTGCCTAGTGGCAATTTGTGAAACCCTCTGATAAGTCATAGTTTGCTATATTTAATTGCAGAGGTCACTATATCTAATACACGTCTGTACTAAAACTGATAGAAATTAGGACTGTAGCTTGAAATAAACTCTTTTCGTCGGCAAACAGTGTTACTGAGATACAAATCTATTTAAGACTTTCAAAACTTTACAATTTTAGCGTATGGCTTGAAATATTTCTATTTATATTCAGAGCAGATACATTTGTAAGTGATTCTTTTTATTGAACCAGACAAGAATTTTAAAGTTGACCTCGTATCAAAGTTATGTTGTAAAAATATATTGCATGTATTATTAATTTTGTTATTCAACGATGGAATATAGTTTGTTATGCTTTAATGATATGATACAGTACGGTATGTTATTGATATGGTATGCTATAAGTCGAGAGTACCTGGGTTATTCAGAATAAACCATTCGGTAGTTGTGTCATCTATTTTACTAAAAGAACGAGCCATTTTGTGTATGTCGGAGTTGACGCCGTCACGAGACATCATTATGCATACAGAGTATCACGGTTACCCAGTAACCATTTATTAGCTGTTTTATTTGTGTTTGAAATAAAAAAAATCACACAGTTTGCGAAAATTTATGGGGAATCCATCAAAATTGGATAAATCTAAAAATAACAACATTTTGGGAAACACCATATAGTTGTATCATCGTATTGTTAAAAACTATGTCTAATCATCAGGGGAAACCTTGACTAACCTTGCAGCCACGTTACAAGAGTGTTTGGTTTTGTGTCCCCATTTTAACTACACGGGTATTATTTTGTCATTTTTGAGAATGATTTCATTTATTTTTCGAGTTTATGTATGTATACGAATGCTCGGAAGGAAGACGCTCTAGTCTGTTCACGTATTCGAAGAGCATAAGGCACACGAAAAAGACAAAAACAAAAAAACATAGTATATGACTCTAGGCAAAAACAACTTCATGCCTGTGTGCAGTTTTAAGTGGGGTTTTTGACATCATTCGTACCCGATTCAATGTTAATATGTTAATATTGGCACACCAATAACAATGGATTATACAGCGGATAGCCCGTGCATTTTGTTAGCACCATATCATAGGGCTAAGACTTGAGATCTGTTTTTTTTTTATGTTGTTTTTGTTGTTATTCTTGATGTTTTGTTGTTGTTGTTACTGTTTTTCATTCCTGTAAAATATGTTTAATTCTGCTACACAGTTCGCAATGAAACTATTATTGTTCACATCAATTGAAAGTTTTCATTTATTAGTCCATTCTACATAACATTCTGTGCTGCAACTATTTTCCAGCCTATTTGAATGTAAAAACTCACACATTTAGACATGTGACAGAAATGAAACCATTTTAGTTTAATCTTCTTCTTTTCGTGTGTTAAACCTGGTGTATCTGATTTTATTTGAATTATTGAACGCCATTTTATGCCATCAAAGACTAACAGATGACCAGTTGACCATACAAATCTTTACCTGGATTCTGACAGTACTGAAACTATGACATGCACATCTATAGTTAACTAAATAAAGTGGTGGAAGACGAATGGCCATCAGCAAAGACAAATGAAAATCATCCATCACGGGGACCGTGCCCGACCCAAGTGGGGATAGAATCCACAATCCTCGGCTTCGCATCCAAGTATCAAGGCCGGTATATTTATGTGAAACCCACGTTCCCTTTACTGTGGTTGGCAACTGGGACATGATATTTCTAATAACTGTTCCCAACGGTAAAAAATATTTCCACGATTTCGCGGGACTTCTTCTAGTTTTTGATAAAAAAATAGCACAGTTTGCGAGTCCATCGAAATTAGATAAATCTGAAAATGGTAAAAATTCTGGGGAACACCGTTTGGTATAGTGTGTTCTTCGTATTGTTCGAAATACGCCTACTCTTCTAGCTACGCGCACGGTCGCACGGTCGAGCGGTCGTTTATATTGCATATACATAGACTTTAAAAAGGCATCTGATAGAATAAGTCACCAAAAATTATTCGAAAGTTCAGAACGGACCGGAATCAATGGGAATTTCTTACACGTTTTGTCAGCAATGTATAAAAACTTATATTCATGTGTTCGTCTGTCGTATTCTGGATCGACCACAAGTTATTTCCCTTGCAACATTGGTACTCGGCAAGGGGACGTTAGCAGTTCGACTATATTTTTATTATTTATAAATGAACTCAGTAAAATGCTACGCTCTCAATGTGATACAGGCATTTTTATTGATAATTCCATACCAGATATTGTTTCTCTAATGTTTGCAGACGATGTTGCAAATTGTGCTGAAACCGTTGTCAAGTTGCAACGACAGATTAATATCATTAACACTTTTTGTTCTTCAACAGGAATGGAATTGAATCTTAACAAAACAGAAATAATTGTGTTCCGTAATGTTGGTCATTTATCTTCACGTGAACGATGTTTTTTTCGTGGAAATCAAATAAATACGACTCAGTCTTATAAATATATGGGTCTTCTGTTCACACCATCGTTATCATGGCTTTCTGCACAGCAAAAACTAGCATCACAGGCACAAAAAGCGATATTTGCTATTTGTAAATACCAGAAACCGTTTGGTCATTTTAATGTTAATCAATTGTTAAAATTATTCGACTCAATGATTAAACAAATTTTATGTTATGGATCACAAGTTTGGGGTTTCAAATATTCCAAAGAAATTGAATCTATCCAACATTCTTTTTGTTGTAAATACTTAGGTGTAAAAAAACACAACAAATTCGTGCATTGTTCTTGGTGAATGCGGCCGTCTGCCATTATGTGTAACTTATTTTATAAATTGTATTAAATACTGGTGCAAACTTTTATCAATGGGAAATCATAGATACCCTAAACGCTGCTATTATATGCTTAAGTCTTTTGACAATGTTGGTAGAATCACATGGGCGACACATGTAAAAAATCTTTTATATTTGTACGGTTTTGGCTATGTTTGGATAATACATGAAATTGGTGATATAAACAGCTTGATATATAATTTTCGCCAGAGATTAATTGATTGTTTTACTCGAGACTGGCATCGCTCTGTAAGTGATTCTAGTAGATGTTATCATTACTAGCATTTTAAAACTTTATTAAATACTGAGCGTTATTTATCAATAGATTTACCTATTAAACTCAGACGATCACTTGCTCGTTTCCGTGTGTCGTCACACCATTTCCATATTGAAACAGGTAGATATATTCAGACACCTTTACATGAGCGAATATGTCAATTTTGTTTTCAAAATCATAACATTTCTGTAATTGAATGTGAATTTCATGTATTCTTTCATTGCAGTAAATTTTCATTTATCCGAAATCAATATCTTTATAACTGGTACACTTTAAGGAGAAATGTGAAAAACTTTTATGCTTTGTTAAATTCAACAGATACTACTACTATTTATAAAACAGCTGTTTTCATTAACAAGTTACTTGACTCTGTTTAGATTGATCTGACACAACTCTTATAAAATATTTGTTGTTATGATCTGTATTATTTGTATTTTGGGCCGAAGGCCTTTATTTACTTGAATAAACTTTTTGATCACATATGATTTGATCGCTCGTGAAAATATGAAACTGTATCACTACTCGATGAGATATAACCCATATACAATCAAAATAAACAGATATCCTCTATATATTCAATTATAGAAAACAGATCGTTCAGTTGCTTTATAAGTTTGATCATCATTCGTTCTGAAGCAAACCTTCTTCCACGAAGCTACATTAATCTCCTCTTACAAAGACAACGGATTTTACCACCCCTTATGTTTTAGTAGGATACATTCAAGCTAAAATGTTGGCGAAATTTATTAACAAAATGGAAATGTTAGGTATCGTTCTTAGTATAGAAAAGGTGACTGTGTGTATTCTTTCTACATTTGATATGCGTTTTGAACTTCATCTGATTTTGCTGATGTTCAATCCTCTAATGTTAGTTCTGTAAAGTTGCTTGATTTTTCTACGTCACGAAAACGGCTTGGTACATCGGAGTGGTACATGAATGATACATATTTCCTTCTGAAGAGAAAAATATATTGAAACATTCTATAGTCATGGTTACGATAAACAAACAACAGCCACACATAACTAAATATTAGATCTATATAGCAGTGTGGTTCGATTTTATTTTCACTTTACCAGAATAAAATAACTATGATTGTTATGAAACTATTAAAAACATTTGCAAGCAGCATAGAGTGCTTCTAAAATTTGTGACAGTGAATCTCGTTCATTCAAAGGGAAAATATATATTGATATGTCAATAGGAAGTTGTCAACGTATCGCCCCCTATATTCCTCAATGTTATGTAAAAGGACCCTTGAATCTCTCAATCATAAAATGGGAGCTAATACGAAAATGTTCAAACGCCCTATGTACATGTAGATTGTTTGTCAACGGGCTGGAAACACAGCGACAAAACTTTGATTGCAGAAAGTGAAAGCATCTGCATGTGTAGCCCTAGTTAGGTGGAAACATCTTGTGCAAATTAGTAAACCACCTATAATTTCTGAGTACATATTAATTTGAAATATACGAACATTCAAAGACCTCGACGAACGTAACGATATTTGATGAATCAATTTACCCGAAACGGTTTTGATGTTACTTGTTGAATGAATGACGGGTGAAATGACAAATTAGATAGTAAACTAAATATAAGAAGAATATATATATATATATATATTGTTACAGAAAAAGCTAAAGTCCTGTTTAAAGTTGTATGACTATTTTGTATTTTGGAAACGTCTCAAGCACACAGCAACCAATATTATCGCAAAGGTTGCAAATAGATGTACGTTTTTCTTTTCCGAGAAAGTATATTGAAAAATAATTTATTCTGAATCTGACTTGATACGTGGGCATGTGGCTATTGGTTCGAATCCCCGTCCCTAAATCAGTATATACAGTATAGCTTCGGTGCTTGGTAATCAACATACGTATAAGATTAAATCACGGATATTTAAGATACTGGTAACGGCTGTGCTTACGTACAATATGTCTGCGGTGGGGCTTCATTACGAATGCTGCATATACAATGAAATATATGCATGGGATTGTACAAAAGATAAAGTGCATTCTTTTTAATTTAAAAGAATAAATTCAGAACATGAACTCATTCCATATGATACGCCTATTTTTTCAATAAGATTAACGATTTCCCTGTTATTCATAATGTTTAAAGAAGGAACATTGTCTGGTAACAATACAGGTTATAGAAGTAATTTAAAATCGCATTAAATTTAACCACTCATTTCATGATATCATTATTTCCTCGTATTGATCCAATTCTGTAAAATAAATCATACTGAATCACAAAGCACGAGGAGCATGAGAACCTAACATGGCCTAGGTAGCTATTAAATGCTGAAAATTGCTAGTCACAATTATAGCTAACAAAAGCAACTATAACAAGATAAAAGAAAAAACGTAGGCTTCAACTTTTAGTTAACTATATATTATGCAATCGCTATTAATCAATGGGACCGCCTTGTCCGGCATTTAAGTACAGATCATATCAATAATACATGTCAAGTCAATCGTTTATGCTGTTCATATCTGTTTAGAGCTAGCTGGTGTTTATTTTTTTTAACTGGATCAACCATTTCCAATCCATGATGGTGGATATAGTCAACAGTACGCTACTTGCTACTGAAATACGTGAAATGCTGCTGGGATCTGCCTCTCCCGAAATGGACACTCTAACCGCTCATCCACCGAGGACGGTCAGACTGTTGGTTAGATGTTATAAATTAATTCCCAGACAGGAATTAAAGCAAACATTTGCTACCAAATATAAAGCAAAATATGTTATCCGAGAACAGGTGGTACTGTTCAGGAGCCACTTGTTTAGTTTCACTAAACTTCGCACAAACAAATTTGATCTTAGTCCTATATTGTGTCTGCAAATCCTTTTTTTTTTGCTCAATAAATAATACAGAAATACAATCCATAGCCTTATATCAAAGCTTCACTTTTTGTAAGAAAAAAAACAACTACATTTGATATGATTTTACATCAGTGAACTTACGTATACAAAGATATTTTGTACGAAGTTTAATGAAATGAGCCCAAAGTATATACTTTAAGGTATGTATTTAATTCAATTTTATTGAACATAGATTAAAATAGATTGTTCCGGTTAAGTGATCTAGCATAAGGAGTTTAACTGTTTTGAATCAATTGCAATCAGTACCTGCATGACATAAGCGAAATCAATTAGCACAAATACAATGTTTATATACATGCTTTTAGACATTATAACTAGTTGTTGTTGTTGTATTGGGGTTTACCGTCACTGCGATAGTATTTCAATCATATAGCGACGTCCAGCTAATTACAGGTGGAGGAAGACCCCGAGTATACAGAGGTACCCGGGTAGAACCACCGACCTACCGCAAGCCAGCTGGAAGGCTTCCTCGCATTGAGGATACCGGGATTCGAACCCACAGCGGTGAGGGGCTGAGAGATTTATAACTAGTACACTAATCCCTTTAAAAATGGACAAAATTACAAATTTAGCTTGAAATGTTTTCAATGCCTCATAAGTTTAAGTGTGTCTAATACACATGCATTAGTGTATGGAAACATAAAAAGGTGGATCTTAATTCATGCATGGTTATGGTGATGCTCAGTTATATAAACTTTTGATCTCTAAGTTCTAAAACTCAGCAGATTGCTTTTGACAGTTTATGCCCTTTACGTAGGTCCTTATAGACCAAATAGACTTGCAACGATGTTTGGATAATTGCTTTTAGTCATTTTCAGGAGTAGGAACAGATAAAGTATGTGATTCTGGTCGAAAACTTTTAGTTTGACGCAGTTACATTTATAATTCAAGTAACCAGGGAAACGGGTAAACATCCCTAATAACAAATAAACTCACACTGCCTTATTCAGCAGAAAAATAATTTCAACAATTTTGCTGAAAGCTTGTTTGAATATTCTTTGTAATAAAGCCGATAGCCTTTTTCTGCAGAGATGAAAGCTATCCAAGAGTTCGCTACATAACATAAACTTCGTAATTAGCTTATATATATATATATATATATATATATATATATATATATATATATATATATATATATAACAGTTGTTATACGTGTATGGATACTGTATAGATACTTGTATAAATCCACTGTTCGGTCAGTAGTAAACTTTTTTTTTAAAAATTTCAGCCACATGATGGCCTATTAGATGTTCCATAATCGGCTTTGGAGGGTCGTGGATCCATCCCAATCAAACCTCACAAACATGTTGAAACATTATCATTCATATATCGCATATATTTAGAAAAGTATCTTTAAATAAACCCTTTATTTTGCTTTTGATGTTGTAGGATAATTATGTAAAAAGTAGCAACGAGAGAAAGGAAAACAACAGGGAATCATTTTTACTTTAATAATATTTTTTTAATTTCATTCTTAAATGTGTCTGTGAGACACGTAATAATGAAATTAAAAAAATATTATTGGTTTCAAAACATAAATCAAAGGCCACACAAAGAGTTAAACTATAAAATTTTAATTTTACATCCGTGTTTTTTTTAGCTGATGTTTGTGTCGGATTTGGCGCCGTTACGAAACAACACTATGCATTCAGAGTATCACGGTTACCCAGTAACCATTTATTAGCTGTTTTATTTGTGTTGAAATAAAAAAAATCATACAGTTTGCGATAATTTATGGGGAATCCATCAAAATTGGATAAATCTAAAAATAACAACATTTCTGGGAAACACCATATAGTTGTTTATCCGTATTGTTAAAAACTATGTCTACTCATCAGGGGAAACCTTGACTAACCTTGCAGCCACGTTACAAGAGTGTTACAAAGCAACGAAATTGATTTTGTGTCCCCATTTTAACTACGCGGGTATTATTTTTTATTTTTGAAAATGATTTCATTTATTTTTCGAGTTTATATATGTATACGAATGTTCGGAAGGAAGACGCTCTAGTCTGTTCACGTATTCGAAGAGCATAAGGCACACGAATTTTTTTTTATAAAAACATAGTATATGACCCTAGGCTAAAACAACTTCATGCCTGTGTGCAGTATTAAGTGGGGTTTTTGACATCATTCGTACCCGATTCAATGTTAATATGTTAATATTGGCACACCAATAACAATGGATTATACAGCGGATAGCCCGTGCATTTTGTTAGCACCATATCATAGGTCTAAGACTTGGGATCTGTTGTTTTTTTATGTTGTTACTGTTGTTTTTGTTGTTGTTCTTGATGTTTGTTGTTGTTGTTGCTGTTTTTCATTCCTGTAAAATATGTTTAATTCTGCTACACAGTTCGAAATAAAACTATTATTGTTCACATCAATTGAAAGTTGAGTTATTTGGCGCTCTATTTTGGTGGCGCATGCGCATTTACCTAAATAAAAGAGCATGTAAACAAAGGCAGTGGCTAGGAGTCCGGTGTCAAAAAACCGAAAGCGGAATGTCGTGTGTTCGATAGCCGACTGCGACACAAATAAATACATACATGTACAAAAATGGCACAGGTAGCTCCCTGCCTGTACAGGGTACATCCAGGCCCCTTGTCCTAGCCACTATCGTATTAAAAAGCGGCATCATCAACCTTAAAACGTACACCCTTCTTGAATTAAACTATTACAATGAAATAATTGTCAAGTTGTACCCTTTTTCGCATATAGGTAGGTAGTCATTAAAGCATGGGGCATCATGCCATTTCCACCCATGTTCCGAATAAGCAACACAGTTTTCGTCAGTGTGTGCATCTGGTTGCCCTATCTCCCAGCCTGGGTAATTAGAAAGTCTGTCATATTTTAAGCCGTGAATATTGTAGAAAGCGCCAGCCTCGTAGGCGGAAAGTCGTGGGTTCGATACCCGGCCGTGACATACCAGAGTCGAAACAATTGGTACTGGTAGCTCCCTGTTTGGTGCAAAGCATATGTACAATGTAGTTCCAGGACTGGTTGGCCCGGTGTCAGGATAAGTAAGTAAGTAAGTAAGTAAGTAAGTAAGTAAGGAAGGAAGGAAGGAAGGAAGTAAATAAGGAAGGAAGGAATGAAGGAAGGATGTAAAGAAGGCAGTAATTAAACTGTTTATTAAAGTGACACGTGAAAAAGCAATCACAATAATCATCAACTATTATACACAATACGTTGTACACCCGGCTCAATGACCCTATAAGTCATACGCATATTATGAGCTATTCCTTGCCACATGCCCACGGCTTGATACTGCAGTGTGGCACAACTAAATTTGTCTCATGCAGATATAGTTTCCAAATTACTGAAATACTGTTGGTGGGATGTTACAACCAACAAACAAACATAATTCAAGAAAATTTATAGCAAATTCATTCTCGAAGAAAAGAAAAAAAAAGTATAATATACATGTAATTTAATCGCAACGAACCATGAACCTCTCCTCCTATGAAATCCACCAAACCGTTTAGGCGGAGTCGCGTTCACGAGAGTCTTGAGTTAAATTATCTCCTGTTGGAAAGGTCGACATGAAATCTTGTTTTATGCATGTCTCCTGTACGAGCTACCAAGCTTGTGTACCAGTCTAAATTATGTTTTTGTTTTTTTCTGATTAACGAGGCCATGGAAAAAATGGAACTCACACGAATCCATGGTGTTGAAGGTACACTTATTCAAAATGCTATTAAATGAATTAACTGTTTCCTTCGAAATATATCAAATGACTCAGGAAGAATCTTCGGATGGACAAGATAATCCTGTTTACCTTTATAACATAAAACTTTTCTTGCCGGGTAGGTACGTACTATGGATATGAATAGTAAACAAAAGCGTGTTTTTTCGTTATTGTTTTCCCAAATAACGACAGATAACTGGTCAATACCTGAGTATATTAGTTTGGTGTTGGTATCGTACCACTTCCAGATCCCCTCAACTGCATCGTCTGTCAGTCCAATCCACCTGCTGCCCCCTGTTGTCAGAAATCAACTAATCTGACAATCGGAACATTTCGGGTAATAGGTCAGATTTGGTACATCATTAATTTATTTTATTTACCTGCTAATGGTATCATGACACATGTCCAGTATGCGATGTGGTATGTTATCTTGTTGGCTCGATGTTATGAAAGACAAACAAAAATGTCGCTTTTAAAACCATCAAACAAACAAACAAAATTGTAGATCGGTTTTGGTAAACCCAACCAAACAAGCCAAAATAAATGACGCACCCTTTATGTAAGACAACTCGCTGGCAAGAAACGCATCTTCAGAGTGACTGTTTATATGTACAAGGTGGGTATCAAGCTGTCTGCAGAAATGCTGAAAAAACAAAAACAAAAAACTATTGATTTTTCTATCATGACATATAAAACATAAAGTTTTCTTCAACTGCTAATTAGGATATAATCCAACAAATAGTATTAAGGTTTTAGAACAGAGAGACAGAGGTTGGGGTGGCGTGGCGAAGAGGAAAGCAAAATAAGAAATAATTACGAACTGCACCAATAAACCCCTTTCACTTCAAAACGAATAACTGCTCATATATATGTCTAGTATAAAAGTGTTTTAATACTGAACATTTTATCAGAGCTGTTAAAAGACATGTAGGCATTATTATATTTTATACCATGGATGTTGCATTACCTCAGCTTCGTAAAAATTGAGAAGCGTATGACCAAATAAGTAGCATGAGTTTTCGTATCGCACGTAGCCGTCGGGACAGGGGATTACTCCAGCATCTGTTGTGAAACAGAGACTCACTTATAATATAACATTGCATATGTACATACCTTTTCACCAATTATAGAAAACTACGTGATGAATTAACGCTTTGAATAATCATAAATAACATACAGGTCTGTATATCAATTCTGGTTTGAGTATGAGTTAATCTATACATACTTGATGAGACAGACAGAGAGATAGAGACTATTGAATATGATAAATATTTTGGAAGTAACACGCAGTAACACACGGTAATACACACCGGAATATCCGTAAAGAATCAAAATAGACACAAGTGCTAAATACATTTTACGTTTCAGCTTTGGCTGCCTAGTGGCAATTTGTGAAACCCTCTGATAAGTAATAGTTTGCTATATTTATTTGCAGAGGTCACTATACATAATACACGTCTGTACTAAGATTGATAAGAAATTAGGACTGTAGTTTGAAATAAACTCTTTTCGCCGGCAAACAGTGTTACTGAGATACAAATCTATTTAAGACTTTCAAAACTTTACAATTTAGCGTATGGCTTGAAATATTTCTATTTATATTCAGAGCAGATACATTTGTAAGTGAATCTTTTTATTGAACCAGACAAGAATTTTAAAGTTGACCTCGTATCAAAGTTATGTTGTAAAAATATATTGCATGTATTATTAATTTTGTTATTCAACGATGGAATATAGTTTGTTATGCTTTAATGATATGATACAGTACGGTATGTTATAACAAAGACCCACTAATGGTCTTTTGGTGTAACAGTATTGATATGGTATGCTATAATTTTACGATATGATAAATAGTGCTGTCACAATGCGGGGGCCCCCGTGGCCGAGAGGGTAAAGTCGCTGGCTTTAACACTCACTCAGCCCCTCACCGTGTGGGTTCGAATCCCGGCAGAAATATGAAATACTGTCGAAGTGACGGTAAACTCAAATAGTCAAGTCACAATGCGATGAGATATGTTTTGTTGTAACGATATGATGAAGTATGTTATGATGTCATAACGATATATTATGTTGTAACGATATATTATGTCATTTTGCAACATTGATATGGTAGGTTATTATGTACCGATGTCATGTGGTATCTTGTAACCATGTCGTAGGGTAATAAAATGTACTATTTAAAAGGTATGTTTTGTTAAAATGGTATGTTATGTTGTGTCGGTGTCATATGCTTTCTTATTACGACGTGATAAATTAAATGTTAATAATGTGATATGTAATGTTGAGACGATGTCAATCGCTATCTTATGAGGGTGTCATGTTATGTTGTAACGATGTGATATGTAATGTTGTCACAACTTGATATGTTATATTGTGATGATGTGAAATGTTATGTTGCAACAACGTGGTGTGTATATGTTATGTTGTAACAACGTGTAATGTTATGTTGCAACAACGTGGTGTGTAAATGTTATGTTGTAACAACGTGTAATGTTATGTTGCAACAACGTGTTGTGTATATGTTATGTTGTAACAACGTGTAATGTTATGTTGCAACAACGTGGTGTGTAAATGTTATATTGTAACAACGTGTAATGTTATGTTGGAACAACGTGGTGTATATATGTTATGTTGTAACAACGTGTAATGTTATGTTGCAACAACGTGGTGTGTAAATGTTATGTTGCAACAACGTGCAATGTTATGTTGGAACAACGTGGTGTGTTATGTTATGTTGTAACAACGTGTAATGTTATGTTGTAACAACGTGTAATGTTATGTTGTAACAACGTGTAATGTTATGTTGTAACAACGTGTAATGTTATGTTGTAACAACGTGTAATGTTATGTTGTAACAACGTGTAATGTTATGTTGTAACAACGTGTAATGTTATGTTGTAACAACGTGTAATGTTATGTTGTAACAACGTGTAATGTTATGTTGTAACAATGTGTAATGATATGTTGTAACAACGTGTAATGTTATGCTGTAACAACGTGTAATGTTATGTTGTAACAACGTGATATGTTATGTTGTAACTAATAAATATGTTATGTTGTAACAACGTGATATGTTATGTTGTAACAAATAAATATGTTATGTTGTAACATCGTGATATGAAATTTTGTCACAATGTTTTGTTGTAACAACTTGATATGTTATGTTGTAACAACTTGATATGAAATTTTGTGACGATGTGATATATGTTGTAACAACTGGATATGTTATGTTGTAACGATGTCATATGTTAAATTGTAATAACGGGCTATGTTATGTTCTAACAACGTGATATGTTGTAGCAACGTGAAATGTTATGTTGTAAAACCTTGATTATTATGTTGTAACAACGTGATATGTTAACGTCATGCTGTAACATGTTTCTATATAATCCAGGAGGATTATGAAAATAAGGTGGAAGTGTAATGTAATAGGTTCTTCTACCTGCATTTATTCTCGTGACTAAAAGATGTTATTTTAGTGCTTTAATATTCAAATGCGAGATTTTCTTACCTGTATTTAAATCTCATCGGTAGCGAAATTACATTACTAATCCCCTTTCTCCAAAAATATAACGTCATATCGTATGACAATAACTGTCATGGCAAAGACAAAGTACTTTAATTCAATCTCAGTATGTTTACATGGTTCAAATATATAAAAAACAGTTTGTTGTTCGATTTTCATTACTTTGTTTACATGGCACACGGAAGTGTCACTTGTTTATTCTGAGGCATCCTATGTTCCAGGAACTATTTCCCTATTTTAACATGCAGATAAGTTAAAAACTATATGAACCTTGAGCTAGTTTTGGTATGGAAATACTTCGTTAGAGTAATTGTAATGCTTCACGTTTATTTATAATTGTGGGAAGCACACAAGTAGATGTGTTAGGATTTCCGCATATAAAATGCACTTTTATATGGCGGAAGTACCCATTTGACGGATTTCTCTGCACGACGTCTGATTGGTGGAGGATCCCTGATTATGGGAATTCCCTACTATGATTGGCTAGGGGCAGATGAATCAGTGTGACCTCATCACAAAGTATCCCGGCGCGCGAAAGTATAAATAAGGGAACGCAAGGAAGTTTGACAGCTGTCCATTACGGACTAAAATATCCAAAATTTGACAAACGTAAAGAAAACCAGAAAGAACGCCGCCCGCAGCAATGTAAATATACATTTACTTTATAAGAGAACATATATCAATCAAGGGTATTTGGAATATACAATTGGAACTGAATATAAATAACTTTATTATATATAAAGTTAATATATATATTGAATATATATTTATCAAGTTAAGGGAAAATATATATTGTATATATAGAAAATATATAGGTATCTATTAAATCCTGTTATCCGCATGTCGAAATTAAATAACAACAGTAACATGCATTTAATGATGTCTCGTATTTTATAAGTCCGCTGTATGTTAACTGAATCACCCTTCTCGACAACCACAACAAGAGAGAAAATTGTCCTGCAGTAGGGAGCTCACGCTACAATATGTTATGCTTTAGTAACTTGATTTGTTGATGTGATCAGTTATGTAGTAACAACTTAATATGTTACGTTGTAACGATGTTATATGGTATGTTATGTAGTAGTATTAACATTTGAGGAAATTGTAATTTAAAGATATCTTGCAACATTGTGATTTATTATGTTGTATTGATGTGATATTATAAATCATGTTGAAACGCCGTCATATAGTATTTTATATTCTATCCATCTGTTATGGTATGCCATTTTGTATCGGTATGATATGGCTTGTTACTGTGCATGGTACTTTTTGTATGTTGTGTTTGTTCACTAGATATGCATATGACGTTGTAACGGCAGATGTTGTATGTTGTGTGATGTAACACCACGTTGTAATGGTGAAGAATGGTACGTTATATTGTTACGATATGATATGACATGTTTTGGTGTACCTGCATGTATTGGTACTCGTTTGCTTTTGTGTAACGGTTATATCTGGTATGTTATGTTATGGTTTTTATGGTAAAAATTTGCTATAGTTAGTTATGAATGAATTTGGTTAAACCTATATGTAGACTTCACTTTTAACTTAGACTCGCAGAATAGGTTTATAACTAATTACTAACTTCGATAAATTTATATATATCGTTATAGTGATTTCTGTGTAACTGACATATTGATATTATTTTATTTTTAAAAGTTTAATTTGTAATAGCAACGACTATTCTTCTTCAAGTAATTTTGTACAATATTTTATGTACATAAAGTACATGGTAATGGACGTTAATAAACGAAGGGAAGTACAAATGTAACTACCAAGACTTCGTACTTAATAGCAAAATCCTGGTTATCTCCATTTGAACACCTGAGTATTGTTTAATTTCAATACAAAAACCAATAATATATATATATATATATATATATATATATATATATATATATGATCTGACAATTCATACCAGACAGTCAATCGCGAATATATCAACAAATAAACAAAAACATGAATAAACATGAATGAACGGATTGTGAACGCATTACTATTCGTAATCTAATACCAAGCAAAAATAACGATTTAACGTGTGTAATTCTCAAACATTTTCAACATCATGTGAATAATGTTTGTTTTTGTATCAAACACATTTAATCCATCTGTTCGAGCTCAACACACACACACAACACACACACACACACACACACAATATATATATATATATATATATATATATATATATATATATATAATGGGTATCTTACACGTTTTATAATATAAAGCATAAATATTTGACATGTTTACCCTAAGTAATTGTTTACAAAGTTTTCGGTAAATTCGCTCTATCAAAATATTGTCACTTTCTACATCATGATCGCTCATACTTATTGATGTAAGATTCCTAAAGTGTTCATAAAACTCACCATAAGATATAGTGTGTGGTTTACGTCGAATTAACCCCCAGAACTCTCTTGGTGATTTATGTCTCATACAATTCATTTTTCTACCTAATTCATTATCAAAATTTGCCCTGCACTTCATGCAATAATATTTATACGAGTATATTTTACTTTGAATCAGATAATATTTTACATATTTTTATTTAGATTAAAGTCATATAAAGCATGTTTGTAAATTTCATGACGGCGTTTACATTCCGTATTGAACCACTTCAGTTTATTTCTGTCAACTGAATTAAATTTTGATGTATGCAACGGGTTGGATTTAGTCTGAGAATATTTATTTCGTCTAGATGTTAGATAATCCGTAAACAATTTCACTAACTGATCAGGGCCACGCTCATTATTTACTTTAGTATATAAACTTTTTTCCAGAGTATGTGTGTCTCATGATATAATATGCTTTGGTTTCATTACTACTTCTTTCGTGCAAATTCACATCAGAATTGAAATCAAATTCAGTCGGTGCATGATTTGAAGGTTCGTTAAAATCACATACAGTAAAATATTTGATATAACTAAATGTTTCTTCTGCCGTCAGTACATAATCAACTACGCCTTTTACAGAAAAGATTGATTTTCTTGTTTAGTTTTTCTCAACAACCATTGAAAACATAATGGATCGCATGGCTACAGGTGTTGTGAACCTGTACAATATGCTCATTTTGATGCATTGAGACTCGTTCCAGGCGCGTATCCAGGAGTACGTCTATACAGAACGCGTACATGCGCGTATCCAGGAGTACAACTATACAAAACGCGTACATGCGCGTATCCAGGAGTACGACTATACAGAACGCGTACATGCGCGTATCCAGGAGTACGACTATACAGAACGCGTACATGCGCGTATCCAGGAGTACGACTATACAAAACGCGTACATGCGCGTATCCAGGAGTACGACTATACAGAACGCGTACATGCGCGTATCCAGGAGTACGACTATACAGAATGCGTACATGCGCGTAGTATGATTGTACAGAGCGTACAGAACGATGCCAAAACTAAAAAGGAAATTAACGCAAAAAGTGAAGTCTTGGTCGGGTAAGGCTAAAATTCTAATGCCATAAGTTTTCGATTTTGGATATTTATTACCATTATTTTTTTCGGTGTCGCTGTCTAAGCTCACTTTTTACGTACTTCAAGATGATGACGGAGGACAATGTCAAATGAATATCTTAACGAATGTCAATGGTAGAAAATGCCTATATATAAGGTTAAATGGAACGCACAATTGTTTGTTGAGATGACAACAAGCTGAAATAACGAAATTTTGATAAAATATTCTGACTTAAATTATATCTTCTTTGATATATATAAAGTCGTTTTATCTAAAACTCCTCTTAGACGCACATTAAGACTTTTTTCGGACTAAACGTTTACATATCTGCAGTATATTATTTTAATCCGCAGGTCTGAAAACTTTTATTCCGCCGCTTGCGAGAGAGGCAATCGGAAAACCTCGTTAATTCCGTGTTCCGATTAGCGAGAAGATATTCCTTGTTATGTCATCTGCGTTACCTTTTCTTTCGCGGCAAGTGTGCCAAGAAACGTACGGTAAGTACATTAATGGGAAGTACCTTACCGTTGACTCATATTGGGTCTGACAGTTGTTTTGAAAATGGGTACATTTTTATTTCATCTGTTAACTGTTCCTAAATACATCCGATTACAGAGGTTTAGACAAAAAAAAACAACAAAAAAACAAAAAAAAAAAACACATCGAAAAAAGTAGTAGTGTTAGGATGTCAACGTACACACTAAAAAAGGGGTATGTTAACGTACACTCTTTTTATTTTTGTACATTGTTTTACCGAGATTTATTTGTTTATAGTTTCCATTATGTCAGCTTTTAGGTTAAAACAATTTTGTATATGCACTCCATTTTTATACTTTTATTACTAATTTTCCTGTCGATTGTTTGCTCGACTATGTAAGGTTTAGTTTTATATTGCCATTATTTCCACTTTTAATCACTGGATGTCTCTTAAACATAACACAAGTGTTTATCATCATCATTAGATTAACCAGTAGAACTAGGAATAGTAACTCTTTAAAATATTTTTTCATATTTATGTCCCTTTTTGGATTTAAGTTTAGTTAAACGTTGTCATTATCTCCTCCTCATTTTCTTTCACTGAACCATTTGATGTATTGCTTTGAACTTGGAATACCTCCTGTTTATGACTATCACCTCTACAGGCAACAGTACATAAATCTTGCATTGATTTTGATATTGTGACTTACGGAATCTTGATTAATCTTTTCATACTAACTCACCTTTTCACTGTAACCTTTGAGGTATTGCTTTAAGTATTTTAATATGTGTTCATTGCCTTTGTTTTTCTTTTTGATAACACAGAGATTCTTATTTTGTCTTTTATTGCAATATTTCTCTTGACAAGCACTAAAATAGTCGAGCGGGTTATGTTGACAGCTCTTGTTTATACTTAAAACTGATCTTCATATTTATATATGAAATGTGTTTTACCAAAATTGTGTTTTTGAGACAATGTGTATGTTTACAATATCATGATAAATACTTAATTGTAGATTTTTATAGTTCATAAAATAAAACGTAAATACTAGAAAAGAATTTATCGCACACACTTTACTTAAACAATTATCGTTAGAGTTAGTGCTACTTCTTTTCTCTAAAATACCAGTCATTTGTGTATCTTTTTTCCCAAGAACTATGAATCCATCAATTCCTTACTAAAATTATTATCTTTTAAAGATATTCAAACTTGTCAATAATAAGATGATGCATACCCCCAATATACCACTTTGTTGCAGTTACTGTAACCCTGTCAGAAACAGTTTTGACAAAGTTGAAGAATAAAAATAAAAACATCCTAAAACCTGCTAGAGCTCTGATAACTTAAATTAAAATATATTAATTAAATACAAAATGGCAATAACTCAATTAGAATTAAACTGAGATGACATGCCGAGGATATGTGCAACTAGCGTTACTTACAGGCGCGTAACTGCTTTTACGCCAAAAAGCCCGGGCTTGCACATTACCTTAAATTTTCTCGAATTACTTTTCTTTAAATCAGTAATTAATAAAGTAGACAATTATTTGCTGTAGGTACAAGAACGGTTTGTTAAACGGAGCATTTAAAGACAGAATTAATAACATGACACTCTAAGCCTAAACTGTGTGTTTCACCCACTGTTACGATAACCCGTGACTTTGGTTTAAACCACGTTGTTACCAGTGGCGAGATTTGCTGGAAACAAAAGCAGAAGAATCGAACAGCAGTAATTCGTAAAAACTGAAATACATCACACGCTAACAAACAATTTTATCTCAGTATTTTCATACATGAACAGGATTCAAAAAGCACCAGACGTAACCATTTGCATTCTAGGATTTCAAAATTTTCGGGGACGTGTTTTAGTGTGTACGTTGACATCCTAACACTACTACTTGTTTCGGTGTATTTTTTGTCTATATCTCTGTAATCGGAAGTATTTAGGAACAGTAAAAGCTCATTTGAAAACCTACAATACCTATTTAAAACTGTTGTAATGTATAGGCATAGTATTTTTGGTCGTTTTCGTTAAAATTTAGCCTCAAGTGTGTACTCGAACGTTTGCATGCCGTTTTTGGAAAATATTGTTTGAATGTTCTCAAAAAGTAAAACGTTCCGGGAGACAATGCGTACATTTTTAGAAAGCTTATGAAATGGTGCGGTTGGTATGCTATGTCTGAAATTTGGAAACTTATAATATTGTTGATTCGTGCAGATTCCGGTGTGTACGTTCGCATTTGCGTTTCAAAATGTGACGTTGCAAAATTTGCTTTCCCACACTGAGTTTGACGCGTACGCCATACGTCGTTGTATTTGACATCGTATTATGGAACCGCCAACCATTTGATTTTTTTAATCTTTTTATCATTTTTTAAACCACATTTTAAATCTATAGATAATACTCAGCAAGCAGGCGATGACTGATTTATGTAAACCAACATTTGTTCTTAAAAAAAAAAGTGAATGTTTGATTATGGATACACTTCTCAACAATCCTATGTACGGAAGTTTTTAGAGCCTTAATTGTTATTAATATGATAGTGAAATTCACACGTCATAATTATAATACAGCATGCTCATTTATACCCTGTAGAGATTTTTTTACCCACCCCCCAAATTGGCTATGTACCCCCAAATTTGTAGGGACTCTCCATGTTAAAGGATACAGAGTTAAGCTATTGTACCCCCACTTACAAAACTCAGTGGACGACCTGTAATAAAATAGACACTTTGAGTGTGATAGTGTTTCTTGTTCTTATTTGGATCATCTTAATTTTTGCACACAATTCTGTGCTGTTAGGAAGAGCACTGAACTTCATTGCAACTGTTGTTTATATATTTTGTCCCTATATACTCCATACTCATGACAGACTCTTTTTGAGTTCATTGTCGAGAACGTAAGACGCCATTTTGGAAACAATATTTTTGACTGTTGTTTGATTTTGACGTTTATTTTTTAAAATTTGTCTTCAATTACCATTGGCGATTTATTACATTTGAAGGGAATATATTTATGCATTTGATTACATATTTAATATAAAAGTGAGATATTGTTTTATTCATTTTTCTTTTTTATGGCAATATAGGGCCACATGTATGATTCATTTCTCATACCCACTTGATTGTATACTTCTTTCGCAATTTTCCCATGAATTAGAACATTGGTCTCATGAGTCAGTCTCGTTCTCGGCAGTTAACTATGTCGTTCCCACGAGTTTGTAGCTATGTCGTTTACACGAGTGTACGAGTTGGCCATCGGGTTAGTATTCCGTACCCACGAGTGTGTATCACATTTCAATGAGCTGTGAAATACTTCGAGTAAGTATCTTGATATCTTTCAACTTATGTTTATTTTGATTGAGGTGGAAATGTAAGGACTATTTTTTTGTGTTCATTCGCCCACATCCAACTCCCCCCTCCCCCATATGATCTATGGATTTACTGATGCAATCAATATTGTTACGACCGGGTTTTCCCGAAACCCGCTGTTATTATTCTGAGCACAAAATAAGTAAATTATAAAAAGGATAATAGGACATTTTACCTTTAAGCTCGAAACTGTTATGGATTATGGAGTTTTATTACAAGGTCTCTGTGTTAATTGTGTGAAGCATGTGGCAACTCACCATACATTAAATATGCATTTTAACTTGATTAATTTAACAAGCCAACTACATATAAAACGAATTGTGGTTGCCATTTATCTATCCTAAATTCCTTTTACCGTTCGTGTTGAACATTGGTCTAAGTCACATGATTCCGCATTCCTTGAATTTCCTATGTGTTTAACTTTATGTCCTCGAAATTCCTAAGTATTGGTTAAATTTGTTGATGCCTTCCTATTCCATGGTACTTGTAACACATTTGAGCAAGTCCGATTGGGTAAATTTCATTGTTAAATCACCTTTTGAACAACTTTATGTCACTGTTTACTTTTAAAACTTTTTACATGTTACGCCATATTAACTGTAGGATTCTGGGAAATTATGTGTAGTGACTCATCAGAAAATCAATAACTGAAAACATCCTACTGTACACTTTACACTTGTAATAGTGAAGTAAAGGTATTTACCGTAGTTACTATAAAGTTTGACATGTTTAGTCTTATTTTATCGTAAGAGTTTAGGCAGCCATTTTTCCTTATTCAAGATGTTAAATCTAATACTAATTCAGGATTACTACCATTTTTTTGGTAGAGATTACCAATGACGTTACCAATTCTTGGTACGCGCTACCAGTTAAAGGTAGATCTACCATCTTCGGGTAGATGCTACCACTGCTTAGTATATAAGCGTTGCATTTTTGTCAGTTGGGGGTTCAGACAGTTAAGATTCGATAGAAGGCCGAGTCATTACGGTTTTTCTTGATAAAAGAGAATTTCATTTTACTGTATAGTTTAAATTTGAACTCGTACTTCAGAAAGATAAGCTTTGATCGAAGGCCAATACGATTTTCTTGGTAAACAGTACTTTATTCTACATTAGAATGTAAAGACGTTTATGTGAACTTACATTTCTAAATAACTGGATTCCTTGAGATTAACAGAATTTTACCAGTTGTCTTAAACGATACACATGGTTTATTCGTAATAAACAACATTGTGCTGAACCTAGTCCATCTTTTGTCACAAAGGATATTGCACGCATACGCATATATTTTATGCGCTGAAGAACTTATAAACTATGCTATACTGTATGGAGTATAACAACACAGAGACCTTGGTATATGAATTAAGCCTATAGAGATGTATTCAAGCATTAGTAAAAGTAAACTCAAGCATATTATATGAGTAGGAAGGATTTTAAAACGCATTAAATAACTTTTGATAATATTTATATTTGAAGTCTGTGTATTCTGATTTGACAAAATAAAACTGAAGGTTTATTTGAAAAGAGCGTTACGTTTATTTTACGGCCAAGTTGTGATCATCATACCTAGACATCTACCGTACTTCATCATTTGAGAGATCGGACACATCACCCAATAGCAAAACATCTCGTACTATAAGAGCCCTTTCCCTTACAACTATTTGTTTGAAGAAATTACAGCATTTCACCTAAAAAGCACCCAAACACGTCTAAATTGCCAGCTACCACAAGATATGATTAATTCTATTTTGGGATTTCCAACCAGGAGATTTTAGTTTCTCTTCGGAGACCCCTACCTGCTGGACCGCAACACAATTTTGGTGGCAGCGGTGGGATCTGTTCTTCTAACGGCAGATCCAGTGATCGAACTCAGCATCGAGTATTTAATTATTCGGCTATTAGTTTAATATGAGCAGTCCAGTACCAGTTGATAGTTCAGGGGAGATAACCTTCCGTCAGGTTGAGCGCAAGGGTGAAGAGCAGGTGCCAATTAGCAACTGCATAGATGGCAGGGATAGCGTCTCAGAAAATGGGTCTGTTGATGTATGCATGGTTGATGAAGCTATGAACACATTTGTTAGCCAAAGGGGATCTGCCCTTATTGGCAAGGTTAGAGATATGGAGATCCTCCTCCAAGGCCTTAGTAATGAGCTTCAGGGTTTGAAGTCTAGTCATAGGGATGGACAGAACCACTCCCCATTTAACAATAACCCCCGATACATCGGCCCACCAATCGATGCTCGACATGACAGAGTATCTAGGGGAAACGAACTAGAAAAAGGGGACAGGCAAACACGTGCCATAACAAAGGATAACAGTTACCATAATAACACGCATGACATGGTATCTTGGGACCATCACGGTCAAGGTGAAATGCACAGAATGGCGGGTGACCTACAAGCCTACCGTGCTACTTATTACCAGCAGGCTTTAGGTTCAAGTACACACAATGACCCCCAAGATCGAAGTTTAAGGTTCAGTTACCAGGACCCGGGCAATAGGCACGGTATGCTGAGAGATAAATACCAGGCTGATGATTTGAATGGATATACCAGTTACGCAATGAATACCCGACAGAGGTATGGTGAGCAATGGGAGAGAGTTAACGCCGATAAGCGTTACCATGGCAACCGCATATATGGTAGTTACTCCTATGATGGTGGTTTGGCAAATGACTACGAGTCAATGAGACATCATGGTTGTGAGACAACAACTGGTCAACGCAATATTCAGCATAGACAAATGAGAGGGCCTTCTCCTCAACAGTCTTTCATGCCATTTGTCAAGATGTCACCTTTTGACGGCAAGAATGAGTGGTCAACTTGGATAGCTCAGTTCGAGACTATAGCGAGGCGTAGCAATTGGTCTGAGGATGACATGCTCGACCAAATTTTGCCACGGCTCGAGGGTGTAGCCGCTCAGTTTGCCTTCACACAGTTACCTCCCGTTGTGCTCGATGATTACTAAATGCTGAAGCAAGAAATGGACAGCAGGTTCAGAAACATTGAAACTGCCCGTTCATTTGCAGCGAAGTTTGGGCGCAGGTCACAAAAGCCAAATGAAAGCATCGAATAGTATGCTGCTGACCTAAAGCGCTTATATGATAGAGCACATAGTTATAGAAGTAGGAGAGCCAGGGACGAAGACTTAGTCCGAAGATAGATAGATAGATAGATAGATAGATAGATAGATAGATAGATAGATAGATAGATAGATAATCTTTTATTATAGTGACTTGTGTATACAAAGTTACATAAAGTTAATAATTTACAAATCATGAACACGCAACGGCCATAGCACTATACATGTACATAAATAATATTTATGATGCAAGATGAATAAATAGTTTCTGATATGAATCAGACAACAATGCAAATAACTGTAGATAGATAGATAGATAGATAGATAGATAGATAGATAGATAGATAGATAGATAGATAGATAGATAGATAGATAGATAGATAGATAGATAGATAGATAGATAGATAGATAGATAGATAGATAGATAGATAGATAGAAGATAGATAGATAGATAGATAGATAGATAGATAGATAGATAGATAGAAGATAGATAGATAGATAGATAGATAGATAGATAGATAGATAGATAGATAGATAGATAGATAGATAGATAGATAGATAGATAGAAGATAGATAGATAGATAGATAGATAGATAGATAGATAGATAGATAGATAGATAGATAGATAGATAGATAGATAGATAGATAGATAGATAGATAGATAGATAGATAGATAGATAGATAGATAGATAGATAGATAGATAGATAGATAGATAGATAGATAGATAGATAGATAGATAGATAGATAGATTAGATAGATAGATAGATAGATAGATAGATAGATAGATAGATAGATAGATAGATAGATAGATAGATAGATAGATAGATAGATAGAATAGATAGATAGATAGATAGATATGAAAGTATAGTATAGATATAGATAGATAGATCCATGAAATTATGTATGTATAGATAGATAGATAGATAGATAGATAGATAGATAGATAGATAGATAGATTAGATAGATAGATAGATAGATAGATAGATAGATAGATAGATAGATAGATAGATAGATAGATAGATAGATAGATATAGATAGATAGTAGATAGATAGATAGATAGATAGATAGATAGATAGATAGATAGATAGATAGATAGATAGATAGATAGATAGATAATCTTTTATTATAGTGACTTGTGTATACAAAGTTACATAAAAAAACAATTTAAAAAAAAAATTTAAAATAAATATTTTCTGTTTAAAAAAAAAATTAATTTTTAAATTTTAAGAGATGTACAATTTGGTATTATATAAACTCTACAAACATCATGACTTAAAATTAGAGACAGTTATGTAACACAACACTAGTAATGCGATAACACCGACGTTTTGATATATGTAATTACTCTGGTATAGATGTATATAATTATGAGTAAAAGAGATCATATAACATTGTGCAGCTGTATAACTATTTAACTATAACATGATTTATACAACACATGTTTGATTGATAGTTATTTAAGATAGTTTCCCCCCTCTCTCTCTATTGTATATGTTTATATAAGTTTAAAGCAAACATTGACATGTTATATCAAAGTTTTCATGAAACATAACTTCTTTCATGAACAACTGAACTACCTTTTTCATACAAGTACACTCTAGTAACGTTCTGTAAAAACAGTAACTAATTTTTTGATATACATGTAATACAAATGTCATTAAGATGGTATATGGTATAAATGCATGTGTATAACAATTATTATGTAGTGCTAGAGAAATAAGGACTGTAAATTGATGGTCTAGCAGATGATGAGGTTAGGTTCGAAGTAGAGTTCCACAAAGAACCTACTAATATAGAGGAAGCAGTTTACTATGCAGTAAACTACGTAGAAATCAAAGGAATGAGTACAGGCGAAAGGAGAGGCCGTTTCCAGACACGCAGGGCATATGAATATTGTGATCATTCCAAGCATGATTTCGATAACGGTAAAGAGCAAACCGCTAAAATAAGCCAACATTCTATGAAAAGTCAAGATCATGAATTACTGCAAGAGCTTGTCTCCAGAATGGACAGACTTGAGAAAAATTACCGGAATGACATGAGTTCAGCCGGTAAGCGTAAAAGGGAAGTTGAGTGTGTCAATTGCCATCGAATGGGTCATCATGCTAGAGACTGCCCAAAGTTGGGACACAGCAAGAATGACTCCACTAAGAAGGAAGTTTCAGAGGAGAAACTGACTTTAAACACGAAAAGACCTGCCCTTGGGGCCAAAGGGAGGTCCCAGTAAGTGATGACGGCCTATGTCCTGAGGTAGCTAATGGAGAATCCACAAAGACGAAACAAGAGACAAACCATGTAAATTCTGAAAGACCTAAAGGTCTTACCGATGGGCTTTATTTGCAGGGTAGTGTTAATGGGGAACCCGTGGTATACACAGCTGATGCTGGGGCATCTCGCACAATAATCTCGTCTAGAGTTTACAGAAAACTACCAGAGGAAACACGTTCGAAGTTAGACAACTCCGCCTGTATTGTTGGTGCAGGGGGCGCGCCTATTAAAGGTTTAGGTAAAGCTGAGTTTGAGCTTACTCTTGGGCCACTTGAGTTACGCCAGAATGTCTTAGTTGCAGAGATCGAGGACGATGCTCTGCTGGGGTACGACATTCTGAGGGGTTGTAACAGTGAGCCTGTGGATATTCTTTTATCTTGTAACAAGATAACTTTAGGTGGTGTGAATATCCCAGTGTTTCAAGTTCGTAGTGAAAAACGAACAAGAAGAGTAATGGTAGCCGATGATGTTACGTTACCAGGTCAATCTGAAACGGTTGTTAACGTCTTTGTGGAGCGTTTTGAAGAAGACGATTGTCTTGATGCTGATTACATTGTTGAGCCAACATACAATTTTAAGGGGAGCTACCCACTACACATGGCCGGTACACTGGTCAACATAAACAGAAGTCCAGTGTGTAAAATTCGTGTTCTGAACCCCTTCCCGAGCGATGTCACACTAAAACAAGATGCTGATATTGGGAAAGCAGAGAGGATAGAAAAGGTTGTCAGTACCATAACATCGGCGGAGCATGTTGATGAGGTAAATAATTTAGCAAACATACGTAGAGTGCAGATAGGTAGAGTATATGACGAAGAGATTACAAGAGTAAAGTGTAACACTTCTACAGAAAGTGAGGTACCAGATCATTTGAGGGGTCTCTATGAAACGTCTACTGAGGGAAGATCCTGCCAAGAAAAACAGGAAATCGCTGATATCTTGTCAAAATACCAAAACACGTTTTCTAAGTCAGAATGGGACATAGGGCTTACTCATTTGGCAGACCACCCAATTAATACTGGGGATGCACAGCCAATAAAACAACGAACAAGAAGGGTACCTTTAGCCTATGCTGACGATGAAAAGAAAGCAATTGAAGATCTGCTGCAAAACGGGGTAATACGTAAAAGTACATCCCCTTGGGCCTCGCCAATTGTGCTACTTAAAAAGAAATCAGGAGCAATAAGGCCTTGTGTGGATTACCGTAAGGTCAATGCGCTTGTAAAACCTGACAGCTTTCCACTTCCACGCATCCAGGATTGTCTAGATGCAGTGGCCGGGGCCACATTATTCAGCAGCTTCGATCTGACGAGTGGTTATTACCAGATCCCGCTTAAGTCAGAGGACATGCCAAAGAGTGCATTCTGCTGTAAGTATGGTCATTTTGAAGTGACTCGAATGCCATTTGGATTGAACAACGCAGGAAGCACTTTCCAGCGAACCATGGAAATCGCACTTCAAGGTTTGCAATGGGAGACTTATTTAGTCTACATTGACGATATCATCGTGTATGGTGCTAATTTTGAGCAGCATATAAAGCGTGTAGAACAAGTGCTTGACCGCATTACCAAAGCTGGATTAAAACTCAAACAAGAAAAGTGTCACCTCTTACAAACAGAGGTAGTATTTTTAGGCCATGTTGTTTCAAAAGAAGGTATTAGACCTGATCCTGCTAATATCATGAAAATTGCCGAGTGGCCTCGCCCACAAAACGCAAAGCACGTAAAACAGTTCGTAGCAACCGGTTCTTATTACCGCCGTTTTGTAAAAGACTATGCAAAGATAGCTCGCCCGTTGATAGACCTTACAAAGAAAGAAGATCTCTTTGTTTGGACAGACGCTTGTGAGGGTGCGTTTAACCTCATAAAGAAACAGCTGATGGGTCCTGATAGAATGGGTTACCCATTAAATGAAGGCGGAAGTTTTTACCTTGACACAGATGCATCAGGATATGGAATTGGTGGTGTGCTTTCTCAAATGCAGGCGAGTAGGGAGCGTGTAAGCAAGCAGAGGCATGAACAAAGCAGAAAAAAACTACTGCATTACTGAGCAGGAACTTCTAGCTGTCGTCTACTTCATTCAGTATTTTCGACAGTACCTGCTTGGCCGGCATTTCATTGTCCGCAGCGATCACCAGGCTTTAGTTTGGCTTTTCCGGCTTAAGGAGCCTAGTGGAAAAATTGCTAGGTGGATCGAGATCCTAGCCCCCTATGATTTCGAGATAGTGTACAGACCAGGAAGTAAAATGGCTCACTGTGATGCATTGTCAAGGTGCTCTTCCCCAAAAGATTACACTTGTTGTGAAGTGGACATGAGCGAACCATTAAAGTGTGGACCTTGTGCAAAGTGTACAAGACGGGCAGAGACCATGAAACTAGAACAACATGGGAGACTTGAGGAGAACACACAAGACGAACAGGCAGCAAATGCAGTTGAAATAATGCAACAGATCAGAGCAACTACAGACTATGACCTAGACGAGCCTCAGCCAGGAACTTCACAGGAAGTTGACAATAAAAACTTGAAGGGCTGGTGTTGGTCAGAGTCTTCAGAAGATATTTCTTCTAAGCAACTGTGTGACCCTGATATAGCACCAATTCTTAAAGCAAAGTTAAAAGGTTGTAAACCTAGGCGCGAGGAAATGGAATCTCAAAGTCCAGCTTGCAGACATTACTGGATACTTTGGGATGACCTGTTCTTGTATGATGGTGTCCTGTGTAAGTCATTCACCAAACAGAATGGCACAGGAGAGTTTACACAACTAGTTGTCCCCTCTGAGCTTAAAACAGATATACTAGCTCTGATGCACCGTAGCATTCTCTCAGATCATCTGGGTGTGAGGAGGACGAAAGAAAAAACAATGCAAAGATATTATTGGTTTAACATGAAACAGGAAATTAAGTGGTTTATCAGAAAGTGTGATGTCTGTGCTTGTGACAAACCCCCAGCCAGAAAACCAAAGGCTCCAATGGGACACCTCAAAAGTGGCTCCCCATGGGACAATCTTGCACTGGATTACCCCGGACCTTTGCCACTAACTCCTCGGGGCAACAGGTACATCTTGGTTATGACAGATGCCTTCACCAAGTATGTTGAAGTAATAGCGGTCCCTAACCAGAAAGCAGAAGACATTGCATCGCATATAGTCAACGACTTTGTTGCAAGATGGGGAACGCCTCTGAGGATACACAGTGACCAAGGCTCGACGTTCGAAGGTAGGGTTTTTCAAGAGCTATGTCAGCTTCTTTCATTGAAGAAGACGCGAACAAGCCCGAGGAACGCCCGCTGTAATGGACAAACGGAACGGTATAACCGGTCTTTATTAAGGATGTTGCTTGCATACCTTACCGGAGAACAAGAAGACTGGGATTTGCACCTGGGTTGTCTAGCCGGAGCTTACCGATCTACACCAAATGAATCCACCCACATGAGTCCAAATCTGCTAAGCTTGGGTAGAGAGGTACGTCTACCAGCTGATGTGGTATATGGTCATCAAGCAAATACTAGCTCCAAAGATGTACCTTTGCTCTGTGATTATGTCGAAAAGCTCAGGGATCGGATGCTTCATGCCCATGAGATTGCCCGTAGATACTTACACCTCAGTGCAAAACGGAGCAAGGAGGTTTAGGATACTCGGGTGGTACAGAACAACTACGAACCAGGAGATTTGGTGTTGTGCCTTCACGAAACAAAAAGGGTTGGAGTCTGCCCAAAGTTGGAGAAGAGGTACAATGGTCCCTTTGTGATACGGAAGAAAATATCAGCTCTAAATTTTGAGGTCCAGTTCGACAGGGATGGAACACCAAAGATCCTACATCATAACAAGTTGAAGCCTTACGAGGGAGAATCACCTCCTAGATGGGCAATTAATTTGTCTAAACGCATCAAGCAAAAGCATTAATAGCAACAGTGGCGAAGACAATGTTTTCTGTGTTCAATTTTTGTGTTAAAATGATATAATAGTCAATTGATTGGTTACGGTGTGATTGTTGATATCATTGTCATTTCTTACAAAATGCTGATTCCAACATGATTTCCCAGAGTTTGTGATTATATGTTAAATGACTGATGAAAGAACAATATAAAAATAAAATAAACAATGTCATGTAACATGGTTGACAAATCCAACAATAACTTGTGTAAATCAGGTTTGTAAAGGAACCTTTAAAAGTAATATATCAAATGATAATTAAGCAACATATGTTAATGGTAAAGTTCAATAAATTATAAACAAACTGAAAGCATGTCTGCACGCGAGGTAAACGTAATGTAAGGTGACATTAATAAAACTCGTTAACGAGATGCCTAACGACATCTTTGATATTTTATCGCGTCGTGAGGTGAGGGACTTATGCTTATGGTGATTCCTTGTTACAGAACATGATACGTCGACCAAACAAATTACATCGTATGTACACCTGCAGGGTATGTGGGAAAGAAGACAGGAAGGGACGGCTTGTTGGCCATCTGCTTAAGTATCACGTCCCTATGGACAGAGTACCATTTAGTTGTAGCTTGTGCAACTTTCGGTGTGTGGATAGGACAACCCTGGTCAACCACTTGACGCACTACAAGAGACATGCGGAAGAGGCTCGCAAGTGCAAGGTATCCAGTCTGACATCAGTTCTTAACAAGTCCAGCAACCCTGTCGACGTCAGCACCTTGTATTTCGCCAGTGATGTGGAACGACAGGGCCAAGAGCATGACTCTACTGAGGTCGATAGTAGCATTTTTGAGGTTGAGGACGCTGAAGATCCCACCTTACCAGTCTGGCTAGCTGATCTAGTCCCTCCTACAACATCAGTGCCAGAGTCCCATTTATTAGCATCACCGACTTTTGCGAGCATATGCACAGATCAGATAAGCCGTGGTCAGCCAGGAATTCCAAAGCTAGTACTATCACCCAGAATAGCCTCAACCCCTAACCAGGTACCAGACTTGCCAGTGGCTGGTTTTGAGCCTCTGAATCAACCAGCCACGGCTATAAATACAATGTGTCCTCCTGTTCCTGTAGAATTGAGACTACCAAGTCTGCTTAACATGCCAGTTTTGACCTTCAATAGTCAACTGAAGACACCAACTCAGACCAAACCAACTCCACCAACAGAGATTGCACGAGCAATTCCTGCACCAGTGACTGCGAGTCCACCTGTTAATACTCCCTTGAGGGATGAGCCAATATTTGTCGTTCATGACGTTCTTGATGGTGGGTATCAGGTTTGCCCATCTGGTCCACTTTACCTCGAGGGCAGTGCTGTTGAGGCTCAGCGAAGTGGAAGTCAAATCCCTCTTAAAATATATAGCGACAGGAGCACACAGACAGAAAGCAATGGCAGTTCATCGGACGACATTTTGAGCAAAATTGTGCATGCCATTGAGTACAACAACAGACAGGCAACTTTAACTAACAGAAACCTTAGGGCTGTACTGGAGGAAATGCATAAACTACATCTGCCCATAAGTTCCCTCCACCGACCCAGTACCCGGCAGCCGTATAGAAGGCAATCAGCCCCTAGTGGTAGGTCTAGGACCCCAATGCCACGCTCTTCAAGTGCCAAGCGAGGTCTTTCACCAAAGGTTAAAAGCACGATCAAGAAAGTTAAGAAGAATTGATGTGCTCCCTAACCCTTGTAACAGTTCCGCTATCTTGTTTCCTGTTACACATGTCCATCATTAAGGAAAATCCTAGCTGTTGAGCCATGATCGCCTGTCATGATGTGAGTGATGGGTCCATTTGTTGCCCGTCTATGGCAGGAGGGCTCCAAATGGGTAGGTGAAAATGGATTATAAATGACAACTTTCATTCCGGATGTGCATATTATAAAGACTTTGGACAATTTCTAAACAGTTTAAATATCGTTGTGCCTTACTGGAACGTGCTGAAAGACATTTAGTTATCAAATTATCCAGAGACAGACTTAAAGTTAATATTAAGTATGATATTCATGGAGAGTGTGAAAGACTGAAAATCCTGATGTGTGCTTTAAATCATTTAAGTGAATTAAGAGTTTGTTTTATGAATAGACGTTTGAACATTGAAACATTACTTTTGACCGTTAAACAGCAACATTTTAATTGCATCAAATGTGACTTTAATTGTTAATTTGGTGGCAACAGGAGTTTAGCCACAAGTTCCGAGGGGGTAGTGTTACGATCGGGTTTTCCCGAAACCCGCTGTTAACTCTGTTATTATTCTGAGCACAAAATAAGTAAATTATAAAAAGGATAATAGGACATTTTACCTTTAAGCTCGGTCTAAGCCACATGATTCCGCATTTCTTGAATTTCCTATGTGTTTAACTTTATGTCCTCGAAATTCCTAAGTATTGGTTAAATTTGTTGATGCCTTCCTATTCCATGGTACTTGTAACACATTTGAGCAAGTCCGATTGGGTAAATTCCATTGTTACATCACCTTTTGAACAACTTTATGTCACTGTTTACTTTTAAAACTTTTTACATGTTACGCCATATTAACTGTAGGATTTTGGGAAATTATGTGTAGTGACTCATCAGAAAATTAATAACTGTAAACATCCTACTGTACACTTTACACTTGTTGGTGTGAAATAAAGGTATTTACCGTAGTTACTATAAAGTTTGACATGTTTAGTCTTATTTTATCGTAAGAGTTTAGGCAGCCATTTTTCCTTATTCAAGATGTTAAATCTAATACTAATTCAGGGTAACTACCATTTATTTGGTAGAGATTACCAGTGACGTTACCAATTCTTGGTACGCGCTACCAGTTAAAGGTAGATCTACCATCTTCGGGTAGATGCTACCACTGCTTAGTATATAAGCGTTGCATTTTTGTCAGTTGGGGGTTCAGACAGTTAAGATTCGATAGAAGGCCGAGTCATTACGGTTTTTCTTGATAAAAGAGAATTTCATTTTACTGTATAGTTTAAATTTGAACTCGTACTTCAGAAAGATAAGCTTTGTTCGAAGGCCAATACGATTTTCTTGGTAAACAGTACTTTATTCTACATTAGAATGTAAAGACGTCTATGTGAACTTACATTTCTAAATAACTGGATTCCTTGAGATTAACAGAATTTTACCAGTTGTCTTTAACGATACACATGGTTTATTCGTTATAAACAACATTGTGCTGAACCTAGTCCATCTTTTGTCACAAAGGATATTGCACGCGTACGCATATATTTTATGCGCTGAAGAACTTATAAACTATGCTATACTGTATGGAGTATAACAACACAGAGACCTTGGTATATGAATTAAGCCTATAGAGATGTATTCAAGCATTAGTAAAAGTAAACTCAAGCATATTATATGAGTAGGAAGGATTTTAAAACGCATTAAATAACTTTTGATAATATTTATATTTGAAGTCTGTGTATTCTGATTTGACAAAAAACTGAAGTTTATTTGAAAAGAGCGTTACGTTTATTTTACGGCCAAGTTGTGATCATCATACCTAGACATCTACCGTACTTCATCATTTGAGAGATCGGACACATCACCCAATAGCAAAACATCTCGTACTTTAAGAGCCCTTTCCCTAAACTATTTGTTTGAAGCTACCACAAGATATGATTAATTCTATTTTGGGATTTCCAACCAGGAGATTTTAGTTTCTCTTCAGAGACCCCTACCTGCTGGACCGCTACAATATCACACAGTATTTGATAATTATACTCGTAGGAACGACATAACTAACTTGTAGAAACGATGTATGAAACATGAATATGAAACGAAGCTGCCATGATATATGATCGCGGCATACAAAATGATGTGTTGGGCCGGTTTCTTCTCTCTTCAATGTTGTTTTTTTTTTAATCGCTTGGCAGAAACATCCAAGACGATGTGACGCGCGCAAGGACTTGCTGTCTGTATCATCCGGCGTTTGCGTATTACCTTCCACAAACGTCTGGAAGCATTCTATGAAAAATAGATGAATTCAGAACGAGGCTTATCAGACTTTCAAGCTGATTGGATTTTGTCATGCCTGCGCTCATTGAAAAACACCGAAAAAAATATAGACTTTTCTTTGAAGTAAAAATGTGTTTGCCGTATTACCAACAGGATATGGCAAGTCAATTATCTACGCTGTTCTGCCTAAACTGTTGCGAGTTAACGAGGCTACCAAAATCAGGAGCACAATTTAATGAAACTTGGATTCCATTTATCTAGAATCACACTCCGAAGGTTGTTCTACTATACTTTTATAAGGTCCAATTATACATTATTATTACATTCCTATGATACCACTGGTTCTGTGATACCAGTGTATTTATATTGACTCTGATTGTGCTTAAAAGCTACATTGTATAACTGTAACTTTAAATCGCATCATATTAACCGGTAAATTTATTTTTGAGATTTGCATACTTTCCTTGTAACTTGACATTTTTAACTTGTCAAAATCATTATAATTTGATTATGATTTGCATTCATCATTGAAAATATATTATTATTGAAATATGCGGTATCATTCTCACAGACACATTGTCTGTTAGCAAACGCCTTGATGAAACAGACTAAAGGACTATATGCAAATCAAAGGTCAAAATAATAGGGTTCATTCAAAGATAATGGTGTCTTGCAATGAGATTCTGGTAAATAGGTCTGTATTTATGTTATTTTTGGATGTATATTGAAATAACTGACAAAAACATCGCGAGCACGATCTCTAACCCCACCACAAAAGTCACTGAAAATGTATTAGTCTTAATGACAGGTAGCTCTTTTTATTGCTAAAAATATGTGATTACTTTCCTCACTACTTGCGTGATAGTTACATCAAATTTGGTGTAGGCTGTAGAAATATACCGTCTAGATAGGAAATGGAACTTTTATTTTAAAGGACTTATAGTTACATCTATTTTAGTTAAACTTTTAATATCCCCGCGTAAGAAGAAATTTTTGTACACGTCAGTATAATGTTCTAGGTGTTAGGCTTTTTTTCTCCATGTGTTACCTCATATTAGTACATTTTGATTGTTATCTTTATAGGACGTATGAGGAACTTTACAAAACTCGTGAGCATGGCGTTCATTCGAACGTGGCGCTTGTTTCTAGATGCGATACCGTACGTCGCTCCAAGTTAGCGCAATTACAGTAATCGTTCGTAATTTTCCAACCGGACGCTCTTTGCAGACCTTAACAGATTGCAAAGAAGAAGGGTGAGTGGGAAGCCTATCAGTTTGTAAGAAACTGATGAAACTGGTATAAAGATTCTTTTTGAAAATATATTTGAAATATGCAGATTAATTTAATTACAGTATGTATTAGCTATAAACATATGTTGTATAATAGCTGTAAGTGTAAAGCAGATTAATTTAATTACAGTATGTATTAGCTATAAACATATGTTGTATAATAGCTGTAAGTGTAAAGTGTATGCGGTTTTGTGGGAGACAAATGAAACAAATACCTCACAGTTATTACGTAATATAATTATCATGGATAAGAATGTTTTGGTCCAGACTCAAAATGTACAAATAAGTTGGTGGACAGAACAGTGCACGCCAATTTCCCTGTTAATTTACCGGCGGGGAAAACTAATTAACATAATGAATAAGAATCAGTTATTAAAAGTATGTAGATAGTTTGATATATTTTACAATGTACATATAGATAACCATGAATGTTTAAAATTGCTACTAAACAAATTCTATTATTTTACAGAAAGGAACCACTGAAGAATATTAACCATGTCTTCAAGAAGTCAACATGTTGTAGTTGAACTTTTCAATTGTCTGTCGGTCCACAACATAGCAGAAGAAGAAGTGACATCTGGCGAGAAAGTAGTGGATGAACTGTTTCCTGTATTCAGTCTATACTATTTTTATTATTGTTATTATTATTATAGAATATCGGGAAAGACAAAAACCTCCTGGGCATTTGTGCAAAACGTATTGACAGAGAATGATGATCAAAGATCGTCAAAAATGCTGACATTGAGAAGAAAGCTGTAGGAAATACATCGCTTTTAAAAAGACTCCTTTCTGTAGATTTGCTGATATAAAATTACACTGCATTTGATATGGAAATTTAATGTCTAATTATATATTTACCTACATGTTTGTTTAGTCTGTAATTAATTTCATTTATACTTGAATTCCAAATTTTATTTGTTTTATATTTTATCAGTCTGTTAGTGGAGGAACAAAATATTATTTGTGATTAATATCTACAGACCAGTATTTAGCATTATCCTTGTAAAAGCTACAAGTATTCAGATATGTTTTGTCAATATAAATTCAGTAACGGTCAAGGTAGAGAATTTTAAGTTGAAAGTGTTCTTTTGGTTCATTTTTGGCAAATTGGAAAAAATATAATTTTACTGACTTGTCGGTAGTTTTTATAAAGACATTATTGACCCTGTTTCAAAAGTATTCAAATGCTTTCATTATTTTGTAAATATTGTATTTTATCCATAAGCTGATAAAAGTATTTGCTCACTAGTAGAAATCTCACTTCTGCAGCAAAGGAAAAGTTCATCAAAATTTATAGCTAATAGATCATTTTTATCAGGAAGCACTGGTTGGGCTTCATTGTATTTTATTTTCTTTCTGTTTTTCTTTTCTCTCTAAAACATGTTCATACAAGACCTCTTTAAATGAAAGAAACCTGATATTGGTTCTTTTATCATTAAGTAAAGTCAGTGAGTGCTTTTGTCGAACATGAAAATGTATCAACATCAACAGTCCCTTCTAATGATATTGTGGGTAGATTTATGAATTTCATTGAGGATTTTCATTTCAATTTTCAAATGTAAGTATTAACTTAAACATATAAGAAACTAAACCAAATGGTGTAAACAGAGCAGTAACACTGGTTTGAAATGTAACACGTTCACTGCTATGGCTTTAACGTGCAAGACATGCTCCCTATTGTTGTAAATAGGGAGAATTGTAGCACCTCGGTGTAACATTTACTATATTTGCTGGATAGTTTAGTACGGTTCATTTAGAAACGTTTTCTACATGTAAAATCGCTGTTTAACTAGATTTCAGTCGTTGATACGAATGATAGGACTTTCTTCTAGCTTTGTCGAACGTAAAAATTTAGATGATCAAATTTTGTACCTTTTAACTGTTTTTGTATGGGCTTATCTTCCATGATATTTGCGCAAATACCCGTAATAGGGTGATATGGCAAACGTAATTAAAGATCAATTCTTATTTTGATATCACTTTTTTATAACCATTTTCAGTAATCTAGCTACCAAAACAAATGTCTGGAAAATCCTTTCAACTCGGTTGCAATATACTTGGGTCTAGCTTAATAGATTTTGAAGATATAAGCCATTTAAAATAAGTAAATACGTCAACATTCCCTAAATTCTGCCTGCTCTGAATTCTTATTATCCATGTAACTTTTAAAACTTTGATCAATTTCAAAATACTAGGTACCTAAATAAAGGTTTTCAAATTCTCTACACTTCATTTGCTTAATGCATCGACTTATCTAAAATCCCTATCAATCTTTTGAACCTTGAAATAACGGCAAAATCGCTATATTTTACATGCTTGCGTTCTAATTTTTGATGAAACTTCCTTATACTTCAACCAAATTTTATATATAGGCTTGTCTTCAATGGTTTTTGAGAAACAAGCTGTTAAACCTCGAGAAAACGGCAAAAATCATTAAAGTTAAATACACGATTTTCGTTTTTTGCCATTACATCATGATTATTGAGTAAATAGTAAAACTGAAAGTATCAAAAGAATGGCCAATCATTGCTCTACAAATATTATTCATAATCATTTTTCGAAAATCAAAGGTCTTCAATATATAAACTGTTCAATGCATTAAGGGTAACAATTTTTTAGTTTTTCCGCAGTAACTCAATTGATTCAACCTAGATCATCAAAAACTAAATATCATCTGAAAGTTCTTACAGAGCACTAAAAGTTATGCGTACAGTGTCTCGATAGAATATCGATCGTTTTTTAAATATTAAGGGCTAAAAAATAAACGATAATTGAAATGTGATCTTGACCTTTGCAATTTCCCGGAAACGGAAGTGCTCCATAGAATCGAATGTTGCACCATCAGTAATAATTTCATGCAAATCGACCAAAAAATAAAGCCTTCAGGGCTAAAAAGAAACCGTTTGATTACAATGCAAAAGTATTTTTGCCTTATGACGTCATATGACGTTCGTCTTCTTAGAATGTAACGAAGACATGGAGGCTTATATTCATTCCAAATATTAGCTTTCTAACTCATCTGGAAGCCATTTTCTACGTATTTGAAACTCGACGTCAATGATTCGAATTTTGGATTCCCCTTAAAACATTTGCCTTTTCGAATTTGGAAAAACGGATACCGGGATGCACAACTAGTACGTAACATACATATTCTGTGAACTTTTTTATGAATATCGGCCCAGAAATAAAGGCTATAGACCGCATACAAACTTTTTGAAGACGTCATATGACGCCATATCATTGAAATGGAAAATTATATATCTGAAGTACATGTTTTTAAGAACTTATGACGTCATTTGACGTTCCTCTTCTCAGAATGTGAAGAAGACATGAAGATTTACATTCATTCTAAATATCAGCTTTCTAATTAAACTGGAGGCGATGCGATACATAATTAAAATTTGTCGTCAATTGTTCGAATATTAGATTCGCCATAGAACATTTGCCTTTTCAAATTTGAAAAAAAAACAACAAAAAAACAACAACAACAACAAAAAACAAACAACAGATACAGGAATGCACAATTAGGACATAACATACACAGTCTTTGAAATTTTGAAGAAAATCGGTCCAGAAATAATGGCTGTAGACCGCGTACAAACGTTTTGACCTGACGTCAAATCTGACGTAATATGAACAATTACCAGTCCTCTTTACACGCAAAATAGTATACAAGGTTCCTTTTCTTACCAAATAATTCTTTATTTTGATAGATTTTTCATCCATGATATAAGAAAGTGTATGGAATTTAAAAAATATCACAACAGCACATTATGCCTATAATGCAACAAAAATAAAAGTTTAAAATAATATGTGGTGTGACCAACTGCATTGGCACTAGGAAAAAAGATTTTTCTAGAAATTCTTATTTTCTATGATACTTTCTTCTGTAATGTCCTATTTCAAAAACCTGGGTATCGTCGGAAAGGTATTTAAATTTCCAACATCTCAATGTCTTTATAATTAAGGCTGTCTGCAATAACTTTTGGGATATAGCCAGGTAAACCTCAAGAAAACGGCAAGAATCGGCAAAGTATAAAGGTTTCATTTCACTGTCATTATTTTTATATTTCATAGACTAATTTATGATGACTTCTTGCAGATCAAATAATTTACATCTTGTCTCAATAAATGTTCAAGGCTTAAGAGATAAAAATAAGCGATCAAGATTCATACAATGGCTTTATAATCTGCGAGCCGATATAGCTTTTATTCAAGAGACACATTTTACTGAAAACATGTTATGTGTCATTAATAAAGATTTCAAAAATTGGGAGACCTGGCACAGCTTCGGAAATAACTATAGTAGGGGTTGCTCAATTCTGGTGAGTAATAAACTACCACATACTATAATAGATCAATCTTGTGATATAGATGGACGATATATTATGCTTAAAATAGAAGTTTACGACAATCCATATACCTTAATTAACACCTAACGATAAAAAACTACGTAACAGTTTCTATAACAAAATTATCACCATAACTGCTGAAAAAAGCCAAGGCATGCTTTTAATTGGAGGCGATCACAATGATACACTAAGCAAAACTGATAGGTTATCCACCTCCAATAATTTTGAACGTGAAAAGTGTCCTGTAAAAAATCTGAAGACATCAATATCTCGAAATCGTTTATGTGACATATGGAGATTTTGTAATGAACAAACGAACCAATTTACATGGAGAAGAAAAAATAATTTAGATAAAAGCAGAATCGATTTTTGGCTTATCGATAAAAACTTAATACCACAAGTCTCAACGGCAGATATCAGACCAGCAATAATTCAATATACAGACCATATGGCTGTTTCTCTTAAACTTAAAACTCCATCTAAACGTGGACAAGGATATTGGAAATTCAATAATTCACTTCTGGAAGATCCAAAATATATATCAACTATAGAAAATATATTAAATAGAATTATTAAACAAAAAAATAACTATCAAACAAAATGGGAATTGTGTAAGATTGAAATAAGAAATTCTACAATTGAATTTTCAAAATGACTTAGAAGAGAACGTAATAACCGTTTACAGCAATTAGAAAAGGAATTGAAATATCTTTATTCGCATTTAGATAAAAATAATGACCATAATACATTAATAAACATTCAAAGAGTAGAATCAGAGCTTAAAGAACTTTATAAAATCAAAACAACCGGGGCACAAATCCGTTCCAATATAGAAATTATTGAACAAGGGGAAAAAATACAAAATACTTTGTGGGACTAGAGAAATCTAGACAATCTAGGAAAGCTATAAATTCACTCAAGATCAATAATATCAAAACAACTGATATACACGAGATTTTAGATGCAGAGAGATCTTTTTTTCAAAATCTTTATTCATCCAAATTAAAAATTGACACTAACTATAATAACTACATTAATAATATTGAATTTGAAAGAACAATTGAAAACTTAGTGAAACAATGCGACGGTAGATTTACACATGAAGAGGGCAAAACTGCTGTCATGGATATGAAATTAAATAAAAGCCCCGGCCTAGATGGTCTAACGTCTGAATTTTATAAGCAGTTTTGGAATTTTATTGGGAAATCTTGTAATTGATTCCTTAAATGATGGGTATGAAAAAGGTGAACTATCTTATACACAGAAACAGGGTATATTTTCTTTACTGTATAAAAAAGGTGACCCAGAAAATCTCGAAAACTGGAGACCAATTTCATTATTAAATTTAGATTATAAAATTGGCGCGAAAATACTTGCTAAACGCTTACAATCTGTCTTACCGAATCTTATTAGTGAAGACCAACAAGGACAAATAGAAGATATCATAGGTTATTCAAATCTTTATAAAACACAAGGCATTATTTTATTTTGAGACTTTAAAAAGGCATTTGATACCATAGAATGGTCATTTATGTTTAATATACTTGAAAAAATTGGTTTCAACAGTTCTTTCTAGAAATGGGTGAAAACATTATATACAAATATTACTTCAAGGATCTCTAATAACGGATGGATTTCCAATGATTTTCATTTAATGCGCGGAATACGTCAAGGGTGTCCCTTGTCTGCTTTAATTTTCATAACGATTGTTGAAGTTCTAGCTACAAAAATTAGGAAATGTAAAGACATTGAAGGAATAAGCATAAGATATACACATTTAAAAGTCACTCAACTTGCAGATGACACAACATTATTTTTAAAAGATCATAATGAGATCCCCAAAGTCCTCGAGATTATAGAAACCTTTGGCAAATTCTCGGGTCTAGAACTTAATTTATCAAGAACAAAAGGTTTATTGATAGGTTCATCAAAAAACAAAGAGCCAAATAGAAATTACGGAATCCGTTTCACATCAACATACATAAAATCATTAGGAATATTCTTTGGCAACAATAAAGTTGAATGTATACATTTAAATTGGGAACAACAAATTGAAAAATGTCACAATTTAATCAACAATTGGAAAAAAAGAAACTTAACCTTTTTTGGAAAAATTACAATTATAAAGTCATTAATATTACCAAAACTTACATATTTGGCGCAAAACATCGTGACTCCCGCTCATGTGATTAAAACGGTTAACTCTATTATATTCAATTTTATTTGGAATGACAAAAGAGATAAAATTAAACGCACAACTATTATCGGCAATAATCTTGATGGGGGTCTCAAAGTTCCCGATTTCAAATACTTTTCGAATACTATGAAAATTAAATGGGTTAACTTCATAAAATCGAAAACACTTGCAAACTGGAAAACAACCACAAATATTTTTCTCGATCAATTCGGTCCAAATTATCAGATATTCGATATGAATTTAGATTCATTAAAGTCGCTTTCTATATATAATATCAAACTGTCTGCCTTTTATCAAGAGTTAATTAAAATATGGTTGGATTTTAAAAATATATCTAAGCCAAAAGCGGTGATTAATTACTATACAATACGAAAACAAATCATTTGGGGTAATAAATATATAAAATTCAATAACAAATGTCTTTTATTCAAGAATTGGATAAACTCAGGTTTTATTTTCATCAATGATATCATTTCAAACACTGGTGAAATAGACGTGCAAAATATAACTAAAAAATTGGATAAAAAAACCAACTGGATTTCAGAGATAAACATAATAAAATTAGCTATCCCCAAAGAAAGGAAAGATCTTCTTAAATCAAAGACATCAATTAATACAAAAGTTAAAACAAATTCAGAGATTTACCAGGGCGTGAAACCTTTTAAAGAGCCCACAAATAAAGAAATTTACCAAATATATTGTCAAATAGCTTTTCAAAAACCATTTGTTCATAAACACTGGATAATCATTTTTAACAAATCGATAAACTGGAGATCATGGTATTTCATTTTACATTGGGTGATTAAAGATAATAAAGTCAAACAATATAAATACAAACTGATCCACAACATTATGGCAACAAATTTTAGTTTATTTCGCTGGAATATTTCTGTAAGTCCACTGTGTAATCATTGTCATCAAGTAGAAGATTATGACCATTTTGTAATTACTTGCCCGTATCTCCATCAGTTTTGGTCAAATATTAATGCAATACTTAAGAAATGTAACATAAATAAACTCATGAATAATTTGGATTGAATATAAAGAATACAATACCATCAATATTATATTAATCAAATCGGATACTGCATTTATAAGTCATATTTTCTATCTGAAAGAAGACGAAAGTACACTAACATAAAATCTCTATTATATTATGATCTTTTGGAATTATGAATTCATTTTTGAATAGGTTCTTAATAGAATTAAAGTAATTATTAATTAATCTAATGACTTTACTCAAAGAGATATATTTTATATACTATTACTTCTGACGCTTTATCATTCAATTTACTGTGTTTTCTTAAATATTTATGACACATGTTGATCATGTTTTGTCAATTTACTGTTATCTATGTAATGTTGTTCTATAGAAAATAAACGGGTTACCACTTGGTGATTCCAAAGAGAAAAAAAAAGAATCGGCAAAGCGAAGATCATGTCAATTATTGCTTCTCTACCGAAAACTTTGTAATTAATGGTCCGATAGTTAAAATATGAGTACCATCACAACAGCATTTCATCAAGCTATGAATATTGTTTTTAAATTTGTTTTAAAATCTATTTTCTTTTTCTTAGAAAAAAAGCAGCAATTAAATGATTGGGATCACCTGCAGAAGTGTATTAAAGCACATTTTAAATTAATTCTTATTTTTCATGTATCTTCCTTATATGAAGTATAGGTACCGTTAGAAAGGTCTTCCAAATCCCCACAATTCACACGCTTTATATATGGATATAAATTTGACCAATTTTAGATATGGATGGTTAAACCTCGAGAAAACGTCAAAAATCTGCAAAAATATGTTCATGTTGTTTTGTTTCTTACCTATAACTTCATGAATCTTTAGCCAATCTTTAATATTTAAACACCAATAGAACGGCTAGAGATCATTCTACAAATTATGTTCATATTCAAGATTACAAAAAAATAATGATGTTTGAGATGTAAGCAGTTCAGTGTGCTTGGTGTAACATAATTTTCTTTTTTTGCCAAAAATCAACTTATTCCACCCCGATCTTCAAAAACTAAATATCTCCTGAAAGGTCTTGGAAAGCACTAAAAATTATACCCGTAGTGTCTCGACGGAATATTGATCGCTTTTTAATTATTTAAGGCCGAAGAAAAAAACCGATAATTGACATATGACCTTTGGGATTTTTCGTAAACAGAAATTACTAACAGCAATGAGGTGCTATGTTGCACCTTTAGTGAACATTTCATGCAAATCGGTTGAAAGCTAAGGCCTGCAGAGCCTAATTGAGTTTCGCTTAAAACTTGATAATGTCATCATGACGTCAACCTTCACAAAACTAAAAAAAAAATTGCATGTTTGTAGCCTATCTGGAAGCTTCAAAAACACTTAAATGCATTTAAGGTAACTAGATTTCATTCGTTGATACGAATGATTAGACTTTCTGCCAGCTTTGTGAAACGTAAGATCCTAATACCGTTAGAATTGATATCAAATTCCTTACCTTTACTGCTTTTGTATGGATTATCTTGGCTGAACTTTAATTTGGGGGATATGGCAAAATTAAATAAACACCAATTGTTATTTTGACATTACTTTCTTACAAGTTGATCAATTTTAGTAATCTAGTTACCAAAACATATGTCTTGAAAATCCTCTCAATTCGAATATATTTGGGTCTAGCTTATTAGGTTTTCAAGCAAGATATAAGTCATTTAACCTAAGGGAATACGACAGTTATCAAAATAAAGGTCTTGTAATTCTCCACATTCAATTTGCGTAATTTATTCATCTGTCTTCAATGATTATCAAAATAAAAGCCGTTAAACTTTGAGATACAGCAAAATCGTTAACATTTTACATGTTAACATACTTATTTTTTTTGTGAAATTTCTTTATACTTTAACCAATTTGAAAAGAATTGGTACCAAAATAATAGTCTGAAAATGAATTCTCAACATTTAACTTGCTTTATATATAGGCTTATCTTCAAAAGCTTTCGAGATACAAGCTGCTAAACCTCGAAAAAACGGCAAAAATCACTTGAGTTATATACACGAATTTCGTGTTTTTCTTTGTTGTTGTTGTTTGTGAGTGTGTATGTGTGTGTGAATTTTAACTTAAAGCATCAACAGAACGACCAAACATTGCTCTACATTCATAATCATATTTTCGAAAAACTTTCCGTACAAACCGTTTGACTGGTCGTCAAATCTGACGTTATATGACGTCACAGGAATATGAAATTCATTGCAATCGAAAGCTCATGGTCTGATATATTTGCCATAAAATTTTCATTGTTCTGGGCCATTGACAACACATCGAAATTTAACAAATATAAAAGAAAGAGAAAAAAAAGAATAGTAAGAACTAGTTCTAGATGTTCTTTTGTTCTGACAAAAGACAGGACTTTCAGCGAAACTTTTTTTCAAACTTGAGCAAATGAATACTTTGTTCAAACGATTCGAAGGTATGTTTCCTAACAATGTTTTAAGATTTGACCTGTAGACGTATTTTTTTATACCAAATTATGAACTCATTCTGACAAATATCATGATCAATTCTTTTGAAGACTGGGCCAAAATTGTGGCCCCTAGTGTTCATGGGCAGTTGGTGACGACGGACGACGCATGACAGAGACAAAAACCGGTTATTAAAAGATTTCAAAATATGTACAGGGAATGGAACAAACAGACCAGTCTGATAACAGTAATGATACGGCTTTAATGTAAATGCAACATGCATATTAAAAATTAAGAAATACATACATCTATTTGTTTTGCACAAAATAAAGGAAAATAGTATTTTAGTTATAATACACAATGTAGTACAAATATATATGACTGAATGACTGATTAGAATCAGCTTTTTATATGATTACAAAAGAAACATTTATACCTTAGTTTATTAAGAAATAAAGATTCAAGTATAAAGAATGTGACAGCTGATATTCAAGACTAGTAAACAAAAGGAAAAATCTAAATGATATTTTGACAGGTGACATTCAAGACAAAGGAACGATCTAAATAATAGTGTGACAGGTGACATTTAAGAAAAAGAAACGATTTAAATAATAGTGTGACAGGTGACATTCAAGAAAAAGGAACGATCTAAATAATAGTGTGACAGGTGATATTCAAGAAAAAGGAACGATCTAAATAATAGTGTGACAGTTCAATTAAAAAAAAGGAACGATCTTAATGATATTGTGACAGGTGACATTCAAGGAAAAGGAACGATCTAAATAATGGTGTGACAGGTGGTGACATTCAAGAAAAAGGAATGATCTAAATAATAGTGGTGACAGGTGACATTCAAGATCAGAAAAATAGGAACAATCTAAATAATAGACATAGCCAATGCTCATCAAATTGAAATTTTGCCAACATTCTTGGCTGTTTTCTGTTCTAGATATTATCTAATTCTTAAAAAGATAAAATTAAAAAAGATATGTACAACTTAAATACTTATTTTTCTTTCAGTTTGTATAAAATTATGAACATGTAAATAAATTTATTTATATAAACTTAAGAACAACCGTGCAAATATAAATTATATAAACAAAATCCTGCATACCAGCAAAAAGGTGAGAATGTGCTCTAAAATATTTGTTTTTATATATTATTAACAAAAATAAATATTAACATGGCTAAACTGTTGAGCAGTTGGGAATGACTACAGAGAAGCAAGCCGAAATGTTCTCGTGAAATCTTATCTTCCACGTAACTTTCATCAGTGATGTCAAATTTTAAAAAGCCAGGTGCCATTTGAAAGGTCTTCAAATTCTCTACATTTCACATACTTTGTGTATGATGGTTGTCGAGATATAGACGGTTACATCGCGAGATAGTCAAAAATGTGTCCATGTCTTTTACTTTTGCAGCTTTGTCATTTCTGGTTCGATTTTCAAATGCTGTATACCAGTAAAAAGGTGAGAATGTGATCTAAAATATTTGTTCATATTATTATTAACTAAAATCAATACTTTTCGAGTAATATGCTGTGAAGTACATTTTGAGTCTCTCCAAATTTAACTTTCCCGCCATAACTGAACCATTTCATTCCCGATCTTCAAAAACTGAATATCATCTGAAAGCTCTCTCAAAGCACTACATAAAATACCCATAGTCTCTCGATAGAATATTTTTCGTTTTTGAGGCATAAAGCTCCAAAGAAAAAAAAAGATATTTGGCATATGACCTTGACCAAATATGCAAAACGGTTCAAAATTAGGGCCTGTAGGGCTTAAACACGCTAATTTTAATTTAAAAGAACGGTTTTAGATTTTTCTCATTTTTTATGTAACTTCCTTAAATGATGTCCGATTTCAAAAAGCTAGTTACTGTTAAAAAAGTCTTTAAATTCCCAACATTTCACTTGCTTCATTTGTTCATCTATCTTTTACGGCTTTGAGATATAGACAGTTAACCCTAAAGAAAATAGCAAAAATCGGCAAAAAGATATTCATGTCATTTAATACTTCCCGACATAACTTTTAAGTAAATGTACCGATTATTAAAATCTGCATATTATTAAAACGGCATCAAACTGTGAAATTGACAAAAATATAATCATTTCGTTATGTTTTCTCCCTATAACTTTATGAATCTTGGGTCAATATTTAGAATTTAACAACCAATACATCGGCGAGGCAATTTTCTACAAATTATATGTATACTCTTTTTTTCCTCCAAAAATTAATAATGTTTGAGATATAAGCATAATATAAACATAATATTTTCGTTTGTCTGCTATAACGCAACTGATTCAACCCCATCACAAAAAAAACT
>CM037777.1:18698150-18713814 GCA_021229015.1 Solen grandis | reverse complement strand
ATCACTAAATAAGTTGACTAGTCTATACTGTTGGGTACTATATAAATAGCATTTTAGTACTCAATGACACTTGATTCCGGACAGGTTCACACCATGTATGTACCATAGTTCTTCTCACCGCCCTCGTGCTGCTAGCTGTACTCACAAATTCACTCATAAATGGGTTATTGCTGTTAATTATATATAACTGCTATGTATTTCTGCAATAGTTTTTTTTTTCTGTGTATTCTCTTAGAGTGATCAGTTGGAATTTTTTTGTGTGCAGGAAATTTCTAAAGACTAATGGATAAACATGTCATTAACTTTTTGGAAATTCTGTTGTGTGATATAAAAAAATGGATACTGAGGAAAAAAGGTAGGTGATTTATATATTAAAAAGATTACCTTACTCGGCATGTCCATTTCATTTCCAGAACACATTCTATAATTTTGTTTGAATAGAGTATGTGTATGTGTGTGTGTATACGCCTCATAGGTTTATGGAGTAAAAATGATTGCTGGTTGTTGTGCAATGTCATGCCTATTCATGGAATGAAACATGTTATTGGTTGCGATTCTGCATTTCTTTTCTGATTGGTTGTTGATCTAAGTCATGGTAATTTTTAAACAACATGTCTAGTCATGTTCAATCGACATAAATGAAGACATTGCATTGGTCGGTTCAAATTGTAAACCAGTTATCTCTGGTTTACTCTAGTTGTATACTGGAAATACATTTCCAAGAATAATTACCGGAAATACTTTGACTTAAAATGGTATATCACGTGTGTGTGTGTGTGTGTGTGTGTGTATGTGTGTGTGTGTGAGAGAGAGAGTATAACATGAAAATGTTACATGTATACATGTACGTGCTCATGTACTTCATTAAATTTGATACAAGTTTAAGTATGAGAATGTGCTTATATAATCATATACAAACTCTACAGAAATTAAGAGAGAGAGAGAGAATTTAACAAATGGAGTGTCTTACTCCAGATTCAAAGTAAAATGTATCCATGCATGGTAGGTAAGATGTTTTTTCTTTCTGTTGGTATATAGGTCACAGTGTATGTGATTATGAAATGTACTGGTGCCTGCTTTAAATGATTTCAATATTCGCAAAGAAGTCATTATGTTGAAATAACGTGTACAGACATGTTCAAAAATTGTGTTCCACGCACACCTGAATTCTGAGGATTTGATCTTTATTTCCATTTCATGTTGAAATAACGTGTATAGACATGTTCAAAAAGTGTGTTCCACACACGTCTGAATTCTGAAAATTTGATCTTTATTTCCGTTTTGTGTTGAAGTAACGTGTACAGGCATGTTCAAAAAATGCGTTCCAATATTGACTTTATTTTTAAACATAACGTCATCGCTCTCTATTCTGATTGGTTGTTGATCAAAATCATAGTTAATTTTAGATAACAACTGGTTAATTCTGGTTTATTCTAGTTGTACAGTGCTAAATACATTTCTAAATATAGTTTCCGGAAATACTATGACCATAAACGGCAGATTACACGTAAAACATGAGTGTTGAGTTCATTTTATAACAGGAGCTGTTCACATCGTAAGTAATGCCATTAATTTTTTTCTATGTTTTCCAAATAATGTTTGATAAAGATTAATTATATTTATTGTATGATGATCATATGTTGATATCATTATTGTTTTACGACTTTGTATAGTCCCCGTCTAAGGCTGAGGACCTGACCCTCAATGTCCGTGATTAAGCCCTATGACTGAATATACAAGTCAGCTCTGTATATTATTGGGACTATCAATACCTCTGTTGTATCTAATGTTCTTTGGTGTTTACCATGTGTCTCCGCCTAATGACTTGACCCTCAATGTCCTTAACCCTAGGTCAAATGTACAAATCAGCTCTGTACATTGATGTCATTTCTAAATATAGCTCATGATGTCAATCTAAATATAGATCAGGATGTCATTCTAATTATAGATCATGATGTCATTCTAAAATTAGATGCTAGAAAACCAATATGACCGCCGCACATGCGCAAATAATCTGATGACGTCACTCCTGCGCATGCGCAGTCTTGACCCTAAACCGCTGCTATTACTACTTTCGAATATAGTTTTGTTTCATTTCGATTATTTTACAGTCGACTGCAGTTGTGAGTTTATTGTGCAATTATTATAATTTATGCATTGTATGATTGCAATTGCCAGAGACTTTTGTGTAGTACAAAATGATATATTATTTTAATAATTCATTTATTGTTTTATTGTAATTGCCACAGATTTTGGTGTAGTACAAAATAACATGTTATTTTAGATTTGCATCCTTGTTGACATACGGCCTACATGTATCAAGTTGTTGTATTGTAATGTATTGTATTGTAGTGTAATATTCACAGTCGCAGTCGTCATCTTCCTGACACGGGTAACCATCCAAACATTTCTGACACAGGTCACTCCGGTGCGGTCGCGACCCCCTTCTTCTGTTTCTAACACATTCGCAATATCTTACTTCATCTCCGCACTGGGAGCAAATTGTTTCCTCAACATTAAATGGTTGGATATATATGTAACAGGAAGAGCATTTCTGTTTGTAATACACCTGAAACATGGAAGATATTGTTTGAAATTTACATACATGTACGTACATATGTTTGAGGTTGATCAGCGAATTGCCATTTTATAGACTGGCAAGCTTGTGAGTTTCTCTATACCTGCCTGTGTAAGAGAGAGAGAGAGAGAGAGAGAGAGAGAGAGAGAGGCACTAATTTTGCAACATTTCAGTAATGGTATTTCAAAAATTCGAAATACATCAAGTAAGAAATACGTTTCTAGCTTGTGTAAGGATTAACGGTTTAAATATTTATTTCGGCTAATTTCGACACATTCCGTGATCCTGTTTCAGTTTTAGTTTCAGTCACAATCAATAATAAAAAAAGTAGTTCCAATATTAGAGGCTTTTTTGTAGGTAACTACTGATGACGTCTCACTGGATATTTTCAACATTTTAACCACTTCATTGCAGAGGTCCTGGCCAGTCCCGAACCAGGGACTCTCGGTTTCTTATATGACATGTCATCAACCGATCCCTAAATAGTTAAACCCGACAGACCGACGGATACATAGCGTATATTTACCGGACGATTCCTTCTCCAGCGTCTTATGTAGACTTTTGCACTTTCGCAGTAATGTTCACACTCCTCACATCTAAATTTTCCGTACATGGTTGCTTTCAGTTCCAATATCAGTTATCCTTCTATTGTTGTATCGATATGTAGTGTTACTTTGTATGTAGACTCCACTGCAGCTGTTTCACCTGTATAAGAATGCGCATTTACATGGTGTACGTAAACATCAGCACAACTTTGGGAACCCAAATCTAAGCATGTTATATATTTGGTTTTCAGTTTTTAAAGATTATGGTAATTTTACATTGGATTCCCAAAATATATTTCTGCTGTTGATCTTATATTATATCATCATTATAATAATGATGATGATGATGATTGTTGATGATGATTATGATGATGATGATGTTGATGATGTGTGTGTGTGTGTGTGTTTTCAGAAGACGTTGATTAAATGTATGGTTTAGTTAGATTCTACTCCACCAATAATAAACTGCATGCATGGTATACTATAATTATATTAAGCCCATACCTTAAATAAATGCATTTGTTAATTAATTCTGTGGTATATGTTAAACATTAGGATGTTTCTGATGTACATGTATATCTGTAAATACAGTTGAACCTGTATCAGCGACCACCTGTATTAAGCGGCCAACATGCATTTAGCGGGCAATTCTTTTTTATAAATTTGTTATATTTTTAACCTTCATTTAACGGCCACCTCTGTTAAGCGTTCACCTTCTCTTGTTCCCTTGACTGGCTGCTTAAGACAGGTCAGACTGTAAATAAATCACATATATTATAATTGTTACCCGCCTAGGTCATAGGAATAATTAGCGGTTGTTGCTGATGTTTTGTAGCTCATCAACCAGATAATTACAGGTAGAGGAATGGATCTTTCCTCACATTAAAAAATTAAACCCACCGGGGCTTAGCGATAGGATGTCAACAGCTATAACATTATCATGGGTATAACGGCCTAATGTCTCGCAGAAACGACTAATTATCTTTTTGCTGAAACGACTAATTATCTCGAATACAATGACTATAGACCCATAACCTTTATCTGATAGCTACGCATTAAGAATCTGACCCATATAAATTAAATTCAATCTGTATTTTCAATATTTCTTTTGGGAATTTTTCAGGAATGTATCTCTCGCTTTTTTAACCGTATTGAATGTATATTACAACCTGTTAAGTATTAAAACTACCGCGTGGAGGGAAGTTCGGGAGTTCGCTTTCTATGGATTATTCGTACGATTACATACATGGATGCTATAAATATAGCTGTGTTATTCGTAAACCAAACTTGAGCCGTAGTAGTCTCTCGACATCCATTTTTTTAAAATGTATTCAATCTATCATTAATTTAGTTTTGAATCGTCCAAATGATTACAGTGGATTGAATCATTTTGAATTCACATCATTTGACGAAGGATAACACTCACCACAAACAACATTATAATAACAACACACATGTAAATGCTTGTGGGTAAGCTCTAATGTAATGTTTGTAGCTAAGTTCTATTGTTATGTTTGTATGTAAGCTTTATTGTAATGTTTCTGGTTAGGCTCTTTTGTAATGTTTGTAGGTAAGCGATATAGTTATGCTTGTGGGTATGCTCTATTATAATGTTATTGTAATATTTGTAGGTAAGATATATTGTAATGCTCTATTGTAGCTTTAGCTGATAAGCTCTATTGAAATGTTTGTAGCTAGGATCTATTGTAACGTTTGTAGGTAAGTTCTATTGTAATGTGTGTAGGTAAGTTCTATTGTTATATTTGTAGATAAGCTCTATTGTAGTGTTTTTTGTGGTTGCACTGTATTGTAATGTTTGTGGGTGCACTCTATTGTTATGTTTGTGGGTGCACTCTATTGCAATGATAGTGGGTGCACTCTATTGTAATGATTGTGGGTGCACTCTACTGTAATGATTGTGGGTGCACTCTATTGTTATGTTTGTGGGTAGGCTCTACTGTAGTGTTGTTTGTGGTTGCACTGTATTGTAGTGTTTGTGGGTGCATTCTGTTGTTATGTTTGTGGGTGCACTCTATTGTAATGATTGTGGGTAAGCTCTATTGTTATGCTTGTGGGTAAGCTCTATTGTTATGCTTGTGGGTAAGCTCTATTGTAATGTTTGTGGGTTCACTCTATTATGTTTGTAGGTAAGCTCTATTGTAATCAGACAGAAAGGCCACCACTTTGACGCCTGGTAACCGGATAAGATAATATACTGTAAAGTACATCTTAAATTGTAACGTTATTGTTAATCAAGTAAACACAATAGAACATACTCAGGGAGCTCTAGACCTGTGCATGACAAGTATTGGGAAGATCATACTTACAATGAAAATGACTTATTGATTTTTGATTTTTAGCAGAGTAAAATGGTAAAAACTGTTTTGTACAAAAAACGTATTATAAGACCTATATCTAAAATTCACTTAGGAATTCGCTACCAGATGCCATGTTGCGGAAAGTGCCACTTGGTACAGCAAGCACCTGCTTCGGGGATACCTTATACTATGTTCAATTGATTTCCCTGAAATATCTAAAACCTTTTTTTTTTACTTTAGACTTCCAAATATGATAAAATTTATTCAAATGAAGCTAAAAATTCCTTATAATATGTAAAAGCAATTTACGTATACATGAAATCATCATGTTTTTTGGATTTAACGTTCTATCGACAGTATTTCAGTCATTTAGAGACAATGTCTACTTTTGACAGATATAGGGCTGAACATTTTAGGAAGAACATTTTTTTTATTTCTATCGATCTCCTATCAACGAGTTTATGCTATCGCTGCAATTGGCAAACAAGTCGATCACCATTTCATGCACAACCCGTTAATTACCTACCTTTAATTTAGGAGCTAAGTACACTGAAATTGAAAATAAATATGCGCAAGAAATTTATACGTGTGTGATTTATCCACAACAATTATATTAATCATGTATTTTCAAAATTTCTCACGGGTATATTAAATTTCAGGAATGAAGCTTTGCTTTTTGCACCCCATTGATTGTTATATGATAACTTATACAGTATTTAAACAACTGTGTGGAGACAGTTCCGTCGGAAGTCCGCCTGCTACGGTTTATTCGTTAATATATGTATTGATATGTTTTGGTTACGAGTGAATTTGAGTCCAAAGTTCTTTCATTATTACGGTGTTTAAAAACATAGACATTACTTTTATTCACTCCTTTTGTTTACTACAAGAGTTAGAAGTTAACTCTGCATTATTTTTGCAATCGTACCTTGATTAATTTATGCTAAGTAATCCATTTTCTTATGTGAAACAACTCATTTGTTGTCAGGCATGTGCTGCAACTTTGTTTACCGGCAGCCATTTTTACTATTGATTTCTGGGAATTTTTCCTGGGAATACAACAACAAGACCGTGGGAAAATGTCATCTTATAGTAAAATTGTTACTACGGTGTGTAAAATGGTCAATTAGTATATTTAGACGGCGATAAGCCGTCTTATGCTGAAATCGAAATCAGGCCTTGCTAATTTGCATATTTTCCACAACATTTTTAACTGTACCTCTCCGCGCTTAGTGCGGATCTATGCAATGCGATTCTGCACTAACGAATACGAGTGGAATATGTTACACAGGCGTTTAAATCATAACCGTAACCGCTTTTAGTGTGTTACTGTTTGTTAACATGTTTTCTTTTGCCATTATTTTTCACTGGAAGCATCAATTTTAAGCGTGAAAAAAATATCCGTGACATTTCTTAACCAGAACAGCAACTCATCTTACGTACATGGAGATCTACTCCTGTAAAAAGAAAAAGTAGTGCTCCGTATGTATGTAATTGACCTAAAGTAGTCCACAGAATATTTTGCACGATGGCGAGTAAGGTTCCTCCCATGGCATTTCTTAACTTTGAAATAGATAGGCAAACATTCTAGTATCTTAAATAATCAAATACCTGGTCAATTTCTACATATACAAAACAACAGATAGAATTCGCTAGCACTAGAGAAAGAGAATGACCTACTTAGGTATGCAGCTCTTTATAAATGAAAGGTTCATGACCTTTACTCCCGATTATTATGTTACAAACAGAACTTCTGTAGCAACAGCGGATGGAGTTTTTGTCGTCATGTGACTGCTTCAATAATTTCAGAAACTCTGGGTTTAGAATGTTAATCCCGTCGCCGTCTCTCAGCGCATTGTGCGCTTTGATTTATATAGCAGTCATAGCATGACGTTATTTTGTCGGCTGATCGTTCTTGATTAATATTTGATCAATTCTCGAACATCTTCGATCCATTTTTGAAGCGTTTTCGATCCATGTACACCGATCAGCGATCAAATGACGTCATCCGATCAAGTTTTGGTGCGGGAATCGAGATTTCCTATAAATACCGGCTCAGAAGCCGTGTAGAGTCAGTCAGATTACAGCATTGCTCGAGGTACATCCCGTTGTAGCGGGTTTAAATAGGGACAGGGTAGCCTTATGGGGAATAATGTAGTTGGTGCTCATTATTATTAAGGCAGCGGTCGCCCTTTTTGTTAACCCTCTGAGTATTTGCATATAAGTAGGACCTTCATATTAGAATTTAACTTTAACTAGAATTTATAGAATATCTTCTGGCCACGTGACTGTGATTGATTTATCTCATACATGAACCTGTACTATATTTGAAAGCATTGTTACATATAGATCTCTCTCTGTATATTATATAATTATAAAAGTTTGAAGTTTGTGCAGAACTCTGTGTATAATTAAATTAATTACTGCACACATCGTCTACGTGTCATCACCTGCAACCCCCACTTACAACACCCAGAGAGAGAGAGAGAGAGAGAGAGACGGAAAGGGAGTGAGAGACAGAAACAATCGGACGCTATCTTAAAAGGGCCCCTACTACTGGGACGTAACAGTATTATAGCTGTTATACTCGTAAACCATATTTCATCCGTAGACGTCACCTGTTCAGCCTTACGGTTATCTCTATATTTTTGTTATTTATTTTTGTTTGTCTAACATGGGTACTCTCTCTCTCTCTCTCTCTCTCCAGTAAAAAGTAGCTGAAAATCATGTCATATGTCATGTTTGTTAAAATTTATTACATGTATATGATCATGTAAGAAGAAACTTGTAAATGTGTTTACGTCACTGAATAAAATATACGAATCTTGAATTTTTTAAAGTACTGGTCTATCCCAGGAATCGTCGAGAATGATTAATTTGTAAAAGTTGTAAGAGCATGCTATACAATCTCCCAGACTTCGGCGCATTGGATTAACTCCGCATTAATCACTGTCAACCGTATACCACGTGACCATGGCGTGTAACAAAGGTCACGCTATTGGTTATCTGTGATTTAGCAGTAACTCAGCTATTTTCACCTCACTGTTGCATTGATCTGTGCGAGATTCTCCTTCATTGGAGATTGATGATCTCTATCTACATATGGCATTTCGACGAGAAAACTTTCTTCCGCTTAGGAGAAAAAAAACCGTTCTCGATGATTTGAATACATCGATCTGTTTATTTAAAATGATATTGTCTCGATTGATAAGTAAAGTAACTCAAATTACACAAGGATCCAGTCAATTACCCACCTTTAACAAGGAGTAAAATTCCGTGATAAAATGCGTAAGAAATTTATTCATATGTGATTGATCCATATCATTTTTAATTATTTTGCATTTTCAGTTTTCGCAAGGGGATATCAAATTTTCAGGAATTAGGGTCTCGCTTTTTGTAACTCCGTTTATTGTTATATGACAACCTGTACAGTATTTAAACTATTTCGTGGAGACAGCTCTCTTGGAAGTCCGCCAGCGACGGTTTATACATAAGAATACATACATTGATTTATAGCTGTGTTAATCGTAAACCAAACTTGAGCCGTAGCTGTCCCTCGACTTCCTTTTTATAGTTTTGCGCTTTAATGTTTTCAATCCGTCATTAAGTTGGATTTTAAATCGTTCAATTGATGTCATTAGATTATATCCTTTTGAATTTGCATGATTTGACGAAGGATTTCAGTTATAATTTCACCGCAAACAATGACAAACAATATATCTTAATGTAAACATTTTTTCATGAGATTACTTGACATCCAAATTAATAGTTCCGTTTGTTGACATGTTTAGCTGATTATAAAAAGCTTATCCACAAACATTACAATAGAGCTTACCCATATATATAACAATAAAGCTTACCCACAAACATTACAATAGAGCGTAGCCACATATGTAACAATAGAGCTTGGCTACAAACATTACAATAGAGCGTATCCACAAACATTATAATAGAGCGTACCCACACACATTACAATAACGTTTGCTGAAAAACGATTTGTCGTAACTACCCATTTGCACTTTTCGAGAAAATTTATGTTGAAGTTTCAACTGGCCATAACATTTTAATTATGAACGTGTTTTTATAATTCAAACGTAGAGGTGATTATTGTGCTTTATGTGTAATATGTGAGCATTTTATATTTGCTACAACAGATACTTTTTTTTTTTAAATATTGCTTTAATTGTACATACGACATTCTTGTAACGTTTTTAACATTTTTTATCCAAATTAAAATGCCGTATAGGCATGCGACAATTCATATTTGAATTTATTTTATTTTAATGGTACACACTACAATTCAGAAATAAAATACTTAAAATTTTGTTTGGAAGCTATTATTCATCCAGTATGGCAATATTTGAGCAAAGCATTTTCTTACAAATAAGTTTTTTCTCACACACCAGAAAACGTTTCTAACATTTTCTTCAACATTTGATTCAGATAAATAAAATATAATTTAAACAATAAAAAAAATGGCTACACTATTTGTTATGAAAAGTAGCCAGAAAAATGTTCATATAATACATACGTAATAATACCATAAATCAATCTTAAAATCATTATTGAGAAATTAAACTTACATACAAAGAAAACACGGCAGTCATATATAGACAGTTTTCAAGCCATAACAAACCTCATTTAATATTCTGAGGACAAATGCAGTAGTTTTCTTTTCTTATTTATTCGGATAAATATAATATTAACATTGAAAAATCTTGGTAGAAAAATAGCGAAACAAAGCTCAAAATACTGTAAAATCATTAATTTTCGTGGGGAACTAATTTTCGTTGATTTTGTGAAAGACTTTATCTACGAATATCTATCCCCACGAATATTTTTTATTTCATAGATCTCATGTTTTCTAGAACATGGTTCCACGAATATATGTTCCAACGAAATTGGTTTAATCGCCGATTCAACGAAATTCAATGTTTACGAAAATAAATGATTTTGCAATCAGAAATACAGAAATAAATTTTATGCTAAAACAAAGTTTATGTAATATTCTGACAATTAATATAGCCAAATTGAATTATAAAAGCGTTCTTGAGAAATGGAATTTTACACTGAATCAACTAATTTATTCTCATAAGTATCTATTATCCCTCAATACTTTGACTATAAATAATAGTAGTAAATCAGGATGTTTCAGGAAAAATCTCAGCATACTTTCATGATCGTTTTTCTTTTTCTTTCGACGGTTTTTGGTGTCTCCGAAAGAGATGAAAAAGAAGTGGTTTGATCTTTTGTTTTTCGAGTAAAGCAGTACAGTACAACTGTAGGTTCACTATTAAATGAAACTTTAAAGTTTACGTGGTGTGGAATGTCTTTTCTTAGTTAAATAAACTTTACATTTAAAAATGGGTCTCGCTATCCAGTACATAAACTTCTTTTGGTAAATGTTCCCTCCTAATTCTTTAAGGGTTTAATTTGTATTCTAATTTTCAATATAGATGTTTTAACATACATTATCAACATCATTTTATTCAGACTTTTGACGCTGCATCTATTATCTGATTTATCTGTTCAGAAATATTGTCAGCCACTGATTCGTTTAATGAATCCACAGTTTCAATAAATGTTTTTTTCATGTAATATGTTTCAGTACAGCATTCCATGATGCTATTTCTTATTTCACTACTACTGTCATGACTACTTTCCTTGTTGCATTTTTAAAATGTTACTGTATATTTTCATTTGTGACGATACGTCGTCACTGGTATAAATACAATCTCTGACAATTGCGTCAGGGAGTCGATTCTTTGGCTAAGTGATTGGAGCATTGGGCTATCAGGCCGGCGGGACGGGTCCGATTCCGGGCCGAGTTCGTTTCACATTTTGACTATGTGTTTCTTAACTTTTATTTTCAGTGTCACTATCATTTTTATAATTACTAAAAGTATCTTCTATTTTCAATGTCACTCTCACCGTTTTCGTTGGTAAGTTTTAACCATTGTTTTCTAAACATTTACATATTGATGAAAGAACAGTCCATGTAACATCTTCACAATATACTATGTAAAGATTGGCTCCTGAAAGTTTATAGAAAGAAAGACAAGCAGTTTATACTTGTAACTATGTTTCAAAGCATTTTAATCTCCTGTAGAGTAAATCTACCCAAGAAAATCTAATGTTATTGACGCATTTTTTTTCGTCAAATGTAAATTATTAGCTGGTGACACTTTTGTAATTAACAGGTATAAATGAGTCACCTTAGAACAGCTCGATATAATGCGTCGTCAAGTAGATATTTTCACCCTGTAGGATTCAAGACAAGCATTTGGCTCATTTTGAAGAAATACAAGCTTTGGTATTGGACTGTCAGTCAAACTAAGCCAGTACAAACTTGGAGATAAACTTAATAAAGGAAGTTTATATATTAGAAATGAATATTAATGCAGAAATACTTAAAAATGAAAAAAATCCGAATTTGGCTTATCCAAAACCACGTCCAGTTTGTTATTACCTTTTTAAGAACTAATAACCGGTGAGAAACAATATGAGCATCAAAATGAAAAATGAATTAACTTTTCTTTGAAAAAATACAACAAATAAAAGCTTACATAATGATAACTTACATTAAATTTCCTTGTTATTCTGTACGAAAACATTATATGCTCATGATGATGGTTTCCGGAAGATGATGTTGTAATGGCTAGTCACATGGTACAGTTGAATATTTTGATTGGAAGATTTGGATATACGACATTTCACTTATGGATGAAAAATGTGTGTTTTGGATATATGACATTTTAGATGTTATATAATTTTGTCACGTGACTAAGGAATGTTATCCGATTGGCTGGTTGAGACAATGCATTTTATTAATGAATAGTTGGTTAAAATATGGAGATACGGCATTTTAATATTTGCAGAACGTAAAAAGTAGATGACCCAGGCACATAATGGTTGGTTCAGAAGATAGGCATATCAATTCAAACTCAACGATACCAATATCTCGCTTTTGCCAGAAATGGAGATACGACGGTTATCTTTTTTAAGCAGGCGAAACGGAATAGAGTAGAAATTAATTGAAACTTGTTCACAGAACATCATCTTTTTTTTCTATTACAAAAATTTATTCTGATCAAACAAATACAGTGTAAATGAAAATTAATCAAACTAAGTATACATACATACATATCGAAAAAGAGATAGATTGTTTACATATTGTAAAATAATTAATTTTCCTTGACATTAAATTTCGTTGATTATGTACATAAGGTAATTTCGTGGGTACATTTATTTGTGGATTTATGTTCTAAAAGCGTGAGGTCTATATAAGAGACAAACTTTCGTGGAGATTAATATTCTTGGATATAAGGTCTCTCGAAATAAACGAAAATAAGTGTTCCACGGAAACAAATGATTTAACAGTATCAAAAGAGGGTCACTCATATTCTCCTTTATTACTTATATAAGAAAAGTAGAAGTCAATAAGGGTCATCTACTAGTCATGACAAATCACCCAATGAAGTTTGAGTGTGGGCCCAAAGGTCAAGGTCACATTGACATCGAATGTGAAAATCGTTCTTCAGTTGTTCTTCATTTAAAAGATATATACCTCCCCTTGAAAGACAGAAGGGCTCCTAAGTATATATACAGTAAAACCTCGCTTAAAGATCACAGTGGAATTAAGACCACCTAACTATGACAACTATTTATATTTGGAACCAAATAGTTTGAAGTCCTGTTCTTACTATATCTGTAACATTTACTATAAAGACCGAATCGTCATAAAGACCACTTTTTTGTTGGAACTTATAGTGGTGTTAATAGAGAGGTTTTACTGTACAGAGTTGGCTGTTGAGACCTTTCGCCTTTCAATACATGATATACTAAGTGCATGACGCGTATAAAAGTTAATAAATACACATTTACTTACGAAGAACAGTAAAGTTCTAAAGCAAAAACACATTGTATTTATGTTTATTTTCCATATTCAAATGTCTATAGATGTTGTACTGCTTATGTTTTCAACTGTTATAGGACTAAAGCACATATAAAGAAAAGCTATATAAGTCTAATTATAAATGTCGAAATCGTCAGCTTCCTGATATGGGTCGAAATCGTCAGCTTCCTGATATGGGTCAAAATCGTAAGCTTCCTGACACGGGTCGAAATCGTCAGCTTCCTTATGGGTCGAAATCAAAAGCTTCCTCATACGGGACGAAATCGTCAGCTTCCTGACACGGGTACCCTTCAGCACATTTCTCACAAAGATCACTCCGGTGTGGTCTCCACATTCTATCTTGATTTACACACCCGCAATATTTCGCTACTTTTCCGCACTGGGAGCATCTTGTTTCCTGAACATCAAATGGTTGGTTATATGTGGAACATTTAGAGCATCCCTGGCTGTAATACTCATTTACCTGGAAAATAGTCAGCATTGTTTGAAATTTCAATTTTAGACATGCATGAGAAATGTGTCTTGAGGGTATATTTATCTTTTTTCACATTTACGAGTATGATAAATTGAAATAACATTATAGAAAATTTGAAGCAATATATAGAGAGATACTAGTAGTCAAACACTTCTGGTGAAAAATATTAGCACTTGAAATGAAAGATTGGTGTTCACTAAAGTAAACTCTGTTGGTATGCTCTATTATATAAGTTATAGATTATACAGATCAAAAAGAAAATCTCTGCAAATCGCTCAGTAGACAATCAGATTTAATCAGTGCTGAAAGTCTTTATTATCCAAAATCTAAGCATATATACGCTTTTATTTCGCAAAATAATGACATAGATTAATATTTTTTGTCAGTGAACCTAATAGGCTTTCGTACAGACCAGACTTTGCCTAAAGCATTTAAAATAGAACTTCGGTATTTACGATAGAAAAACATATATGGTAGTTTTATATGCACTCTCACGCTCGCTGCGAGAGATATTAATATTTCATTATACACTTGTTACTTAACAGAGTAATAAAAGTACGTTCTGAAAAAACGATTATCCGGTATTTGAAAAGTTTATCACAACTTTGCCCTGCTAGTAGGAGGGCAATTATCATGATACTCGCCCTTGGAAAAGGCGCCCGTGTTTATTATAGGGTAACCACAATAGGTAACCACAAAGTATCGTGTGTGATATGACGTTTTAGTCACCAAGATTATATGCATTTCTTTTCATAATACTGTTTGATATAATATACCGAATCACACATAATTTTAAAGATTTTTATTAATATATTGGTAAATTTTACTAATCTGTAGTACATTGAAATGAAACTTATCTGATAATTGTTTTCTGGATAAATTTTTTTCACAATTTTTCATATGCTTCGGGAATTCCATGACATGACAATCTTCTTTTCTTATAATAACGGCGTCTATTAGATATAAGAAGCAACTTTTAATGATTAATGAAGAAAATAACACTGTTAAATCCATTAAATTCGAGTTGAACTATCTCACACGTGTACATGTTCAGTAAACCGGATGTAAACACAACCACGTGAGATAAAGGGGGGGGGTTAAGAATAGCTCGGGACCTGTATTTTAAAATCAGGTTATACTTTTTAAAAATATATATGTCGTTTTTAAGAATAGAAGTAAAATCAGTTTAGGGGATTGAACGTTATTTACTTTTTTTTTATTGTCTTTTCTACTTCTTCTTTCCCCCCCCCCCCCCTTTTTTTTGTCACCTTGTAGATTGATCGAAAATGTTTTATATAAAGCCACATCCTCTTGGAATTGGAGCTTGAGAGAAATGTGTTGTTTAAACAAACATATATAAAAAAAAAATAAAAAAAAGGGTTTATGCCTGACATGTGTTGTATTTATGAAATAGTTTAAAATGATTTGTGTATTGATAAATGATATTTATATATTTATATATGTATATGAAATGATGATGTACTTTGTACAAATCTAAATAAAATTTTCTGTCTGTCTGTCTGTCTGTCTATAAAAAAAACGAATAAATTGACACACATACACTAGATGCTCATGTTTCTCTATTATAACAGGAAAAATACCTCTATTTCAGGCTTTTGTCTCTGCAACAATGACTCCTCAGTCTCTTGCTCCTGAAAATTGACGCTTTTACCTCTACCCCATTCTCTCCCACCTCTCCCGCGGCTTCCCCGACTCAAACTTCGCCCAGAAAAACTTAATCCACTGGCACCTGCTCTCCCTCTTCTTGCGTCTCTTTCAACTATACTAGAAGACCGATTGCTACCGCCTTCTGGCTCCGCTATATTCTGAAAA
>CM037777.1:18648050-18698050 GCA_021229015.1 Solen grandis | reverse complement strand
GATACCAAAATTTTAAGAGATTGTACAGTTACCTAGATGGTATTTAATGAACACGTATCCGATCTCAAGTGACTTTGCTTCGCTTAAGTATGCAACACTGTTTTTAGTATTACAATAGAGCTTTCCAACAAAACATTACAAGAGAGCTTACCTACATACCGTGCTATATGTACTGATCATTGTCGTGAAAGTGTATCTGTAATAATTCGTCACATGATGCAAAATTAAGATGATTAAGTCATTTGGATGACTTTAAATCTAATTTATTGACAGAAAATAAAAGTATAAAACGGAAGTCGAGGGACAGCTACGGAGGAAATCTGGTTTACGAGTAATACAGTTATTATACGTATTTTTACGAATAAACCGTAGCAGGCGGACTTCCAACGGAGCTGCCTCCACACAATAGTTTAAATACTGAAAAAATTGTCATATAACAATCATTGGGGTTACAAAAGCGAAATCTTCATTCCTGAAATTTTATATTCCTGTGAGAAATTTTGAAAAAAAAATAAACATGATTTATAATTGTTGTGGATAAATCACACAGGTATCAACTTCTTACGCATATTTGTTTTCAATTTCAGTGAGCTTCGCTCCGGAATAAAGGTAGGTAATTAGAGGGCTGGCATATGATGTTGTGCGACCTGCTTGCCAATTGCTGCGATAACGTGAGCTCGTCGATAGAAATGTTCACAGATGACGATAGAAATGTTCACAGATGATCGATAGAAATGTTCACAGATGACCGATAGAAATGTTCACAGATGATCGATAGAAATGTTCACAAATGACGATAGAAATAAAACAAAAACTGCTCTCCCTCGTTAATGTTGACGAAGTGTTCGTTGCCTGACAAATAAACACGACAAGTGTTGATTACATTGCACAGGAAAACGCTATTTTAGTTTAATTAGTTTAAACTTATTAATATGTTAGCTTACCAATATCTGTAGACGGGCTTGGGTTGTATCAGTGTTTTGCGCCTCGGAAGTTCATGAAAAATCCTTGTCCCCAACGGGGTTCGAAACTACAACCATTGAATCCGTAGTCAGGTTTGTTACTACTGCACCACGGTGACCTTAGGCTATTTTAATAAACGCCCACTTCGGAGAAATCGATTGAATATAGGATACGGTATCCCCGAATCAGGTGCCTGCTGTACCAAGTGACATAACATCTGGTAGCGAATTCGTAAGTGTTTTTATTTTTCAACCTGTGGAGTGCGCGTACGCGTTAGTGTGATTATGATCAATAATGGAAAAATAAATTTTAGATATACTTTCTATTATTTAAAAAAAATAGTTTTTATGCTCTACTAAAAGTCATAAATCAATAAGTGATTTTCATTGGAAGTATGATCTTCCTCATACATGTCATGCAACAGGTCTAGAGGTCCCGGGGTATATCGACATGCGATTTTTATGTTTACTTGCTTACAATAGAGCTTTCCAACAAAGAGTACAATAGGGCTTACCTATACACATTATAATAAAGCTTTCCCCACAAACAATGCTTTCCAACCAACTTTAAATACAGTTTACTAACAAACATTACAACACAGCTATCCAACAAATATAAAATAGGGCTCATCAACAAACATTACAATAGAGTGAACCAGCAAACATAACAATAGGGCTTACCCACAAAACAATATAATAGAGATTACGCAAAATCATTACAATATAATTTTCTTACAAACAAAATTAAAAAAGAGCTTACACTCAAACATTAAAATAGAGTTTACCTACAAACATTACAACAAATCGTACCCACCAACATTAAAAAAGAGCTTGCCAACAAACATTGCAAAAGAGCTTACCCACAAAATCTATAAAAGAGCTAATCTACAAACATAACACCCCACTAACAAAACAATAGTGCTTTCCAATACACATTACAAAACACTTTACCCACAAACATTACATTGAGCTATCAAACAAACATTAAAATGGAGTTTACCAACAAACATTACAATAGAGCGCACACAAAAGCATTACTATAGAGCTTACCTACAATCATTTCAAAAAATCTTGTCTACAAACATTACAATAGAGCATACCCACAAACACTACAATAGAGCTAACCCACAAACATTACAATAGAGCAAACCCACAAACATTACAATAGAGCTCTTTACAAACATTACAAAATACCTTACCCACAAACATTAAAAAATACCTTACCCACAAACATTAAAAATACCTTACCCACAAACATTACGATAGAGCTATCCTACAAACATTACAAAATACCTTACCCAAAAACATTACAAAATACCTTACCAAAAAACATTACGATAGAGCTATCCTACCAAACATTACAATAGAGCGTACCCACAAACATTACAACAGAGCGTACCAACAAACAATACATTATATCTTACCAACAAATATTCATTAGAGATTACCCACAAGCATTTTCATGTGTGTTGCTATTATAATGTTGTTTGTGGTGAGAATATTAGTGCTTTCCTTCGTCAAATGATGTGAATTCAAAATGAATCAATCCACTGTAATCATTTGGATGATTCAAAACTAAATTAATAATGGATTGAATACATTAAAATATGGACGTCGAGGGACAACTTCGGCTCAAGTTTGGTTTACGAATAACACATCTATATTTAAAGCATCCATGTTCGTAATCTTACGAATAATCAACAGAAAGCGAACTCCCGACAAAGTTGGCTCCTCGCGGTAGTTTTAATACTTAACAGGTTGTTATACACAGTCAATACGGTTACAAAAAGCGAGAGATGCATTCCTGAAAAATCCCCGTACGAAATATTGAAAATACGAATTGAATTTAATCGACATGGATTAATAAACCACGCGCCAAATTCTTTATACGTAGCTGTCAGATAAAGGTTTATGGATCTACATTAATGTATTCGATCCGTCGTGTAATTGTATTATTTCCGAAGGGGAAGAACTCGTCTTGTCAAAATGCAATATGAAATGTTATGATAAATAATTAAATTCACTCTAACTCAATATTTCATATTATGGCGACTATTCAAACGCTATAATGTAGAACTTGCTAAAAAATTCATGTTTTTTTCTTGAGAAAGGAATACTTTTGCCGAAATATTGAGTTAGAGTGTATTTAATCATTTATTGTATTATTTCCCTCTGGAAAATCAACATATTTATTGAAATGTTATGTTTTCAGCTCTAGAGAGAGAGGGGGGAGGGGTAGCTGTTCTTCATACGCATCGTCGGATATCCACGTCAGTTCGATAAATATCAACTATCGGCCGTGGGATTTACGCCTGTATTATGGTGTTTTAGGGTGTATCAACTACGACACGTTTTTTAAACAATCATAGATGTTGTTGTTGTTTTTTTTGTTGTTTTTTTTCTTTCTTTTTGTTTGTTTAAATGTTGACCTACTCACGGATGATGACGCAAGATGATACCATATGAATATTTTATCGATTTTCATTGGCAGAAAATGCCTATACCTAGTAAAATAAAAGACTGCGCACACTTCTTTGTCGTTATAGGTACATACTAAGTCGTTATAACTACATAATAATTAGTTGCTATAGCAACATACTTAGCTTTATAGTGAGCTAATTAGTCGTTACAGCAAGAAGATAATTAGTCGTTTCTGCGAGATATTAGGCCTTTATACCCATTCACCCCACCGACCTCTATCTTTCCCAGCGAGCGCGTGCTTGTATGTGATAGAATTCGGAACGTATATACATGTATATATGTAATAGGTATTTCCAAATGTAAATACCGATGTTCTATTTTAAGTGCTTTATCTCACTGCATTTTAAATGCAACGTGGCAGAGTTTGATTTGTATTCTAATATTAGTTGAAACACACATGCAACGCTGTTATCATGATAAGGTTTGTTTACAGTCAAAAACATTTCAACTAGTCTAAGAATTGACAGCTTGCGCTTTAAATGTGATAGTGGTTATAGCTGTTGACCCTCTATACATATCATATCTATATATAACAAATTCTAGTTATGTTTTATAAAAAAATGTTCGCTAAAAGCAGGTTGACCGCTTAATACAGGTGGTCGCTTAATACAGGTGGTCGCTGATACAGGTTCAACTGTATTTACAGATATACATCAGAAACATCCTAATGTTTAACATATACCACAGAATTAATTCACAAATGCATTTATTTAAGGTATGGGCCTAATATAATTATAGTATACCATGCATGCATTTTATTATTGATGGAGTAGAACCTAACTAAACCACACATTTTAACCAACGTCTTATCAACACACACACACACACACACACACACACACACATAATCATCATCAACAATCATCACCATCATCATTATAATGATGATATAATATAAGATCAAAAGCAGAAATATATTTTGGGAATCCAATGCAAAATTACCATAATCTTTAAAAACTGAAAACCAAATACATTGTATATAACATGCTTAGATTTGGGTTCCCAAAGTCGTCAGGACTGACGATGACGTACACACTATATAAATGCGCATTCTTAAACAGGCGAAACAGCTGAAGTGGAGTCTACATACAAAGGAACACTACATATCGATACAACAATAGAAGGATAACTGATATTGGAATTGAAAGCAACCATGTACGGAAAATTTAGATGTGAGGAGTGTGAACATTACTGGGAAAGTGCAAAAGTCTACATAAGACGCTGGAGAAGGAATCGTCCGGTAAATATACGCTATGTATCCGTCGGTCTGTCGGGTTGAACTGTTTAGGGATCGGTTGATGGCATATCATATAAGTAACCGGGAGTCTCTGGTTCGGGACTGACCGGGACCTCTGCAATGAAGTGGTTAAAATGTTGAAAATGTCCAGTGAGACGTCATCAGTGGTTTCCTACAAAAAAAAACTCTAATATTGGAACTTCTTTTTAATCGCAGGTTATTGATTGTGACTGAAACTAAAAGTCTCTCAGGATCACGGAATGTGTCGAAATTAGCCGAAAAAAATATTTAAACCGATAATCCTTACACAATCTAGAAACGTATTTCTTACTTGATGTTTTTCGAATTTCTGAAATACCATTACTGAAATGTTGCATAATTAGTGCTCTCTCTCTCTCTCTCTTTCTCTCTCTCTCTTACACAGGCAGATATACAGAAACTCACAAGCTTGCCAGTCTATAAAATGGCAATTCGCTGATCAACCTCAAACATATGTACGTACATGTATGTAAATTTCAAACAATATCTTCCATGTTTCAGGTGTATTACAAACAGAAATGCTCTTCCTGTTACATATATATCCAGCCATTTAATGTTGAGGAAACAATTTGCTCCCAGTGCGGAGATGAAGCAAGATATTGCGTATGTGTTAGGAACAGAAGAAGGGGGTCGCGACCGCACCGGAGTGACCTGTGTCAGAAATGTTTGGATGGTTACCCGTGTCAGGAAGATGACGATTGCGACTGTGAATATTAGAGAGACTAATATATAGATATATATACCTTTCTTTACATGTGTCTTAGTTCCACTACAATACATTACAATACAATAGGAATATAGATTGATACATGTAGGCCGTAGGCCAACAAGGATGCAAATCTAAAATAACATGTCATTTTGTACTACACCAAAATCTGTGGCAATTGCAATATAACAATAAATGAATTTTTAAAATAACATATTTTGTACTACACAACAATCTGTGGCAATTGCAATCATACAATGCATAAATTATAATACTTGCACAATAAACTCACAACTGCAGTCAACTGTAAGATAATCGAAATGAAACAAAACTATATTCGAAAATACGGACAAAGTATTGCAGAAACACACAGCAGTTACATATAATTAACAGCAATAACCCATTTATGAGTGATATTTGTGAGTACAGCTAGCAGCACGAGGACGGCGAGAAGAAATATGGTACATATATGGTGTGAACCTGTCCGGAATCAAGTGTCAGTGAGTACTAAAATGCTACATAATACCCAACAGTATAGACTAGTCAACTTATTTAGTGACTGTGCTGCAACGAAACATGTTAGATCATAAGTTATGCAGAACATGCTGCTAGAATACGGAGGTAGTTGTAAACTTTTCTCTATGGGTCCTGGTTAATCTTATCTTTAATGTCCTGTGTCCAGATGATTTTTGCCTTTTTGTATGTTAAGAGACACGTAAAAAATGTCATTCGGCTCAATTATTTCATAATATCATTCGTCTGAAATATTATATATTTGTATTGTATTTTTGTATCTTTTTTTAAATTGTTTATATATACCCTATACCCCCAGAAATGGAAGAAACAAATATTGATTGGTAATCTGTCTGTCTCTCTATATAGTAATATATATATAATATACTTAATATATATTCAATTACTTGTTTGATGATGTGATCAGATTTTATTGGTGCTATTTTTTCAAAAGATGATGTGCTGTGTACAAGTCTTAAGAGAGTGTTTGTTTTGTTCTGTTAATCATATTTCTTTTTAAGTAATTGTATCATTTATGTATACAATGAAGCATGATATGTAATTTATAATTTTTTTCAATATTAATTTATATTTTGTTTTTTTTGTGTTTGCGAATGTTTTCATACCCAAGGCAGAATAGGCGCGTAGCTAGCCAGAAAACTATGTGCAAGCCCGAACTGAGCCGTGAATTCGCTGTGTGTGTGCGGGGGGGGGGGGGGGGTATTTCCCTTGCAGAAAATATTGAAATTCTATAATGCAAATGGTTGCCGTCTGTTGCTTTTTTGAATCCTGTACCTGAATTAAAATACTGAAACAAATTAATTGTTAGCGTGTGATTTATTTCAGTTTTCCTCGACCTACTACTGTTATCTTATTGATTTGACATCAGACGGAGGTGCAAGCAAAGATAAAATAGACAAAAACACGGAGACAGTTAGCAACAGTTACCACCTTTGATCACGGTCAGTCGATAAGAAACAACTTTGATTCTTAAACAAGATATTTTTAATATAAATTGTCCGGGTTTGATATACGATCTTTAACTGATTGAGCTGTTCAAGTTTTTAACCTCAAACGGGTTACCAATTTCCTGTTCACCAATTGCTGCATATGTCTGTGCTGTATCATAGACATATTCACCAACTGCTGCATAAGTAAGTAAGTAAGTAAATTTTATTATAGTGACATTGTGTTATCATTACATATATATACAATAAATACACACAATTTACAACACCGGCCACGTTGGGCCTATAAGTCACTTTAAACTGAAAACATGGAAATAAATTACAAGAATAACAATTACAAAAATAGTTTTAGACAGCATGCATGAGTTTGGATAATAAATAACTTGCTGTCAATAATATATCAAATCAAAAATCCTTTGTATAATTTTTGATAATATGTTAACCTTTGTATAAGTTACGTCTTCGCCTATTCATAGCGTCCACTAAAAACTTTGATACATATACATAATGATTTTTTACCGCATAAATGAGTTTATTTAAATCAGTTAATAGATCAAAGTTTGAATTCGTTTCATGCATTTTTAAGTAATTTTTCTCTCAAATCAGTATAAAATGAATCTCATCTTCTACAACATTTGCAGAACATAGAGTACATAATCTATCATTTATACTAAGTCCTACATATCGTCCCGTTTCCAGTCTTAAAAGTAAAATTCCGCATCTGAATTGGATCACAATTTGTCACATATGACAAATCAGACCCCCCTAGCTTAAAATCGAAACTGGTTTGTTTTTTACCTTTATTTCTAAAATGAATTATTTTCGACTTAGTATTGTTAACAGTAAGTCTCCATTTTCGACACCAGTCACTCACATAATTCAACATATCTTGCATGTCTTGTTAATTTTCTGACAACAATAGAATGTCATCAGCATACAGTAAACAACATATCATATCATTATTAATATGAACGCCTTTTCCTAATCCTTTTAAACCACCAAGGTCATTAATGAAGTAGGCAAAAATTGTCGGTGAGCCACTGTCTCCCTGCCTCAAGCCGGATAGAGTTGGGAACCAGTCTGTTAACATACCGTTAAATTTAACACATGCTGATGTATCGCATAAAATGACCTTAATGGAGTTGTAGTATTTACCATTGATCTTGTTTGACAGCAATATATACAAAAGAATATCTCTGTCGATATAATCAAATGTCTTCTCTATGTCAATGAATGTCCCAAATGTATCTTGTTTATTTGAAAGACTGTTTCTTATAACAGTACACTGTAAACATGGTCCTCACATGACCGCTTTGACCGAAAACCGTTTTGTTCATCACATAGTAATTCTTGCTCTTCTAAATAGCCTTTTAACCTGTTATTCAGCATTGCTGAGTACAATTTACTTACGACCGATAACAAACTTATACCTGTAAAATTTAGAGGCACGCGTTTATCTTTGGTTGTGTCTTTTTGGATAGGAGAAATCTTTGGCTTTTCGCCAAATGCTAGGTATAAAGCCAGACTCAAAGCAAAGACTAAACAAGGAAAACAACACTTCAATAACAATGGGAAATTTCAAGACTTCGTAAGGTATTCGATCTATCCCCACGCTCTTTCCATTTTTAGCCCCTTTTATGACTTTATCGATTTCTATACATGACAAAGGTGTATTCAATAATTGACCATTTATTAAACACCATGTCATAATATGTTATTAAATTTCCATGGTCATCATATACTTCGAAGGGAATTGAGGAATTACGCTTCGGACCTAATTTTCTTAAATGATCTCAGAATGCCCTGGGGTCGTCTGTACTTGTTCTCTCAATGTCAACTAACAAAGATCGTTTATACTTTCTTTCCGCTCGCCGTAGCTGCTTATCGAACATGTTTTTAGCAGTTTTGTAAATGTTTTATAGCGTTTACGCGTCTTCTTTGAGCAATCTAGCGATGGTATATGGTCAGTCATTTGTTTTGTTAAAATATCACAAAATTCCTCATAAAAATTGTCCATATTTTCTTGATTTTCTCTACATAATTCAATATTTCTGATCAATCCCAGAAATGCTGATCTGGCAAGTTCAGAGGTCAAGAAGTTATCGGGAATTCTCTTTAGTTTAAATATCTTTTCATTGAATTGGGGGCGTATATTGTCATTAATATTATCAGAATTGGTTTCACATGGCATTACAGTGTTGTAATTAAATTCAAAGCTTAAAATATAATGATCAGGTAATTTACTCCGATCCCCTATCAGCGATTGAATATCTAATCGATTAACTATCGATGCAGGGGAGATAACTTCGAAATTATTACATGCACTGAAACAGTCATGTGGGACGCACACAAAATCTACCACGGACTTCCCTCTACCTGAGACGGACGTGAAATTATTTTTCTCTTTACTGAAACGACCGTTTACAATACACATTTTTGAGTCAAGTAGGAATTCAATAAATGTATGCCATGTTGATTCACAGTCAAGGCATTGCCTAAACGGTAAATTATCAACATCCGAGATTGTGCTGCCAAATCCCCGATCCCCGAGTTTGTATCACCGCAAATAAAAAGAGCATCATTGTCAGACAAACGGTAAACCTGTCCTTATATAAATGTGCATAAAAATCGGTAGCATTTCGACCCCAGGGAGAGGTTTCCGGAGGCAAATAAACAGAGAAAACTACGATCGTATATCCTGTCAATTTGGAAGTGAGCGAAAGCCCAAGAATTCCCTCATATGCTTGGTCAACTATATCAACATTAAAATAATCAAACAAACAGCTTTTAACAAAAATACCAACACCGCCCGATCCTTTAGGTGCATTAACATGGGTAAGAGATCTGTTATGTGCATAAAAATGATAACCTTCTACAGTAATTGTCCGAGTACCTTTTAAATGGGTAATAAGTTTGGATCTAATTTCGTGATTCGATTCAGTCCATCCAGCGACGTTTAAATGGGATACGGATATAGAATGTTCGGTTAACCGGGCGTTGGCTTATGCGTCACCTGCACCACTGAATGCACGTGCTCCCCTGCTCCGTCCATCTTGTGGCGGCGTCTTCTTTACGATACTTCCGTTACCTGTCACTCGAAACTGATTATCATTCGGCACATATGTCTGTGCTGTATCATAGACAAAATGTCACAATTGAAAAAATAGGTCTAAAGTACATGTACATGTATATGGATTTCTTAATAATATGTATCGATAAATTAAATTTCAAGCATTTTTCCCTAATTTTCTATACGCCACCTAATTGATTACTTTTACAATTGTGCTCTAGTTGAAATACCGTAATGTGATATACGCGAGAGTTGTGGTAAGTAAATTTATAAAATAATATCGTTATTAATCAATCTTAAATATGAAGCAACCGTTATACACGACTGATATTTATACCCGTGTGATTCAATTTGGAATTTAAATTAAGTTTCAAGTTAATTATCTTTACAATTTCATATACAGTATAATTTAAATTTACAGATTTTGACAATTTTGAAAGTTTAGAAACTATTCGAGTTACTTCGCTTACCAGTCGCGGCAGCTCCTGGTTAAATCCGAATGGGGACCTTACCAAAATCATTTATCATTAACTATGGTGAAAACTTTTTTCAGATATCTTGCGATTTCAAAAGGTCATGGGATATATCCATTGACCGAACTTTTATTATTATTATTATTTCCTAGGCGGATGAAATTGGTCTCTTCAAAATGCAAAATACGGAATATTTAGTTTCATTTCTTAGCAATTTAGGTCTTTCTGTTTGAGACAGAGAGCTGTTCTTACGTCAATAGGGATAGAAGCAACTTTTTACAACTTCCTTCTCGATGAATCTTGGGAATGACCAGTACTTTGTGCCCCATGATGTTATTATAAATTCTTATTATACACACAAGGTTTTGCCACTCTGTAGATTTACTGTTAAACTCATAAATCAATAAGCAGTGTTCTTTTTTTTTTTTTCTTTTTTTTTTTGAATTTGATATCTCCAGGTACTCCTTCCTTATGTATTTCAGTACACATTGACTTGCGTTTTGTGCCAATACTCGATTGACCACGCATACAGTACACTATGAAGAAAAGTGTATATTTTTGTACATGATCAACGCATAAATATACCTCACCAAATCGACTAAATAAACCAAACAAAGTCTATCGGGTGTACACTTAATTAGCTGGTATATAGTATGAAAGATTACTTTAAACATTAAGACCTTTGAACGTTGTAATAACGATGTATGCATTAAGTCTTTGTTATAAGTCCTATGTCGTTATAAAGATAGATATACTGAGTCGTTATAGGGAGATACTGAGTCGTTATTGTGAGATATTCAGTCGTTATTGCGAGAGAATGAATTGTTATAGCGAAATATTAAGACGTTAAAATGAATCATTAATACGGGTGTATCTCTCAAATGGACTATCCATTCATTGTTCTGTATAATACATATGCTTAACATATAACGTTATTTTGGCATTCTATTATTAATTTTTTTTATTTTTACTTTTTTAAAATGGATACATAATTTTACGATATTTTGAGTATTAAACTGGATTTAATAAACGGCGATCAAACTAGTGTACATTGTTCACGCATATCGGATTCATCCTAAACATACTGAGAGACTATGTCTATTGATTAAATAGATATATGTCTGTGTCGAGTGATATCTCATTAAATGACCAAATTGACTTAGAATCAAAATTAAGTGCACGAATAACAAAGAAAAACTTTCATGCAATTAAATAATAACACTACAAACAGGTACGAATCTTGATGACAACAATGTTTAAAAATGACGTCACATTTTCACGTGCGCTTTTTCCAGTGGCGATTATCAGGATAATTGCCCTACTACTAGCAGGGAAAAATTATGATATACCTTTTCAAATACCGGATAATCGTTTTCTCAACAACGTATTTTTGTTACTATATTTAGTAACATGTGTATAATGAATATTAATATCTCTCGCAGTGCGCGTGAGAGTGCATATAAAAATAGAACATATATGTTTTTCCATCGTAAATACCGAAGTTCTATTTTAAATGCTTTAGGCAAAGTCTGGTCTGTACGAAAGCCTATTAGGTTCACTGACAAAAAATATCTATGGCATTTTTTGGGGTAATAAAAGCGTATAGAATTCCTTAGATTTGGGTTCCCAAAGTCGTACTGACAATTACACAATGTAAATGACATTTGTTCGCATTCATAATCTATCTGGTGAAACTGTCTAAGTGGACTTAAAAGTGTGCCTACCCGTAAAAAGGAATACTACATATTGATATAAAATAAAATTATAACTGAAATTGGAATTGAAACAGTCATATTTGGAGCAACTATGTACGGAAAATTTAGATGTGAGGAATGTGGCAATTACTGGGAAAGTGCCCACGTTTACCCAAGACGCAGAAGAAGGACACGAGAAACGAAAAGGAAACGAAGTCGTACGGTAAATACCGGTACTCTCCATATATACGTCTGCTATCGGGTATATCTCGTTAGGCGTCGGTCTCCGATGCGAAAAAAAGAAATATCATGTTAGTGACCTGAGTGTTTGTAGTTCAGGACTGGCCACGACATCTGCAATTAAATGATTTTTTTAAAGTCCACTCACATGCCAGCAATGTTTTCCACGAAATTATTTTAATTTGTCAGGCAACATTATAGAACTACTTTTTAATCACAGGTTATTGACAATCTATAAAGAGAGAAGCCACTAGCTTGTGCTAGACTAGACCGTAGGATTCACCTGAGCTTCCGCGTAAATAGACCCACATAGTAAAAGCAGTTAATGAATATGACCAAAGGATGCCCACATACTACTAAATGTGCTTTTATCATTGTCGACACATTATATAATTTCAACACTCCATTAATTGCAGATTGAGCAATCCATTTAAATAAGAATAGAATTACTATCCCACTTTCACTTTCATATAAACTTTTGGAAAACGCTGTCGTATAACTATAAGAGGTATTTTCTCTCAAAATGCCATATGCAAAATTACAGCTTTGGGCATAATACATTGACAATAACTAAATAGCGTGTCAAATAATTTCATTTACGTTACTTATCAATGTCAATGCAATCTCCAACGCAGGAGATCTTAGTGAGGCAGCCATGATTTATCCATGATTCTTTGAGCGCATTCACACAGGTCTTTCAGACCGGTGGTGACATATTAAGGTTATTGATAATCACTGAAAATAAAATCAATCTGCAAGCTAGAATGACCTCAAGGGTGGATGTGGAAGAAGTTCTTTGGCTGGAGGGAGCCAGGGTGCTTCATTAAATAAACTCATTTGAGCACATGGGTATGTGTGTCCCAGTGTTGAATTCATGTTAATTTCATTTATTTCCTGATTTTTTTTCTATCAGGACTCCAGTCTGTGGAGGCAATTCTGTTTGTTCTGGTTGCCTGACTTGACTTGACTGTTTGAGTTTACCGTCGCTTCGACAGTATTTCAGTTATATAGCGACGTCCGGCTAATTACAGGTGGAGGAAGAACTCGAATGCAAGGAGGCATCCGGGTAGAACCACTGACCTATCGCAAGCCAGCTGGAAGGCTTCCTTACATGAAAATCTGAATGACCCTGCCGGGTATCGAACCCACGCGGTGAGGGGCTGAGTGAGTGCTAAAGTCAGCGACTTTACCCTCTCGGACACGGAGGCCCCTTGTTCTGGTTGCGGCTGATCCATCTTGTGAATATCCAGGTGCTCATGAATAAGCTTAATTCTTCAACCGTTCATTGTGAGAGTCTCGGCATGGGTGATCATGGCCTCTGTATGCTGGACTGACCGTCGAGTGCATCGATTACATGGGCTACGTTTAATTTCAGCTGACCATTTCATTCAGTGGAATACTGAAGTACTAACAGCATGTCTAACATTTGCATACTCTTTTGTGCCCTAGTAACGAAAGTGTGATCTTCCATTATTCGAGAGGTCTCTCTAGAGGTCACCAGACTCTCCACAGTGTTTCAGTTGCAGGCAAGACTTTTTCTCAGAACTGCTGCATAATGTGATATTTTTGGCAATAACGATAGTTTAAAAAAAAGGCAATAACGATAGTGATGCAGAAGACACTTGTAAGTTGCGCATGTGAAAATCAGAACCAGATTTAGAGCCATTAATTGAAATATTTAGTCACAGAAAACAATATTCAATGGGATTCGATTGTAAAAGAAGCATATTTTATTTTCCAGCATGCAATGCATTAGCCTTTCAGTTTTCCCTTTTACCGTATCGGAAATATTCGCTTAATCATCAATATCGCTTACAGTTCTACATGTCATCTTCGGTTCTACTTATTTATAGTCATATGACATCCAATCCATGAAACGAAAGCACTCTTTTCTACTCTTTGTTAAACCACGCAGTAAATAGCTGACCTCTCATTGGCTTCTTTATTTAAGAAACCTACTGTTGCTTGTAAAAGGTCACCTCACTAAATTTTCAAGTTACTGCAGCTAGACTGTACGTGGTTCGTATGACAAAATACCAATTATACGAACCTAAAACTATTTCTTTCCGGCTCAATAGGCCTATACAATCATCATTAAATCATAATTATGGTCCGTCAAATGCTTAAAAAGACGTCAGTGCAGATGCAAGCATCCACTGACTAGTAGTAATAGGCTCCTTTGCTCAAAGTCTTTAAAGGCTTACATTTACTAAAATAATGCAACGATCAATTGATGAACCATGATCACATTTTGATGATGGATGGATTACCTTAACTTAAGTTATAATACTTTTCAGAAAGAATATATGAATTATTTTGTAGCAGGTGCCTTTTTTCTCACCAATGACAAGAAATTGTGCTAGAAAAGAAATTACTCTTTATTTTATTATCTTTTACCATGGTCATTTTCGCAGATGCAACGGCCGCCATTACTTGCGTGCATCCGTACTTTTTAGGAACTTGCTAATTTGCATACGTCAACGGTGTTTTTATATCTAATAAAAACAACCCATGAAAATTATGTCTTGCATGTCCGTAAGTGTTAATGCTCTCTCAACTTTGTTTTCACATGTTATATTGATATTTTTACTGTTAACGGAATACTTCTCTCAATTTGTACTTTGCTCATAAATGATATTCCGAGTATACTCTATTCGCTCTGATCCTGGAGATGTTTTACTTCCGTTTCAGCTTCTGTCACTTCATATCGACTCATGGGATGAGCAAATAATTGATAAAAAAAATACTGTTTTTCGTTGAATTTGACCGTATTCCATTATCTTCTCTCGCTCTCCCCACCCCCTTTATTTATTTATTTATTTATTTATTTTTTCATTCTCAACCCAATTTTCCCAATTTAAAGGCCATCTCTACTGTTCTGGATTTTTTTCTTCTGGAAAATGCAACTAATGTGTGCGTGTGAATGAAGAGAAAGTTTAGACATACCAAGATGACAGTATATCAGCATTTCATAATTTTGAATCTAGAATTTACTCACATGAATATTCTAAAGTAAATATGTGTTTGTCTTTAGTTGGTAACTTTCATGCTTATAAATGTTGATCAACAAAAAAGTTTACAATAAATGAAACTTACTGAAAATCTAATTATCGCCAGCCCAGGGCGGCGATATTATACTACCGAGCAAGAACCCGCACCCTAACGTAATATAAAAACAGCTACCTTCTCAATCGGTCGCAGAATGATGAACAGATCAGATTATGCTGGGAACAAGCTCTGGGGAAACTGCTTTGAACGCTGGGAAATCTGGACTTGTTTAAAAGCTACCGGAAGTACATGTTGCTAGACTGGTAGTCGCATAATTGGACAGATTCGACTGGACTGCGCTCCTTTGTTCCTTGCATTCCCTATTCCACTTCTACATTTTTCGTAATTTATAATTCTCATCCACAAGGAGTAGCTTCATGGCTTAAAGTACATTCTTCAGGGAAACTATGCATACATTCTATTCGAAACAAGACTACAGCTAGGTGCATAAAAAGGAAATATCAAGCAAATGTCGCTTATATCTGTAAGTGATCAACCCTTGATACATGTATGTACAGCAGTTATAAATTTAGCTTCCTGTTTCACATAAATGGGGATTTAGTTCTAATATTAGCTTTGATAATAACCTCTCCTTCAACTTCAGGTACTTCGACATATATTTTCCCTTTACGTCACAGTGTAACTTTCTGTTCACTTGGCTAACGGCAATTTTTAGCAAATACTTGTATACTTATATTTTCAGAATATAGCGGAGCCAGAAGGCGGTAGCAATCGGTCTTCTAGTATAGTTGAAAGAGACGCAGGAAGAGGGAGAGCAGGTGCCAGTGGATTAAGTTTTTCTGGGCGAAGTTTGAGTCGGGGAAGCCGCGGGAGAGGTGGGAGAGAATGGGGTAGAGGTAAAAGCGTCAATTTTCAGGAGCAAGAGACTGAGGAGTCATTGTTGCAGAGACAAAAGCCTGAAATAGAGGTATTTTTCCTGTTATAATAGAGAAACATGAGCATCTAGTGTATGTGTGTCAATTTATTCGTTTTTTTTATAGACAGACAGACAGACAGAAAATTTTATTTAGATTTGTACAAAGTACATCATCATTTCATATACATATATAAATATATAAATATCATTTATCAATACACAAATCATTTTAAACTATTTCATAAATACAACACATGTCAGGCATAAACCCTTTTTTTTATTTTTTTTTTATATATGTTTGTTTAAACAACACATTTCTCTCAAGCTCCAATTCCAAGAGGATGTGGCTTTATATAAAACATTTTCGATCAATCTACAAGGTGACAAAAAAAAGGGGGGGGGGAAAGAAGAAGTAGAAAAGACAATAAAAAAAAAAAGTAAATAACGTTCAATCCCCTAAACTGATTTTACTTCTATTCTTAAAAACGACATATATATTTTTAAAAAGTATAACCTGATTTTAAAATACAGGTCCCGAGCTATTCTTAACCCCCCCCCCCCCCCCCTTTATCTCACGTGGTTGTGTTTACATCCGGTTTACTGAACATGTACACGTGTGAGATAGTTCAACTCGAATTTAATGGATTTAACAGTGTTATTTTCTTCATTAATCATTAAAAGTTGCTTCTTATATCTAATAGACGCCGTTATTATAAGAAAAGAAGATTGTCATGTCATGGAATTCCCGAAGCATATGAAAAATTGAAAAAAATTATCCAGAAAACAATTATCAGATAAGTTTCATTTCAATGTACTACAGATTAGTAAAATTTACCAATATATTAATAAAAATCTTTAAAATTATGTGTGATTCGGTATATTATATCAAACAGTATTATGAAAAGAAATGCATATAATCTTGGTGACTAAAACGTCATATCACACACGATACTTTGTGGTTACCTATTGTGGTTACCCTATAATAAACACGGGCGCCTTTTCCAAGGGCGAGTATCATGATAATTGCCCTCCTACTAGCAGGGCAAAGTTGTGATAAACTTTTCAAATACCGGATAATCGTTTTTTCAGAACGTACTTTTATTACTCTGTTAAGTAACAAGTGTATAATGAAATATTAATATCTCTCGCAGCGAGCGTGAGAGTGCATATAAAACTACCATATATGTTTTTCTATCGTAAATACCGAAGTTCTATTTTAAATGCTTTAGGCAAAGTCTGGTCTGTACGAAAGCCTATAGTTCACTGAAAAAAATAATCTATGTCATTATTTTGCGAAATAAAAGCGTATATATGCTTAGATTTTGGATAATAAAGACTTTCAGCACTGATTAAATCTGATTGTCTACTGAGCGATTTGCAGAGATTTTCTTTTTGATCTGTATAATCTATAACTTATATAATAGAGCATACCAACAGAGTTTACTTTAGTGAACACCAATCTTTCATTTCAAGTGCTAATATTTTTCACCAGAAGTGTTTGACTACTAGTATCTCTCTATATATTGCTTCAAATTTTCTATAATGTTATTTCAATCTATCATACTCGTAAATGTGAAAAAAGATAAATATACCCTCAAGACACATTTCTCATGCATGTCTAAAATTGAAATTTCAAACAATGCTGACTATTTTCCAGGTAAATGAGTATTACAGCCAGGGATGCTCTAAATGTTCCACATATAACCAACCATTTGATGTTCAGGAAACAAGATGCTCCCAGTGCGGAAAAGTAGCGAAATATTGCGGGTGTGTAAATCAAGATAGAATGTGGAGACCACACCGGAGTGATCTTTGTGAGAAATGTGCTGAAGGGTACCCGTGTCAGGAAGCTGACGATTTCGTCCCGTATGAGGAAGCTTTTGATTTCGACCCATATCAGGAAGCTGACGATTTCGACCCGTGTCAGGAAGCTGACTATTTCGTCCCTGATTTCGACCCTGAAGAGTTCGACCCGTGTCAGGAAGCTGACTATTTCGTCCCTGATTTCGACCCTGACGATTTCGACCCGTGTCAGGAAGCTTACGATTTTGACCCATATCAGGAAGCTGACGATTTCGACCCATATCAGGAAGCTGACGATTTCGACATTTATAATTAGACTTATATAGCTTTTCTTTATATGTGCTTTAGTCCTATAACAGTTGAAAACATAAGCAGTACAACATCTATAGACATTTGAATATGGAAAATAAACATAAATACAATGTGTTTTTGCTTTAGAACTTTACTGTTCTTCGTAAGTAAATGTGTATTTATTAACTTTTATACGCGTCATGCACTTAGTATATCATGTATTGAAAGGCGAAAGGTCTCAACAGCCAACTCTGTACAGTAAAACCTCTCTATTAACACCACTATAAGTTCCAACAAAAAAGTGGTCTTTATGACGATTCGGTCTTTATAGTAAATGTTACAGATATAGTAAGAACAGGACTTCAAACTATTTGGTTCCAAATATAAATAGTTGTCATAGCGAGGTGGTCTTAATTCCAATGTGGTCTTTAAGCGAGGTTTTACTGTATATATACTTAGGAGCCCTTCTATCTTTCAAGGGAAGGTATATATCTTTAATATGAAGAACAACTGAAGAACGATTTTCACATTCGAGGTCAATGTGACCTTGACCTTTGGGCCCACATTCCTCAAACTTCATTGGGTGATTGGTCATGACTAGTAGATGACCCTTATTGACTTCTACTTTTCTTATATAAGCAATAAAGGAGAATATGAGTGACCCTCTTTTGATACTGTTAAATCATTTGTTTTCGTGGAACACTTATTTTCGTTTATTTCGAGAGGCCTTATATCCAAGAATATTAATCCCCACGAAAGTTTGTCTCTTATATAGACCTCACGTTTTTAGAACATAAATCCACAAATAAATGTACCCACGAAATTACCTTATGTACATAATCAATGAAATTTAATGTCAAGGAAAATTAATGATTTTACAATATGTAAACAATCTTACAAATAGCAATCTCTTTTTCGATATATATGTATACTTAGTTTGATTAATTTTCATTTACACTGTATTAATGTTTTTTTACAAGTTTCAATTAATTTCTACTTTATTCCGTATCGCCTGCTTAAAAAAGATTTCCGTCGTATCTCCATTTCTGGCAAAATCGAGATATTGGTATCGCAATAGAACTTAGCTACAAGCATTACAATGTGTGTTGTTATTATAATGTTGTTTGTGGTGAGAATATAAGTGCTTTCCTTCGTCAAATGATGTGAATTCAAAATGATTCAATCCACTGTAATCATTTGGACGAATTAAAAACTAAATTAATGATAGATTGAATACATTAACAAATTGGATGTCGAGGGACTACTACGGCTCAAGTTTGGTTTACGAATAACACAGCTATATTTATAGCATCCATGTATGTAATCGTACGAATAATCCATAGAAAGCGAACACCCGAATTTCCCTCCACGCGGTAGTTTTAATACTTAACAGGTTGTAATATACATTCAATACGGTTAAAAAAGCGAGAGATACATTCCTGAAAAATTCCCAAAAGAAATATTGAAAATACAGATTGAATTCAATTTATATGGGTCAAATTCTTAATGCGTAGCTGTCAGATAAAGGTTATGGATCTATAGTCATTGTATTCGATCCGTCGTGTAATTGTATTATTTCCGAAGGGGAAGAACTGGTCTCGTCAAAAGGCAATATGAAATGTTTTGTTTTCAGCTAGAGAGAGAGAGAGGGGGGGGGGGGTTAGTTGTTCGTTTTAGGGTGTATAAACTACAACATTTCATCACGTTTTCTTAAACAATCATAGATGTCGTTTTTTTTTTCGGTTTAAATGTTGACCTACTCACGGATGATATGAATATGTCATTGATTTTCATTGGTAGAAAATGCCTATACTTAGTAAAATAAAAGGCTGCGCACACTTCTTTGCCGTTATAGGTACATACTAAGTCGTTATAACTACATAATATTTAGTTGCTATAGCAACATACTTCGTCATTATAGCGAGATATTTAGCCGTCTCAGAGAGATACTTAGTCGTTAGTCGTTTGATCAAGATGCTTAGTCGTTAGTCAATATAGTGAGATAATTAGTCGTTTCAGCAAGAAGATAATTAGTCGTTTCTGCGAGACATTAGGCCGTTATACCCATGATAGTGATTATAGCTGTTGACATCCTATCGCTAAGCCCCGGTGGGTTTAATTTTTTAATGTGAGAAAAGATCCATTCCTCTACCTGTAATTATCTGGTTGATGAGCTACAAAACATCAGCAACAACCGCTAATTATTCCTATGACCTAGGCGGGTAACAATTATAATATATGTGATTTATATACAGTCTGACCTGTCTTAAGCAGCCAGTCAAGGGAACAAGAGAAACGCTTAACAGAGGTGGACGCTAAATGAAGGTTAAAAATATAACAAATTTATAAAAAAAAGAATTGCCCGCTAAATGCATGTTGGCCGCTTAATACAGGTGGTCGCTGATACAGGTTCAACTGTATTTACAGATATACATGTACATCAGAAACATCCTAATGTTTAACATATACCACAGAATTAATTCACAAATGCATTTATTTAAGGTATGGGCTTAATATAATTATAGTATACCATGCATGCATTTTATTATTGGTGGAGTAGAACCTAACTAAACCATACATTTAACCAACGTCTTCTGAAAACACACACACACACACACATCATCATCATCATCATCATCATAATCATCATCAACAATCATCATCATCATCATTATTATAATGATGATATAATATAAGATCAACAGCAGAAATATATTTTGGGAATCCAATGTAAAATTACCATAATCTTTAAAAACTGAAAACCAAATATATAACATGCTTAGATTTGGGTTCCCAAAGTCGTGCTGATGTTTACGTACACCATGTAAATGCGCATTCTTATACAGGTGAAACAGCTGCAGTGGAGTCTACATACAAAGGAACACTACATATCGATACAACAATAGAAGGATAACTGATATTGGAACTGAAAGCAACCATGTACGGAAAATTTAGATGTGAGGAGTGTGAACATTACTGCGAAAGTGCAAAAGTCTACATAAGACGCTGGAGAAGGAATCGTCCGGTAAATATACGCTATGTATCCGTCGGTCTGTCGGGTTTAACTATTTAGGGATCGGTTGATGACATGTCATATAAGAAACCGAGAGTCCCTGGTTCGGGACTGGCCAGGACCTCTGCAATGAAGTGGTTAAAATGTTGAAAATGTCAAGTGAGACGTCATCATTGGTTTCCTACAAAAAAGCCTCGCGACCGCACCGGAGTGACCTGTGTCAGAAATGTTTGGAAGGTTACCCGTATCAGGAAGATGACGACTGCGACTGTGAATATTACACTACAATACAATACATCACAATACAATAGATTGATACATGTAGGCCGTAGGCCAACAAGGATGCAACATGTCATTTTGTAGGAATTGCAATAAAACAATAAATGAATTATTAAAATAACATATCATTTTGTACTACACAAAATTCTGTGGCAATTGCAATAATACAATAAATAAATTATAATATTTAAATTTGTAAGCTAGGCACGAGACGGGAGAAGAACTATGGTACATACATGGTGTGAACTTGTCCGGAATCAAGTGCCATCGAGTACTAAAATTCTTTATATATATAATACCCAACAGTATAGACTAGTCAATTTATTTAGTGACTGTGCTGCAACGAAACATGTTAGATCTTAAGTTATGCAGAACATGCTGTTGTTGTAAACTTTTCTTTGCGGGTCCTGGTTACTCTTATCTTTCATGCCCTGTGTCCATGTTATTTTTGCCTGTTGACACCTAAAAAATGTCATTCGGCTCAATTATTTCATCATATCACTCGTCTGAAATATTATATATTTGTATTGTATTTTTTTAAGTTGTTTATATACTTCATATCTCCAGAAATGGAAGAAACAAAGATTGATTGGTAATCTGTCTGTCTGTCTGTCTGTCTGTCTGTCTGTCTGTCTCTCTCTCTCTCTCTCTATATATATATATATATATATATATATATATAGTATACTTAATTAATATTCAATTACTTGTTTAATGATGTGATCAGATTTTATTTGTGCTAATTATTTTCAAAAGGTGATGTGCTGTGTACAAGTCTTAAGAGAGTGTCTGTTTTGTTCTGTTAATCATATTTAATTAATTGCATCATTTATGCATACAATGAAGCCTGATTTGTGTACATTTATTATATTTTGTTTATCCAATTTTATTAATTAAATGATTTTATCTGTTTATATCTAGGTTGATGTTTTTATTGATCATTTATGCACATGTTTCATACCCAATGCAGAACAGGCGCGTAGCTGGACAGAAAACTATATACATGTATGTGCAAGCCCGAACTAAGCGGCGGGGCCGCGAATTCGCTGAGTGTGTATGTGTGTGTGAGGGGGGATTCCCCCTGTGGAAAATATTGAAATCCTAGACTGCAAATGGTTGAAATCTGGTGCCTTTTTGAATCCTGTACCTGAATGAAAATTCTGAAACAAATTGTTTGTTAGCGTGTGATTTTTTTCAGTTTTCCACGACCTACTGCTGTTACTTTATTGATTTGAAGAAAAATATAATCGGGAAAATAATGTGTAAGCCCGGGTTTTTTTACGTAAAGGCAGCTATGCGCCTGCAGAGCCGCATATACTTAATGCGGAATGTGCAGTAAACCTCGGTGTACTGCCTGCTGTGTTGATATTGACTTTACCAAGTGGTGTAAATGCCATCATGTTTCCGATAAAGAGACCATATTTAATAAGGCCCTATGAGAAATCTCAACACATATTAAAAATGAACAAACACCAGACGGAGGTGCAAGCAAAAATGAAACAGATAAAATCACGGAAACAGTTACCATGCAACAAGTTACCCCCTTGGATCACGATCAGTCGATAAGGACCAACTGGGGTGCTTAAACAGGAAATGTTTAATGTAAATTGTCCGGGTTTGATATACGACCTTATATTGATTGAGCTGTTTAAGTTTTTAACCTCAAACGGGCTACCAATTTCCTGTATCATAGACATATTCACCAACTGCTGCATATTTCTGTGCTGTATCATAGACATATTCACAACTGCTGCATATTTCTGTGCTGTATCATAGACATATTCACCAACTGCTGCATATTTCTGTGCTGTATCATAGACATATTCACCAACTGCTGCATATGTCTGTGCTGTATCCTAGACATATTCACCAACTGCTGCATATGTCTGTGCTGTATCCATAGACATATTCACCAACTGCTGCATATGTCTGTGCTGTATCCATAGACATATTTAACAACTGCTGCATATGTCTGTGCTGTATCCATAGACATATTTAACAACTGCTGCATATGTCTGTGCTGTATCCATAGACATATTCACCAACTGCTGCATATTTCTGTGCTGTATCATAGACATATTCACCAACTGCTGCATATGTCTGTGCTGTATCATAGACATATTCACCAACTGCTGCATATTTCTGTGCTGTATCATAGACAAAATGGTACAATTGAATAAACAGGTCTAAAGCTACAAATACTGTATATGGATTTCTTAATAATATGTATCGATAAATTAAATTTAAAGCATTTTCTCATAGATTCGAATACGCCATCTTATTGATTACTTTTACTATTGTGCTCTAGTTGAAATTCCGTGATATGATATAAGCGAGAGTTGTGGTAAGTAAATTTATAAAATAACATCATTATGAATCAATCTTAAATAAGAAGCAACCGTTATACACGACTGATATTTATACTCGTTTGATTCAATTTGGAATTTAAATTAAATTTCAAATTTATTATCTATACAAATACATATACAGTATAATTTAAATTTACAGATTCAAACGGACATGAATACAGAACACAGTCTCATTGTATAAAACATATATATTTAGAAGCTACATAAATCAAATTAATCAATTAATCAGAGTTAAAAACAATATTTAAAAAAATGATTGATTTTGGAATAGTTTGTTGTCAGGTGTTTCTCAGTTTTAGACATTAATGAGCTGTAATAATGATACACTTCGATTAACAATGCTGATGCTAAACAATACATGCTATTAAATTAAAAACAGTGAAATGATTGATTCAGGAATATCAAACTTCCATAACGAAAAACAAAACTCATTTATGTGTCCACACATTTGTAGAATTTTACATATTATGCATACAATATGTCGATAAAAGTATTTCAATTTAGCTTGAAAATCCATAAGAACTTACATACATTCTTTATATGATTATTTTGGAAAATCACTTATAAATCATTTAATAAGTGATAATACTAATATTAAACAAAATGTTGTTTATATGAATATCATCTTTTATAATACCGATGAGTTAAAAACTCATATTAGAACACAATGTACATCCTGTGTTTGAATAAAGTAAAAATTGAATATAGGCCAATACATTGATAAAACGTAAACCTTGAACTTCAAACGCAAGATAGGGGATAAAGAAGTAATCTCCATTGATTTTTTGAAAAAGAAATGCATATTTACTTAGTTTTACATTAACAAAATATGAAATCAAAATCAAACATGATAGTAAAACATACACAAAATTAAAGAATCAACCACGATTTTTTTTCTTTCTTTTTTTTTTGTTTTTTTTGAAAATTCTGAGAGAGAACGTTATGATGGTGTACCTGTACTACATATACTAATGAATCAAAGCGCGCGATATGCTGAGAGACTGTTGGCAGGATTTATTTACATGATGAAATGGCGCTAATATAATTGTAATTCCAACGTTTAAGCAAGATTGACCTCGATAGAGACAAAGGTCTTTTGACGCCAAAAATTCCACACGTTTTGATTACTTTATTTTCCTTCATAATGATCCAGGTTCCATTCATAAAATGCATACCTAAGAATGCCGTGATCTGACTTGATATGCTACAGAGCAAATGGTGATACAATGCGGGGAAAACGGCTGTGGTAATAATGCAAATCAACATTGCCTGCTTTTGTATATTGGTACATAAGACTAGCTACCGCCAGTCTAAAAATCAGATATTTGATGTCTATCGATTTACTTGATATTTCATGTTGTCAATGTCGTTCCATTATCACCTCGAGGTAACTAATAACATTCCTTGATCTTTAAAAATGTTCAAAATTATATCGAGAGTTGAAAAAAAAAATCATGGGTGCCGTAGACTGGTTCCCTGTACAGTCTCAAGAAGAAGTGTCTGTGCCAAAGAAAAAAATATTTAAAAGTAATCACAGGACTTGCACCTCTCACAAAGGTTGCTACGGTGCGATTTGCTGGGACCCACGTGATGAGCTCTGTCGCTCAAATAATTATGCAATTGTAGAGATTTTACTCAAGAAAACAATTATAGTTTGTAAAGGTTGAGAGTGCCTTTTTTATTTCATGAAGCATCTCAAAATGAGGTTTTCCTCAACTCAAAAAAATATATATCATGACAATTTTGAAATTTTAGAAACTATTCGAATTACTTCGCATATCAAACGCGGCAGATAATGGTTAAATCCTTAACCACAATGAAAACTTTTTCAGATATCATGCGATTTCAAGAGGCCATGGGTCTATATCCATTGTACTCAAAATACTTTTATCATTATTATTTTTTTCTAAGCGGATGAAATTGGTCTCTTCAAAATGCATAATACAGAATATTTAGTTTTATTTCTTAACATTTTTAGGTCTTTCTGTTTGAGACCGAGATTTGTTCTTACGTCAACGGAGATCGAAGTAACTTTTTACAACTTCCTTCTCGATGGTTCTTGGGATAGACCAGTAGATTAGCCCCATAATATTATTATAAATTCTTGTTATACACACTAGGTTTTGCCACTATGTAGATTTACTGTTAACTCATAAATCAATAAGTCGCTAAGTCGTTATTGAGACGTGTTATAGCTCCCTTGCTTGGCGCTCAGCATATAAGGTAGTTGCAGGACTGGTTGGCCCGGTGTCAGGATAATGTGACTGGGTGTGGTATCATACCAAATGTCTACGGCGTGATACTGCAGTGTGGCAGCACTATATCTGTCTCAAGTAGACATCGTCTCCAAATGTCTGAAATACTGTCGGTGGGACATTAAACCATTAATGTATAATTTTTTTCTGTAAAATTCACACTTTTTTTTCTGTAAATTATGCAGATTAAAGTGTAAAATTTACGGTTTAATCTTTAAAATTTACAGATTAAACTGTAAATTTTACACTTTAATCTGTAAAGTTTACAGGTGGGAAAAGGGTGAATTTAACAGAAAAAAAGTGCGAATTTTACAGTTTTTAGTATAAATTTTACAGAAAAAAAGTGTGAATTTTACAGTTTGAACTGTAAAAAAATACAAGTTAAACTGTAAATTTTACAGATAAAGTGTGGAAAATAAAACATAATAAGTGTCTATGTGTCACTAATACGCTTCCGTACATAGGATTGTATTCTTATACTATTGAAATCCCAATCTTTAAGGATAGAAAAAGAAAAGATTTGGGTTCCCAAAGTCGTACTGACAATTACACAATGTAAATGACATTTGTTCGCATTCATAATCTATCTGGTGAAACTGGCTAAGTGGACTTAAAAGTGTGCCTAAAAAGGAATTCGACGCATATAACAATAAAATTATAACTGATATTGGAATTGAAACAGTCATATTTGGAGCAAGTATGTACGGAAAATTTAGTTGTGAGGAATGTGGCCATTACTGGGAAAGTGCCCACGTTTACCTAAAACGCAAACGACGCAGGGGAAGGAAACGGTAAATATTTGCAGACAAGTATCAATTAATTAATAATTAATAAAATGTCAATTTCGATTCTACGTGTTTAAAGAATCAATGAAACGAAAGTACTCTCTTCTGATATTTGTTAATCCATGCAGTAAATAGCTGACATTTCATTTGCCAATTTTACGAACTTTTTATTTCCGGCCCAATAGACATATTATAAACATTAAATCATAATCATGGTCCTTCAAATGCTTTAAAAGACATCAGTGCAGATGCAACAACCATTGACTTGGAGTTATAGGATCTTTTGCTCAAAGTCTATAAACGGTAAAGTGTTTGTTTATTATAGTGTCACCCCTATTGAAAGGGCTAGCCAGTTTTGACTTATGAGACACTTCTTTGCTTTCACGAGTACCTCCCCGGTTTCCTCCTATATGTCAGGCACAAAGCAGAAAGACAACCAGTAACCATTATTTAACTAGCTGGCGGCTCACCAACCGGCCTTATCAGAACGTTCCCCTGCCGGGGATCGAACCTTCGACCTCCCGCTCCCGAAGCAGATGCTTTAACCACTTGGCCATGGGATCAAAAAAGGCTTGCATTTTCCATAAAATTCCCATGATCACTTAATGGACTATGATCACAACTTAATGATGGATGGATACTTTAAGAAGACAACAATACAATTGTAGACTAGAAACGCATACCTTAACATAAGTGTTCCATAATATTATTACATTCTATTTAAAACGAATGTGAAAAAAAAAAGATAAATAGCCCCAAGACACACGCAAACAGACACACACGTGCTTAAATAACGACCTATAAAAAACGTTTCTCATCAATGTCTCAAATTAAAATTTCGAACAATGCTGACTATGTTCCAGGTATTACAATCAGGGATGCTCGAAATGTAACATATATTACCAACCATTTGATGTTGAGGAAACAATTTGCTCCCAGTGTGGAGAGGTAGCGAGGTATTGCGAGTGTGTCAGACACAACAGAAGGTCGAAACCACACCGGAGTGATCTTTGTGAGAAATGTGCTGAAGGTTACCCGTGTCAAAGACTTAGCGATTGCGACTGTTATTATTAGGGAGAATTTCCATGTGCTTTAGTCCTGTAACGGTTGGAATCATACGCAGCACAACATCCAAATAGACATTTGAATTTGGAAAATAAACATGAATACACTGAATTGATACTTTAGATTTACACAGTTCTTAGTGAGAAAATGCGCATTTATTAACTTTATACTCGTCATGCATTTAGTATACTATGTCATCCATTGAAAGCCAGAAGGCCAGAAGCCTTCACTCAGTATAAGCTGAGGAGCCCTTCTTGCTTTCAATGGAAGAAATGTATATAAAATATACTATAATCGAAATGGTTTGAAGAACAACTGTACGGGAAAATCTTTTTCTTAAATGTGTAATATTAGAGAATAGGAGTGACCATCTTTTGATATGTAACCATTCTAATATAGAGCAATCTATCTTTTTTTTCGATTCATATACAGTATACGTATACTATATCTTATTATTATTCAATTATTTGTTTTATCACTTGATCAGAAAAAAATCTGTGTAAAATTGTAAAAAGGATGATATACTGAGTACAAATCTCAATAAAGTTCTGCTTTGTTTTGTTCCTTGATTTTGTTAAAGTACTTGTTTCATTTTTACATATGATTGCATGATTTATGTACATGTATTAATCATGTCGGTCGTTAGAACAAGATTGTATTCATCCTAAATTAATTTCATCATGTCTGTTTGATATGTTACTATCTGTATTAAGGCTGATGTTTTTGTCATATTTTCATACGGAAAATAATGTATAATGTTAGTTAATGATATTCAAGGTAAACGAAATTGTGTGTGTGTGAGAGAGAGAGAGAGAGAAAGAAAGAAAGAGAGAGAGAGAGAGCATGTGTAAAAACAGTATAATCAAACAAACGAGTTACATGTAATACCTTTTTTCTTATGCAACACAATGTTTTCATAATATACAAATCAAACTATAATGTTGGAATGTGTTAATTTGACACGACTTTGTTGTTTTTTTCCGCATGCTATTGTATATATGCGATGTACTAAGCCTATAATAAAATTATGTTATATTCTGTTCTGTTCATTTTTCACACATAAATGAACCTGTCACAACCCTCGCACTTTCCCATGTCATCCGCATTTAAAGCATTTGAAAAAAAAAACAGCAACAAAAAAACAACAACTGTAAATCGGATAAGATAAAACTGTTTCAATGATCAGTCTTCTCCGGTTTGCTTTATAAATATAGGTGTACATGTTTAATTTTACATTAGTTGAAAATCCCAAGAAATAGATACCTGTTACTGTAGTACAACTTAGGGAAAATAATGGCACACTTTGGAAATAAAACGTAAGCTATATTTGTCTCCTTGTAATAAATGTTTTCCAGTGAACTACATGCACTGAGCAATGGCAAAGTTAACATTTAATGATCATGTTTACTTCTTTGATTTCGTCCCTGATATATCACTGTCTTCTATGTTTGTTGAAATCGCTGACCTTGTTAAATGGCAGAATTGTGCAGTTCGAATTCGTATGGTCCAACATTACATTATTGAAGGTTAAACTGGATATCATATACATGTTCGCTCGCACATATGTTAATTTAATGAAACTCGAATCTCTCTCTCACTCTCTCTCTCTCTCTCTCTCTCTCTCTCTCTCAATTAGTATTGTTTAAAACATCAATTAGTCAAATTAAGATAAAGATATGTCATTGCTCAAGATTTTGACAACAGTAAGATAGACAACTTATCGTGACATTTCTATTATAGAATAAATAACAGTTGAGATTACAGTTATCATAAAAAAGATATTCTATGTGTTCTCAGTCCTTCTTATATACCAGAGATCTATCTTTTGACCTGTTTTTCATTTCCCCATTTTCATGAAGTTGATATTAAAAATTTGCAATCAAACAAAAATAAAAAATTCTGCTGAATCTCTTCTAGCATATGGCCAAAACTGTATCGCATGTAGATAGATAGATAGATAGATAGATAGATAGATAGATTTTTTATATCCTCCAATCTTGAAGAGTAAAATATATATGCAATCATAGAATTATAAACTAATTTACAGTACTGTGTAAATACATAATTATACATATCAAAGTATATTCATAAATTTTAATATAGTTTATATAATATTAAATAAGTACACACACTCGGGGTGTACCTCGATCTGTATGTAAAAATGTTGTCATAGCGAGGTACATTTTCCGAGGTAAACCTCGGTATGGAATTCAACATTGAATGTAACCATTATTTCAGCCCCATCACCAAACAAAACCTAAAAGCTACATGTAAAAAATGAACCCTAACCCTAGCCTTACCCTTACCCAAACCCTTACCCAAACACATAAAAGTACAAACCGAGGTACGAGATTTCTACACAGACACACACAAAGAGCGCATCCTTATAACAGACAGAAAGCATTGTAAATAAATCATTTAATACAATACATACTATATCAAGTTGCTATATTGCTATGTACAAACAAAGAGCGTCTTACACGATATCGACATGATATGCAAATCGCCATAATACTTACTGATAAAAGATATAACAACATTGATAAACATAAAGCACAAACTCTTTTCTTAAAGAATAAGTTACTAAATAGTACAAGATATCGCTTTATGTGGCAAGATATGCACCATAAGAGTTTTAAACAAAAAAAGTCGTAAAAAATGGTACTGTTATAGCTCCGTTGCTTGGCGCTCAGCATATACGGATAGTTGCAGGACTGGTTGGCCCGGCGTCAGGATAATGTGACTGGGTGTGGTATCATTCTGCATGTCTACGGCGTGATACTGCAGTGTGGCAGCACTATATCTGTCTCAAGTAGACATTGTCTCCAAATGACTGAAATACTGTCGACGGGACGTTAAAACTAACAAACAAACTTAAACGAAAACGAAATGATGACTCATCTAAAGCAAGGCGCCTTATCAATATTATATAACACACAACACATGTGGCATGAACAGAAGTCTTACACTAAACACAGTCATAATTACACATATTACTATATCGAGCACACAATCATCATTATCATCACAAACGTCGTTATCATCGTCATCGTCAACACAATCAAACCAACAAGTAGACATCTATCCAGTAACAGTTTTGCTAAAAGAGCGGGCGTTTTGGTAATTTACAAAACTGCTGCCATTCTTTTCCACTGCGAGCATCAAAAGTCTTTCATATTGCTCAGTCAATGAAATTAATCGTGTAAATTGTTTAAGACCGTAACATTTATTAATCATCGCAGACTCTCCCTTTTATTTCCAATACAGAGTGAATACATTATGATATTGTCATTTTCAAATCGCATAATAGTTTCCAAATTTCAGATTAACTTTTTCAAAATTAAAGTGGGTGAATTGCATCCTTTTTTGACATCACTTTTAAAAATGGCTTAACATGTGACTATTTGAGTTCACGAACCTCTTTCAAGTGAATTTAAATTTAAGCGCTGATAGCGCTGAGAGATTAGGGTTTTTAATGTAGTGGTGTTGATTTTTGTTTGTTTGTTTGTAATCAAGGTGAATTAAATAAACGAGGATCATTTCTAAGCGATGCCAATAAACTCAATGTTTCAAACACGCTATACGGTCGTTACAAGAAAAGATTAACGCATCATTTGTTTCAATGGACTGCAAATAATTAGCACTATGCCACTTTTACTCCCCCTGTATTTCCTGCCAACAGTTTTTAAGATCTGCAGAGCGTCAAACTGCTTCACTTAAAATTTCAGTGCCTTTAGTGCTTTGAGTTCACCTTTCTATCCGGTATAAAACTTCTCATAAGGTTTTATACTTCTCACTAATCAGATTTTCTTAATACTCATAAGGTTCTGTACTTTTTCGGGTTTTATTCTTCTCTGTTGTGTTTTATGAATATCACTAGTAATGAGTGGCCGAGTGGTTAGAGCGTCCGCCTCGGGAGCGGGAGGTCGTGGGTTCGATCCCCGGCCGCGACATACCAAAGTCATAAAAAATGATACTGTTATAGCTCCCTTGCTTGGCGCTCATTATATAAGGGCAGTTTCAAGAATGGTTGGTCCGATGTCAGGATAATGTGGCTGGGTGTGGAATCATGCCACATGTCTACGGCGTGATACTTCAGTGTGGCAGCACAATATCTGTCTCACTTAGACGTCGTCTCCAAATGACTGAAATACTGTCGGTGGGACGTTAAACCCAACAAACAAACAAACAATCTTCATTATTTTCCATTAGATTTTATGTTTCACTACTCATCAGATCGGATATATATATCTTACCCCTGATTCAGATATCTGTTTTACACTTTTTTTTACACCTTACATTTGTTTCCTTCTCACTAATTCTCAGGTATGATACAGATCACAACTCACTAATATTTATCATTTTTCACCAATGCTGTTATCTACTTCCTGTGAATCAATCTTAAATATGAAGCAACTGTTAACATGACTTATATTTTTATTAATATTTAGAGACCGGTTGATATTCAATTTGAAAATTAAATGAATGTTTTAGTACAGTCTATTTATCCCAGTCAGCCTATATATAGCCTTTGTATTAAATAGGCTGCACATTTTAACTTATTTAGCCTATTTACCTTAAAAATGCATGCATGTATGTATGTATGTATGTATGTTTGTTTGTTTGTTTGTTTGTTTGTTGTTGTTGTAATGGGGTTTACCGTCGCTGCGATAGTATTTCAATCATATAGCGACGTCCAGCTAATTACATGTGGAGGAAGACATCGAGTACACAGAGGTACCCGGGTAGAACCACCGACCTACCGCAATCCAGCTAGAATTGTTTGTTTGTATGTATGTGTTAATAACTTAGTAGTGAAAAGAAGTGCTTATGCATAATGGTACAGAGATGATCGATTATTGATGTTGATTCGAAAGATACTTCTAAATGTTTGGATTTGGATGTGATTCTTGGCCCAGGGTGTGACACATGACACATCACGTGACTTTGCACGCGATTGACGTTGCGATTGTTTTCAATATGGCTGTTAGCCTGCTATCCATACGTTTTACGATGAAACTTACATGGCATGCCAGTATAGACAAGTCGCTCAGACGGACAGTTCAACTGCACAATTTATATATAATATAGACGGACTTGAAAACAGAACACAAGTCTTCTTAGAAGATACGTTTATTTATTAGCAACCTCAAACAAATAGGTCAATGTTCAATGCATTAAAAGCAATCTTTTGAACATTGATTAATTTTATGAAATGTTTGTATACAATTATTATTTACATTAAAGTATTGTATTCTAGTTTGTAAATCTTAAAATATAAACACACAAATAAAAAATAAACCATGCCTGACATTTTTTAGTGCGTGTGTGTTTGTTTGTTTTGGGGGGATTTTGGATTAGATAGTTATGACAAATAACAGTATATCTATTCCACAAATACTAATTAAGAAAACCAGAAATTCGTCTGTGAATATGTCTATCGATATACCGGGTGTTTTTTCTGATCAATTTCTGTGACTCCGAGCTCTAATAACCGTTAACGTTCCTTTATTTTAATATTTTTTAAATGTTCAAAATTATACTGAGAGCATAACAGAAAAGCATCATGGCTGACATTGACAGGTTCCATGTACAATCTCAAGAAGCAGCATTTGTGCCCAAATAAATTCTTTAAGAATGAATGCATGGCCTGCCCGACCTGCATTTCTCACAGAGGTCACTGCGGTGCGATTTGTTGGGGTTCACGTGATGTTTTTTGTCGCAGTGGCACGTCCTTGCCTTCAAACCGCAGAGGGAACATTCGGTCTCCTCGACTCTGTACGGTTTACACATCACGCCGCAATCCTTGCATTCTTGACCATAGTACTGAAATAAATCAAAGTGCTGAGAAATTCAAGGGATGTGTTAACAAGATATTAGACAATATGTGTATAATGAGAATTCACTACACTCACATATATACAGCGAAACTGAATTGAACTGTTAGAGGTTTCTAGACTTCTTACATTACATTCTAACAACTTACTCCGTTTTTTTTTTGTTTTTGTTTTTTTGTTTTTTTAAGAAAACACTGCACTGCACACTAATGAATATCAAAGTTCTTCTTGCTGATATAACAGACACTATTCAAGAAACACGAACAATGGAAAACCCTGTGCGGTTGTCCTACGTCCATACTTTAAGATAAAAATATTTGGTTTATTGAAAGGACAACCGTATTTGCAATCGATTCTGTACTACATTTAAAGTACACGCATGCGTGCGCCCACGTAATGTTTAATATCTGTAAAAACACATACATGATGAAGAATTTAAAGAAATCGCTTTGCAAGTTTTGTTTCTGTAGAAGCACACGTTAATCATCTGACAATAGTACGATTTGTGACGGATATGTGTCGTAGTTTAAAAATGATAACACGTTTTAGTCTACCAAAAGTTCCTTTCAGGGAATTTCTTAAGTGAAAGCTGTTTTTCAGCATTTGCATATGGAAGGTATAACCTTAGAGTACAAAGAGGACAAACTGTATTGGTTTACTATGGTTGCACATTTCTCCAAGTCAAAACGTTCTTAAATTCATTTTTTTCTGTAAAACATGACAGCTCAGGAAATGAAGCAAGAAATTCAATGACTTGTTTAGGGCTAAGTTCAATTTAGGATGGTATCGTGTTTTCTTTATCTGGACAACATGAAGCCGTATTTTAAACCTACGCGCACCTGCTAGACTGACATCCAATATTCGTCATTGATTCGCAGTAGACTTAACAGAAAACCAGCACGTCATCGTAAAAAACTAAAATGGCCGTAAAATGGCGGACTTTGATATCACGTGACTTCTAACATGGATCTCGTCACATCGTAAGAATCATGAAGCACATATAATAATGAGAGGATGTAACTAAGTGAAGTGACCCCGAGTACTAGGACGATAATATTATGACCCCCACCCCCACCCTCCCTTATCGAAGAAATGTTACCCTCACAAAGGAATTTGTGACCCCTATAGAATAACGACCCCCGGTCATTATTCTTCAGGAAAAATTACCTCAGGTCATAATGATATTATATTATGACGGGTAGAACGAAATAAAATGACTCCCTCGTATTAGATCTGTTCAATTGTTATACCTTATATTTCTTCCTGTAGTTAATATTACTTGTAATACTTGGTACTGTTGCTTCTACTGCTGCTGTCATAACAGTGGTAATTTCTATATATCCTATGATTTTTTCCCCAGCTACTCCAGTAAATTCGACAAAGAAAGACGTTACTTATAATAGTTTGCTACATGTAACTTAAACATACAAATTGGTGTTATAATCACGTGTTCCTTTCATTTGAAATGTTAGGTAGTGTTTCTACTCTTGAGATGGCTGATATTATACAAAATGACTTTAGGAGTAGAGCGAGCTCTTATTTACGAAACCACGGATGCAGTTACCGATTACAAGCGACTTTCCTAAGGTATGCATTTTTCACTTAATCCAAATTCGACTCTAAGGTTCATCATTTCATAAAATAGTCCTTTTGGCCCACTTTAGAAACACCACTCTTTCGAATGCGAGAAAAGAACAACAGTGGCTAAATATCTTTTTTTAGAAAGATGAATGAAACCCTAAAGAAATAAATAGGTTTGTGGAAAATAATTAATTAAATCATTCCCAGTGTCTTCTTTTATCGCCTATCTACAGACCATGAAGTTTTGTAGGAAATAAAAAATGACTGGTCATCTTCCATTAGAGTCCTTGACCTTGACCATAATGGCAACTCGCTCACAACCAAACATAAAGTCGTATGGTGGCACTGAGATGATTATCTTATGCATGAACCAGGGCCTTGGACTGGTCAAGTGTGCGCGGAATTCACCGCCAATAAACTTAGAGTGCGCACGTGCATATAAAACACCATCCAAAAATCTTAAGAATGTTGTTTTATTTAAATGTAATTTATGGCTTTCATTTTTATGTCTCTTGACTTTTTTTATGCAGATGATCCCAAATATAGAGCGTATATACTAACATACCACATATTTTTATTATAATAAGTTGCTATTTTAGTGTTATATGATGCTATTTTAGTGTTATATGATGCTATTTTAGTATTTTATGATGTTATTTTAGTATTATGTGATGCTATGTTAGTATTATATGATGCTTTCTTATTATTATATGATGCTATTTTAATCATATGTGATGCTATTTTAATATCATATGATGCTAATTAGTATAATATGATGTTATTTCATGATGATATTCAGTGTTATATGTTCGTTTTATGATGCTCATTTGCTATAACAGGATGATTGCGTGTCTTTTTATCATGCTGATATAGAGTAAGCGATGCTAGTCTTTTCTAGAATTATGTTCATTTTATGTAATAATATGGTCATTTGTTATTTTATTATGCCTTTCAAAACTGATTTGATAGTCGAATGAATTGCGAGTTCACAAATGGTTATAATATCCTGCTAAAACTAAATTTACGCTGTGCTTTCACATACACTGGTGCGATTTTGACATTACATGATGTGCAAACGTCATTATACGATGATCGGTGGTTCCTGGCTGTGAGTACCTGTTGAGGAAAAATTGGACCGGATACCACGCGTTATTTCTTATATACCGACAAGACGGACCAAAAACCAAAAGGAACATTCATATTTTTTGTCACTGCCTAATAATATTTCATTTGTATCTCACGTTTCTTCTCTCTCTCTCTCTCTCTCTCTCTCTCTCTTAACGATTATCAAAGATAAGACGCCATGTAATAACCGATGTGATCATGGTTTGTCAGATATAATGCCCCTCTGAATGTTCATTAAAAGCAAGAGATTTTCTGTTATAAAGGTAATCTTTGCGATTTTGATCATGTTTGTTTTGGTTTAAAACCTCATCGGTAGTATTTCGGTCATTTTGGGACAACTGTCTACATGATACAGATACAGTGCTGCCTCATCGCATGGCAGATATGTGGCATGATACCATACCCAGTCACATTCCTTCTTTGTTTTTCTTTAATTGTAATGGCTATCAATCATTTTCTGGTTATTATGGTCATATTTTAGACCTTTTCTTTGCTGAAGAGATAACAAAGGAAGAGACAGTAGTTGGATACAAGGGAGTCCGGGTGCGATACCCTAGCTCTTTGCGAATAGACCCCTTGGTTCCTTTACGTGCCCGGTGTATGGCACCGATACACGGAAAACAAGTTCCTGGTTAGAACCTGTCCTGATCGAGTACTCTGACTTCTCATAGCAACCCAATTTGGCCGAGTGCCATTCAATGGGGAATCGGGTACAAACTTTATACGTCTTTGGTTTGATGCGGTCACCGGAGAAAGTGCACACAGCATAGTAGACATGTGACATGATACCATACCTAGTCGCATTTTCATGACAACAGACAACTATTCCTGGAACTACCCTTATATGCTAAGCGATAAGTAAGGGAGCAATACCTGTACCATTTTTTACGAAGTTGGTATTGTGGTATTGTTGTTAATACACGCTACTTAAAACAAATTAATTACATGCGTTTTTATGCATTTTAAAGTATTATATCGTATTTCACTTGAAATTTTGTCTCAACCTTCAATTTTGGTATCCTTGAATCCAGCCAAGTCAATCTTTAAATGATCCATATCGCTCGATAGAAGCGAAACTGATACATCAGTACTTAGTGTTTGCTTTTTTTTATGTGGTTTTCAATTACGCATTATGTATATTGAAATGCACAAAGCGTTTTAATAAATAGGCATCGTTCTTCAAACAGGCAATAAACAATAATAGTAATAATTATAGAAATAATAAACATTCTGTTGATATAAGACACCTCAAAATCGCAAAGACACATTCCATAATGGTATGGGGTTTAATTAATTGAATTTAAAGAATTCATACAAAAATTAACAATATATAACCATGTTTGAACGTCATATAACCATGTTTGAACGTCATATAACGATGTTTGAACATCATATAACGATATCTGAACAATATATAACGATATTTGAACATCATATAACAATATTTGAACATCATATAACAATATTTGAACATCATATAACGATATCTGAACATCCAATTACGGTATTGGGACACCAAATAACGATGTATGATCATCATATAAGGATATTTGAACATCATATTACGAATGAGAGCATCATAAAACGTGATATGTACACACTATTTCGATATCTGATCCCCATGTAACGACACAGTAGAATCATTTAACGACTATCTGACAGCATAAAGAGACAAACGCACATTGCATGACGAGTTGGCAGGGTGTAATGGAAAATAATACCACATTGTACTTTGTTTGCTAGATAGCATGTCAAATACACATCCTTAAATCTATTTGCCTATGTTAAGGCAGCTATGGCGTTCCATGTGGATACCTGCATGATCCGCCATTACTGTGCGGTTATCTGGATAACTCCATGGCTTTTCATCAGATAATGTATGAGGGTGGAAACTCCGCCCCCTTAAATGTGTGCGGTATCCAATTTAAACACGGGTTGTTACCTAGGCCGTACTACATGAGATAGATATGTAACATATAAAGGATTTCCAGTTCTTCCTAGTATTAATTGAATGAAATTTATTAGTGTATCACAACCCATATAAAAGAAAATATATCAGCCAACTTACCGAACCTCCGCCTTTCTTATAGACTCTCGCACTTTCCCAAAGTTTTCCGCATTTAGTACATTTGAAAAAGCCATACATCTTGATAATATAAATTAAAATATATTCCTGAGCACTTCCCTTGTTGTGTGCACAATGTGTGAATGACTAGTGCATGATAGTGACGTTACAGTCTCTATTTATAAATTGCTTGTTGAAGGTTTTTTTTTCTCCATGAAATAGGTATCTTGTTTCGTTTTCGAGTTAACCACAGAAAGATTAAAAGAAACAGTATTTTTTTCTGGAAAACACATTGGAAATAACAATTATCTATATTTGTCACATTGTTATTATGTATGTATACGTGCATTGAGTGAATCGATGATGGATTTAAATTAGCACATAAGATTTACCTCTCGTCCTAAAAGGTGCTAGTATTTGTTTATAATCACCGTCGAAAATAACGCATAGTTCAATACTTTTGTAAAAAGAAATAAGTGTTGACGGTAGGTAGGTAAGAAGGTAGGTAGGTTGGTTTCAACATAAAATGTACAATTTACATGGCAAACAAAATCAATACATGTAAAACAGTCAACATATGCCATACCAATCAACATAATCTGTTAAGGATAGCAAAAAAAAAAGTAAAAGTAAACTCTTATTTCCATTGTGGTCCTTAAAATAAAGTGTAGTATGACAAAGGAAGGTATCACAGAAATTATCCCAGTTAAATATTAAACAGACCTAAGTACAAGTACATGTAAATAATTATCACCAATTAAAATGACTTAGATATAAAGACATTATAATAACAAAGATATTAAAATTTAGGAAATACTTTGTATAGGATAGAGTACATTAAGACAATTCTACAGACAATAGAAGACCGAAGCGAGCGTAGCAATCGTAGGTTTCTGTTGTCTGGAGAAATGTCTTAATATATTCTATTCAACTTAGAAGTTCCCGGCTTAGCTTTAATCTATTGTACTGAAGCCAGGACACAGTATTTGTATTACCTTTCCTCTGTCAATCAAATGTGCTGTGACAGGCGTGAAAATAAGTTGCCAGACATCAAAATTGACGATTACATTCTGTGCAAACAATTAGGGGGTTTTCATGCTATACATCAACATATGTGTGTTCAATTTTAATTGACAGCAGAGAAATGTCTCCCCTATTCGATCTAATAGACCAAACTTGACAATGTTCACAATGCTATAATTATCATTTATGATTGAACATCAACAGTGAGGATGGATGGCAGGAAATTTGAATAATTTTAATTTAAAAATTTAAGAAGGGGGGGTTCGAATCCCGTTGAAGGCGAGATTCGTGTCTGTATCTTTTAAAGTCTGACAGCTAGAATTATGATGGGAGAAAGAAACAGAAAAAAGATGCATATTAGGGCAAAGATATGAAAGAAAATGAAAGTAACTTTAAAGGAGATAAAGAAGTGAGAAAAATGAAGAAAAGAAAGAGTGACCTGATTAGTCTGGATTTTACTGTCTATGTATGAACACAATTGTAATCTCATTTTGGCCGAAAAGAAAACTGCAGTTCAGATAAACGGTTGAACAGAACCGGGATAGTTTATACGTCATCAAAAAGAAACGCCCTGGAGGCGGGGTTTGTTGCACATGCGCACTTGAAACATCGTTCTATTTTGTACATTTGAGATAGAAAATAGAAAGATGTTCTATTGAAAGGAATTGTGGATAAATTTGAATTTTCAGAGATTCTGATTGGCCTCATATTTAGGGTAACTTATCGCCACCTAAAATGACTTAGATTAAAAAGATAAACAATGTTTAAATAGTGAATCGCTGAATATTGCACTTATAACCTAAACAATATCAACAATTTGCTATGATAAAATATTAAGACAATACTTGAGAAGACTGTTGACATCTATCTTTATGGCAAAAGAAACAAAAATGACCATTAAAATATAAAAAATATAAAGCAATAAATACTAAAAAAATAAATTTACAATGCTCTTTGACCTTCATTTTAAATGAAGAGATGGTTTTAGAATCCCTAATTTCTTGTGGCAAACTATACCATAATGAACATCCCTTATATGCAAAAGTTTTTTTTTTTTCCAAAACCCTTAACATTTGGAATGACATATCTATTGCAGTCTGACATAATATAACCTGAACCTTGTATGGTAGGTATGGACTTTGCTAACAGGGATAAAATTCTCATTTAAATAAGAGAAAGCATGGTTTGAGTTAATTTTAAAAGCATGACAAAGAGTTATTTAAACCACTCTACTTGCAACTGGTAACCAGTTTACTTTTAAAAAATGTGCTTTTCCAATATGCGACCTAGGGCTAAGGTTTAGAGCAAACCTGATGAGTATATTTGGGTAACCTGTAACTTGTTTTTCAACTCCTGAGTTAAACTGTTGAACCAGACAGAAGAGGCATTGTCATAATGACATTGAATAAGTCAGGTTATTAAAATCCTTTAGTGTACTCCGTGAGAAATGCACTTTTACGATAAAGAAACTTCAGACGAGCGTTATATTTTTTAATAACAGACCAGGCCATAGACTCGAGTGATAAAATTTCACTAGAAAAACACCAATATATTTGACAGATTTTTGGGATGATATTGTTTGACTATTGCAAGTTATACTAAGACTGTGCTGGGATTTTAACCTTCGATGAGAACTAAATAGTATGGATTCTTTCTGTTTTTTTCCGAGATGTTACCCACGAGCCTTTGACCGAAGGTGTCAGAAATTGTTCTATGTCATGCTTAGTTTTTCCAGAAATAATGATGGCTGAATCATTAACATATAGCAACAACGTGTGTGTGTGTGTGTGTGTGTGTGTGTGTTGTTGTTGTTGTTTTTGTGACGGCTGACATGCCATTGACATAGATAAAAAAAAGCAACATTCTCTGCCTTTCTGATCGAGATTTGCTTGTAGCGAGTCGTCTGCTGTCAACACTGTCTTATAGATTCTGAAATTAGTTGTATTATTTTAATTTGCGGCACATCTGTTTAAACAGATTTCAGTAAGACATTTGCATTGAAACAATATTTTTTGTTTTCCTGAGTTAAAAAAAAATTCAACTCGGGAAAACAATATTTTTTGTTTTCCCGAGTTAAATAAAAATAAATAACACGGGAAAACAAAAATGACTTTGTTTTCCCGAGTTAAGAAAAAAAATTAACTCGGGAAAACAATATTTTTTTGTTTTCCCCGAGTTAAAAAAAAATTTAACAAGGGAAAACAAAAATGACTGTTTTCCCGAGTTAAAAAAAAAATTAACTCGGGAAAACAATACCAAAAAAAAAACTATTGCACATGTCACCTCAGTGCCACCGTACCGGAGTGATCTTTGTGAGAAATGTGATGAAGTGTACCCGTGTCAGGAAGCTGACGATTTCGACCCGTGTCAGGAAGCTGACGATTTCGACCCGTATCAGGAAGCTGACGATTTCGACCCGTGTCAAGAAGCTGACGATTTCGACCCGTATCAGGAAGCTGACGATTTCGACCCGTGTCAGGAAGCTGACGATTTCGACTCGAATCAAGAAGCTGACGATTTCGGTCTGTATCAAATCGTCCCGTATGAGGAAGCTGACGATTTCGATCCGTATGAGGAAGCTGACGATTTCGACTCGTGTCAGGAAGCTGACGACTTTGACATTTATGATTAGACAGACTTATATAGCTTTTATTTACATGTGCTATAACAGTTGGAAACATAAGCAGTACAACATCTATAGACATTTGAATTTGGAAAATAAACATGAATACAATAGGTTGTTACTTTAGATTTATACTGTTCTTTTAAGGAAATGTGCATTTATTTATTTTTATACCCGTCATGCAGTTTAGTATATCATCCATTGAAATGCGGAAAGTCTCAACAGCCATTATAGGTTCCAATAAAAAAGTGGCCTTTATGACGAGTCGGTCTTAATAGTAAATGTCACAGATATAGTAAGAACAGGACTTCAAACTATTTGGTTCCAAATATAAATAGTTGTCATAGTGAGGTGGTCTTAATTCCAAGGTGGTCTTTAAGCGAGGTTTTACTGTATGTATGCTGAGGAGCCCTCCTGGCTTTCAAGGGAAGGTATATATATTCAATATGAAGAACAACTGATGAACGAGGTCACTGTGACCTGACCTTTGGGCCCACATTTCTCAAACTTCATAGGGTGATTGGTCATGACTGGTAGATGGCCCCTACTGACTTCTACTTTTCTTATATAAGTAATAAAGAACAATAGGAGTGACCCTCTTTAGATACTGTTAGATCATTCATTTTCGTGGAACACTAATTTTCGTCTATTTCGAGGGGCCATATATCCAAGAATATTTATCCCCACGAAAACTTGTCTCTTATATAGACCTCACGTTTTTAGAACATAGATCCACAAATAAATGTACCCAAGAAATTCCCTTATGTACATAATCAACGAAATTTAATGTCAAGGAAAATTAATGATTTTACAATATGTAAACAATCTTCCAAATATCAGTCTATCTCTTTTTCGATATTATTTTCAGTTATTTGTTTGATCACTTGGTTAGAAAAAAGCTGTGTAAGAAAAGAAAAGATGATATACTGTGTACAAGTTTCAATTAAGTTCTGCTTTATTCTGTTTATCGTCGTTTTTGTTGAAGTAATTGTATCATTCTTTGAACATGGTTGCCTGATTAATGCACATGTATTTATTACGTCACTGTTTATTAAGGCTGATGTTTTTGTCGCATTTTAATGCCGAAAATTAATAAATGTATTGTCACAAAATAATGTTGACGTGGCTTGAAAATAAGTGTAGATTTAGAGTACGTTGTATTTGTCACGTAGGCCAGAGTGGAACTGTGTTAACCGATTTTGGTTACATAAGGTTTATCACAGGTTTCTTTTATTACCTTTTGTTCAGAATGAGATATGATTAGGGTTTGAAATAGTTATATCTACTGTTTTGCTAAGTTTTAAGTGTATTAAGAGAGATGTTTAAGGTTTAGAAGTTTAAACCTATAGTTTCTTTACATAGGCCCTTTTTATCAGTATACCTCAGTGTTGTCAGTGTTTCTCGGGATGCACGAGATTCAGCGATTTACAATTTTATTGCACATTTCACGTGATATTTGTTTTTTAAGAGTAAAACGGGGGTTTTTAGTATATAAGCTGATTTGTATGGAGCCTCAGTGTCAGATATCGATGGGAGCTACGGAGGATACCTGGTCCAGTCTAGAGTATTCTGACCAAATTTCATTACGGAGCTTGTGTGAGTAAAATTTTATTTTGTATTTCATTTTGCAGGTAGATATGAAACTAAGATTTTATTTTAAACATTTATTTTGTAGATTGTTGTATTGTTTCCTCTCATGGAAACAAGTGTACAATCATATTTAATTCTCGGTAGTTTTGAAGTTTTGGTTCTATAGGCCAAGGAATCTAAGTACATAGCTTTGCATTATTATGTATATTTGATGTAATTTTGAGAATAATTGTTAGTTTATAGGTATGTCCTTAATTTTGATATTACCTGAATATACATGGAAGCATTTGTCCAACAGTATTTGTTTTGGAATTAAGAAACGTGTTTTTAATAATTATGAAATGTGGATATGTATGGAATATCTGTTTGGTATATAATTGCGAACAACAAGGGCAGTTCTCTACGTTAATGCGCTTATGTAAAAGCATAATATTGTTGTATGGTATAAAATGCACGTATGTAATACCAGAGATTTGTTATTTGGTATGAAAGTAGTATTATGAAGTAATACAGTGTCTGCACATTATATTTGGCGTGATAAGTAAATAAGAGCTATTTATTGTTTGTTAGCTGTATTTAGTTGGGGCATGGAGCCTATGTAAGCTGGAAGGTTACAGTCGATACGGGACCCCGTTGGTAGAGTACGTCACAAGGACGGGAGAATCTACGCATGCGTCATATGGACGACAGGGTGTCTACGGTGGACTAAGTGGATCACATATACTGAAGGGACAGTGACGACAGGAAGTCAGTGTTCATCGATAAGAGCACGTGTTATAGTGTATGAGTACTTTGTATCAGTAAGCCATTATGTAGTTAATATGCGGGCTTAAACAGAACATTCAGTGCAGTTATTATTTATTATTGTACCAACAGATAAAGAGACAGTTAGCCGGCAGTTTTTTTTTCATATTCTTTAATTCTTTTTCTAATATTCTCGTTGTTTATATTTTTATATTAAATATAATTTTAAAGAAAGTTGTTTGGTATTTATTCTACCTTAGCGAGTTGTCCGCCCTTGGTCATTTTGTTACATGTATATTGTTAAATAATCGTACTCAAGGTATATGAAAATTTGAGAGAAAGAGAGGGAGAGAGCATGTGTGAAGAAATATATTTCACAGCGAAATATCAAACAAATGAAATAATATTTTCTTTATATAATTAAAATTCCACATATATGTACATGTATACATATTAAACTACCATATTTGAATGTGTTAATTTGACACGATTGTGTTCGTATTTTTTCCGTATGCCATTGTATATATGCAGATGTCTATTGCAATAGGCAAGCCTATTTTAAGTTCAATTCTATTATGTTCATTTTTTTCTTACATAAATAAACCATAGTAGATTGAGAATACGTCAAAAGTAAAAATAAATATCTAAACATATGAATTCGAGCTTTAATTAAGATAAGATTGTTACAAACCTTAGTAAATGTGAGTACATTATTTTAATAAAGTAAAATAAGTGAATTTACTAAGGCACATTATATTTCATAACGATGCAATTTTCGTGAAAAAGAAATGAAAAATAACATTGAGATATATAATGGACTAAAATAAATGCAAATATTGCATAATGTGCAAATATCTGCATAAAATAACAGTGTAATGCATTGAAAGTGTTGATCAAAATTCGCCATTAGTATTTGTATGGATATCAAAATGTTATTGTTTACTTTTTGCATTGGCGAGTATTCCCGAAGACGGTCCGTAATCGGAAATAATTTGAATTTGAAAAACCGTCGCCAAATTACAATTTGCATCTCTAAACAGATCTGTTCCCGTCTGAATAATATACAATAATGTGCCTGACATGCAAATATGTAGATCAGATTCGTCCAGACCGACAGCTCAACACTACACAGACTTAAAATAGAACACAGTCACATCGAATACATCAGCTGTATGTAGAAGCTACATCGAATACAGCTGTATGCAGAAGCTACATAAGACAAATAAATCAATGTTATTGCTGAGTTAAAAGCAATATTTAAAAAAAAAAATGATCGATTGATTGAATAGTTCGTTTTCAGCTGTTTCTAAAATTTGGACAAAAATAGGCTGTATATACACTTTCCGATTCATAATGCTGAAGCTAAACAAGAGTTGTTGGAACGACTTATTGCCCCCCCCCCCCCCCCCCCCCAGTCAATAGGGGTCATCTACTAGTCAAGCCCAATCACCCTATGAAGTTTGAGGATTATGGGCCTAAGCGTTCTCCAGTTATTGATCGGAAACGATTTTTCATATTCGAGGTCACTGTGATCTTGACCTTTGACCAAGTGACCCCAAAATCAATAGGGCATCTACTAGCCATGACCAATCACCCTATGAAGTTTAGGATTATGGGCCCAAGCGTTCTCCAGTTATTGATCGGAATCGATTTTTCATATTCGAGGTCACTATGATCTTGACCTTTGACCAAGTGCACTTTGAGCATATATCATGCATACATTATGCCAATAAAAGCATTTTAATTTAGCTTGAATACATACATGCACGTAATGTTTATTATAGACGAAAGAAAACTGTTGCAATGATCGGTATTTTTCTGTTTACCTAATCCCGTCAAACAGATCTCTTTTATGTTTATAAGTTTGCTATAGTACAATTTACGGAAAATATTGGCACACATTGGTTATATTTGTCCCCGTGTTAGTGAACTACGTGCACTGAGCAATGTCGGTGTTATCATGTTTTCTTCCTTGATCTCGCCCCCAGACATATATATATACATATCCAGCATATCATGAGAATAAGTTCGGTGCCCGTATAATTTACAATGATAATGAAAGCAGAACAATAAAAATGCGTTTTATAATATTTATTTACATTTTGTTTTTCAATATACCAATATAACATTAAAAAACACATGTTTAACAATATACACAAAGTCAAACAGAAACACATATAATATACATTTTATACAATACACGACAATAAATCTGTTTGCTTAACGATCATAAGACTGTTAGCTTTGAAGTTCACTCATGGATTTAATGAAAAGCCGTCAAGCTAATCAACTGTTACGCTAATTAGTAATTAACAGAAGATCGGCTTTATCAAAGGGAATGATTATGCGTGAGCAGTGACCAACACAGGGATATTCGCACCTCGGCAAACTGCCAAGTAACTTCAACATAAGAATTAGAATGAAATACATACTGCGGAAAAAAAAAAAAAAAATCGGGACTTTGCAAAAAAATCGACATAGGTAAAAAATCGACATAAACGAAGACGACATAACGAGTGCCGACTGTATATATATATATATAACTGTTTTTTATGTTTGCAGAAAACACTGACCTTGTTTAATGGCAGAATAGTGCAGTTCGAATTCAGTTGATCCAATATTTCATTATTGAAGGCCAAAATGGATATCATATACGCGTTCGATATTAACGAGACTCGAACCTCTCTATCTCTCTCAGTTGTGGTTTAGAACATTTCCATTCATTCCTTTTACCTGGGCGAATTACTTTGAGGATGTATTATTAAAATGTCGACAACATGGACAGATAACCCATCGTGACATTACTATGGTACATGTATAACTATCAGCTGAGATTGCACCTATCATAAAAATATTCTATGTGTTTTAACCTTCTTACATACCTGAGCATCTATCTTTTAACAATATCGACTTGTTACCCCCACCCCCCTTTTTTTTTTTAAAAGTTGACATTTAAACCTTGCAATCAGACAAAACAGTGAATAAAATAAACAACAAAAATAAAAAGAAAAAGTTTTGCTAAACCTCGTCTAGCACGTGGCCTGTATCCAAAATAACTATTGTATGTAAGCATGTATAATATTACATATTAAAACACACACACACACACACACACTGAAAGAGGATCAAAATGGCTTAACATGTAATTGTGTTCAGGAACAATTTTAATGTGAATTTAAACTTTACTTTAAATCAGCTGAGAAACTCTCTTGACAAAGGAGATGGTGATGTCGAATGTTGTCAAACTTGTGAAAAGAAACAATAGTAGACAGAGAAACTCCCCATCTCTTTTCCCTACTATAGGCTTTATACATTTTTCACTACTCGTCAGATTTTACATATTTCCTTATGACTACTTTTCACAAGTCAACAGGATCAAGTCACTGCTCACTTCTGACCAGGTTGAATATTTTCCACCCAGTTTTAACTACTCACTACTCATCAGGTTTTTAGATGTTTAAGTCATCACTTTCCAACATTTGATTCTCTACTTTGTAAACCGAATAACCTCTCCATTTGTAAAAGATATCGAACTCTACGACAATGTATGATGAGCTTAAGCAAAAGGTGATGAAAAATTTAAATATTTACGGGACACAAATAATTGTCTGCTGCATGAAAGCACAGATGAACTAATTTCCCTATGATGTTGCGTAACTGCCACTTACCATGCGGACGAATATTGTTAGTATGCAAAGTGGCTCGTTACTAATTTCGGATATTAAATATGCAGATTTCGGTCAGTTTATATATAGTGTTACAATTCTGTGACAGAAGACTTGAAGTCCGATACTAATCCGTGTAGCATACTAATAACCACATCAAACTAACTCCAGGGGTTATTGTAACACTATAAAATGACCGATCTATCGAAAAGTAGTTACGAGCCACCTTACCTGTTACATACTTATCACATTATCACAGTGAAGCTCAAATTTGAACGCTAACAGCGCTAGAGATTAGGGTTTTAAACGTGACGATGTCGCTTTTTTTTTTTTTTTTTTTTTTTTGGTTATCATCAAGTTGAAGTTAATAAACGGGGGTCAATTTGTAAGCGATACCAATAAACTCAATGTTTCAAACACTCTTTAACCTTCCGTTAATACGGTCGTTACAAGAAAAGATGAATGCGCCATTTGTTTCAATGGACTGCTAACAATTAGCATTACGTCACTTCTATTCTCTCTATTTCTCTTGCCAACAGTTTTTAACCCTTTCCCTCATAGTGGAAACCTGAAAAGACCTATGCGGACAACATAAAACCAGATCAGCCTGCGAGTAACTCGCAGGCTGATCAGGTTTTATGCTGTTCGCTGCTCCTCAGTGATCTGGAAATGAGGACTTTATAATTAAATTTGGTAAGGTTTAACTGTGGTTTTCTGTAGATCAGGCTTTATGTGGTACCTATTGAGTGCGTCAAAATGAGTCTATATGAGGGAAAGGGTTAAGGTCTGCTGCTCGTCAAACTCTCATTTAAGATTTAGCCTATCTTATAAAAAAAAAAAAACGTATATTATCTCATTTATCCCATCTATTAAAAGGCCAGAGCATTCAGCATTTAGCATATTTTATTTAAAAATGCTGTTAAACAGCCCATTCATCTCACAGCTTTCAGCCCATTTCCTGTCTTTTGAGTCTATGTATATGTTACGGAGAGAATTTTATGCTGCACTTAACCTTTATAGAAGAGATGATTCTGAAGAAAATAGGATACTAATGGTAAACAAACGATCAGAATATAAGAAATATGTCCGCAAAGCCCGTTTTGAATATGACAAAAAGGAAACTGATAAATTGTTATCAGCCAAAAATAAAAATGCTAAACTATATTGGAATTTACTTAAAGGGGCATGTGGAATTAAACAATCAAATATACAAATAAATGATTTTGAAGCTTATTTTAAATCAGTAAATAATCCAGATGATCAATTTTTTATTCCTGATGAAGATGTTTTATACTTTAATGAAAGATTTGAAAAAAATGAGTTCAGTATTATGTTTGAAGAGTTGAATCTACCAATAACACAGGAAGAAATTAATAGTGCAATTAAACAATTGAAAACAAATAAATCAGGAGGACCAGATGAATATTTGAATGAATTTTTCATACATGGCAGAGAAATATTGTTACCTAGTTTATATACATTATTTAATAGGATTTTTGAGCTAGGTTATTTTCCAGAATCTTGGTCTGAAGGACATATTGTACCATTACACAAAAAGGGAAGTTTAAATGATGTTAAT
>CM037777.1:18597950-18647950 GCA_021229015.1 Solen grandis | reverse complement strand
ACTGCTAAACAATGAAACAAGACTCCAAGATGGCTTCCAAAACAAACAAAGAAGGCATGCGCCAAGGGAACTTATGTCATAGCAATATCCGGGCACCTTTGGACAAGTTTATTTTACAGGACTCTGTTTTGGAAGCTGGTAGTAGTAAATATAAATAAACAGATATCTGGGTTATAACCGGTATTTTTAACAATGCGCATACTAAAACTTGGCCTCTATAATAAAAGGATGGATTCCTGTAAGACATACACTGAGGAATATGCTGGTTCCGTGTGGTACTGACATAGTTCTTCCCATCAACATTCCTCCAATCAAACTGAGCTGGGATGTTGGCCATCTTCATGTTCTCCTGAGGGCGAGGGTAGGTCCTGAAAACCCAAGAATATCTGTAAAACCTACTCTCCACAGTTAGATCAGTAAAGAGGACCAGGACAAACACACAAAAGTAGCTATACTAAAATAAGAGTGCCAGTGCCGCCACAATATACGCTGACACAACATAAAGATCAAGATTATATAGGCTTCCAATATGAAAGTAGGTAAAATGGCAGTGTCAGTATGTATCCTTTTTATCATCCTGAGCATAACTTGCAAAACCACTGAACCCAATAATCCCTGCTTTATGCACCATTATGCACCGTTATTGTAATGACTTTGATCAAGATCCATTCGGAAACTTATGAGTTTCGTTCTCAAGTAAATATGCTAAGCCTATAAAGACCAAGTTTCTTGGGACATAACAAAAATCACTGAACCAGACAATCCCTGCCTCACACACATTAACCCATTAGTTATAACAGTGACCAAGTTTCATAAAGTTCCATTCAGAAACTTAGGAGGAGTTGTGTTCACAAGGCTGCAATATCAATAAGCTACAGAGAAAAAGTTTCAAGGGACATAACTCTTGCAACAAGAGCTGTCAGAGGACAGCACGCTCGACTATTCAAAATGCTTGTTGGTAAATCAAATGAAATCTATTTCAATTCTTGCCTTTCACATACCAGTACATAATAATAGTCAAAAATGATATACCTTGATAGTCTGATCCCCCATTAATATTTCTATGAAGTCTAAAATCAATCCCATGCCTAGTTACTGAGACATAAGCATAATAACACTGTGCATGCAAAACTTTTACCAAAAATCCATGCAAGAAAAGGGCCATAATTTGCATAACATTCAGTCCATAAGTTATCCTCCTTGGTTTTCTGATGCCCCTGAAGACACTCCTTAATTTTCTAGTCAATTCCACAAGCAATTTCTGAGATATAAGCTGGATAAATTTAACCAAAATTCTAAGTTAAAAGGGGGTCATAATTTTTAATACATTTCATCATGTGCTATCTTCCTTTATAGTATGATACCCCTATACATATTGAAGATGTTTCAAATCAAACCCATGCCTGGACTCTGAGATATAAGCATGAAAGTACCTTGCCTGCAAAACTTTTACCAAAATTTTAAAGTTAAAAAAGGGGCCATAACTTGTAATATACTCCATCAAAAGTTATCTACCTTGATAGTATGATACCCTTAAATGTATTAAAGATGTTTCAAATCAATTGCATGCCTGGATACTGAGATATTAGCATGAAAGTACCTTGCATGCAAAACTTTAACCAAAATTTCTAAGTTTAAAAGGGGCCATAATTTGAAACATATTCTTTGTAACATATTCTATCAAGAGTTATCTACCATGAAAGTATGATACCCTTAAACATATTTAAGATGTTTAAAATCAATCGCATGCCTGGATACTGTGATATAAGCATGAGAGTATCTTGCATGCAAAACTTTAACCAAAATTTCTAAGTTAAAAAGGAGCCATAATTCATATCAAATTCAATCAAGATTTATCTACCTTGGTTGTCTGATGCCCCTAAACATATTCATAAACTTTCAAGTCAATACTATGAATGGTTATTGAGATACAAGCTGGATAGTAGCTTGCATGCAGAACTTTAACCAAATTTTCTATTCCAACTTAAAAAGGGGCCATAATTCAGTCAAGAGTAATCTACCTTGGTTGTCTGATGCCCCTGAACATATTTATAAACTTTCAAGTCAATACCATAAGAGGTTATTGAGATATAAGGTTGATAGTAACTTGAATGCGAAATTTTAACCAAAAGCTGCAACGCCAACGCAAGGGCAACTACAATAGCTCTCATATTCTTCGAATTGTCAAGTTAAAAATTGTCCAAGTTTCATGTATTAATTGTATATAAATGAAGTTTCAAGTCAATACCTTTTATAGTTTTCAAGTTGTAGCCAATGTTAAAGTTGCTTAAACCAACAAATAAATATACAAACAAACCAACAAACAGACAGGGCAAAAACAATATGCCCCCGATCACAGATCTCAGGGATATATAAAAATAGCAAATTTGTGTCATTTTTAGGTATTTCAAGGGCCTAAGGTGCAATGCTTACCATAATTTGCCATAAATGAACTCCACTGAGATAATACTGCCATTAATATTGTGTAGAAGATTAATGAAGATTTCATTTTCTTAATAATTGCAGATGCTAGAGTGTATGCAAAGAAAAATCTGGCATTCTGACACTTCAAGGACTATGACTCCTAAATTAAACAGTCAATATCTGTCTTAATCAAACTTGGCTGAAAGATTATGGCTAACAACATTGTCAAAAAGTTTGAAAATGATTGCTTCAGAAATGAAGATGCTAGTGTAAAACGTGAAATCTAGCATTCTTTAATATCAAAAGGGCCAAACCCCTAGCTGACCTAATTGAACTTGGCTGAGAAATTATGGCTGTAAACATTGTCATAAGGTTTACAAATGATTGCTTAGGAAATGAAGATGCTAGAGGGCAAACAAAGTGAAATCTTGTATTTTTTAATATTAACAGGGCCTAACTTGATCCTAGCCTAATTGGGCAGTATGGAATTCGGCTGAGAGATTATGGCTATGAACATTGTCAAAAGTTTAAAAATGACTGCTTGAAAAATGAATTAGTGTTAGGTGAATTTGTATGATGATTTTAGAGAAACAAGAGGACCAAGATGGCCCTGAGGTCTCTCACCTGAGAAACATTGCCTTCATTGCTTGCACTGCTAAAGAAATAAAGATGTTAGAGTGTAAAAACAGTAAATTTGTGTGATGTTCTGATATTTCAAAGCCTAAAATGTAGATCTATCAACAAACAAGAGGGCCATGATGGCCCTGAATCGCTCACCTAATTAATATTGCCTTTCATAAAACAGTCAAACTGATTACAAAATCCATGCAGAAGCAAAATAATTGTAACTGCACGCAAAAACTTACCTTTGGTCAAAATTTTGATGGTTATGGCTATAAAATCAGGTGACCCCTAGGGCAGGACAAACTTATACCCAAGAGCAATGATTTGAAAACTTAGTTCAGGTCCACAAAGCCATTTTACATACTAAATATCTAAACTCACCTGAGTATAGGGTTATCCAAGGAACATCTTGAACATTTTGAAATCTGGCCAGTAGTTTTGAAGGAGATGACTTTCAAAGTTTTCAGAATTCATTTTTTTCCATTGCTATGACAACCAGAGTTCTACATGAATAAGTTTATTTTAGCAACTTTTGTGAAGGCTTACCCAAGGATCATCCCTGCCAAGTTTTATCAAATTCTGTCCAGCAGTTTCAGGAGAGGTTATTTTAAGTTTTCACTATATACAAATAAGGCAAATGAACCCTGCCCCTGGTGGCCATGCTTTTTAACAAACTGAAATAATTTCAGCAACTTTTGTGAAGCTTCACCCAAGGATCATCCCTGCGAACTTTAATCAAATTCTGTCCAGTGGTTTCAGAGGAGATTTCACTATATACATTAGCCCCACCCCTGGAAGCCATGTTTTTGAACGGATCGGAATAATTTTAGCAACTGTTGTTGAGCTTCACCCAAGGATCGTCCCTGCCAAATTAAATCAAATTCTGTCCAGCAGTATCAGGGGAGATGTTATTTAAAGATTTCACTAAATACATATAAGGCAAATTAGAAACACTGACCCCTGATGTTGTATAACAGATCGGAATAATATTGGCAACTTTTGTGAAGCTTCACCCAATGATCATCCCTGCCAAATTTTATCAAATTCAAGCAGTTTCAGAGGAGATGTCATTTAAAGATATCACTATATAAAATAATTTTAACAAATTTTGTTAAGCTTCATCCAAGGATCATCCCTGCCAAATCTTACCAAAATCTATAAAGCGGTTCCAGAGGAGATGTCTTTTAAAGACTTCACTATATACATATAAGGTAAATTAGCCCTACCCCTGGTGGCCATGTTTCTTTCCTGATCAGAATAATTTTAGCAATCTTGGTAGAGAGTGACCCAAGGAACATCTCTACCAAAAACTGAAATCTGGCAAATAGTTTTGAAGGATATAATTTTTAAAGTTTTCATTTTTTTTTCTTTCTTTTGCCATGGCAACCAGAGTTCTACATGGATCAAGTTTTTTTTAACAACTTTTGTGAAGGTTCACCAAAGGATCATCCCTGCCAAATTAATCAAATTCTGTCCAGCAGTTTCAGAGGAGATGTCGTTTAAGCAAATTGTTGATGACACACGACGACGGACACAGGATGATCGTAATAGCTCACCATAAGCACATTGTGCTCCCATGAGCACATTGTGCTCAGGTGAGCTAAAAATCAAGTGACCCGAGGGCCATGATATTAGCAAACTTTGTACATGTCTATATATGGCCATGTAATACACCAAATATCTAAACTCCAGGCCTTGTGGTTTCTGACAAGAAGATATTTCTAGATTTTCCTGTATATGCCTATGTAAAATAAAGTGACCCAAAGGGGGGATGCCTCAAGGCCATGATGTGAACAAAGTTGGTAGATGTTCACTAGGCAATATTACATTCCAAATATCTGAAATCCAGGCCATTTAGTTTCTGAAAAAAAAAGTTTTTCTAGTTTTCCTATTCAAGTTTATGTAACATCAAGTGACCCCTGGGGCAAATCAATTTTGCCCCAAGGGCCATGACTTGAACATAATTGAAACATGTTAATAAAGTCATGTTACATGCCAAATATCTAAACTCCAGGCCTTGTGGTTTCTAACAAGATTTTTTTTCTAAATTTTCCCACATATGCATATGCAAAATAAAGTGACCCCTAGGGCGAGGCCATTTTGACCCAAGGGCCATGATTTGAACAAACCTGGTATTGGTCCACAAGACAATGCTACACACCCAATATCTAAACTCTAGGCCCTATTGATTTTTTCTAGATTTTCCTATATAAGCATATATAAAATAAAGTGACCCCTGGGGCAGGGCCAATTTTGACCCCAGGGTCATGATTTGTACAATCATGGTAGAGGCTCATTAGAGCCATAATAATGCCACACACAAAATATCTTAGCTCAAGGCCTTGTGTTTTTGGGGAAGAAGATTTTCAAAGAATTCATTTTAAAAATCTATTTCAGCTCCTGTGACCCAGATATGCAACAGACAGGAACCATTTGAAGAACTTTGGTAGAACTTCATGCAAGGAACATCATAGGTGAATTTTATCAAATTTGGCCCGAGGTTTCAGAAAAGATGTTGTTTAATGAAAATCATTGATGCCAGACACACGCACGGATGCTCGGACATCAGACAATAGCTCACCATGAGCACATTGTGCTCAGGTGAGCTAAAATGTGAAATCAGGCTTTTCTTAAATATCAAAACGGCCATAACTCCTTAAGGAGATAACTGGATAAAAACAAAAATATCCCACATTTACTAAAAACAAGAGGACCAAGATGGCCCTGAATTGCTCACCTGAGAAATACTGCCTTCATTGCATATTATATTATTACGAGTCATATTGAATAAATAAGCCATGAAGAATTACACCTAAATCAACTAAGTTCCACACAAAAAGTGTACCTGCCATACAAATTTTGAAGGTCACAGCTTTTATACGTCAATTTTGACACCAGGGCCATGATTTGAAAAGACTTGGTTGAGGTCCACTAGTAAACATCTTAATTCCAGGTGTTGTTTCTGAGAAGATCTTTTGAGAGTTTTTCTATACAAGTCTATGTAAAATCAAGTGACCACTAGGGCGCGGGGCCAATTTTGACTAAAGGACCATGATTTGAACAAACTTGGTAGAGGTCTACTAGGCAATGTTACACCAAATATCTTAACTCTAGGCCTAGTGGTTTCTTTTCTAGTTTTTCATATTAAATCAAACATCTTAACTCCATGCCTTGTGATTTCTGACAAAGAATTTTCTAGTTTCCTATGTAAGCCTATGTAAAATCAAGTGACCCCTCAGGCAGGGCCGATTATGACCCCAGGGCCATGATTTGAACAAACTTGGTAGATGTTCTTCAGACAATGCCACACACCAAATATCTAAGCTCTAGGACCTGCGATTTCGGAGAACAGTTTCAAAGATTTAAAAATCTATTTTCAGCTCCTGTGACCCAGATATGCAATGGACCAGAACCATTTGAAAATCTTTCGTAGAGCTTCACCAAAGGAACATTCCTGTGAAGTTTTATATAAATTGGCCCAGTGGTTAAGGAACATATCTCATTTAAAGAAAATTGTTGACGCCAGACGGACACACGGACGGATGATAAATGCCGGACGAAAGGAGATCACAATATTTCACCATGAGCACATTGTGCTCAGGTGAGCTAACAAGAGGGCCACTATGACCCTGAATTACTCACCTGAGAAATATTGCTTTCATTGCCTTTTACTCTTAGTCATACTGAATACAATATCCATGCAGAAGAACAGCAATGTAATCTTAAATCCACACAAAAAGTTTACATGTGGTTCAAAAATCCAAGTTAACCAAAGCGTGGGACCAATTTTGACCCAAGGGCTATGATTGGAAAACTTGGTTCTGGTCAACAAAGCCATGTTACATACCAAATATCTAAACCCATGATCTTCTGATTTCTGACAAGGATATCTTTTAAAAATCTTTATTATATAAGTCTATGTGAAATCAAGTGACCCCTGGGGTGGGCCAATTTTGACTCCAGGGCCATGATTTGAACAAACTTGGTAGATGTCCATAAGCAATGTTACGCACAAAATATCTAAACTGCAGGCCTTGTGATTTTTCTAGATTTTCGTATATAGGCCTATGTAAAATCAAGTAACCCCTGGGGCAGGGCTAATTTTGACCCCAGGGCCATAATTTGAACAAATTTGGTAGATGTCCATAAGGCAATGTTATACACCAAATATCTAAATGCCAGACCTTGTGGTTTCTGAAAAGAAGATTTTTCTAGTTTTCTATTTAGGCCTTTGTAAAATCAAGTGACCCCTAAGGCGGGGCCATTTTTGACCCCAGGGTCATGATTTGAACAAATTTGGTAGAGGTACACTAGACAATGCTACACACCAAATTATCTAAGCTCTAGGCCTGGAAATTTTGCAGAAGAATATTTTCAAAATTTTCATTTTTAAAATCTCTTATTTACTCCTGTGACCTACTTTTTCACCCAATCAAAATAATTTGTACCATCTTGATAGGGGGGCATCATAAGGATGATTCCTGTGAAGATTGGTCAAAATCTATACACCGTTTTATGAGGAGATATTGTTTAAAGGAAACTGTTGACGCCGTCCGGGCAGACGCCGGACAAAAGGCAATCACAAAATATATGGGGTGGCGAATTTAAGAAATGCATGGCTTGTCCTCTAGAAACGGTCAAACTTCACTAAAATTTAGGAAAAATTAAAAATTTCAAAAACATGTTTTTTGTCGCTCATGACTTATTTTCTGATCATTCTTTATGAAATATTCACACGTTATGTATAGGTATGTTTGAAAGGGCCTCACAATTAAAAAAAAAATAAATGCAAAGGTCAACGTCATATTACGATTGTGTTTTTATTCGGCCCCAAATAGTTCCAAAACTAAACATATTTTATTGAGAGTATATGAACAAAAGCTTTAGTTCTTGAAGAGCTCTTTCCAGTGATTTTAGTTTTTGAAGATCGGAGATTTGAATTGGTCATTTTATGGCAATCCAAAGTTTGATCCTTTTTTTGAAATAATAATTATTGTAAATCAGTTTTTATACTTCAAATGGTGATATATAAGAAATAGAATGTTCGACTAGTGTGACTTGTATACTTGATTGAACTATTTGCTGCAATGCTAGGAACCTAAGTGTATAATTTTTCTCAATTTTGTTTCTCATTTTGCTGAGGGGGTGCTTTGCATGAAATCATTTTTTTGCTTATAACACAAAAAGTTGAAGTCTGATCCAAATGAGTTATTTTTGCATTATGTTCCTTGTTGATAGCCTTATAAAATATGATAGTTTCAAGGTATGAGTGGTTGAAAATTTTTGAGCTAATTACAGAAGGTTTGAAGATTTAACCTCGCACAAAACTGTGCAAATAAGTGTAGGTCTATGAAATACATATTCATTTTTGTTAGATCAGATAGGAGAAGTCTCTTTGCTGCATAAGATTTGCAAGACATATACCCACAAAATATATGGGTAGGCAAATTTAAGAAATACATGGTTTGTCCTCTAGAAATGGTCAAACTTCACTAAAATTTAGGAAAAGTTAAAGTTAAAAAAAACACATGTTTTTTGTTGCTCCTGACTTAATTTTCTGATCATTCTTTATGACAAATTCACACATTATGTATAGCAATGTTTGAAAGGGCCTCACAATTAAACAGTTAAAAAAACAAGAGGGCCATGATGGCCCTATATCACTCACTTGAGTACCACTGCTCTTATGGAGCAATCTTGGTAGAGGTTTACCCGTAGAACATCTGTACCAAAACATTTTGAAATCTGCCCAGAAGTTTTGGAACAGAAGTCTTTTAAAGTTTTCATTATATACATTTAAGGCAAATTTAGCCCCTGACAGCCATGTTTTTTTATGGATCGGAATAATTTTAGCAATCTTGGTAAATGGTTACCCAAGGAATATTTGTACTAAAACATTTTGAAATCTGCCAGTAGTTTTGAAAGAGATAATTTTTCATATTTTTTTTATTTCCATTACCATGGCAACTAGAGTTCAACATGGATCAAGTTTATTTTAGTAACTTTTGTGAAGGTTTACCCAAAGATCATCTCTGTCAAGTGTAATCAAATTTTGTCAAGCGGTTTCAAAGTTGTTGTTTAAAATGTTCACTATATAAATATATGGCAAATTAGCCCCTCCCCTAGCAGCATGTTTATCTACGGATCAGAATAATTTAAACACTCTTGGTAGACGGTTACCCAAGGAACATCTGAACTAAAACATTTTGAAATCTGGCCAGTAGTTTTGAAGGAACTGATTTTTAAAGTTTTTTATACTTGTTTTTCTTTCCGTTGCCATGGCAACCAGAGTTCTACATGGATCAAGTTTATTTTAGCAATTAGCAAGGATCATCCCTGCCAAGTTTATTCAATTTCTGTCCAGCAGTTTCAGAGGGGATGTTGTTTAAAGTTTTCACTATATACATATAAGGCAAATTAGCCCCACCCCTGGCGGACATTTTTTTTAAGGATTGGAATAATTTTAGCAATCTTGGTAGATGGGTTACCGAAGGAACATTAGTCTGTACAAAAATATTTTGAAATCTGGCCAGTAGTTTTGAAGGAGATGATTTTTAAAGTCTTCATACTTTTTTTTCCCGTTGCCATGGCAACCAGAGTTCTTCATGGATCAAGTTTATTTTAGCAACTTTTGTGAAGGTTCACCAAAGGATCATCCCTGCCAAGTTTATTCAATTTCTGTCAAGCTGTTTCAGAGGAGATGTCGTTTAAATTTTTACTTTGGCGGCCATGTTTTTTAACGGAATGGAATAATTTTAGCAATCTTGGTAGACTCACCCAAGGAATATCTGTACAAAAACATTTTGAAATCTGGCCAGGAGTTTTGAAGGAGATGATTTTTAAAGTTTTCATTCTTTTTTTTTTCTTTTCGTTGCCATGGCAACCAGAGATCTACAAGGATCAAGTTTATTTTAGCAACTTTTGTGAAGGTTCACCCAAGGATCATCCCTGCTGAGTTTAATCAAATTCTGTCCAGCAGTTTCAGAGGAGATGTTGTTTAAAGCAAATTGTTGGCGACGCACAACATACGCCGGGTGATCCAAATACCTCACCTTTATCACGTCAGTGAGCTAAAAATTGAAAAGGTCAGGGATATATTACGATTTTTGTGTTTTTTTTCGACCCCAAATAGCTCCAAAAATAAAAATATTTCAAAAGCTTTAGTTCTTGAAAAGCTCTTTCCAGTGATGATGTTTAGTTTCTGAATATCCGACTTAATTTAGTCATTTTACGGCAGTCCAAAGTTTGATCCTTTTTGGGAATAATTGTAAATCAGTTTTTATGCTTCAAATTGTGACATTTTAGAAACAGAATGTTCCACCCATGCATATTGTATACTTAACTGAACTATTTGCTGCATTTCTAGATACATAATTGTAAAATTTCAATCAATTATGTTTCTCATTTTGCTGGTAGAGGGCGTTTTGCTTAAAATCACTCTTTTGCTTTTAACTCAAAAAGCTGAAGTCTGATTCAAATGTGGTTTTCAGCATTCTGTTCCTTGTTCTGCACAACAGAATAAGATGTATTTCAAAGTCTCAGCTACAGGAAAATATTTGCAAACCTTTCAAAAACTCTGTGCAAATGAGAGTAGGTCGATGAAAAACCTGCCCATTTTTGTTTGAGATTAGATAGAAGAATATACGCACACAATATATGGGTTGGCGATTTAGGGTATGTTTGGTTTGTCCACAGGATGCGATCAAACTTCACTAATATTTTGAAAAAAATCAAAATTTCAAAAATGTGATTTTTAGGTTTTTTTGAAGCTCCTGACTTTATTTTTTATTCAATCTTCATCATTTTTTCACAGGTCATGTAGTTTTGCGATTCAAATAGTCTCACAATTTCAAACAAGTTAAAAAATGCAATGGTCAAGGTCATATTACTATTAGAGGTTTTTTCTTCGGCTAAAAATAGCTCCAAAACTAAAATTATTTTATTGAGAGAATATGGACAACCATCTAAGTGCTTAAAGAGCTCTTTTCAGCCATGTTATTGTTTAAAAAATTGGGCATGATTTGGTTATTTTATGACAGTTCAAAGTTTGATCCATTGTTGATCAATTGTAAATAAGTTTTTATGCTTCAAACTGGAAATTTAATGTTCGAATCATGAAACTTCTATACTATACTAAATGGAACTTTGTAGCATTACTAGGCACCAAAGACTGTTGTATCCGCGAAAACTGATGCTGTTGCGTAAGTGACTCTAGTTTAGTAACTTGTTCAGGCAATGAAGGCAGTTTTTCTCAGGTGAGCGTCTTTAGAGCCATCTTGGCCCTCTTGTTTATCTTTTTTGTTTTCAATGTTCAAATGGACTGTAACTAGATTGCACATAGATTGCAGACTTTTAAAATGCAGTAATCTTTACCTCTATAAGAGGAAGTGTTGCATTCAAGTGTTGGATCCTAGCTTTAAGGTCCATGAAACACATAGAGGTAAAAGGTCATGGTGATGGATTTGCTTGTCCGGGTTGTAACTTAGACATGGAAATTACTTGTCAGTATACTGATTGCAATAATAATATTTGATGTTGCACACAAAAGTTCCCTTCCCAAATGAGAAGTGGGTTTTTTACCAATCTGATTTTTTTACAAAAAAGTGAGTTTTTCCTGTGTTTTTCATCTGAAAGCGGGTCTAAAGTAAGTTATTGTACAAGAAAGTGGGTTTATTGTGGGTTTTCAATCTCAAGAAGTTGGTTTAAGTTGGTCTTTATTTGAACAAGTGAGCAAAAAGTGAGTTTTTTACAAAGGAAGTGGGTCTTTTTCTAAACAAGTGGGCCAAAAGTGAGTCTTTTATATAATAGTGGGTCTTTTTTCTAACAAGTGAGCAAAAAGTGAGTCTTTTACATAAGAAGTGGGTCTTTTTCTTGACAGGTGGGCAAAAAGTGTGTCTTTGTTTTTTTAAGAGAAGGATTTTATGAAAAGACTCACCTTTAACCTACTTCTTAAGAAGTGGGTCTTTAGGTAATTCTGTGTTTTAATGAAGATAGAGAATGTGTTAGTTTTCCAAGTCAAGTCATGTTCTTATGTAAATGTTTTTCCTATTAAGGTTGTTATGAAAAAATAATCTCAGAAAATACAGAATCATCAATTTATTTATAAAATTTGTTTGTTTTTTTCTAAGAAGTAGAAATAGTTTATTGCTGTATGGCCATCGGACCTAGCAACTACATAACATAAAATTAGCAACCATTTTAACTAGACTGTATAATTATCATACATTATTCATCAACAAATAAATTTTGCTTTTAATGTTTTTATTTTTAAAAAAAAACAACATGGAATAAATTCATTGCACTATTTCTTAATAGTTCATTATTGTGAGACATAAGGCTATAAAACTTTTCTTTTGTCTTTATATTTCAAAATATATAAGCATACATAAGCAATGCTTATACAAAATCGACAAACTTAGTGTTTGAGTAGCAAACTCTTTCATTCACTGGGTAGCCTCCATAATAAGCCCTTTCTCTGACTAAATTTTCCCGGGAGCCTTTATATTTTGTCAGTTCATATTAAATCATACACCTGCAGCTGATTAAGATTCTCAACAAGGGCCTGTTGGTAGTCATTGAATCATGGCTTTCCAACTCCTTGCCTCAGTCCCCAAACAGGCCACAGACTCTGGAAGTCTGCTCATAAAACATGTCTGAAGTCACTGCTTTCTGGACAAAAGTTGACTGCATATATGATATTTCCATGGATGTTCTGAAGATCATATTTTGTGTTGTGCAGATGATCCTTCCTGTAAAAGATCAAGCTGCTGAGATACATTCATGAATAATCAACAAAGGTTATTTCATTCAAACAAAAAGGTAATGACATATATTGAATGTATACATGAAAAAACAACAAAAAAAACAATCCAGCATTCACATTTCTTTGTCACATATGACCAACATATTACATTATGTTACAGACATTTATGGAGATGAAATGTTACAGAGGTTAATGTAAATGTTAAAAATGATTTACCAATTTTCTATCACAAATAATTAATTAGGAAATCCATATGATGATAAAACCTATTTCAACAGTGAGATTTTTTTTAAAATTTATATTCCTGTAACTGTGCCACGAAAACCGGTAATTTTTGCGAAAAAAAAAAATGATGGCACAACCAAACATATTTTCACAATGTCTCTTTCAAAAGGATTAATCTTTTAATTAATTCGGCGGACATTTGCAACCATTTTAATCATTCCATACAGTATAGAAAGGCAGAATGCGTAAAAAAAAAACAAATAATAATTTCGAAGGTTTGGTACTTACGAGGTGCTGTTTTCTGGATTCTTTCGTTTGTCCAATTTCTATCTTCCCTTCTAATGCACCTTTGTTTGTATCCTGCATTTCTCAAGTTGTTCACCTAATCGGCAACGTTATAGTATCGACATTATATGGTTTGTTTACTTTTGCGGGTAATGGCTACTTTCATTTCGCTTTCGATTGTGTACGGTCCGTGTACGGGATATTTATAGGTGATCACGCTCGAATCAATCTCGTGCAAGATAGTGTGTTTTGCTGTATTTTTGCCCAAATTTTATCGCATATCGATTATAAACACACTTTCTTTGAATATTTACATATTACACACAATTATTAAAAATTAAAAGATAGGGAAAATAAAAATAACAGAAAAAAAGTCTAATGTCATTCTTCGGTATCAACCGGACATTACCGATTGGCTTAAGCTGTTGTTTCATTGGTTGAAATTCTTCGCGGTACAGCTTGAATTTTGATGTTTGTAAATAGAAAGGTCAGAAAATGTTCTCAATATTAGAAGTTTTCTGTAATCGGTTAGATATCTGTATTAACACCGACGAAAGTGATCGTAGATTACAGATCCGGCGTAAATCATGAAAAGAAATATCACATCGGCGGTGAGTGGATTTTTTTTTCTTTGAATTAAAAATATGAAATGAGTACGAAAGATTTGATTAAACCCGATTAAACGGGTACCTCCATCAATGTGTTGAAAATCGCATTCTCGTTAAGACAATTATTTATTATGCCATTAATACATTGGATAGTGCTTCAATTGATTAAGACAAAGATCTACTTTGTGTTACCATTTTGATTGGAGTTTTTCTTGCATGTTCCTGTATTGTTTAGTGACTTCATGCTTGATTACAGAGGATAGGAGCACCCCCAACAAGAGACCCAGTCACTGGGACAGTACTGATTGACTCGAAGGTGAACACATCAAGTAATTCTTTATTGTTATTATTTTCTATCATAGTAACCTTAGGCTATCAATTTGCAGTAATAAACTTTCTGGCTTGTGTTCATTACACCAGCAAAATAGTTTCATTCTTTAAAAAAATAAACTACAGTAGAACTTCGATGAGTCAAACTTCTAGGGACCGTGTTAAAAAGATCGACTCATCGGGAAGTCGACTCATATGTAGTGCATGTACCAGTGTATGAAAGAATGTTTGTTAAATGGTAAAAATCGATTATTAAGTTATAAAGAAGAAAATAACACAATAAACAATGTTTAAATTCAGTTTTAAACATCTTTTAAACAGTTTTACACCGTTTGTTCTTACCGACGTAATTTCAGTCCAATTAGCACATTCCGTTACACTAGTGCATTATGGTAATTTTCTGTTTACAAATGGCGGATTAAAGACGTCGGTAAAAAGGTGCGAACACATTCTCGTGCCTCTCACTAACATGTGAAAACATCCCGAGGCAATAATGGGTACAGGTAATTGGCAGTTCGACTGGTTTATGCCCAACTGTCCCACTTTTTGATATTTTGTTTCCCAACTGTCCCACTCAAGATTTTTAGCACCTTGCTGGGTGTGTTTTGATAAGGGATTATAATCTATTTCAAACTACAACACATTAAAATGAATTGAAGTTGTATTATCTGATTTTGTTTCTGATTTTTTTTTTGATTTTGTATTTTAAGAGGTAAAATTTCACGTTTTAGTTATATTGTATTATTTCTTTCTAAAATGTGTTTATTAAGGTCCATTAATTAGGGTTACTAAATTAATTGTAATTTATAGTGTAAACATGCATTCCTTTGATCTCTGGCTTTAAAGCAAAAGCATGATTCCCAACTGTCCCACCTTGATTTTTACTGTTTTATATAAAAGTGGGACAGTATGAGACAGTCACATCCGAACATTTACAAGTTCTTGGAAACAATACAAAGGATTGAAGCTGCCAATGCTATCAAAATTCTTCAGCACAGTGCCGGAGGAGTGAGAGAAAAGAAGAGGAGGAAATACCGACAACTTGAACAGAGACTGTCTGCCCTGAAACACAAGTACATGGCTGAAGAAATCACTGTGATGGAGTATGCCGATTGTGCATCGCATTTGATTCGGTTTGACGAGTAACTCTGTATAGAACAGATCAGTAGGGTGGAATGTCACAGTTGTTTAAATGAAATGCTTGTTTTCAAATTAAAACAAAATACAATAAATTGTACCACATCCGAATATAGCCCTGTCTTTATTTGATTTGTTCATGACACATGAAATAAAAATAATAAATATATGAAAACATAAAGAGTTTGTTTTCTTCATTTCAGAGAGAGAGAGAGAGAATACTGACAACATCCTAAAACATAATAAGTATTATAAATACTTATTATAAATAATTTTGCTAATAGCATATAACTTATTATAAATACTAATGCAATATATTACTAACCATAAATACTATTGCAAATTGCTCTTAATAATATAAGACAATAAGACAAATAATTGCACTGAAATATTCCATCCATTTAGGTAAAGACTATAGTCACTCATCCATGACAGTCTATTGTTATCCAATTAAGCATGATTCCCAACTGTCCCACCTTGATTTTTACTGTTTTATATAAAAGTGGGACAGTTGGGACTCATGAAAGGTAAACCTCTGCACTATCCAGGCAGTTTCATTCTTTCTAGGCCCAGATCCAGTTTTTTACCTTGTAACTAAATGTACAAATATGCCTTTTAGTTTTCTGTATCCTTTTATTAGAGTGGGGCAAAAAAAAAGATCGACTTATTAAAAAAATCGACTCATAAAAGTTCAACTCATAAATTGGATTTCATATAGAATATATAAGGAATGATTTCGGGACTTGAAAAAAAAAGTCGACACACCGAGAAAGTCGACACATCGAAGTTCCACTCATCAAAGTTTTACTGTATTAAATTTACATTGAGTACGAAACAAGTTATCACAACTTGTATTAATCACTCTCTATGGTTCTGGTGGCGACGTATGTAGTCATTATTGTGGGAGGAAACTGGAGAAAACCATGTGTCTGGATGGGCGACTACATTACATTCTCAAACGTGTGACCTGGAATCGAACCTGGATGCATTGGTGAGAAGCGAGGCATGTTACCTCTGCACTATCCAGGCAGTTTCATTCTTTCTAGGCCCAGATCCAGTTTTTTACCTTGTAGCTAAATGTACAAATATGCCTTTTAGTTTTCTGTATCCTTTTATTAGAGTGGGGCAATTACTAAAGACAATGATTATATAGCTTTTGTACATCATCTTGCTTAATTTTGTGGTCTTTTCAAACACTATCACAACCTTTTCACTATTTTGGCTTGGTTGTTTTACACATCATAGCTAGAAAATTAAAAGGAAGGAGCATTAAAGTACAATAATTGCTTGGTTATAAATTCTTAACCTGATATGATCTGTCATATATCATTGTGATTGGCAGATAAAAGATGATGGCAACTATTTCAAGTTCTGAAGAACCAGCCGTCCCGTCCCCCTACCAAGATGGTTGCCAGGGCTAAAAATAGAAAAATCTTAAAACTATATCCCCTCCTTAACTGCTGTGCAGATTTTGATGAAACTTTACAGGACTGATCCTTAGGTGGTACTGAGCAAAAATATCCATAATTTTTCCTGTCTGCCTACCAAGATGGCCACCAGAGCTAAAAATTAATAAAATTTAAATGCTATATGATATGTGTATTTTTTTCCATACTTAAGCATTTTCTCTCTAGCAGTTGAATTCAGGTGAGTGATTAAGGGCCATCATGGCCCTCTTGTTTAAATGTAACCCTTATAAAACTTATCACCAGAACCAATTTTCTAACCACAAGGAGTATAATCAGGACTGAAAAATATAATTTAGTCCAGTATCACCTGAATTTCTGATGATATCATGAATCTATTTAAACAACTTTATACATTTTTGTCATTAGTAGGAGAATCAAAGGAAATTATTTATGACCACAACTTGGTGACTGCGATGCCAGTTTTGCACCAGTGAGAAGCAAAGTGCACTAACTAGATAACAAGAAAGTATATGGCACAATTATCTCATTTCAGATATTATCTCATGGAAGTTCTCGACACCAGTGGTCCAGGTAGAAGTGGAGATATGTGGGACATTGTGCAAGATGATGACAATGTATATATGCTGTCAAATTGACTTTAAAACATATTGGAACCATTAAACTATTAAATGATGACCATAAAAATTACTTGACTTTTTGAAGAAAAAAAAACACTAGAAAAAAAAACAACACATACTAATGGGTTTAATGCAGGTTTTTTAACTCACTTCCATAGAGGTTAGCCTAGGAAAAAAAAACTACTTTAACATTCTTGTTTGAAGAAAAAAAAAATACTTTAAGCCTAGAAAAAAAAAAAACCTGCTTTAAACAAAAAAAAATCTGTTTTTACCAACTCAAAACCCAAAAAAAAGGAAACCCTTTTAAAAAACCACTTTAAGAAAGCTTCGCACACATTAAGTGGCTGTGTTAGGCATAATGACAAAAAATCTGGCATCTAAAAGTGTTTTTCTAACATTTGACTAAGTGACCTACATATTGATCCTACCTGAATTTGCACTCAACTGGGAATTCATGCAGTCATCATTCATATTAAGTTTAATGAAGACTGGGACAAAAATGTTGGCCTCTAGAGTGTTCACAAGGTTTTTCTTAGATTTGACCTGGTGACCTAGTTTTTGACCTCATGTGACTCATTTTCAAACTCATCCAATATATCAATTAGACAAACATCCTGACCAAATCTATTGAAGATTGGGCTAAAACTGTGGCCTCTAGAGAGTTCACAAGGTTTTTCTTAGATTTGACCTGGTGACCTAGTTTTTGATCCCACATGTGACTCATTTTCAAACTCATCCAATATATCAATTAGACAAACATCCTGACCAAAATTATGAAGATTGGGCTAAAACTGTGGCCTCTAGGGTTCACAAGGTTTTTCTAAGATTTGACCTGGTGACCTAGTTTTTGACCCCACATGACCCAATTTCGAACTCATCCGAGATATCATGTAGACAAACATCCTGACCAAGTTTCGTGAACATTGGGCCATAACTGTGGCCTGTATAGTGTTCACAAGGTTTTTCTAAGATTTGACCTGGTGACCTAGTTTTTGACCCCACATGACCCAATTTCAAACTCATCCGAGATATCATGTAGACAAACATCCTGACCAAGTTTCTGAGATTGGGCCAAAACTGTGGCCTTAAGTGTTCACAAGGTTTTTCTAAGATTTGACCTGGTGACCTACTTTTTGACCCCACATGACCCAATTTCGAACTCATCTGAGATATCATGTAGACAAACATCCTGACTAAGTTTCATGAAGATTGGGCCAAATTTGTGGCCTGTAGAGTGTTCACAAGGTTTTTCTAAGATTTGACCTGGTGACCTAGTTTTTGACCCCACATGACCCAATATCGAACTCATCCGAGATATCATGTAGACAAATATCCTGACAATTTATGAAGATTGGGCAAATGTGGCCTTAGAGTGTTCACAAGGTTTTTCAAGGATTTGACCTAGTGACCTACTTTTTGACCCCACATGACCCAATTTCGAACTCATCCGAGATATCATGTAGACAAACATCCTGATTAAGTTTGATGAAGATTGGGCCAAAACTGTGGCCTCTAGAGTGTTCACAAGGTTTTTCAAGGATTTGACCTAGTGACCTACTTTTTGACCCCACATGACCCAATTTCGAACTCATCCGAGATATCATGTAGACAAACATCCTGAAAGTTTATGAAGATTGGGCCAAAACTGTGGCCTCTAGAGTGTTCACAAGCAATTGTTGACGACGGACGACGGACGACGCACGACGGACAAAAGGCGATCACAAAAGCTCACCCGAGCACAAGTGCTCAGGTGAGCTAAAAAGTAGGTCTTAGGTAGGTTTTTTGGGGGTTTTTTTGCTCAGAAAAAAACCAACTCTTGGAAAAGTGGGTTTTAAAACCCACTTTTCACCAAGAAAAAAACACAGAAATAAGTAAGTAGGTCTTAGGTAGGTTTTTTTGCTCAGAAAAAACAACTCTTGGAAAAGTGGGTTTTAACGCCCACTTTTTAGCAAGAAAAAACTCAGAAAAAACCAACTCTTGGAAAAGTGGGTTTTAAAACCCACTTTTCACCAAGAAAAAAACACAGAAATAAGTAAGTAGGTCTTAGGTAGGTTTTTTTGCTCAGAAAAAACCAACTCTTGGAAAAGTGGGTTTTAAAAACCACTTTCCACCAGGAAAAAACACAGAAGTATAAACTGGGTTTTTCGATCATTAAAACCTGCTTTTTGCCCAGAAAAAACCTGCTCGGTAAGCTAAAAAACCCACTTTAAACCCGGTGCCAATACCGCAGGGTTTAACTCGAGTTAAAACCGGTTTTAAACCGGGTTTAGCTAACTTCTTTGGGAAGGGTAATGGGTGCCTGGCTCTAATGTCATGGTCATACTTAAAGGTGAAGACACTTAGAAGTAAAGTTGCAAATAGTGCTAGATTTGTTTGTCAGGGATTTCTGGATCAAATGATTCTCCATTGATTTGGCAGTAAGACTTGCCTAAATGAATTGAAGCATAACATTCAAACGTTGGATCCCTGGCCCCATGGTCAAGGTCACACTTACATGTGAATGATGACTCAGATGGAAGACTCAACCTGTTGTCATTTGCATCCAGTTTGTAATACAAAATCAGGTTTTGGGGTCTAAGATATAAAAGTTTATTTTTCTGGCTGATCAGGTTTAATTCTGCTCATTTAAGCAAAAACCAATGTTGTCATGATAGCCACTCTAGTTAATATTATTACTTCAAAAAGATATCTTTATAGTTATTCTTTACACGGCTTAATGACACCGGGCAACCAGACAAGGAAATGGCAGTAGCCCAGCGGGTTACTAACGTAAAAGAGGTGATAGTTCGGCCAACAAATTTGGTAGCCCACGGGCTCCGGGCATAGGATTTGTCGGACACTTTGCATAAATATTACATTTTCCAGAAGCTTAGCCATATGACATTAAACTACATCAGCAGAGGAAATGTATGTTTTGCATAATATATTCACGTTATACTACCTTATTGAAATGAGAAACAAACTTTTCATGGTGAGAATTTCAAAGAAATGAACATAAGGAATATATCTAAAATACACATATATATTTATTTTATTCAGAAATTAACATTGCATATTCTTGATATGAATATAAAAACATGTACACTTAAAAATCTACAAAATTGTAGATATTGGTTCTGTGGAAATAAGATGTACATTAGAATAATTATTTATCTCAAAGAAAAAAAAGTTAAAATACATACAAATGAAAAAATATTAAATAAATGAAATACTCTTTACTTTTATTTTCCTCCCCCTCCCCCCCCTTTTTTATTACATGTATTTCACTTATTTGTAGTTACCTCCCTTAAACAAGTAAACTAGAACTAGAACTCCACGAGTCCGATGTGTCGCCTGACGATGACCTATCTGTTGACAGTAAAGATGCCAATTTGTCACTTTCTTTTAAAGATGGGGTATTAATGCGCAATGATGTTGCCACCAAACAGAAAAAGGCTTATATAGATCAAATAAAAAATGTATGATTCTTGTGCACTGCACTCCACATCATTGCAAAAACATACATATCAAGTCTCAAGTCATTTAAACTTATGGTGAAAAAGATATGCTCTGGACAAAAAATTCTTAAAAGAAAATCTATCAAAGGGGAATAACTCAAAAAGTGTACAAGGTAGAGTTATGGTTCTTGCACACTGCACTCCACGTCAGTTCAAGAAACATACATATCAAGTCTCAAGTCATTTAAACCTATGGTGAAAAAGATATGCTCTGGACAAGAAATTCTCAAAGAAAATCTATCAAAGGGGAATAACTCAAAAAGCGCACACGGTAGAGTTATGGTTCTTGTGCACTGCACTCCACATCATTGCAAGAAACATACATATCAAGTCTCAAGTCATTTAAACTTAAGGTGAAAAAGATATCCTCCCAACAAGAAATTCTCAAAGAAAATCTATCAAAGGGGAATAACTCAAAAAGTGCACAAGGTAAAGTTATGGTTCTTGCGCACTGCACTCCGCGTCATTTCAAGAAATATACATATCAAGTCTCAAGTCATTTAAACTTATGGTGAAAAAGATATAATCTGGACAAGAAATTCTTAAAGAAAATCTATCAAAGGGGAATTACTCATTGCAAGAAACATACATATCAAGTGTCAAGTCATTCAAACTGATGGTGACAAAGTTATGCTCCGGACAAGCAAATGGGGACGCCACCGCCAACGCCACCGTCGCCGACAAAAGTAACCCCTATATGTCGCCTGACTAGTCAGGCGACACAACAACACTAGACTGCAGTTTCTATTTGCCAATTTCAGGTTTGATACAGTTAAACAGTTGTTTTTTCCCCAAGATTTTAATTATACAAGTGTATTTTGATGCTCTATCATTTGTTCTCTGTTTTTGCTCATTTACAAAACTGGAAAATGAAACCACGAAAACCCATGACATAAATGTCGACAATGATCAAAGAATTATAGTTACCAAAGTAAAATTTATTATTAAAAACATAATTATGTATGATTATATTGCTGAGAAATTCTGAGAATAGTTATCTCTTACTTTGCATACGAGAAAAATCATTCAAAATTGATTTAAAAATGTTTTTATTGTCGTGCAGTTGAAGCTGAGATATGGCGTCTGTTTAAGACCGAAAATATAGGAACTTAAAATTTACTTCTGGAGGATAGTCGTGGTTTTCTTTTTACTTTTCCTTTATCATGTTGGGATAGTGTTGGCATACAGGATGTTGCCGAATATCTGTCTCAGTTTTAAATGCAGAAAAACAATTCCTGTCTGAAGTGTCTGCAAACGTCTACAAAAATCAAAGATACGAAACTATCCAAATATCCGCAAGCATTGATGTCGTCCATTGATTGGATCAACTGATACACCTAATACGCGACTGACACCACCTTTTTATTGATACCTTATCAGTGATCACAGATGGTATTTTCATTACATAATTAATATACTGTGTAGTATAGTAGAGAGTGTACATGGCTTGTTGACACCGGGCAACCAGACACAGAAAATGGCAGTAGCCCAGCGGGCTCAGGGCTCTCCTTTGACCCGAGCTCCCGGGTTTTGACCCAGGAGATTTCTCAATGACGCTTATTTGACCCGGGGTAAAAATTGTACCAAGCGTCATTTTGACCCGGGGCAATAACAGCTGGTCAATACCACCAGATCAGTCGATCATAAAAGTACCGCCTCAAACAGATTACGTGATCAATGAGTGCAACTGACCCCCCACTGCCTCGCTATCACTGTCAGTTACTATAATTAGCCTAATAAATTCTCGTATTGAATTAATGTAATCACCGATTGCGTAATCAACCTAATTACAAATTCCCGTATTGCGTTGGCAATCTTCGTGAACTCTCAATGTTACTGTTAGCTTCTGTACACAAGGTTGCTGGATCCCGTTTTTATGACGTGAAAAAGATTAAAGGCAAGGAACCATGACAAAATGTGTTTACTTCCTATGGATGTTCCTCAGGTTAATTACCAATCGGAATCGGATGAAATTTTATTGTTTGATAATAACAAATAGTTTAATGGCACTACTTTAACAATGCTGGTTTAAATGAAAGGTGTGATGATTGTAACAAATAGGTATGATTAGTCTGTCAACTGAAAATATTGGACCAAAACCGAAAGTAGATCGACTCTTACAGAATCAAACAAGGTTTAAAAAACAACAACAAAAAAAAACCCCCAAAAACCGTAATGATGAAGGTAAGTAAAACTTATATTTTTCTTTAGTTATTTCTCTGTATTGTATAACTGAAAATGATTTGAGCAATTATGTTTTAATATGCCTGGATATTTACCTATGTAATTTTGAATGATATTGGTCTGATTTTTTTTTTGACTCTTAAGAATTTGTTTTTGACTCTTGAAAATTTGCCATTACCAAATATTATCTTTTGTATTCTACTTTAAATAAACAAGAGGGCCATGATGGCCCTTAATCGCTCACCTGAGAAATATTGCTTTCAATGGTTTATAATATGAACATACTTAAAGTGGGACCAAATTTGACACAGGGCCATGATTAAAAACAAACTTTGGTAATGATCCATTAGACAATGCTGCATGCACAATGCCATATGGTTTCTACAAGGTTTTCCCTTTAAGCTTACTGATCTAGCTTTGAAATTAATGGAGCGTGTTCTAGACACCTTCATTCGCAGGATGGTGAACATCGACTCTATACAGTTTGGCTTTGTACCTGGCCAGGGCACCACAGATGCTATCTTCATCTTGAGACAGCTGCAAGAGAAACACTTTGCTGCAAACAAGCCACTGTATCTTGCCTTTGTGGATCCTACTTTTTCAACCAATCATAATAATTTGTACAATTTTGTTAGAGGACATCATAAGGATGATTCCTGTGAAATTTTGTCAAAATCCCTTCAGCGGATTAGGAGATGTTGTTTAATGGAAAAAGTTGACGCAAGATGCACGCACGCACGGACAGATGGACGGACGACAGACGCCGGACAAAAGGCAATCATAAAAGCTCACCATGAGCACGTTGTGCTCAGGTGAGCTAATTATCTAAGCTCTAGGCCTTATGGATTCATAAAAGAAGATTTTTAAGATTTTCCTATATAACTCTATGTAAAACAAGTAACCCCTGGTGCGGGGTCATTTATCACCATAGGGCTATGATTTGAACAATCTTGGTAATGAACCATTAGATGATGCTACATACCAAATATCTTAGCTCTAGGCCTTATGGTTTCATAGGAGAAGATTTTTAAAGTTTTTCCTATGCAAGTCTATGTAAAACAAGTGACCCCCGGGGCAGGGCCAATTCTAACCCCAGGGTCATAATTTGAATAACTTTTGTAGAGATTCACTAGACAATGCTACACGCCAAATATCTTAGCTCTAGGCCTTATTGTTTCATAGAAGAAGATTTTTAAAGTTTTTCACTATATAAACCTATGAAAAATAAAATGACCCCTGGGACGGGGCCAATTTTGACCCCAGGGTCAGGATCTGAACAACTTTTGTAGATGTACATAAGACAATTTTACATACCAATTATTAAAGCTCTAGGCCTTACAGTTTTGCAGGAGAAGATTTTCTAAGATTGCATTTTAAAAATCTGTTTTTAGCTCCTGTGACCTACTTATTCACCCAATCAAAATAATTTGAACAACTTTGATAGAGGTCATGATAAGGATGATTCCTGTGAAGTTTGGTCAAAATCCATCCAGTGGTTTAGGAGGAGAAGTTGTTTAAAGGAAAAGTTGACGCAAATTAATTAAGGGCGCCGTGGTCCAGTGGTAACGTATCCGATTATGGATCCGAAGGTTGTGGGTTCGAACCCCGTTGGAGGCAAGAATTATCCATGACCTTCCCAGGCGCAAAGTACTGGTCCAACCCAGGAACCGTCGAGAGGGATTAGTATAAGTTGTAAGAACTTGTTTCTCAATCTACGTAAAATAAATAAGTTTAAACTAAGTTGACGCAAGACGCACGCACGGACGCCGGACAAAAGGCGATCACAAAAGCTCACCATGAGCACGTTGTGCTCAGGTGAGCTAAAAAAGGTAGCTCTAGTCTCAATAAGAATATTGCAGCTGTCATTTTCTTTCCACATTAAGGGAATCATTTTTTACCATTTTTTTTTTAAATAAAACCTAGATATTCTAGAATCAATAAATTAAATTATCCTGTTTACATTTGAAATTGACTTGGACTATTCCATGATAAAAATGCAGCTTCCCAATGTGACTGCACTTCTAAGTAATGGAACAGATTATAATTCTTATTTTCATTTATTTTTTGGTTGACTATTTTCAGGAGTTCCAGTCACATGCTTTGTGTTTCATTGTGACAAATAATCTGTCATTGATGGCGCAGAATGAACTCATCACCATTCAGCAGGAGAAAGGGGGCTACCTTCCTAGAGGACAAATCATCAGCATACGCCGTTGTCCAGATATTTATTATATTCTTGTGATTTGTATGCAATATTATAGAAATAAATTCAATTTTCATTTTCAGAACACTTATTGCAAATAATATGTACATACAATAAACAAGTATACATTACATACAAACTTTGTTAATTTAAACATGTATATCCCTACATGTAAAATTTGTGACATATTACGATCCTAGCGAAATACTGCAAATTTTATTTGACTCTTAAGAATTTGTTTTTGACTCTTGAAAATTTGGCCCCAAGAGTCAATGACTCTTGGGTTTCAAAGACTATGGAGAGCCCTGGGGCTACTAACGTAGAAAAGTTGGTAGCCCGGCCAACAAATTTGGTAGCCCACGGGCTCCGGGCAAAGGATTTGTCGGACACTGCATTTGGAGACTATGTCAACTTGAGACCAAATAGTGTTGCCACACTACAATATCATGCCATAGACATGTGGCATGATACCACACCCAGTCACATTATCCTGACACTGAGCCAACCAGTCCTGAATATATGCTGAGCACCAAGCAGGGAGCTACCAGTACCATTTTTAACAATCACGGCCAGGGATGGAATCCACGATGGAATCCATGACTTCACACTCCCAAGGCAGATGCTCTAACCCCTTGGCTATCGTGGACGGTACTTTTTATCTTTAAAAGATTATTTAACTGATCAAAAATTACTCATTGTAACTTTCATCCTTGTCCTCAAAATGTCCACAACATTCCTTTCAGGTTTAAAGAGGGGAAGCGCCTTTTACGATGATATTCAGTTTTTCAGCTTTCTTTTTTAATCTCTGAGAAGTGAAATTTACCAATGACATACTGATAGCTTTCAGTCTGTCAAAAACAATATTTTGTCGTATACGATAAAATAAGTGATTTTTTTTTTTCGGCGTAGCTGTATAATTTCGATTTCAACTCGCATCTTAAACCAATCAAATGTACGCTAACAGCGGTAAATAATTCTAAGCTGAATAAAAGGACTCCTGTTATTGGTTAACGCATCGTTATGGACTATAAAATTACTGTAAATAAGGGGTGCAGCTTGTATACATCATTCAGCTTGGTGTTATTACTTTTCTCTTTGATGTAAACATGAAAGTGATTTCAGTAAGTTAAATACAACCCTTTTCCATCAATTGAGGAATGCTACTTTGTGAAAATGATTTAAAACAACAAAAAAGAATCCACCGTGTTATGACATGAAACCTTAATTACTATGTATATTGAATTCTTCCAGCCTGCCGAGATGCTCTCATTGAAAATTAATTCGCCAAAACCAAAACAACTAATAACGCTTTTATATCATAATTGTCATATGCAATAATGATATGAACAAATATCAAACAAGCCTATTTACAGATATAATTTTTTGTATTACCGTCTATAAATAAGTATATTTCATAGGAAAAATACTGAACTATTTCTAGAGCGTACTAAATTTGTTGTGCGTCGGTCTTTCGCGCGCTTTTCCTGGGAATGTTCTAGAAGACTGGAAATCTCGTTTTTCTTTCATCCTACGCCGAATATCTTTTTTAAAGATATTTCTTGTGTCAAATAAGTACATTGCTGCGCCTAATCTGAGCATGGTATCTGAAATACCAGACATCTATGACTACTCTTACATTGAAAATAATGAAAAAGAAACTACAACTTTCACTACTGTACAGCTCAGTGATTAAAAATACACCTGCTTTACTGCTTGTTTGAGTACATACCACAAAATTCTAAAAAAATATTTGTTCTATTTGTCACTTTAAATATGCAAATTAAAAATTAAAAAAAAGGCCAATAAAGATATAGTCCCATCAATGAGCCGCTCAGCGCGACATGCTATTTTTTGTATTGGGTTTTTTTGTATTTTTGTATTGGGGATATCGCCAAATCGAAAGTAGAACGATATCACAAATTACGGGTACACAAATGTGGACTAATAAAGATATAATTAGTTATATAATTTCGTTACTTCTGTATAATGTTAAATGATACTTACCAAAAAGGGGAGGTTTCGCTTCGTCTAACAGGTTGTCTCTATTTTCCGTTAGTTTAAGCTTGTCAGTTTCTCTTCCGGTAAAAAGTAGGTCACGCTTTTTGTAAACAAACAATTGGTCAAAATACTCAAAGTATTCTTTCAGAATCTAACAACGGCTTAAGGGGAAAATACCATTTGTTTCGTAGAGGAAATGTTTCTATCGACTTGGCTCAGAACATACGTTATTGTATCAATCTATAAATAGCGACTCACGTCACTTTAATACTTACTTGATACCAAAATCTTCATCTTTTACCATCTCAACAAACCCATAGTTTTTTCTCGGTCTGAACTTGAGGGTTTGCGATAATTCCACCACAGCAGCAGATTGACAAACTGCGACAAATAAAAAGGAAAACAAAGCAACAGACTTCATCACGCACTGTTGTCCGACACAGAATGAAGAATATGTCACATGATTCGGTATGTCTCACATGATTATGTCTCACATGATTCGGTACGTCTAAAATGCGGAAAGGGCCCTTTCCGCGGAAAGGGCCTCTAATTCCATTGTTTTTATATAATCCCTTATTATCATGTTATAATAGTGTTAATAATATTAACTGAGGTCCACATGCAAAAATCAGAATATTATTTAAGAAATTATATTATGTACTACGATTTTATTTTATTTTTACGGAAACATGCTGCCTCGCGGAAAGGTTCTGTCGGTTGCAGAAAGGGCCTTTAAATTCGTTGTTTCTATAAAAATCACATATCATCATATTATAATAGTGTTAATAGCATTAATTGAGGTCCGCATGCAAGAAATCAGAAGATTGTTTTAAGAAATGTTGATTTTATTGCGATTTTATGATCTTTCTACGGAAATAGCCTCATGGAAGGGACCTGTCGGTTGCAAAAAGGGCCGCGATCTTATTTCATTGTTTCTATAAAATCACATATATAGACTCTTATTACCATATTGCAAAAGTTTTAATAACTTTAAATGAGGTCCGCATGCCAAAAAAAAATCAGAAGGATATTTTTGAGAAATGATGTTTTTATTACGAAGACAAATGTTGGTGGCAAAAAGGGTCTATAATTTCAATGTTTCTATAAAATCACTTTGATGATGATGGTAATAATACTTTTTGCGTCATTGTTAATATTTATTTATACAGAAAGACATAATACAAACAAAATGCAGCGGTATACAATATTAAACAGATGAAAACGCTATCAGCACTGCACTGTTACAACCAGAATTGCAAAAACGCCGAGAATTGCAATGATATTGCAATAATTTTATTGCAATTCTGGTTGCACAGGGGTAATATCAATAAAATTGAGAATTGCAATAAACTTAAAATACACATATAAACTTAAGAATAAAGTTTCACAACATGCTATAAGATGTTTAGAAATGGATAGCGTGGCATTTTTGGTGGTCAGTGATCATGGGATACAATTTTTAATCAAAGCTGGGGGCTGGGGGTCCGAGTTTTTCAATAAAATTGTAATAATTTTATTGCAATTCTGGTTGCACAAGGGTACGAGAATTGCAATTAAATCGAGAATTGCAATAAACTTAAAATACACATATAATCTTAAGAATAAAGTTTCGCAACATGTTATAAGATAATTAAAAATGGATAACGTGGCATTTTTGGTGGTCAGTGATCATGGGATACAATTTTTAATCAAAGCTGGGGATCCGAGTTTTTCAATAAAATTGTAATAATTTTATTGCAATTCTGGTTGCACAAGGGAATGAGAATTGCAATAAAATCGAGAATTGCAATAAACTTAAAATACACATATAAACTTAAGAATAAAGTTTCACAACATGTTATAAGATGTTTAGAAATGGATAACGTTGCATTTTTGGTGGTCAGTGATCATGGGATACAATTTTTAATCAAAGCTGGGGGTCCGAGTTTTTCAATAAAATTGCAATAATTTTATTACAATTCTGGTTGCAGAAGGGTACGAGAATTGCAATAAAATCGAGAGTTGCAATAACTTAAAATACACATTTAAACTTAAGAATACTGTTTCACAACATGTTATAAGATAATTAAAAATGGATAACGTGGCAATTTTGGTGGTCAGTGATCATGGGATACAATTTTTAATCAAAGCTGGGGATCCGAGTTTGCAATAAAATTGCAATAATTTTATTGCAATTCTGGTTGCACAGGAGTACGAGGATTGCAATAAACACGAGAATTGCAAATAAACTTAAAATACACATTTAAACTAAAGAATAAAGTTTAACAACATGTTATAAGATGTTTAGAAATGGATAACGTGGCATTTTTGGTGGTCAGTGATCATGGGATACAATTTTTAATGAAAGCTGGGGGTCCGAGTTTTTCAATAATTCTGGTTGCACAAGGGTGCGAGAATTGCAATAAAATCGAGAATTGCAATAAACTTAAGATACACATTTAAACTTAAGAATAAAGTTTCACAACATGTTATAAGATGTTTAGAAATGGATAGCGTGGCATTTTTGGTGGTCAGTGATCATTGGATACAATTTTTAACCAAAGCTGGGGGTCCGAGTTTTTCAATAAAATTGTAATAATTTTATTGCAATTCTGGTTGCACAAGGGAATGAGAATTGCAATAAAATCGAGAATTGCAATAAACTTAAAATACACATTTAAACTTAAGAATAAAGTTTCTCAACATGTTATAAGATAATTAAAAATGGATATCGTTGCATTTTTGGTGGTCAGTGATTATGGGATACAATTTTCAATCAAAGCTGGGGGTCCGAGTTTTTTAATAAAATTGCAATAATTTTATTGCAATTCTGGTTGCACAAGGGAATGAGAATTGCAATAAAATCGAGAATTGCAATAAACTTAAAATACACATTTAAACTTAAGAATAAAGTTTAACAACATGTTATAAGATGTTCAGAAATGGATAGCGTGGCATTTTTGGTGGTCAGTGATCATGGGATACAATTTTTTAATCAAAGCTGGGGGCTGGGGGTCCGAGTTTTTCAATACAATTGTAATAATTTTATTGCAATTCTGGTTGCACAGGAGTACGAGAATTGCAATAAAACCGAGAATTACAATAAACTTAAAATACACATATAAACTTAAGAATAAAATTTCGCAACATGTTATAAGATAATTAAAAATGGATAACGTGGCATTTTTTGGTGGTCAGTGATCATGGGATACAATTTTCAATCAAAGCTGTGGGTCCGAGTTTTTCAATAAAATTGCAATAATTTTATTGCAATTCTGGTTGCACGGGAGTGTTTCAACCAGAATTGCAATAACGCCGAGAATTGCAATAAAATTCAATAATTTTATTGCAATTCTGGTTGCACAGCGGTACGAGATTTGCAATAAAATCGAGAATTGCAATACACTTAAAATACACATTTAAACTTAAGAATAAAGTTTAACAACATGTTATAAGATGTTTAGAAATGGATAATGTGGCATTTTTTGGTGGTCAGTGGTCATGGGATACAATTTTTAATGAAAGCTGGGGATCCGAGTTTTGCCATAATTTTATTGCAATTCTGGTTGCAGAAGGTTACGAGAATTGCAATAAAATCGAGAATTGCAATAAACTTAAAATACACATTCAAACTTAAGAATAAAGTTTAACAACATGTGATAAGATGTTTAGAAATGGATAACGTGGCTTTCTTGGTGGTCAGTGATCATGGGATACAATTTTTAATCAAAACTTGGGATCCGAGTTTCTAATTGCACAGGGTTACGAGAATTGCAATTAATTTGATATGGACTAATGTATAAGGTCGGATAGCCAACTGACTGAACAATTGATTCAAAGAACTTACAAACACACTGAATCGTGTACTTGTAACGCATTACTGGCTGAAGATTTATTGTTTCTCAAAACTATATCAGGTAAGTTACGTCGGAGTTACGTATTACACTACCGTGTACTTCGTCATCTTCTTACCTGTGATTCGACCTATGAAAACACAAGTAATTTGTGGGAGGTGAAACAAATATATTTGTATGGTCTCATTTCCACACATTTATCCGTTGTAGTTGTACCTCAGGAGGGAAATGTCTGACATTCAAGAAGACGTGAAATCTCACGATGCTACTCATACGTTATTCACACGTCACCCAAATACTCACTTCTTGCATACGTTACTCATACGCCATACTGATGGTGACATACGTTTCTTATGCCAGTTATACGGTACACATACATTAACCAAAGAAATTCGTCGAAAATTTGGGTTCAGACGCTCAAAAGTTGTGCAGTTCAGCAATTGTTCGAATTTCCTTTTGGTACGCAACTCAAACGTTCCTCTCACACGCTAGAGCGTGAGAGGAGTATTAGCAAGCAAACACGTTTTTTTCACATACAGTGTTTGTACCTTTTTGTTATGTAAGATCTACGTATTTATGAAATTATTACCATCGTTATCTTTTTCAACATAAGCTATCATCATCCTCATCATTAACAGAAAGAAATCACCATCATCATCATCATCATCAAAACATCAATATTTCTTTCTTTTCTTCTTTAAGAAAAATTATGTGTTTAAGGTCTACAAAGCAGTTGAACGTTGTAATTTATGTTTTCCTTGTTGTGATCTTGTTGTCTTGAGATTATACCATATTCTTTCATGTATTCCGTTTCAGCAAGAAAATATATCACTATGAGTTTAGTTTAAACTTATTTATTTTACGTCAATTGGGAAACAAGTTGTTACACTTATACTAATCCCTCTCGACGGTTCCTCGTTTGGACCAGTACTTTGCGCCTGGAAAAGTCGTGAAGAGTTCTTTTTTCCATCGGGGTCCGAACCCACAATCTTCGGATCCGTAATCGGGAACGTTACCACTGGACCACCCTTACCCGCCCATAAACAGATAGTTTATCGTGCTTCTAATTAATATAAATATGTGTACATGCATTTATAAAAACTGATAACGCGTCGTACCTGAGCTTACAGAACAGAACAAAAGTTTATTGTTAGATTTGAGCATCTTACACATCATACAAAATTAGTTGCATGCGTGTTGCATAATTATAATGATCTATAAATCATATGAGCTTATAAAATGGGTACTTGTCATTCAAGCACTTGTCATAAGCAGTTAGAGTGTTTTCGAACATTAATGTTATGATTGTTGATTTAAAATATATATAGCCTAGCGAATAAATGCATGTAGCAATGATGAGGTGATAAATTACATAAAGTATTCGAATGTTATAAATGAACGTGTTAAATACTCACAAGGTATAAGATAGCCAGAGAGAGAGAGAAATAGAGATGGAGGGCGGGAAGAGGTGGAGAACTTGCACTCCCACATATACACATATATAAGTTTATATTTACCAGTCTGTCTACATATACCTCAATACATATATCTATATATACACATGTACATACAACCGCACGGATAAGTACATATATCTCGTTATGTCCACGGCTTATGGACCAATCAGAAGAGAGAACTTTTCTCTGCAGTGTAATAATAAAATATTTTTTGTCAGAAACACAATCGAATTTTTACTCCTGTATGTATTATATCTGTGCATATTTGAATGAAATACCCAGAACTTCCAGAAAAAATCTAAACAATAGATGTAATCTCTCAAAAAATGAAAGCAAATATTTTAAATTACTAGTGACATTCTTTTCCAAACCAAATGAGTCAATAAGTCACAAAATGTTGCGAATATACAACTAAATGGTATCTATAATTTTCTCTAGGTTCTCTATACTTAATCTTTATTTTACCGTTTTATTAATAATTAAATCTCCATATCCAGAGTTTATATGATCCAGCATTTAAACACGACTTGTATTTTTTTTCATAATATGTTCGTAAAAGAAAAAAGACGCAACATTAAATTTTGATCATTAAAGTAACACATGATCCGCAACCCATTTTATATTAGTCTGTGATATCTTTAAGTTAAAATATGTACAATATTTTTCAAGTTTATTGCAATTCTCGATTTTATTGCAATTCTCGTACCCTTGTGCAACCAGAATTGCAATAAAATTATTGCATTTTTTTTTTGCACAACTCGGATCCCCAGCTTTGATTAAAGATTGTTTCCCATGATCACTGACCACCAAAAAACGCCACGTTATCCATTTTTAAACCTCTTATAACATGTTGTTAAACCTTATTCTTAAATTTAAATGAGTATTTAAAGGTTATTGCAATTCTCGATTTTATTGCAATTCTTGTACCCCTGTGGAACCAGAATTGCAATAAAATTATTGATTGCAATAAAATTATTGCAATTTTATTGAAAAACTCGGACCCACAGCTTTGATTGAAAATTGTATCCCATGATCACTGACCACCAAAAATGCCACGTTATCCATTTTTAATTATCTTATAACATGTTGTGAAACTTTATTTTTTAAGTTTATATGTGTATTTAAGTTTATTGCAATTCTCGATTTTATTGCAATTCTCGTACTCCTGTGCAACCAGAATTGCAATAAAATTATTGCAATTTTATTGCAAACTCGGATCCCCAGCTTTGATTAAAAATTGTATCCCATAATCACTGACCACCAAAAATGCCACGATATCCATTTTTAATTATCTTATAACATGTTGTGAAACTTTATTCTTAAGTTAATATGTGTATTTTAAGTTTATTGCAATTCTCGATTTTATTGCAATTCTCGTACCCCTGTGCAACCAGAATTGCAATAAAATTATTTCAATTTTATTGCAAAACTCGGATCCCCAGCTTTGATTAAAAATTGTATCCCATGATCACTGACCACCAAAAATGCCACGTTATCCATTTTTAATTATCTTATAACATGTTGTGAAACTTTATTCTTAAGTTTATATGTGTATTTTAATTTTATTGCAATTCTGGTTGCACAGGAGTACGAGAATTGTAATAAAATCGAGAATTGCAATAAACGGCCTAGCGAATAAATGCATGTAGCAATGACGAGGTGATAAATTACATAAAATATTCGAATGTTATAAATGAACGTATTAAATACTCACAAGGTATAAGATAGCCAGAGGGAGAGAGAAATAGAGATGGAGGGCGGGAAGAGAGTGGAGAACTTGCACTCCCACATATACACATATATAAGTATATATTTACCAGTCTGTCTACATATATCTCAATACATATATCTATATATACACATGTACATACAACCGCACGGATAAGTACATATATCTCGTTATGTCCACGGCTTATGGACCAATCAGAAGAGTGAACTTTTCTCTGCAGTGTAATAATAAAATATATTATTTTGTCAGAAACACAATTATATTTTTAATCCTATATGTATTATATGTGTGCATATTAGAATGAAATACCCAGAACTTCCAGAAAAAAAATTAAACAATAAATGTTATCTCTCAAAAAACCAAAGTAAATATTTTAAATTACTTGTGACATTCTTTTCCAAACCAAATGTGTTAATAAGTCACAAAATGTTGCGAATATACTACTAAATGGTATCTATCATTTTCTCTAGGTTCTCTATACTTAATCTTTTTTTTACCGTTTTATTAATAATCAAATCTCCACATCAAAAGTTTATACGATCCAGCATTTAAACAAGACTTGTTTTTTTCTTCTTCAGAGATATGTTTATCTACATAATACTTCATAATATGTCCGTAAAAGAAAAAAGACGCAACATTAAATTTTGATCAGTAAAGTAACACATGATTAGTGAACAGCCAGACTGATCCGCAACCCATTTTATATTAGTCTGTGATATCTTTAAGTTAAAATGTGTAAAAAGAATTTCAGGTTTATTACAATTCTCGATTTTATTGCAATTCTCGTACCCCGAATTGCAATAAAATTATTGCAATTTTATTGCAAAACTCGAGCTTTGATTAAAAATTGTACCCCATGATCACTGACCACCAAATATGCCACGTTATTTATTTCTAAACATCTAATAACATGTTGCAATTTTTTAAAAAAAAAACTCGTGTATTTTAAGTTTACTGCAATTCTCGATTTTATTGCAATTCTCGTACCCCTGTGCAACCAGAAGTGCAATAAAATCATTGCAATTTTATTGCAAAACTCGGATCCCCAGCTTTGATTAAAAATTGTACCCCATGATCACTGACCACTAAAAATACCACATTATCCATTTCTAAACATCTTATAATATGTTGTTAAACTTTATTCTTAAGTTTAAATGTGTATTTTAAGTTTATTGCAATTCTCGTGCCCCTGTGCAACCAGAATTGCAATAAAATTATTGCAATTTTATTGCAATTCTCGGCGTTATTGCAATTCTGGTTGTAACAGGGCCAGAAGAGAAAAGCTACAGATATGAAATTTTGGGCATGAAATCACATTTAGATGCGTTTTTTGCATAATGTTCCTTGTTGACAGCACAATCAAATATGATTGATATCGCGGTATCGAGTATCGGAAAAATTGTTCTAGGAGAGGTTAAAAGTTCGAGCCTTGTAAAAAAGTGAACAAAAGAGGGTAGGTCTACGAAAAACGTTTCCACTTTTGTAAGAGATCAGATAGAAGAATTCTGCTTGCTGCAAATGATTTGGAAGACATATACGTATAAAATATATGTGTGGCGAATTTGAGAAATGCATGGTTTGTCCTCTAGAAATGGTCAAACTTCACTAAAATTTAGGAAAAATTAAAATTAAAAAAAACAAAAAAACATTTTTTTTTGTCGCTCCTGATTTCATTTTATTTTCATTCTTAATGAAATATTCACACGTTATGTAGTGTTAAGTTTAAAAGGGCCTCACAATTAAAAAGTTAAAAGAAATTGAAAAGGTCAAGGTCATATTACGATTATTGTTTTTTTTTCTTCGCCCCCAAATAGCTCCAAACTAAAAAAATTTTATTGAGAGTATATGAACAAAAGTTTTAGATCTTGAAGAGCTCTTTTAAGTGATATTTAGTATTTGCAGATCAGACTTTATTTGGTATTTTTACGGCAGTCCAAGGTATGATCCTTTTTAGAACAATTGTTAATCAGTTTTTATGCTTCAAATTGTGATATATAAGAAATAGAATGTTTGACTAGTGCGACTTGTGTACTTGATTGAACTATTTGCTGCATTGCTAGGTACTAATGGTAAAATTTTAATCAATTTTGTTTCTCATTTTGCCGCTTGGGGGTGCTTTGCTTTAAATCACTTTTGCTTATAACTCAAAAGGTTGAATTTTGATCTAAATGAGGTTTGTTGCAATATATTCCGTGTTGATAGCCTGAGAAAATATGATAGTTTCTCGGTATGAATGGCTGAAAAATTTTGAGCTAGTATCGGAAAGTTGAAAGTTCGAACGTCGCAAAAAACTGTGCAAATAAATGTAGGTCTATGAAAAACCTATTCATTTTTGTAAGAGATCAGATAGAAGAATCTTTTTGCTGCATACGTTTTGCAAAACATTTACGTACAACATATATGAGGTGCCGAATTAGGAATGCATGGTTTTCCTCTAGAAACAGTAAAACTTCACTAAAATATTGGAAAATTTAAAATTTCAAAAACATATTTTTTGTCGCATCTGACTTTATTTTTTGTAAATTCTTCTTGAAATATTCACAGGTTATGTATTGTTTTGTTTGAAAGGGCCTCACAATTAAAAAGTTGAAAAGAAATTGCAAAGGTCAAGGTCATATAACGATTATTGTGTTTTTTGTTCGACCCCAAATAGCTATAAAACTAAAAACATTTCATTGAGAGTATATGAACAAAAGTTTTAGCTCTTGAAGAGCGCTATCCAGTGATGTTAAGTTTTTGAAGATCGGACTTCATTTGGTTTTTTTTACGACAGTCCAAGTTTTGATCCTTTTTAGAACAATTGTATATCAGTTTTTATGCTTCAAATTGTGATATACATGTATAAGAAATAGCTAGAATGTTTGACTAGTGCGACTCGTATACTTGATTTAACCATTTGCTAGGGACCTTATAGTAAAATTGTAATCAGTTTTGTTTCTCATTTTGCTGCTTGAGGGTGATTAGCTTGAAATCACTCTTTATAACTAAAAAATTGAAGTCTGATTTTTATGCGATTTTTTTTTTTGGCATTCTGTTCTTTGGTGACATCAATTTGAAACGACACTCAAAAATGAATGCGATATTTCATGAAAATGATAGTAATTCAATGCAACATCAGTTCGTAATAATGTCGAGTGTCGTGTTGCATTGTCGTGTGTCATTTTATACTGTTGTGTGTCGTTTGCAATTGTTGTTCATTGATTACAATAGTCGTTTGTCGCCATCATAAAGCAACACACACATCTAACGTGGCTCTGACCGAAATCCAGTTTTTTTTTCAAGTTTGCGACTACATAATTGACAGGTAGTACTCAAAAATATTCTATTGGGTAAAAAGTCTGCTTAAATATTGCGTCAAATATGTTTGAAATATCTAACTAAACTAAACTGTTTAATTTGGTTAAACGCCTATTTCTATGATGAATACATATTCAATGGCGTTGTACATTGTATGCATAAAATATAAAATCCATAAGACATATACAAAACAACTTGAAATATTTACATGATAAAAAAATATATATATATATACATATTTTAATTTTAAACATGTACTTTTTAAAAAAATATATATACTATATTATCTAAATAATAAAATATAGTATTTATTCCAGTATCATGTCAGTATAAACTATGAAAAGCACCGCAATTAAAACAGTGTGTAAAAGTCCTTAAAATAGTGGGTTTTCAACTGTTTCTTAAACACGTTCAATGATGTTGACTGTCTGATGGTCAATGGAAGTTGATTCCAAAGACTTGGACCTACAGTACTAAAACTTCGGTCATAAAATGTCTTTCGTTTGTTTAATGGAACTACATATAACAATTCTACAGTGTCTGAGGATCGTAATCCCACTCTTTTTGGAGTTTGTTTGGTTAAAAGTTCACTGAGATAAGATGGAGCATTTCCCACAGAGCAGTTATACATAAAGCAAAGAATTTTGAAATGTATGCGGGCTTTGATTGGTAACCAGTGGAGATCAAATAGTGCTTTCTTGGAACTTTCATATTTTCCACGTAGTAAGACCAGTTTGGCACACATATTCTGGATACGTTGCATTTTATATAAGTCATCATCTGCAGTTCCAAACAATATGGCATTGCAGTAATCCAGATGTGACATAACTAAAGAAAGAAGTAGAATTTTAGTAGCATCTTCGGAAAGATATTTACGAATATTTTTGACTCGGAAATAATTCAACATAGCAGTTCTACACTTTGTTTTAATGTGTTTTTTGAATTTTAGAGATTCGTCTAAGTAAGCGCCCAAATGTCTTATAGTGTCAACAGATTCGATTTTATCACCGGCAATGTCAATTTTTCTTGTACAGCATTTATTCAACTGCACCTTACTGCCAAACATTATGAACTCTGTTTTTGCTGTGTTCATTTTTAGTTTATTCGCGTTCATCCAGTCATTAATAGTAACTGCACATTGTTCAAGCTCTGCAATGGCATTACGTTCGTTAGACACTGAAGTTGGTCGAAAACGTTTATTGGCAATATGGTCATCAGCGAATCCATATACAGATATAGTTGGTGGAATTACGTCAAATAAAGTTCCAGCATATGCAAGATAAAGCCAAGGTCCAAGACAACTGCCCTGAGGCACACTGCATTCTAGAGGGCGTGGAGATGACTCGGGTCGAATTTACACATACACGACAACTACATGGTCGAAGATAAGAGTTGACCCAAGCTAACGCTGTGCCGCACACTCCATACTGGCTTCGTAACACATCTAGTAGAATACCATGGTCGACGGTGTCAAAGGCAGCACTGAGATCGACTGCAATCATTGCTGTAACTTCTTGTTTCTCCATACCCTCCAACAAGTCATTTACTAGTCTAACAAGAGCAGTTTCGCATGAATGAAAACGCCCATATGCAGACTGGTTTTTAGGTAGAAGATCATTGTTATTGACATGATTACTTAATCTTAATAAAGCAGCTTTTTCAATTAACTTTAAAAGGAATGATAAATTGCTAACAGGTCTGTAGTTAGAAAACTGAAGTTCGAGTCCAGCCTTTTTAAGTAAAGGCCTAACGAAAGCTTGTTTCCAGTGTGAAGGAAAAACCCCCTGTCTCAACGAAAGATTGACTAGTTTAGTTACCGTAGGTAATAGTTCATGTAAATAAGACTTTAGAATATGGGTGGGTAATAAATCTAGCTCACATGATTTTGTGTTTAGTTCATTGATAAGACATTTTATGTCTGCCTCTGTGAGATCTTCGAAGTTATCAAAACATGGGACTTATTTCACCTGAGGTTGAAAGTTCTGAAAATCGTTAAGTGTTTGGCGAATTTCAGAAATTTTGTCCATAAAGAAATCAGCAAACTTATTTGCCAGATCAACATCACTATAAGATTGAGGCATAGGATTTTCTGTTTTAGTACCAGTAAGTTCCGAAACTAAACTATAAAGTTTTTTTGATTCACCTTTGGCATTGGTTATTTTATCACTAATCACGCGTTTCTTTTCACAATGAATTTCATGACAATATATGTTTCGTGCCTCTTTGAAATCTTTAAATTGCTTTGGTTGTTTGTGTTTTCTCCAAAGTCTCTCTTTTTTACGTAAAATATGTTTAAGTTTCAAAATATTGTCATTAAACCAGGGTTTCGGAGCTCTGCATACTTTAGTGTGTTCTTTTACAGGAGCATGTGTATCAACAATAGACTGAATTTCTGTTTCAAACAAATTTACGAAAGTATCAACATCTTCACTATCAACTGATATCTTTGCCAAATCGTCCGAAAAGCCTGAGTGAGATACACTCTCCCAGTTTCTAAATTTCACAAAGTTTGTAGTTGTACTACTGTCATTACTGATATGCAGATTGAAATCTCCCATGACCATAAGATTAGAGTACTGAGGAAGTATGTCTTCCATAAAGTTTGAGAAGTCAGAGACAAATTGTTCACAGGATATCACTGTTAACACTTTTTAACAAGCAAGCGAGCGAAGATTTTTTTTTTCGAATTATGCGACTCGTGAACTGAATGAATTTGCCTTGTGAAAACCGATGATATCGCGATAGTAATTCTAGTTAATTTTTTCTTCCACCCATTTTTCTTTACACGCCCTAGCGGCCATATGACGAAAGCGACAGTAATGAAATTATAGACATGCAATCACATGTTCCTGAACCTGTGCTTAATGGGTAAAATTTTTCACTTTTCTTTCTGGTTCAGCCACTATGGGGCATCACTCTTTTGCTTATACATCAATAAGATGAAGTCTGATTTAGATGCGTTTTTTTGCATTTTGTTTCTAGTTGACAGTCCAATTATTTGGGGAAAAAAACACAACAAACTGTTAGGACTTTTTTTTAGATACGGAATGTAGTATTTTTTAATTGCTGTAACTGTAGGACTAAAATTCCTTCCTTTTAATTTTACACAGAGAAACATTTCCAGAAAAAAGGCAAACAAATAATTAATGTGTTATAGGGGGATAATAATCAACCTTTAGAAATTAAAAGGAAGGAATCTTAGTTTTATAGTTACAGCAATTAAAAAAATACTACATACCTTATCTAAAAAAAAAAAAAAAAAAAAACCAAATTCCTTTTAATTACAGCAATTAATAAAACAAAAAAAAAAAAACATTCCAGCGACCCCTTATTCTTCGGCATACTGTAAGGGGAAGTAACCTACGATGCGGCGGAGTTTGACCGAGTGGCTCACTTGAGTCACGTGACAATGTCGTAAAATTGTACACTTAGCTCCATGTAATAATCTTGGGATATAGCTAGAGCTTAACACAGTCAGCTTAAAAAATATGTGAGGATAAGGTTAAATAGCTGCTTAGAAAAAAATCAATGAGGAAAGAGAAATAAAGTCGTAAATGGGTGAAGTGAACACCGCGAAATTTGAAGACGAAAGAGACTTGACAATTATCCTCACGATACTTTCCCAACAGTTGTATGATTTATTAAGTTGGTTATCTTGAATGAACGTATTAGCATAAATATTTTGGCAACTCAAACCGCCTAATGAGTCGACAAAATGATGAACTCTGGTGACAGACTGCGTGTAAATCAAACGACATACCATGCCGAGATTTGTCAGAATCCTCAGAGGTAAGCTTCGTGGGCATTTCTAATACGTAAAAGGCAAAGCCTCAATGCGAGCGCAGATTATATTCTGTCCTGACTTGGCATGGGTTTATGACTGCCTCTAGTAGTCTCGTTTTATGACCTAGAGCAAATGAAATGTGACATTTTGGCAAAAAAAAAAAAAAATAAAAAAAAAAAAAATGAAAATAAATAATTAAAACAAAAATATGCTTTGTTTATACAGTAAAACCATCAAAGTTTATATAAAATGTAAGGTTTTGGGAAACTTAAAGACTGATTTTGAAAAAAATCAACATCAATACAGCCAAATAAGCAAATGAAATCCATAAAGACCAGATAAACAAAAAAAGGATTATTGCTAATTGATACCCAATTGATTTATTATAAGATGCACAACATTTGTATGAACACATTTGTGTGTTTGACATGTCTTAAATTCACTTTCTTCTGAAATATTTGAGTAAATAAATAGAAAAAAAGTAAACATTGTCAAAAATAATTTTTATTGAAAAGATCTGTGAATATTTAATATGATAAGAGACAGCTAGTCAACAAATGCAATGAAACATCTATGCTTTATAATGTCAAGTTTCAATGTTATAACATGTAACGTCTTTAAGATAATAGCTTTAGAAATATGCCAAACCTTTTAGGTTAGGGTTAGGGTTGGGACATACTTAACCCTTTCCCTCATTTTGACGCACTCAATAGGTACCACATAAAGCCTGATCTGCAGAAAGCCAAACTCAAACCTTACCAAATTTAATTGTAAAATCCTCATTACCAGACCACTGAGGAGCAGCGAACAGCATAAAACCTGATCAGCCTGCGCGTAACTCTGGTTTTATGCTGTTTGCATAGGTCTTTTCATGGTATCCTCTATGAGGGAAAGGGTTAAAGTGTTTATGTAGATTTATGTTCAAGAAAATGTTATTAAGATACAACCTTACACTATAATTGTGAAAGGAGCAACACCATGATTCACATTTTAGTGTCTTTGAGCTAATAGTTAGGTACAAATAAATAATTCATCAAAAAAAAAAAATATATATATATATATAAACTGTTGTTACCCTTTATAAACTATAAAGAAAACAGCAGTTACTGCCAAATGGTGAAAACTGAAAATGTTTGTGTTGGGACATTTTTTGTTAAGATAAACATGTTGTTTGTAAGTGGTTAGGTTCATTTACTACATACAAATTACATTGTACAGATCACTGACTCACACCATAATGTAAAATGATCCATACTAATCTTATGATAATGATAATAACAAAGTTATTTGCCAAATAGGAGCTACTCCTTATAATCTTACACTGCAAGGGAGATTACAGTCATGTGTATATTTTCTAATATCTTCTTGATCTTTCAACACATTATTTGACTTCAGATTTATACTTTCATTGATTAAGATTCCTTTTGATAAATTTGATGGCTTTTTTAGTTTTTCATAATCAAGTTTTACTTTAGGTTTTCCCATCTGACTTTGAAAACACACAATCAATTCAGCAAGTGCCAAAGCAGGAAAAGTGTCCCAACTCTAACATTATTATCAGTAAGGTTTATGGTGCCCTAGTGCTGCTTAATGCTGAAATAAATAACTTGAAATACTTTCTCTGGATTAGCTGGCATTACATTTAACAGGATTAAGAGTAATTCAAAACGAATTTTTCTCTTATCTGGGATGTCATGGGTAATTTTTGCACATATGTTTCAGTAATTTTCAGTGTATATGATGCTAAAGTTAGACAATCAAGTATAAAACATTGAAGTAAATTTTAAATCAAGAAAGCTTAACAGTACATCTATTGATATAAATAATGTCTTTACAACTGTGTAACATTAACTCACTCAATACAAGAGTTTTAAAAAGCCATTAAGGTTGAGAAAAAAGCATTAGGGTTGGGACAAAACAAAGGATGTCATTCTGGTGAGCAGAAAAGAGATAGAGCCATACCTGAAATATAAGTTCAAACAGTATATGTTAAGGAACATAATGGCACTAGTAGAGCATGCAAAACTTACTACAACAAGAAATTACATGCACTGGAAAAAGCTAACTGTTCAGGTGTTAGGGTTGGGACAAAAAGCAAGCTTTAAAGGATACATGCAGCGCGGGGACACGCATAGAAGTATAAAAACTGTAACATTAGTGTAATAGTACATTGTTTTGACTATTGTCTCTGCAACACAAGTGTAACATTAACCTTTTCAGAGTACAAGAGTTTTAAAAACCTGTTAGGGTTGGGACAAAAAGGCGTTAGGGTTGGGACAAAACAAAGGATGTCATTCTGGTGAGCAAGTAAGGAACAGAGCCATACCTGGAATACAAGTCAAAACAGTATATGTTAAGGAACATAACGACACAAATAAGACATGCAAAACTCACTACAACAACTGATTACATGCACTGGAACAAGGTAGCAGTTTAGGTGTCAGGGTTTGGACAAAAAACAAGCTTTAAAGAATACATGGTGTGCAGGGACATGCATAGAAGTATAAAAATGATGTATTAGTGTTAAACTATATTGTTTTGACAAAAGGCACCTTTGGTTTTGACTATTAAAAGGAACCAGTCTTCATTTTGATTGTTGACTTATTTAGGTTTAGCATAATTATATATGAATGAGACTGGTATAAATAAGGTGTTTGGCTTCATTTGGGTACTTTTCAGAAAATATTAAAAACATTTTTTTCAGACGAAGTCTTAATATTACAGTGATTGAAGTTGGTCAACTTACTGTATAGACACTTAATACGCAACAAATAGCAAATACATAATATTTTCTAAATAAAACAAGATTTTAAAAGGTTGCATGTCACACCAAAACAGCAGTTTTTTAAGGAATTCTGCAGATTCAAACGTTCATAACTAAACAACCAATCAACGAATTTGACTGAAATTTAAAACATATACAGTTTCAACCCTCTTTATCATAAAACCAAACCATTACTTTAAATTTGTAAAAATTTTGTTCTTTCATATTAGATACAAACTTGGCTCAGTAAGTTTTACTCTTATTTGCTCTAGGCCTAATTGTGCTACTGGACTTTCCTAGAGTATCCAGTTCTCATCATCATAAGAAGATGAGACTACAATCCTCACCTTTAGATTAAATATATTTTTAGCTCACCTGACCACAACGTGCTCATGGTGAGCTTTTGTGATCGCCTTTTGTCCGTGTGTGCGTGCGTGCGTCCGTCGTCAACAATTTGCTTTAAACAACATCTCCTCATGAACCGCCGAAGGGATTTTGACCAAACTTCACAGGAATCATCGTTATGATGCCCTCTATCAAAGTTGTACAAATTATTCAGATTGGTTAAAAAAGTAGGTCACAGGAGCTAAAAATAGATTTTAAAAATGCAAACTTTGAAAATCTTCTTCTGCAAAACGTCAAGAGATTAGATATTTGGTATGTAGCATCATCTTATGGGCCATTATCAAGATTGTACAAATCATAGCCCTACGGTGATTAATGCCCCCGCACCAGGGGTCACTTGTTTTACATAGAGTTGTATAGGAAAATCTTTAAAAATCTTCTTCTATGAATCCATAAGGCCTAGAGATTAGATATTTGGTATGTAGCATCATCTTATGGTTTATTACCAAGATTGTACAAATCATGACCTTATGGTGATAAATGCCCCCGCACCAGGGGTCACTTGTTTTACATAGAGTTATATAGGAAAATCTTTAAAAAATTCTTCTACTATGAATCCATAAGGCCTATAGCTTAGATTTTTAGCTCACCTGAGCACTATTGTGATGGTCCGCCGTCCGTCGTGCGTCGTCAACTTTTTAATTCAAACAACTTCTCCTCCTAAACTACTGGGCAGATTTCAATAAAACTTTACACAAATGACCCTTGGGTGACCCTCTTTCAAGTTTGTTCAAATGGTTCCAGTCTGTTGAATAACAAGGTCACAGGAGCTAAAAATAGACAAAGAAATTGCAATCTTTAAAAATCTTCTTCTCTGAAACCAAAAGGTACAGAGCTTTGATATTTGGTATGTAGCATCATCTTATGGTCCTCTACCAAGTTTGTTCAAATTATGGCCCTGGGGTCAAAATTGGCCCCGCCCTGGGGGTCACTTTATTTAACATAGGCTTATATAGGGAAAACTTAGAAAAATCTTCTTCTCCGAAACCGTATGGCCTAGAGCTAAGATATTTAGCATGTAGCATTGTCTAGTGGATCTCTACCAAGTTTGTTCAAATCATGGCCCTGGGGTCAAAATTGGCCCCGCCCCGGGGGTCACTTTATTTAACATAGGCTTATATAGGGAAAACTTAGAAAATCTTCTTCTCCGAAACCGTATGGCCTAGAGCTAAGATATATGGCATGTAGCATTGTGTAGTGGATCTCTACCAAGATTGTTCAAATCATGACCCTGGGGTCAAAATTGGCCCCGCCCCGGGGGTTACTTTATTTAACATAGGCTTATATAGGGAAAACTTAGAAAAATCTTCTTCTCCGAAACCGTATGGCCTAGAGCTAAGATATTTGGCATGAAGCATTGTCTAGTGGATCTCTACCAAGATTGTTCAAATCATGGCCCTGGGGTCAAAATTGGCCCCGCCCTGGGGGTCACTTTCTTTAACATAGGCTAATATTGGAACAAATCAAGAAAAATCTTCTTCTCCGAAACTGTATGGCCTAGAGCTAAGATATTTGGCATGTAGCATTGTCTAGTGGATCTCTACCAAGATTGTTCAAATCATGGCCCTGAGGTCAAAATTGGCCCCGCCCCGGGGGTCACTTTATTTAACATAGGCTTATATAGGGAAAACTTAGAAAAATCTTCTTCTCCGAAACCGTATGGCCTAGAGCTAAGATATTTGGCATGTAGCATTGTCTAGTGGATCTCTACCAAGATTGTTCAAATCATGGCCCTGGGGTCAAATTTGGCCCCGCCCTGGGGGTCACTTTCTTTAACATAGGCTAATATTGGAACAAATCAAGAAAAATCTTCTTCTCTGGAACCATATGGCCTAGAGCTTAGATATTTGGCATGTAGCATTGTCTAGTGGATCTCTACCAAGTTTGTTCAAATTATGGCCCTGGGGTCAAAATTGGCCCCGCCCTGGGGGTCACTTTCTTTAACATAGGCTAATATAGGAATATATCTAGAAAATTTTTCTTTTCTGGAACCTTATGGCCGGGAGCTTTGATATTTGGCATGTAGCATTGTCTAATGATCTCTACCAAGTTTGTTCAAATAATGGCCCTGGGATCAAAATTGGCCCTGCCCAGGGGGTTTCTTTCTTCAACATAGGCTAATAAAGGAAAAAATCTAGAAAATTTTCTTCTCTGAAATCATATGGCCGGAAGCTTTGATATTTGGCATGCAGCACTGTTACCTTGATCTTTAACCTATCTTTTGTAACTTTATGGTGGGACATTTTATCTTTACTCAGGTGAGTGGATTAGAGCCCTCGGGCTCTTGTTGGTATGTAGTATTATCTAATGGTTCATTATCAAGGTTTTCAAAATGGTGGCCCTTTGGAGATAAATGACCCCGCACTAAGTCTTCTCCTCTGAAACCATAAGGCCCAGTGCTTATATATTTGGTGTGTAGTATTGTCAGGGCTAAAATGTTTAAGATTGAGTTATATCAGAATTCTTGTCTGTTTAAAAACCTTGTAATCAGTTGTAGCAATGGTACTCAGGTGAGCGTTTCAGGGCCATCATGGCCCTCTTGTTTATTTACCTGGTTTGAAATAGGTGTGCATCTACTCTGTAAAAAACTAAAAATACTATGCAAATTATCAAAAATATGTCTTTTTTGGTTTATATTCACAAAATAAATGCATTATCATCCGATCATGTGTTTTGACTCTCATAAGTTTCGGCGCCATTTTTGTTTTGTATTTATAATTGGTATAAGCAACCTCGTCTGACGTCATATTCCGCTCGGCTGCACCATACACACTGTTTACTATGCTGTATTTAAACATGTGGAAAATCAGATACACTTTGGTAAGAACATCCATTTTTTATCTAATTATGCTCACCGAAGGTGACGCATATAGTCGCCGCTTCGTCCATCCGTTCGTCCGTCACACTTTCCTTGTCCGGACTATTTCTCAGGAACTAACGGCTTGAATTCAACAAAACTTTATGGGAAGCTTTATTACCAAGAGGAGATGCGCATATCCTCAGCATGACCCTGTTCCTAAATTTTTCAAAGAGTTATGGCCCATTGACTTTTCGGCCTATAGTACATATTGCATGATTCTTGTCCGGGCTATTTCTCAGGAACTAATGCCTTGAATTCAACGAAACTTTATAGGAAGCTTTATTACCAAGAGGAGATGTGCATATCGTCAGCATGACCCGGTTCCTAAATTTTTCAAAGAGTTATGGCCCCTTGACTTTTCGGCCTATAGTACATATTGCATGATTCTGTCCGGGCTATTTCACAGGAACTAATGGCTTGAATTCAACGAAACTCTATGTGAAGCTTTATTACCAAGAGTAGATACGCATATCGTCGCGTGACTTGGTTCCTCAATTTTTCACAGAGTTATGGCCCCTTGATTTTTCGGCCTATAGTACATATTGCATGAGTCTTGTCTGGGCTATTTCTCAGAAAATAATGGCTTGAATTCAACGAAACTTTATGGAAAGCTTTATTACCAAGAGAAGATTTGCATATCATGGGGGTAGCTTTGTCCCTCAATTTTTCACAGAGTTATGGCCCTTTGACTTTTATGCAAACGGTATATCTAGTATGATTCTTGTCTGGGCTATTTCTCAGGAACTAATAGCTTGATTTCAACAAAACTTTATGTGAAGTTTTATTACAAAGAGGAGATGCGCATATCTTCGGCTTGACCCAGTTCCTACATCCTCCCACCCATTGACCAAGGTCTTATTTGTAACAATGACGTTCTTCGGGGAGCATCTGTCAGTTCTACTGACTTTCTTGTTTCTTTTTATTTCTTTTATTGCAGTGATCGGGAAAGGCATGCGTCATAGTCACATTTAAAATAATAATGTCACATCGTTTTTTGCACTGGATGTGCCCCTTTTTCAGTCTCACCCAGTACAGTCTGCTTAAAAAGCGTAAATACTAACATAGTCTGAGCCCGAAAGGGGGGAATTCCATTTCTGAATATATAACAAATTGTAGAAAGGGATAGACATTATTGATTCATTGAGGCAGTGGTGTATCAACCAATCGGACCAAGTCTTTTCCGCGTAAGAATCCAAGAGGGATAGGAAGTATTATTGAGGCATTGTTGCCAGGTGTTTAGCAGGTGTTTGATTGCATTTACATGTGACAAATGTTCTTCTGCTTCTGCAAGTCAGATGCAATGCACCTTTTTTCCAATAATATCTACTTGCAATGGCCTTGTTACCGTGATGTTTATTATAGCCAAAAGTTTAAGTTATTGTCTTAAAATAGTGACATCTTGTTATACCCCCGAAACGAAGTTTTGGGGGGGTATATAGGAGTCACCCGGTGGTCGGTTCGGTCGGTCGGTTGGTCGGTCGGTCCAGCGGTCCGTTGCGTTATTGGAATTCAATACAACTTCATGCAATGATCAAGCACATGGAGAGGAAGTGCAGTGCACAAGAACCATAACTCCATCTTGACTTATTACAGAGTTATTGCCCTTTGTTACTTTTCCTTGTCCGGAGCATAACTTGAAAAGTACAAGTTGGATTTCAAAACAATTTCATACAATGGTCAACCACAATATGAGGAAGTGCAGTGCACAAGAACCATAACTCTATCTAGAGTAATTACAGAGTTATTGCCCTTTGTATTTTTTTTCCTTGTCCAGAGTATAACTTGTAACCTTGTCCAGAGTATAAGTTGTAAAGTACTGATTGGATTTCAAAACAATTTCATACAATGGTCAAGCACAATGAGAGGAAGTGCAGTGCACAAGAACCATAACTCTATCTATAGGAATTACAGAGTTATTGCCCTTTGTTACTTTTCCTTGTCCAATATGTATTTGAAGTACACAAAAATTGTTAACCAAACACTGTTTTCCAAAATGAAACTAGGAAAATCATCTCACAATAAACATTTTGTCTATTTATGGTTGTTTACATCAATAATGATGCAAAATTCCCATTTGGTTAATTGCTTTTCATTGATTTATCAATTACGTTTTGCCTGATATTTTCAAAACTGACACAACCACATACATTACACGGTCACTGCATAGAATATATATCTCTATACATTCTGTTCCATATGTTTTACAGGTATAAAGACCCATTCTGAATTGTGAAATATAGACTACCGGTATATAGAAGTAGTTAAAGTATATTTTTACAGTGACAAATGTGGATTGTAATGTTAGATGGTATATGGTATCTAGACTACAGTCTTTGTCTTTTGTTTCTGTGATGTTCATTATTTTTAGCTCACCTGAGCACAAAGTGCTCAAGGTGAGCTATTGTGATCACCTTTTGTCCGTTGTCCGTCGTCCGTGCGTGCGTGCGTCCGTCGTCAACAATTTGCTTTAAACAACATCTCCTCCTGAACCGCTGAAGGGATTTTGACCAAACTTCACAGGAATCATCCTTATGATGCCCTCTATC
>CM037777.1:18547850-18597850 GCA_021229015.1 Solen grandis | reverse complement strand
CTTAAATGGAATTGTTTTGTGAAAACTGATGATATCGCGACTACATAACTGACAGGTAATACTCAACAATATTCTTTTGGGTAAAAAGTCTGCTTAAACATTGCGACAGAAATGTTTGAAAGATCTTTGTTAACAGTATCAACAAGCCATTGAACGAAGAAATGTTTTCAAAACATTCGACTCGTGATTGAATGGAATTGTTTTCATGAAAACTGATGATATCGCGACTACATAACTGACAGGTAATACTCAACAATATTCTTTTGGGTAATAAAGTCTGCTTAAACATTGCGACAGAAATGTTTCAAAGATCGCTGTTAACAGTATTCAACAAGCCATTGAACGGAGAAATATGTTTTTTGAATCATGCGACTCGTTAACTGAGGTAAATTGCTTTTGCGAAAACCGATGATATCGCGATAGCGATTCTAGTTTATTATTATTTTTCTAACCCTTTTTTGTTAACGGCAAATCTCCGTGATCAGAAAGGCCACAATTTATGAAATTTTAATCAGTTTTTACCACGTATTTGAAGATGATCCTAACGTTGAGAAAATTTTCATTTTTGTCTTCCTTTTCCCGCTAGGGGGCGTTTTGTATGAAATTTATTAATGGCTAATAACTCAGTTATTTGAGGTCCGATTCAAATGCGGTTTTTTGCATTCTGTTCCTTGTTGATAGCCTCAAAAAATATGATAGATTTTGAGGTACGTGTCGCTGAATGTATTTGAGCTTTAGAAGGTTGAAAGTTCAAATCTCGCAAAAAACTGGGCAAATGAGGGTAGGTCTACGAAAAACCTATCCATTTTTGTTAGAGATCAGATAGAAGAGTTCTGTTTGCTGCAAATGATTTGCAAGACATATACGCACAAAAATATGGGGTGGCGAATTTAAGAAATGCATGGTTTGTCCCCTAGAAACGGTCAAATTACTATGGTGAATATTATAAAATTTTAGGAAAAAATGTATTTTCAAAAGCATGTTTTTTGTCGCTCCTGACTTTATTTTTAGTTCATTCTTCATGAAATTTTCACAAGTTATGTATTGTTATGTTTGAAAGGGCCTCACAATTAAAAAGTTTCAAAATGAATGAAAAGGTCAAGGTCATATTACGATTATTGTGTTTATATTGGCCCCAAATAGCTCCAAAACTAAAAATATTTCTTTAAAAGTATATGTACAAAAGTTTTAGTTTTTGAGGAGCTCTTTCCAGTGATGTTTAGTTTTTGAAGATCGGACTTGATTTGGTCATTTTACGGCAGTCCAAAGTTTGATCCTTTTTTGGAATAATTGTTAAACCGTTTTTATGCTTCAAATTGTGATATATAAGAAATAGAATGTTCAACGTGTGCGACTTATATACTTTATTGAACTATTTGCTGCATTGCTAGGTACCTAATGGTAAAATTTTAATCAATATTCTTTCTCATTTTGCCGCTAGGGGGCGCTTTACTTGAGATCACTCTTTTGCTCATAACTCAAAAAGTTGAATCCTGATTCAAATGTGGTTTGTTGCATTATGTTCATTGTTGATAGCCTAATAAAATAGGATAGTTTCAAGGTATGAGTGAATGAAAATTTTTGAGTTAGTAATGGAAGGTTGAGAGTTCGAACCTCGCAAAAAATGTTCAAATAAGAGTAGGTCTATGAAAAACCTACCCATTTTTGTTAGAGATCAGATATAAGAGTTCTGTTTTTCTGCATACGATTTGCAAGTCATATACGCACAAAATATATGGGGTGGCGAATTTAAGAAATGCATGGTTTGTCCTCTAGAAACGGTCGAACTTCACTAAATTTTAGGAAAAATTAAAATTTCAAAAACATGTTTTTGTCGCTCCTGACTTTATTTTCTGTTCATTCTTCATGATATTTTCACACAATATGTATTGTTATGTTTGAAAGGGCCTCACAATAAAAAATTAAAAGAAATAAAAAAGGTCAAGGTCATATTACGATTATTGTGTTTTTATTCGGCCACAAATAGCTCCAAAACTAAAAATATTTCATTGAGAGTATATGAACAAAAGTTTTAGTTCTTAAAGAGCTCTTTCCAGTGATGTTTAGTCTTTGAAGATCGGACTTGATTTGGTCATTATACGGCAGTCCAAAGTTTGATCCATTTTTGGAATAATTGTAAATCAGGTTTTATGCTTCAAATTCTGATACACATGAATAAAAAATTTGACTTGTGCGACTAGTATACTTGATTGAACTATTTGCTGCTTTGCTAGGTACCTTATGTTGAAATTTTAATCAATTTTCTATCTCATTTTGCCGCTAGGGGGCGCTTTTCTTGAAATCATTCTTTTGCTTATAACTCAAAAAGTTGAAGCCTGATCCAAATGCGGTTTATTGAATTATGTTCCTTGTTGATAGCCTAATAAATATGATAGTTTCTATGTATGAGTGGCTGAAACTTTTTAAACTAGTAACGGAAGGTTGAAAGTTCGAATCTCGTAAAAAAACTGTAGTCTACGAAAAACCTATCCATTTTTGTTAGAAATCAGATAGAAGAATTCTGTCTGTTGCAAGACATATACGCACAAAATATATGGGGTGGCGAATTTAAGAAATGCATGGTTTGTCCTCTAGAAAAAGGTCAAACTTCACTAAATTTTAGGAAAAATTAAAATTTCGTTTTTTTGTCGCTCCTGACTTTATTTTCTGTTCATTCTTCATGAAATTTTCACAAGTTATGTATTGTTATGTTTGAAAGGGCCTCACAATTAAAAAGTTTAAAAACATTGAAAAGGTCAAGGTCATATTACGATAATTGTGTTTCCATTCGGCCCCAAAGTGCTCCAAATCTAAAAATATTTCATTGAGAGTATATGAACAAAAGTTTTAGTTCTAAATAGTTCTTTCGTATAATGTTTAGTTTTTGAAGATCGGACTTGATCTTTTCATTTTACGGCAATCCAAATTTTGATCCTTTTTTGGAATAATTGTTATTCAGTTTTTATGCTTAAAATTGTGATATATAAGAAAAAGAATGTTCGATTAGTGCGACTTATATACTTGTTTGAACTATTTGCTGCATTTCTAGGTACCTAATTGTAAAATTTTTATCATTTTTTTTTCTCATTTTGCCGCTAGAGGCGCTTTGCTTAAAATCACTCTTTTGCCTATAACTCAAAACGTTAAAGTCTAATTGAAATGCGGTTTTCAGCATTTTTTTCCTTGTTGACAGCACCACAGAATATGATGTGATGTGATGATAGGGTATGGGGAAATATTTGCGCTAGAGGAGTTTGAATGTTCTAATATTCCAAAAAACAAAAAAAAAATTTAAAAAAATGTGCAAATGCGAGTCGGTCTTCAAAAAACCTTTGCGTTCTGTTTCATATTAAAAATTGTGGCTGAGTTGAAATAAAGTGTTCAAGATGATTAGGTTAAAAGCGAAAACCAAGATACCGCTTGCGGTTCTAGTTAGGTTTTCGCACCTCGCAGTGCGAAAACCTATTGTTCTTCTTCTGTTTTATTTTTAGGTTTTCGCACCTCGCAGTGCGAAAACCTATTGTTCTTCTTCTGTTTTATTTTTTTTTTTTAGGTTTTCGCACCTCGCAGTGCGAAAACCTATTGTTCTTCTTCTGTTTTATTTTTTTTTTTTTTATTTTTAACTTTTTTTTCACAATTTTTTTTTTTTTTACCAGATAGAAAAAAGTCACATTTCTGATTTTTTTACCAGTTTTGTCCTATGATCTGAATTTGATCCTCACGTTGAGAAAATTTTCATTTTTGTCTTAGTTTTGCCGCTAGGTGGCGTTTTTTAAAAATGACTAAGGGCTAATAACTCTGTTATTTGAGGTCCGATTCAAATGCGGTTTCTTGCATTGTGTTCCTTGTCAGAAACTTAATAAAATATGATACGTTTCAATTATTTGCGTATATAAAACTTTCGTGCTACAGGAGGTTGAACGTTCGAATCTCGAAAAAACGATGAAATAAAGGTAGGTCTACGAAAAAAGTCCCCATTTTTTTCAGAGATGAGATAGGAGAATTTTGTTTGTTGCATATGATTCGCAAGACATATACGCACAAAATATATGGTGTGGCGATTTTGAGAAATGCATGGTTTGTCCACAGTACGCGGTCAAACATAACCAATATTTTCGAAAAATCAACATTTTAAAAGCACGACTTTTAAGGTTATTTGCAGTTCCTGACTTTATTTTTTATTCAATCTTCATTTTCACTGTTAATGCAGTTTTATAAAACAAATAAATTCATAGAAAAAAATATCACCCATAATATGCAAAGGTCAAGGTCATATACCAATAAGTATTATTTATATCGTCATAAAAAAGCTCCAAATCTAAAAATATTTTATAGAAAGTATATGAACAAAAGTTTTAGTCTGTGAAGAGATCTTTCCATTGGTGTTTAGTTTTTGAAGATCGGACTTCATTTGATCAAATGACCACAGTCCAAAGTTTGATCCTCTTATCAAACAATTGTATTCCATATGTTTCCTCTTTTTTGCTGCTCCACTTTATTTTTGTTCAATCTTCATCATTATTTCACTGTTTATGCATTTTTATAAAACAAATAAAATCATAGAAAAAAAAATCAAGCATAATATGCAAAGGTCAAGGTCATATACCAATTAGTTTTATTCTTATCGGCATAAAATAGCTTCAAATCTAAAAATATTTTATAGAAAGTATATGAACAAAAGTTTTAGTCTGTGAAGAGATCTTTCCATTGGTGTTTAGTTTTTGAAGATCGACTTCATTTGATCAAATGACCACAGTCCAAAGTTTGATCCTCTTAAACAAACAATTGTATATCCATATGTTTCCTCTTTTTTTGCTGCTCCTGACTTTATTTTTTGTTCAATCTTCATCATTTTTTTCACTGTTTATGCATTTTTATAAAACAAATAAATTCATTAAAAAATCAAGCATAATATGCAAAGGTCAAGGTCATATACCAATTATTGTTATTTTTATTGGCACAAAATAGCTCCAAATCTAAAAATATTTAAAAAAAATTATGTGAACAAAAGTTTTAGTTTGTGAAGAGATCTTTCCATTGGTGTTTAGTTTTTGAAGATCGGACTTCATTAGATCAAATTACAACAGTCCAAAATTTGATCCTTTATCAAAAAATCTTAAATCAGTATGTTACCTCAAAAGTTTATTTCAGGTGGCATATTTCGTAATTTCGTGTCTGTCCAAAGTCAAAATAACAACAATATGGTACGTTTTCTTTCTTTCGCCTTTTTTGGCCAAGACATAAAGACACATGATTGCGTTATTTCCCCTTTCACCTTTAAGGGCTAGTACACGAAAATAAGAAATTGCAGATATCAGCCATCCTAATTTACTGCATTTCTAAGACCTAAATTGCAATATGTAAATCAATTTTGTTTATCATATTTCGCTATGGGGCACTTTGCTTGATATCTGAGAAGAAAGTCCGTAGAGCTAATGTCAAATCCCCGGCGTCATTTTCGTCGTTGTCGTCCGTGAACAAACCTTTAACCTGGCTTATATCGTTTATATTCTAAGAAATAGAGCTTAGATATTTTACATGTAGACAGCCCAATTCAAGATCTATCATTTGGAACTATGACTTTTGGCTTGTCACCTTCACCTTGGAGTTTGACCTACTTTTCAAAAACTTAAATCTTTGACAAAAAATGCTGTTACGGCAAGCTATGTTGTCTTCTGACCACTCTTGTTGTTATAACTAAGAAAGTTGATATTCTTGTTGAAAGCCTGATAAATTTGATAAATCTAAGGACCAAAAACCTGAATTTTTCTACTGGCTATAGAAGGTTGAATGTTCGAACCTTGCATAGACTTTGCAGACTTGTGTGGGTATATGAAAAACATTTCTTTTGCAATCATATTCAAACTTTGTAACAAATTTTGTACCGAAGTCCGATTAAAGCTTATATCTTTGAATAAATCACAGATTATGCACCTTTTTACATAAAAGCAGCAATTTTGTACTCTTAAGTATCAACACACGTATAGAAATTCATTTGCTTTTGTAATACAATTCGTGAATTGCAATGTTTGAAAAGAATGAGATTGAATTGCGAAAACCGATGACATCGCAATTGCGATTCTAGTTTTTAGGTTTTCGCATCGCTGTGCGAAAACCTATTGTTCTCGTTCTGTTTCTTTTTTTTTTTTTTTTTTTTATTTTTCTTCCCCTTTTTGTGAACGGCATAGCTCCGAGGTGAGAAAAGCCACATCTATGAAACTTTTATCAGTAATAACCACGTACTTGAAGATGATCCTAACGTCGAGATAATTTTCATTTTTGTTTGATTTTCCCGCCAGGGGGCGTTTTATATGAAAATGTTTAATAAGCAATATCTCCATTATTTGAGGTCCGATTCAAATGCGGTTTTTGCACAATGTTCCTTGTAAATAGCCCAATAAAATATGATAGGTTTCAAAAATTTGCGTATATTAAACTTTCGTGCTACAGGAGGTTGAAAGTTCGAATCTCGCAAAAAACTGTGAAATAAGGGTAGGTCTACCAAAAACCTACCCATTTTATTCAGAGATGAGATAGGAGAATTTTGTTTGTTGCATATGATCTGCAAGACATATACGCACAAAATATATGGGGTGGCGAATTCGGGAAATGCATGGTTTGTCCACAGTATGCGGTCAAACTTAACCAATATTTTCGAAAAATCAACATTTTAAAAGCATGACTTTTAAGGTTATTTGCAGCTCCTGACTTTATTTTTTGTTCAATCTTCATCATTATTTCACTGTTTATGCATTTTTATAAAACAAATAAATTCATAGAAAAAAACAACAACATAATATGCAAAGGTCAAGGTCATATACCAATTATTATTATTTATATCGGCATAAAATAGCTCCAAATCTAAAAATATTTTATAGAAAGTATATGAACAAAAGTTTTAGTTTTCGAGGAGATCTTTCCATTAATGTTTAGTTTTTGAAGATCGGACTTCATTTGATCAAATGACCACAGTCCAAAGTTTGATCCTCTTATCAAACAATTGTATATCCATATGTTTTCTCTTTTTTGCTGCTCCTGACTTTATTTTTTGTTCAATATTCATCATTATATCACTGTTTATGCATTTTTATAAAACAAATAAAATCATAGAAAAAAAACAAGCATAATATGCAAAGGTCAAGGTCATATACCAATTATTATTATTTATATCGGCATAAAATAGCTCCAAATCTAAAAATATTTTATAGAAAGTATATGAACAAAAGTTTTAGTTTGTGAGGAGATCTTTCCATTAATGTTTAGTTTTTGAAGACCGGACTTCATTTGTTCAAATGACAACAGTCCAAAGTTTGATCCTCTTATCAAACAATTGTATATCCATATGTTTTCTCTTTTTTGCTGCTCCTGACTTTATTTTTTGTTCAATCTTCATCATTATTTCACTGTTTATGCATTTTTATCAAACAAATAAAATCATAGAAAAAAAAACAAGCATAATATGCAAAGGTCAAGGTCATATACCAATTATTATTATTTTTATCGGCATAAAATAGCTCCAAATCTAAAAATATTTTATAGAAAGTATATGAACAAAAGTTTTAGTCTGTGAAGAGATCTTTCCATTGGTGTTTAGTTTTTGAAGATCGGACTTCATTTGATCAAATTACCACAGTCCAAAGTTTGATCCTTTTATCAAACAATTGTAAATCCATATTTGCTTCTTTTTTGCAGCTCCTGACTTTATTTTTGTTCAATCTTCATCATTTTTTCACTGTTTATGCATTTAAATAATACAAATAAACTCATAGTAAATAACGATGAAAATATGCAAAGGTCAAGGTCATAATACCGATTATTTTTATCGGCACAAAATAGTTCTCAATCTAGAAGAATATTTTATGAAAGTATTGAACAAAAGTTCTAAATTCGTAAGAGATCGTTCTAATGATGTTTAGCTTTGAAGATCGGACTTAATTTGATCAATTAACAAAAATATTCGAATAAGTTAATATCAATCAATTATGTCTGCATTGAAACCAGTACTCTTACTAGTCAAGTTAAAGCGAAAACCAAGATCCGCTTTGCGTTCTAGTTTTTATTATTTTTCTAACCTTTTTTGTTAACGGCAAATCTCCGTGATCAGAAAAGCCACATTTATGAAATTTTAATCAGTTTTTACCACGTTTTGAAGATGATCCTAACGTTGAGAAAATTTTCATTTATGTCTTACTTTTCCCGCTAGGGGGCGTTTTGTATGAAATTTATAAATGGCTAATAACTCAGTTATTTGAGGTCCGATTCAAATGCGGTTTTTGCATTCTGTTCCTTGTGATAGCCTCATAAAATACGATAGATTTTGAGGTAAGTGTCGCTGAAAGTTTTTGAGCTTTATAAGGTTGAAAGTTCGAACCTCGCAAAAAACTGCGCAAATGAGGGTAGGTCTACGAAAAACCTATCCATTTTTGTAAGAGATCAGATAGAAGAGTTCTGTTTGCTGCAAATGATTTGCAAGACATATACGCACAAAATATATGGGGTGACGAATTTAAGAAATGAATGGTTTGTCCTCTAGAAACGGTCAAACTTCACTAAATTTTAGGAAAAATTAAATTTTCAAAAACATGTTTTTTGTCGCTCCTGACTTAATTTTTAGTTCATTCTTCATGTTATTTTCACAATTTATGTATTGTTATGTTTGAAAGGGCCTCACAATTAAAAAGTTTAAAAATGAATGAAAAGGTCAAGGTCATATTACGATTATTGTGTTTATATTCGGCCCCAAATAGCTCCAAAACTAAAAATATTTCAATAAGAGTATATCAACAAAAGTTTTAGTTCTTCAAGAGCTCTTTCCATTGATGTTTAGTTTTTGAAGATCGGACTTGATTTGGTCATTTTACGGCAGTCCAAACTTTGATCCTTTTTTGGAATAGTTGTAAATCAGTTTTTATGCTTCAAATTGTGATATATAAGAAATAGAATGTTCGACTAGTGCGACTTGTATACTTGATTGAACTATTTGTTGCATTGCTAGGTACCTAATGGAAAAATTGTAATCTTTTTTTTCTTCTCATTTTGCCGCTAGGGGGCGATTAGCTTGGAAGTACTCTTCTACTTATAACTCAAAAAGTTGAAGTCTGATCCAAATGCGGTTTGTTGCATTGTGTTCCTTGTTGATAGCCTAATAAAAAATGATAGTTTCTAGGTATGAGTGGTTGAAAAATTTTGAGCAAGTAACGGAAGGTTGAAAGTTCGAACCTCGCAAAAAAAAATAAAAAAATGTGCAGATGAGGGTATGTGTACGAAAAACCTATCCGTTTTCGTTAGAGATCAGATAGAAGAATTCTGTTTGCTGCAAATGATTTGCAAGACATATACGCACAAAATATATGGGGTGGAGAATTTAATAAATGCATGGTTTGTCCTCTAGAAACGGTCAAACTTCACTAAATTTTAGGAAAAATTAAAATTTCGAAAACATGTTTTTTGTCGCTCCTGACTTTATTTTTAGTTCATTGTTCATGATATTTTCACAAGTTATGTATTCTTATGTTTAAAAGGGCCTCACAATTAAAAACTTAAAATGAAATTTCAAAGGTCAAGGTCATATTACGATTATTGTGTTTTTATACGGCTCCAAATAGCTCCAAAACAAAAAATATTTCATTGAAAGTATATGAACAAAAGTTTTAGTTCTTGAATAGCCCTTTCCAGTGATGTTTAGTATTTGAAGATCGGACTTGATTTGGTCATTTTACGGCAGTCCAAGGTTTGATCCTATTTCGAACAATTGTAAATCAGTTTTTATGCTTCAAATTGTGATATATAAGGAATAGAATGTTTGACTAGTGCGACTTGTATACTTGATTGAACCATTTGCTGCATTTCTAGGTACCTAATAGTAAAATTTTACTCAATTTTGTTTCTCATTTTGCTGCTAGGGGGGCGCTTGGCTTGAAATCACCCTTTATTTCTAAAATAATTAAGTCTGATTTCTATGCAATTTTTGCATTCTGTTCCTTGTTGACATCAATTTGAAACAACACTAAAATATTTATGCGATATTTCATGAAAATGATAGTAATTCAATGCAACATTAGTTCGTTATAATGTTAAGTGGCATATCGCATTGTCGCGTGTCATTTTATACTGTTGTGTGTCGTTTGCAATTGTTGTTTATCGAGTACAATTGTCGTATGTCACCATCATAAAGCAACACACACATATAATGTTGCAGTACCCGAAGTCTGTAAAAAAAGTTTTCAAGTTTGCGACTACATTACAGACAGGTAATACTTAAAAGTATTCTTCTTGGTAAAAAGTCTGCTTAAACATTGCGACAAAAATGTTTGAAAGATCACTGTATTCAACAGTATTCAAAAAGTCATTGAACGAAGAAATGTTTTTCGAATCATGCAACTCGTGAACTGAATGGAATTGCTTTTGTGAAAACCATTGATATCGTGACTACATAACTGACAGGTAATACTCAAAATTATTCTTTTGAGTAAAATGTCTGCTTAAACATTGCGACAAAAATGTTTGAAAGATTGCTGTTAACAGTATTCGACAAGCAATTGAACGGAGAAATATGTTTTTCGAATCATGCGACTAGTTAACTGAGGTAAATTGCTTTTGCGAAAACCGATGATATCGCGATAGCGATTCTAGTTTTTTATTATTATTTTTCTAACCTTTTTTTGTGAACGGCATATCACCATGATAGAAAAAAGTCACATTTCTGATTTTTTTACCAGTTTTGTCCTAAGATCTGCATTTGATCCTAACGTTGAGAAAATTTTCATTTTTGTCTTAGTTTTGCCGCTAGGTGGCGTTTTGTAAAAATGACTAAGGGCTAATAACTCTGTTATTTGAGGTCCGATTCAAATGTGGTTTTTTGCATTGTGTTCCTTGTCAGAAACTTAATAAAATATGATACGTTTCAATTATTTGCGTATATAAAACTTTCGTGCTACAGGAGGTTGAATGTTCGAATCTCGAAAAAAAACGATGAAATAAAGGTAGGTCTACGAAAAAAGTCCCCATTTTTTTCAGAGATGAGATAGGAGAATTTTGTTTGTTGCATATGATTCGCAAGACATATACGCACAAAATATATGGTGTGGCGATTTTGAGAAATGCATGGTTTGTCCACAGTACGTGGTGAAATATAACCAATATTTTCGAAAAATCAACATTTTAAAAGCATGACTTTTAAGGTTATTTGCAGCTCCTGACTTTATTTTTTATTCAATCTTCATCATTTTTTCACTGTTAATGCATTTTCATAAAACAAATAAAATCATAGAAAAAAAATCACCCATAATATGCAAAGGTCAAGGTCATATACCAATTATTATTATATTTATCGGCATAAAATAGCTCCAAATCTAAAAATATTTTATAGAAAGTATATGAACAAAAGTTTTAGTCTGTGAAGAGATCTTTCTATTGGTGTTTAGTTTTTGAAGATCGGACTTCATTTGATCAAATGACCACAGTCCAAAATTTGATCCTCTTATCAAACAATTGTATATCCATATGTTTCAACTTTTTTGCTGCTCCTGACTTTATTTTTTGTTCAATATTCATTATTATTTCACTGTTTATGCATTTTTATAAAACAAATAAATTCATAGATAAAAAAATCAAGTATACTTTGCAAAGGTCAAGGTCATATACCAATTATTATTATTTTTATCGGCATAAAATAGCTCCAAATCTAAAAATATTTTATAGAGAGTATATGAACAAAAGTTTAGTCTGTGAACAGATCTTTCCACTGGTGTGTAGTTTTTGAAGATCGGACTGGATTTGGTCATTTTACGGCAGTCCAAGTTTTGATCCTCTTTAGAACAATTGTAAATCAGTTTTTATGCTTCAAATTGTGATATATAAGGAATAGAATGTTTGACTAGTGCGACTTGTATACTTGATTGAACCATTTGCTGCATTGCTAGGTACCTAATAGTAAAATTTTAATCAGTTTTGGTTCTCATTTTGCCGCTTGGGGGCGATTAGCTTGAAATCACTATTAATAATTTAAAAAAAAATGAAGTCTGATTTTTATGCGATTTTTTTTGCATTCTGTTCTTCGGTGACATCAATTTGAAATGACACAAAAAAGATAATGCGATATTTCATAAAAATGATAGTAATTCAATGCAACAGTTGTTCATAATAGTGTTGACTGTCATATTGCATTGTCGTGTGTCATTTTATACTGTTGTTTGTCGTTGGCAATTGTTGTTTATCGAATACAATTGTCATTTGTCTCCATCTTAAAGCTAAACACACATATAACATTGCAGTACCCGAAGTCCGTAAAAAATGTTTTCAAGTTTACGACTATATAACAGACAGGTAATACTCAAAAGTATTCTTCTTGGTAAAAAGTCTGATTATACATTGCGACAAAAATGTTTGAATGATCACTGTTAACAGTATTCAACAAGCCATTGAACGAAGAAATATGTTTTTCGAATCATGCGACTCATGAACTGAATGGAATTGCTTTCATGAAAACTGATGATATCGCGATTTCATAACTGACAGGTAATACTGAACAATACTCTCTTGGGTAAAAGTCTGCTTAAACATTGCGACAGAAACGTTTCAAAGATGACTGTTAACAGTATCAACAAGCAATTGAACGAAGAAATGTTTTTCGAATCATGCGACTCGTGAACTGAATGGAATTGCTTTCATGAAAACCGATGATATCGCGACTACATAACTGATAGGTAATACTCAAAAATCTTCTTTTGGGTAAAAAGTCTTCTTAAACATTCAACAAAAGTGTTTGAAAGATCGCTGTTAACATTATAAACAAGCCATTGAACGAAGAAATATTTTTCGAATCATGCGACTCGTGAACTTAATGGAATTGCTTTTGCGAAAACCGATGATATCGCGATTGCGATTCTAGTTATTATTATTTTTCTAACCCTTTTTTGTGAACGGCATATCACCATGATAGAAAAAAGCCACAATTATGAAATTTTTACCAGTTCCTTATATTTATGTGAACTTGATCCTAACGTTGAGAAAATTTTCATTTTTGTCTTATTTTTTGCCGCTAGGGGGCGCTTTGAATTTTTTTACAAATGCTAATAACTCTGTTATTTGAGGTCCGATTCAGATGTGGTTTTTTGCATTGTGTTCCTTGTCAAAAACCTAATCAAATATGATAGGTTACAAAATTCTGCGTATATAAAACTTTTTGACTACGGAAGGTTGAACGTTCGAACCTCGCAAAAAACAGTGAAAATGAGGGTAGGTCTACAAAAAAAGTGCCCATTTTTATTGGAGTTGAGATAAAAGAATTTTGTTTGTTGCATATGATTCGCAAGACATATACGCACAAAATATATGGGTGGCGAATTCGGGAGATGCATGGTTTGTTCACAGTACGCGGTCAAACTTAACCAATATTTTCGAAAATCAACATTTGTAAAGGTCAATTTAAATTTTTTTAATGTAAAATATGTTCTTAAGGTCACATAATATAAAAAGTAAAAATGTATTGTAAAGGTCAAGGTCATATTAGGATTATTGTATATCAATTCGGCTTGAAATAGCTCAAAATTAAAAAACAATTCATAAACAATATATGAAAACAAAAGATTTAGTTTTAGAAAAGTTCTTTCTAATGATGTTTAGATTTTGAAGATCGGACTTGATTTGGTCATTTTACGGCAATCTGAAGTTTGATCTTTTTCAGGAATAATTGTAAATCGGTATTTTTGCTTCAAATTGTGATTTATAAGAAATATACGATTCAGTAGCGCTTTCTTATACTTAATTTAACTATTTACTGCATTTCTAAGTACTTAATGGTAAAATGTTAAAAAAATTTGTTTCTCATTCTGACGCTAGGGGGCGTTTTGTAAAAGTCACTAAAGGCTAATAACTCTGTTATTTGAGGTCCGATTCAATTGCGTTTTTTTGCATTGTGTTCCTTGTCAGAAACTAAATAAAATATGAAAGGTTTCAATAATTTGCGTAATAATACTTTCGTGCTACAGGAGGTTGAAAGTTCGAATCTCGCAAAAACTGTGAAATGAAGGTAGGTCTACGAAAAACCTACCCATTTTATTCAGAGATGAGATAGGAGAATTTTGTTTGTTGCATATGTTTCGCAAGACATATACGCACAAAATATATGGTGTGGCTATTTTGAGAAATGCATGGTTTGTCCACAGTATGCGGTCAAACTTCACCAATATTTTCGAAAAATCAACATTTTAAAAACATGACTTTTAAGGTTATTTGACTCCTTTATTTTTGTCAATCTTCATCATTATTTCCCTGTTTATGCATTTTTATTATACAAATAAAATCATAGAAAAAAAAAACAGCGAAGATATGCAAATGTCAAGGTCATATACCAATTATTGTTATTTTTATCGGCATAAAATAGCTTCAAATCTAAAAATATTTTATAAAAAGTATATGAACAAAAGTTTTAGTTTGTGAAGAGATCTTTCCATTGGTGTTTAGTTTTTGAAGATCGGGGTTGAATTGGTTGAGTTATGACAGAAAGGCGAAAAGTGTACTTTTAACGAAATTGAAACGCTGTAGTTTCATGAACTTTGAGCCAAAAATTATGATTTCTTCAGCATTAACACACTGAAAAGTGAAGTGATGTATACTGCAAGGAATACTTGTTTGGTCACGTGATTATGATTTCATACATATTTAAGCAGAAATTATTTAAAAAATCATATAAAATCGACAAGTTGATGTTTGAAGTTGAAATTTGCAAGAATGCCGTAGACTACAATGTGCAAAAAGTCCTGAAAAATTCAAGTGATTCCGTCAACAAACATGGCAGATATTCATGTTTTTCGGATAAGGGCTTGTATACGAAAATCTAGCAATTTGAAGTAAGGGAAGAAGGCGGTTATTTGGTTGGTTACCCACGATCCGGACGTTCCTACGCAGGAAAGAGTGCCCGTGATGAAAGGTGAATTGCGATGCGTATTTGAGAGAATGAGGTGCATTTTAGGATGCAATGGTGTACACCAGGACCGATAAGCACATTGCCTTAGTTATAACGGCTTTCTTCAAACTTTTATTAGGGCTTTCAGCCTCAAGTAGAATTATTAGGTTTTCGCATCGCAGTGCGAAAACCTATTGTTCTTCTTCTGTTTTATTAGGTTTTCGCATCGCTTGCGAAAACCTATTGTTCTTCTTCTGTTTTATTTTTTTTTTTTTTTTTTTTTTTATTATTATTTTTCCGTCTCTTTTTTGTGAACGGCATATCAACAAGATAGGAAACAGTCACAGTTCTGATTTTTTTACCAGTTTTGTTCTAGGATCTGAATTTGATCCTAACGTCGAGAAAATTTTCATTTTTGTCTTAATTTTGCCGCTAGGGGGCGTTTTGTAAAAGTGACTAAGGGCTAATAACTCTGTTATTTGAAGTCCGATTGAAATGCGGTTTTTTGCATTGCGTTCCTTGTCAGGTACTTAATAAAATATGATAGTTTTCAAAAAGTTGCGTATATATAACTTTCGTGCTACAGGAGGTTGAATGTTCGAATCTCGAAAAAACTGTGAAATGAGGGTAGGTCTGCGAAAAATTTATCCACGTCTTTCAGGAATGAGATAGGAGAATTTTGTTTGTTGCATATGATTCGCAAGACATATACGCACAAAATATATAGTGTGGCGATTTTGAGGAATGCATGGTTTGTCCACAGTACGTGGTCAAACATAACCAATATTTTCGAAAAATCATCATTTTAAAAGCATGACTTTAAAATCATTTGAAGCTCCCGACTTTATTTTTTTGTTCAATCTTCATGAAATTTTCACATGTAATGTATAACTATGTCTTTAAGTTTTATATTATAAAAAATTTAAAATTGTATTGTAAAGGTCAAGGTCATATTAGGTTTATTGTATATCTATTCGGCTTGAAATAGCTCAAAACCTAAAAAAATTCATAAACAATATATGAACAAAATATTTATTTTTAAAAGAGTTCTTTCCAATGATGTTTAGATTTTGAAGATTGGACTTGATTTGGTTATTTTATGGCATTCTGAAGTTTGATCCTTTCAAAAATCATTGTATTAAAGCATGACTTTTAAATCATTTGCGGCTCCTGACTTTATTTTTTGTTCAATCTGCATGAAATTTTCACATATAATGAATAACATTGTCTTTAAAGTTCATATAATAAAAAACTTAAAAATTTATTGTAAATGTCAAGGTCATATTAGGATTAGTGTATATCTATTCGGCTTGAAATAGCTCAAAACCTAAAAACAATTCATAAACGATATATGAACAAAACATTTATTTTTATAAGAGTTCTTTCCAATGATGTTTAGATTTTGAAGATTGGACTTGATTTGGTTATTTTATGGCATTCTGAAGTTTGATCCTTTCAAAAATCATTGTATTAAAGCATTACTTAAATCATTTGCAGCTGACAGGTAATACTCAAAAATATTCTTTTGGGTAAAAAGTTTGTTTAAACATTGCGACAAAATTGTTTGAAAGATCGCTGTTAACAGTATCAACAAGCCATTGAACGAAGATATGTTTTTCGGATCATGCGACTCGTGAACTGAATATAAGTGCTTTCGCGAAAACCGATGATATCGCAATAGCGATTCTAGTTTTTATTATTTTTCCAATTCCACCCATTTTTGTGTCCAGCCTAGCGGCCAGATGAAAAAAGCTACAGCTATGAAATTTTGGGCATGAAGTCATCTTTATCTGAACATGTGCCTAAATGGTCAAACGTTTCACTTTTGTTTCTGATTTAGCCACTAGGGGGCGCAATGCATGTAATCACTGTTTTGCTAATAACTCAAAAATTTGAAATCTGATTTAGATGCGGTTTTTTACATACTGTTCCTTGTTGACAGCCCAATCAAATATGATGGAAATCTCATCATCGAGTACGGGAAAAAAATGTTCTAGGAGCGGTTGAATGTTCGAACCTTGGAAAAAAGTGAAATAATGAGGGTAGGTCTACGAAAAACCTTCCCACTTTTGTTAGAGATCAGATAGAAGAATTCTGTTTGCTGCATACGATTTGCAAGACATATACGCACAAAAATATGGGGTGGCGAATTTAGGAAATGCGTGGTTTGTCCTCTAGAAAAGGGCAAACTTCACTAAATTTTAGGAAAAATTAAAATTTCAAAAACATGTTTTTGTCGCTCCCGACTTTATTTTCTGTTCATTCTTCATGATATTTTCACACAATATGTATTGTTATGTTTGAAAGGGCCTCACAATAAAAAAATTAAAAGAAATTTGAAAAGGTCAAGGTCATATTACGATTATTGTGTTTTTATTCGGCCAGAAATAGCTCCAAAACTAAAAATATTTCATTGAGAGTATATGAACAAAAGTTTTAGTTCTTAAAGAGCTCTTTCCAGTGATGTTTAGTTTTTGAAGATAGGACTTGATTTGGTCATTATACGGCAGTCCAAAGTTTGATCCTTTTTTGGAATAATTGTAAATCAGGTTTTATGCTTCAAATTCTGATACATAAGAATAAAAAGTTTGACTTGTGTGACTAGTATACTTGATTGAACTATTTGCTACTTTGCTAGGTACCAAACAGTAAAATTTCAATCAATTTTCTTTCTCATTTTGCCGCTAGGGGGCGCTTTTCTTGAAATCATTCTTTTACTTATAACTCAAAAAGTTGAAGCCTGATCAAAATGCGGTTAATTGAATTATGTTCCTTGTTGATAGCCTATTAAAATATGATAGTTTCTAGGTATGAGTGGCTGAAACTTTTTGAGCTAGTAACGGAAGGTTGAAAGTTCGAATCTCGTAAAAAAACTGCAAATGAGGGTAGGTCTACGAAAAACCTATCCATTTTTGTTAGAAATCAGATAGAAGAATTCTGTTTGCTGCAAATGATTTGCAAGACATATACGCACAAAATATATGGGGTGGCGAATTTAAGAAATGCAAGGTTTGTCCTCTAGAAAAAGGTCAAACTTCACTAAATTTTAGGAAAAATTAAAATTTCAAAATCATGTTTTTTTGTCGCTCCTGACTTTATTTTCTGTTCATTCTTCATGAAATTTTCACAAGTTATGTATTGTTATGTTTGAAAGGGCCTCACAATTAAAAAGTTAAAAAACATTGAAAAGGTCAAGGTCATATTACGATAATTGTGTTTTTATTCGGCCCCAAAGTGCTCCAAATCTAAAAATATTTCATTGAGAGTATATGAATAAAAGTTTTAGTTCTAAATAGTTCTTTCGTATAATGTTTAGTTTTTGAAGATCGGACTTGATCTTTTCATTTTACGGCAATCCAAAGTTTGATCCTTTTTTCGAATAATTGTTATTCAGTATTTATGCTTAAAATTGTGATATATAAGAAAAAGAATGTTCGATTAGTGTGACTTATATACTTGTTTGAACTATTTGCTGCATTTCTAGGTACCTAATTGTAATATTTTTATCATTTTTTTTCTCATTTTGCCGCTAGAGGGCGCTTTGCTTAAAATCACTCTTTTGCCTATAACTCAAAACGTTAAAGTCTAATTGAAATGCGGTTTTCAGCATTTTGTTCCTTGTTGACAGCACCACAGAATGTGATGTGATGTGATGATAGGGTATGGGAAATATTTGCGCTAGAGGATGTTTGAATGTTCTAACATTCCAAAAAAAAAAAAAAAAAAAAAAAAAAAAAAAAAAAAAAAAAAAAAAAACTGTGCAAATGAGAGTAGGTCTTCAAAAAACCTTTGCGTTCTGTTTCATATTAAAAATTGTGGCTGAGTTGAAATAAAGTGTTCAAGCTGATTAGGTTAAAAGCGAAAACCAAGATACCGCTTGCGGTTCTAGTTTTTTTTTTTATTATTTTTCCGCCGGTTTTTGTGAACGGCATATCGCCATGATAGAAAAAAGGCACAATTATGAAATTTTAATCAGTTATTACCACGTATTTGAAGATGATCCTAACGTTGAGAAAATTTTCATTTTTGTCTTACTTTTCCCGCTAGGGGCGTTTTGCATAAAATGAATAATTGGCTAATAACTCAGTTATTTGAGGTCCGATTCAAATTCGGTTTTTTGCATTCTGTTCCTTGTTGATATCCAAATAAAATATGATAGGATTCGAAGGTACGTCTCGCTGAAAGTATTTGAGCTACAGAAGGTTGAAAGTTCGAACCTCGTAAAAAACTGTGCAAATGAGGGTAGGTGTACGAAAAACCTATCCATTTTTGTTAGACATCAGATAGAAGAATTCTGTTTGCTGCAAATGATTTGCAAGACATATACACACAAAATATATGGGGTGACGAATTTAAGAAATGCATGGTTTGTCCTCAAGAAACGGTCAAACTTCACAAAATTTTAGGAAAAGTTAAAGTTTCAAAAACATGTTTTCTGTGGCTCCTGATTTTATTTTTGGTTCATTCTTCAAGATTTTTTCACATGTAATGTATTGTTATGTTTTAAACGGACTCACAATTAAAGTTTTTAAAAATAATTGAAAAGGTCAAGGTCATGTTACGATTATTGTGTTTTTATTCGGCCCCAAATAGCTTAAAAACTAAAAATATTTCATTGAGAGTATATGAACAAAAGTTTTAGTTCTTTAAGAGCTCTTTCCAGTGATGTTTAGTTTTTGAAGATCGGACTTGATTTCGTTATATTACGGCAGTCCAAAGTTTGATCCTTTTTTGGAATAATTGTAAATCAGTTTTTACGCTTCAAATTGTGATATATAAAAAATAGAATGTTCGACTAGTGCGACTTGCGTACTTGATTGAACTATTTGCTGCATTGCTAGGTACGTAATGGTAAAATTTTAATCAATTTTGTTTCTCATTTTGCCGCTAGGGGGCGCTTAGCTTGAAAGCACTCTTCTACTTATAACTCAGAAGGTTAAAGCCTGATCCAAATGCGGTTTATTGCATTATGTTCCTTTTTGATAGCCTAATAAAATATAATAGTTTCTAGGTATGAGTGGCTGAAACTTTTTGAGCTAGCAACGGAAGGTTGAAAGTTCGAACCTCGCAGAAAACTGTGCAGATGAGGGTATGTGTACGAAAAACCTATCCGTTTTTGTTAGACATCAGATAGAAGAATTTTGTTTGCTGCAAATGATTTGCAAGACATATACGCACAAAATATATGGGGTGACGAATTTAAGAAATGCATGGTTTTCCAAACAAAAACATGTTTTTTGTCGCTCCTGATTTAATTGTTGGTTCATTCCTCATGATTTTTTCACATGTAATGTATTGTTATGTTTGAAAGGGACTCACAATTAAAAAGTTAAACTGAAATTTCAAAGGTCAAGGTCATATTACGATTATTGTGTTTATATTCGGCTCCAAATAGCTCCAAAACAAAAAATATTTCATTGAGAGTATATGAACAAAAGTTTTAGTTCTTGAAGAGCCCTTTCCAGTGATGTATAGTTTTTGAAGATCGGACTTGATTTGGTCATTTTACGGCAGTCCAAGTTTTGATCCTATTTAGAACAATTGTAAATAAGTTTTTATGCTTCAGATTGTGATATATAAGGAATAGAATGTTTGACTAGTATGACTTGTATACTTGATTGAACCATTTGCTGCATTTCAAGATACCTAATAGTACAATTTTACTCAATTTTGTTACTCATTTTGCTGCTAGGGGGCCGCTTGGCTTGAAATCACCCTTTATTACTAAAATAATTAAAGTCTGCTTTTTATGCAATTTTTTGCATTCTGTTCCTTGGTGACATCAATTTGAAACAACACTAAAAAATTTATGCGATATTTCATGAAAATGATAGTAATTCAATGCAACATTAGTTCGTTATAATGTTAAATGGCATATCACATTGTCGCGTGTCATTTTATACTGTTGTTTGTCGTTTGCAATTGTTGTTTATCGAGAACAATTGTCGTATGTCACCATCATAAAGCAACAAACACATATAATGTTGCAGTACCCGAAGTCTGTAAAAAGACAGGTAATACTTAAAAGTATTCTTCTTGGTAAAAAGTCTGCTTAAACATTGCGACAAAAATGTTTGAAAGATCACTGTATTCAACAGTATTCAAAAAGCCATTGAACGAAGAAATATGTTTTTCGAAACATGCGACTCGTGACTTGAATGGATTTGCTTTCGTGAAAACTGATGATATCGTGACTACATAACTGACAGGTAATACTCAAAATTATTCTTATGGGTAAAAAGTCTGCTTAAACATTGCGACAGAAATATTTGAAAGATCGCTGTTAACAGTATCAATAAGCCATTGAACGAAGAAATGTTTTTCGAATCATGCAACTCGTGAACTGAATGGAATTGCTTTCATGAAAACCATTGATATCGCGACTTCATAACTGACAGGTAAGACTCAAAATTATTCTTTTGGGTAAAATGTCTGCTTAAATATTGCGACAAAAATGTTTGAAAGATCGCTGTTAACAGTATTCGAAAGCCATTGAACGAAGAAATATGTTTTTTCGAATCATGCGACTCGTGAACTGAGGTAAATTGCTTTTGCGAAAACCGATGATATCGCGATAGCGATTCTAGTTTTTTTTATTATTTTTCCGCCGGTTTTTGTGAACGGCATATCGCCATGACAGAAAAAAGGCACAATTATGAAATTTCTACCAGTTTTTTCTACTTATATGAACTTAATCCTTACGTTGAGAAAATTTTCATTTTTGTCTTACTTTTCCCGCCAGGGGGCGTTTTGCATGAAATTTATTAATGGCTAATAACTCACTTATTTGAGGTCCGATTCAAATGCGGTTTTTTTGTATTCTGTTCCTTGTTGATAGCCAAATAAAATATGATAGGTTTCGAGGGTACGTGTCGCTGAAAGTATTTGAGCTACAGAAGGTTGAAAGTTCGAACCTCGCAAAAAACTGTGCAAATGAGGGTAGGTCTACGAAAAACCTATCCATTTTTCTTAGAGATCAGAAAGATGAATTCTGTTTGCTGCAAATGATTTGCAAGACATATGCGCACAAAATATATGGGGTGGCGAATTTAAGAAATGTATGGTTTGTCCTCTGCAAATGGTCAAACTTCACTAAATTTTAGGAAAAGTAAAAGTTTCAAAAACATGTTTTTTATCGCTTCTGACTTTATTTTTGTTAATTCTTCATAAAAGGTCAAGGTCATGTCACGAATCTTGTGTTTTTATTCGGCCCCAAATTTAAGTTATGTATTGTTATGTCTGAAAGGGGATCACAATTAAAAATTTTAAAAATAATTGAAAAGGTCAAGGTCATGTCACGAATCTTGTGTTTTTATTCGGCCCCAAATAGCTCAAAAACTAAAAATATTTCTTTGAGAGTATATGAACAAAAGTTTTAGTTATTCAAGAGCTCTTTCCAGTGATGTTTAGTTTTTGAAGATCGGACTTGATTTGGTCATTTTACGGCAGTCCAAAGTTTGATCCTTTTTTGGAATAATTGTAAATCAGTTTTTATGCTTCAAATTGTGATATATAAGAAATAGAATGTTCGACTAGTGCGACTTGCGTACTTGATTGAACTATTTGCTGCATTGCTAGGTACCTAATGGTAAAATTTTAATCAATTTTGTTTCTCATTTTGCCGCTAGGGGGCGCTTAGCTTGAAAGCACTCTTCTACTTATAACTCAAAAAGTTAAAGCCTGATCCAAATGCGGTTTATTGCATTATGTTTCTTGTTGATAGCCTAATAAAATATGATAGTTTATAGGTATGAGTGGCTGAAACCCTTTGAGCTAGCAACGGAAGGTTGAAAGTTCGAACCTCGCAAAAAACTGTGCAGATGAGGGTATGTGTACGAAAAACCTATCCGTTTTTGTTAGACATCAGATAGAATAATTCTGTTTGCTGCAAATGATTTGCAAGACATATACGCACAAAATATATGGGGTAGCCAATTTAATAAATGCATGGTTTGTCCTCTAGAAATGGTCAAACTTCACTAAATTTTAGGAAAAATTAAAATTTCGAAAAGATGTTTTTTGTCGCTCCTGACTTTATTTTTAGTTCATTCTTCATGATATTTTCACAAGTTATGTATTGTTATGTTTGAAAGGGCCTCACAATTAAAAAGTTAAAATGAAATTTCAAAGGTCAAGGTCATATTACGATAATTGTGTTTTTATTCGGCTCCAAATAGCTCCAAAACAAAAAATATTTTATTGAAAGTATATAAGAAAAGTTTTAGTTCTTGAATAGCCCTTTCCAGTGATGTTTAGATTTTGAAGATCGGACTTGATTTGGTCATTTTACGGCAGTCTAAAGTTTGATTCTATTTAGAACAATTGTAAATCAGTTTTTATGCTTCAAATTGTGATATATAAGGAATAGAATGTTCGACTAGTGCAACTTGTATGCTTCATTGAACCATTTGCTGCATTTTTAGGTACCTAATATTAAAATTTTACTCAATTTTGTTTCTCATTTTGCTGCTAGGGGGCGCTTGGCTTGAAATCTCCCTTTATTACTAAAATAATTAAAGTCTGATTTTTATGCAATTTTTTGCATTCTGTTCCTTGGTGACATCAATTTGAAACAACACTAAAATATTTATGCGATATTTCATGAAAATGATAGTAATTCATTGCAACATTAGTTCGTTATAATGTTAAGTGGCATATCGCATTGTCGCGTGTCATTTTATACTGTTGTGTGTCATTTGCAATTGTTGTTTATCGAGTACGATTGTCGTATGTCACCCTCATAAAGCAAGAAACACATATAATGTTGCAGTACCCGAAGTCTGTAAAAAAAGTTTTCAAGTTAGCGACTACATTACAGACAGGTAATACTTAAAAGTATTCTTCTTGGTAAAAAGTCTGCTTAAACATTGCGACAAAAATGTTTGAAAGATCACTGTATTCAACAGTATTCAAAAAGCCATTGAACGAAGAAATATGTTTTTCGAAACATGTGACTCGTGAACTGAATGGAATTGCTTTTGCGAAAACCGATGATATCGCAATAGCGATTCTAGTTTTTTTTTTATTTTTCTAACCCTTTTTTGTGAACGGCATAGCTCCGAGGTGAGAAAAGCCACATCTATGAAACTTTTATCAGTAATAACCACGTACTTGAAGATGATCCTAACGTCGAGAAAATTTTCATTTTTGTTTTGATTTTCCCGCCAGGGGGCGTTTTATATGAAAATGTTTAATAAGCAATATCTCAATTATTTGAGGTCCGATTCAAATGCGGTTTTTGCATAATGTTCCTTGTAAATAGCCCAATAAAATATGATAGGTTCCAAAAATTTGCGTATAGAAAACTTTCGTGCTACAGGAGGTTGAATGTTCGAATCTCGCAAAAACTGTGATATAAGGGTAGGTCTACGAAAAACCTACCCATTTTATTCAGAGATGAGATAGGAGAATTTTGTTTGTTGCATATGATCTGCAAGACATATACGCACAAAATATATGGGGTGGCGAATTCGGGAAATGCATGGTTTGTCCACAGTACGCGGTCAAACTTAACCAATATTTTTGAAAAATCAACATTTTAAAAGCATGACTTTTAAGGTTATTTGCAGCTCCTGACTTTATTTTTTGTTCAATCTTCATCATTATTTCACTGTTTATGCATTTTTATGAAACAAATAAAAACATAGAAAAAAAAACAGCGAAGATATGCAAAGGTCAAGGTCATATACCAGTTATTGTTATTTTCATCGGCATAAAATAGCCCTCAATCTAAAAATATTTTATAGAAAGTATATGAACAAAAGTTTTAGTTTGTGAAGAGATCTTTCCATTGGTGTTTAGTTTTTGAAGATCGGACTTCATTTGATCAAAGTACCACAGTCCAAAGTTTGATCCTTTTATCAAACAAGTGTAAATCCGTATGTTTTCCTCTTTTTTGCAGCTCCTGACCTTATTTTTTGTTCAATCTTCATCATTTTTTCACTGTTTATGCATTTAAATAATACAAATAAACTCATAGTAAATAACGATGAAAATATGCAAAGGTCAAGGTCATTATACCGATTATTGTTATTTTTATCGGCACGAAATAGCTTCAAATCTAAAAATATTTTATAGAAAGTATATGAACAAAAGTTTTAGTTTGTGAAGAGATCTTTCCATTGGTGTTTAGTTTTTGAAGATCGGGGTTGAATTGGTTGAGTTATGACAGAAAGGCGAAAAGTGTACTTTTAACGAAATTGAAACGCTGTAGTTTCATGAACTTTGAGTCAAAAATTATGATTTCTTCAGCATTAACACACTGAAAAGTGAAGTGATGTATACTGCAAGGAATACTTGTTTGGTCACGTGATTATGATTTCATACATATTTAAGCAGAAATTATTAAAAAATTCATATAAAATCGACAAGTTGATGTTTGAAGTTGAAATTTGCAAGAATGCCGTAGACTACAATGTGCAAAAAGTCCTGAAAATTTCAAGTGTTTCCGTCAACAAACATGGCAGATATTCATGTTTTTCGGATAAGGGCTTGTATACGAAAATCTAGCAATTTGAAGTAAGGGAAGAAGGCGGTTATTGGGTTGGTTACCCACGATCCGGACGTTCCTACGCAGGAATGAGTGCCCGTGTTGAAAGGTGAATTGCGATGCGTATTTGAGAGAATGAGGTGCATTTTAGGATGCAATGGTGTACACCAGGACCGATAAGCACATTGCCTTAGTTATAACGGCTTTCTTCAAACTTTTATTAGGGGCTTTCAGCCTCAAGTAGAATTATTAGGTTTTCGCATCGCAGTGCGAAAACCTATTGTTCTTCTTCTGTTTCTTTTTTAGGTTTTCGCATCGCTGTGCGAAAACCTATTGTTCTCGTTCTGTTTCTTTTTTTTTTTTTTTTTTTTTTTTTTTTTTCTTCCCCTTTTTGTGAACGGCATAGCTCCGAGGTGAGAAAAGCCACATCTATGAAACTTTTATCAGTAATAACCAAGTACTTGAAGATGATCCTAACGTCGAGATAATTTTCATTTTTGTTTTGATTTTCCCGCCAGGGGGCGTTTTATATGAAAATATTTAATAAGCAATATCTCCATTATTTGAGGTCCGATTCAAATGCGGTTTTTGCACAATGTTCCTTGTAAATAGCCCAATAAAATATGATAGGTTTCAAAAATTTGCGTATATAAAACTTTCGTGCTACAGGAGGTTGAAAGTTCGAATCTCGCAAAAACTGTGAAATAAGGGTAGGTCTACCAAAAACCTACCCATTTTATTCAAAGATGAGATAGGAGAATTTTGTTTGTTGCATATGATCTGCAAGACATATACGCACAAAATATATGGGGTGGCGAATTCGGGAAATGCATGGTTTGTCCACAGTATGCGGTCAAACTTAACCAATATTTTCGAAAAATCAACATTTTAAAAGCATGACTTTTAAGGTTATTTGCAGCTCCTGACTTTATTTTTTGTTCAATCTTCATCATTATTTCACTGTTTATGCATTTTTATAAAACAAATAAATTCATAGAAAAAAACAACAACATAATATGCAAAGGTCAAGGTCATATACCAATTATTATTATTTATATCGGCATAAAATAGCTCCAAATCTAAAAATATTTTATAGAAAGTATATGAACAAAAGTTTTAGTTTTCGAGGAGATCTTTCCATTAATGTTTAGTTTTTGAAGATCGGACTTCATTTGATCAAATGACTACAGTCTAAAATTTGATCCTTTTATCAAACAATTGTATATCCATATGTTTTCTCTTTTTTGCTGCTCCTGACTTTATTTTTTGTTCAATCTTCATCATTATTTCACTGTTTATGCATTTTTATCAAACAAATAAAATCATAGAAAAAAAAACAAGCATAATATGCAAAGGTCAAGGTCATATACCAATTATTATTATTTTGAACAAAAGTTTTAGTTTGTGAGGAGATCTTTCCATTAATGTTTAGTTTTTGAAGATCGGACTTCATTTGATCAATTAACAAAAATATTCGAATAAAGTTAATATCAATCAATTATGTCTGCAGTTGAAACTAGTACTCTTACTAGTCAAGTTAAAAGCGAAAACCAAGATGCCGCTTTGCGGTTCTAGTTTTCGAAACTTGTTGCCTTCACCAGTTTTGTCCTACTCCCGAAAACGAAGGAAACTGAAAATTAAGAAATGTTCATATGTGGATTGCTTACTTTTTGTCCTATGGAAATAAAACACATCTGTATGTTTGATTGACTAAAAAGTGTGGTCTGTATTCAATAAGCATTTAAAAATATCTATTTATTTCCTTAGAAAAAAACCCTAAGTTACAGGTATTTCAGACATCAATGCCTCTATTTTTCCGTCTGAAAGAAAGAAAAAAAGACATATAAATCATGCGAAGTTTACCATAGAAACGAAATACATACTATTTCAAATAGAGGACTGGACCGTATTTAAACATCGGCCTAACCCAAACCAAAAACGACTAGGTGTCTATTTCTTTTGTTTGCTGCTAAGATCGGGTTATTTTCCTGTACTGGCAGTTTTCCGACCATTGCTTTATAATTCTATGCAGTTTCCATGTTCTGAATGTTTCGATCTTATACACCTGATCGTCTGGATGAAGTATAAAGTCCTTGTTGGCCACGTGAGGTTTATTAGACAGCACGAGGTAACCATGACACCGCAGCTTCCCTTTTGGAGAGTATTTATCGAATGGTATCTTGACGGTGTCTCGCAGGGTTGAACCGTTCAATTGGGTCAGTTCAATTTTGGATGTGACGTATAGCAGGAAATTCTCCCTATTGTAGATTTCTTTGTCCTTTGGAACCAGCTTGTACACTGAAGTATAAAGATTAGATTGTTGAATGGCATTATCTCAAAAGTCTTGTAGTTGAACTACAAAGTTTTCGGTGCTGTTACCAACCGCAAATTTGAACCGGTGTTAGGATAGATAATGCCCTTATTGTCTACGGTAATGTACATATTTATCATGCCGACTGTCGTAACGCCATTAAAAGAAAACAAATGTTTAAAATTATTAAGGACGTTTCAGGGGTTACCACTGATCTTAATTTTTGTAAAAAAATATTTTTGGAATTTTTAATTTATTTTAGTAGAATGTTAAAGGGAACCCAAAAATTCAAGATTACTGTATCAAAAACATGATTAAAAGTATATGTGTTATATGGTGGGGGTCTAAAACATCACATTTTAGTCTTTTATGCAAATTTGGCTATTAAATTTTTAAATCAGATTTAATGAAAAAAACAATCGTGGTGAGGAATACATTTTGTACATTTTCAGAAAGCCTTTATATTTTAGAGGATTGAATCTGAAAAATAGAGGAAATCTATCCGTTGAATGTTTTTTTTTAAATCAATATATAGAAACTGCAGCGCATACGCATTATTCCTGCATGAAATGTACACGGGATTCTGGTAGTAGGTCTACAGGCCTATAAATACTTATATGAATAAATATTTATCAGCTCCAGAGATAGATTTCATCTAAGTAAATTCCCCACCCGCAAACTTAAAATGCCTATTCTTAAAAAATAAGCCTGGTGACCTATTGTTTTAAAGCTTTTATCTTATACACGGTACATAACCATACAGGCGGTTTGTGTGCAAAACTCGCTAAAATGGCAGTCTCTCTCTGCGTTCACACCTGCCATTTTCTGCCATAAAGAAGATGCTCGATGGACGGAGGGCCAAGAAAAAGCAGGTGAGTTGCTCAAATTAATTACTTTACGGAACATTAGAGTTTTTTGCTGTGTATATGCGTGTCCACATTTTCTATTATCAGCGATTGCGCTCCGAAACTCGGACAAACTGTTTAGTGATGTACCAACATGGAACACAACCTCGGCATAAAAAAATAGACTTAGTTTAGGTGAATTTTTATCCAAAACTGCTGCTTTAGGGTATAATGTTAAAACCACTCGTATTTCTTTTCTAAAGCTGGTGACCCTCGGTTTTCATTTCATAGTTTAGAAGATCAAATAATCTGCTACATGCATTAAAATACAAAGAATCATGAAATTCTGAATGTTTTAAAAAAAAATGATGAAACTGCCACGATCGTTTTTAATAATGTATTTCTAAATCTTCAAACAAATGAGTTGAGAAAACTCAATTTTAGGGAAATATGTTGGCTTTCCAGAGACATTTTTTTTTAAAAAAGGCATTTTTTCCGAAATATTGAAAAAGAATGAATTTTATTGTCAATTTCGTTAAGTCATGACAACAGAATTGTAACATGTAAAAATTTCATAGGAATTAAACAAGTGAATAAACAATCGAAAGAAATGTAGGCAATATGCATATATTTCAGCAAAACGGGAAATGATTCATTTATTTAATCAATCATAGACAGAGACATCACCTATGCCTCAGTCACATTACCCGTACGAGTCGCGTGTTGCCTACGAGTATCGTACGATTGTTTTTACGAAAACTTTCAACGTCAATACGATTTCCTGTTTCGGCAATCGAACGAGCCCCGTATCTGATATGACCACAGACAAGAGTATTTGAGAACTCATACGAATTTTACAAAATCTTTACGAGAACCCATAATCATACGATTTCATCATTTCTACGGGCCTCCTACGGGCATTGTTTGAAAGGGGATACCATAACAACATATCTAAAAGCATTCAGAAAAAGCTGCGTTAAAAGACGGAATAAGACGAGCAGCTCCTACTTGATTACAGCGCTTCTGATCAACTCATAATTACAATAGTTTTGTCTCAATCTTATATCGTTCATGGTAATGAGGTACATATCGGTATTTACCATATTCAAAATCACACGGGATGTTGCCTTTGAGAGTGTTCAGCGTCTTATTCCTCAGCAAGTCGTTGTTCGAGGGGTGAGGGCAAGGTTTGTGGCCATTTCTTGCATAAATATCGAGACCGCAGCATCTGCAAAACACAATGACAACATGCCGTGTTTAAGAGAGTTTGCTACAGTTTCTATATAGACGAAAAAGGACACTTTAAACTGTTACATAGATTTTTTTTTAAACTTTTCATGATTAAAGATAATCATAAAAGAAACATTTTTATGGAAAAAAAAATCGGGGGGGGGGGGGGTCATCGTCCTACTGTTTGAGTTATCTGCCCTTAAATGTGATATTTTAGCACCTTGAGGCCATATTCAAGAGCAGGGGATCGAAACCACGATTACCAGGACAAGGGTAGACTCCCTTACCATTCGACCAACGGGGCCGGTATAGTACATTTGCATAAAATACATTGATTAATAAATATTACAAGTCACTGATTTTGTTTTTTATCTCTCTTTCTCTCTCTCTCTCTTTCTCACCTCTGGAAACTACTGATTCTACATTAAGGTGGATGGTCGGGTATTAAACTATGAAACATTTGTGAAGAAAGAGGGCAGCGAGTCAGTGAAATTATTCTTCTATTCAGCGATAAAACGGTGTTTTAAGCAGTTATTTAAACAACATTCAGGGGAAAGTAATTGTGAATTTAAACCTTTTTTTTTTTAGAAAAAACAAACAAAACAATGATGTAATTTAAGTTTCATCTAACTTCTTAAATAATATTAGCGTACATGAACTTCCGCTCTGGTTTCCCGCCGTTTAGTTTGATCAAACTTCCATTAGAACAGCATGTTTTCTGGTGTGTGTCGTACTTCAAGTTTCCACAGCAGGAGTAACGTGACTTCCGGTCAAAGTGGTGTCTACATCGGGGTTTTCCTCCTTTACTGCTATTTTTGGAGTCTGTAGATGGTTTCTGTGAGAAATTTTGTGGACAAGTGATGGGAAGCTCGGTTGATGGTCCAGTTGCCACATTTCTCGAATTGATTTTGCCTTCCACACACTCGTGAGTTGTGAAGTTGTATGGTCTCGGAGGAAAACCACACACGACTTTATAGTTATATCCTGAAAATGATAAAATAGAAGCGTTTGCTTGATACAACGTATACTAATATGATACAATGATTTGATCGAATTAATGTTTAGACTTATTTCTTTTACTTCGATTTGGGAACATATTCATACAACTTATACCAATCCATCCGTACGGTTGGGTTGGACTCATTCAGCCCCCACCCCATCGCGTGGGTTCGAGACCCGGTAGGGACATTCGGATTTTTATGTGAGGAAGCCTTCCACCTGACTTGCGGTAGGTCGGTGGTTCTATCTGGATGCCTCAGTGCATTCGGGGTCTTCCTCCATCTGTTATTAGCTGGACGTCCTATATGACTGAAAAACTGTCGCAGCGACGGTAAATATCAATCTATCAATCCTGAGTTGGGTCATCACTTTGCGTCATTGATACCATGAAAAAATCTTGCCCCGTCGGGGTTTAACCTATATCCTATGGATCCGCAATCATGTAATGGGGGAGTTTGAAAATATTACATCTAACGATTTCAAGAGCCCCCACTCCCGATTCAAACTACCCGAGGAAACTGTAAACGCTTTCAAACGTATTTATAGTTGATAGTTTGATAGTTTTTATTTCAAAGAGCCAGAAGGTCGTTCGACCCATGCGGCAAACATAAAATTACAAAATATGAACATGACGGTAATATACAAATGTATATAAACGCATGTAGAACATAAACATAGTACAAAAACATAAATATAGACTTTCATATCAAATGCAACACAATACATGTACAAATCGATACAAACGTATTAACATAACATAACATACTTGATTGATTAAAGAATTAATTAAATGAATTAATCCTGGACCGGACCGGATTCCCTTATCGAAAAACAGTTTATAACAATAACCTGTTTAAAATGAATATATTAAACCAGTTTCCCTTATCGAAACGAAAAATAAGAGAAACCGGGTAAGGAATAAGAAGACCGAACGTGTGATTTAATATGAAGCAGAAAAGGTGTGTAACTATGAATGGAAGTGAGAAAAAGGTAAATCTTACGTTATATGATTTCTTACGGTTGTGTAAAAATAATGCGGACCGGAAGCACATGGAAACCTACATAAATAAGACCAGATCAATGTTAATATGATATTTTGATATTTTTCAACCATTTTTAGAAATCGTGCATTGGTCAATCCCGCTAAATACATAATGTTTCGGTGTTGTCATCACGAAAATCGTTATACAGATTGAAATAACCATGGAGTTGATTTGGATAGAGAGAAAAGAAAGAAGAAGATGTGAAGGATCCAAAATGTCAAGGTAAATTTTGGTCTAACTCAGACCTTCAGTATTTATATAACATACTATATATACATAGCATAAATACAAACATTATGTCAGTTCTTACCATATTCAATAGTCATCACATGTCCATACCAAATACATGAACAAAAATATTAAAAATGACTTTAAAAATATAATAAATAAGTAAGATAATATTTGGTCTATTCACTGTATAAGAGATTATTCCTTAGTTCAAAAGCTTTTGAAATATACAAACCTAATTTTCTTACAGTGTAACTGTTGGTACTGTTCATTAACTCTGTAAATTTGAACATATTTGGATTTAAATAATAAGAAGGTGATATAAATTCTTTCCTGAAGTTTTCATACAATTTACATTCTAGCACAAAATGAAATTCATCCTCTAATGTGTTACAAGAGCTGCATTTGCGTTCATCTAAAGGAGTAGCAATAGGTTTCTTCCATCTACCAGTTTCAATGTGTAGCCTGTGGGAGGATACTCTTAAACGTGTCAAGTTAATTCTGTTTTTGTTACATAGAATAATATTTAAATATGGTTGAAATTTGAAATTAACAATATTTCTATAAAACAATGCTCTACTTGAATTTTGTAAACGGCCGTTCCAGTCTTGAAGAAATTGATCAAAAATTCTTTGTTTTGCCAAAGATAGAAAAATATTTTTGTTGCCTACTGATTGTGAAAACCATGTTTCACCAAAACCTAAGGCAAAAAGCAAGTTTCTTAGTAATGAACACCAGTTTTTACAGTTCGGTTTATTCTCCAAGTCACGATAAAGAGCATTATAAACTATCTTAATATACTTTATAGAATCAGCCTCTAAGATCTTAGTCCAAAATTTAATAATGTTATATAACCATATGTTTTTTAAAGGTGTCCTACCTAGTTCACCATAAATGAAATCATTTTGGGTGCTTTTTTTAACTCCTAATAATTGTTTACAAAATTGTAAATGAACTCTTTCTAATGCACCACCTGACTGAAAGCCCCAAGTTTCACTACCATAATTTAAGATAGGGGAGACTAAAGTATCAAATAATTCTAATCTATGTTTAATGGTAATGTTTGTAAATCTATTTAAGTATTTATTGAGTTTAAAGATAGCTTTCATTGATTGTCCAGCTAATGTATTTTGTGCTTCTTGAAAAGATCCACCTGAGGTGAAAACTAATCCGAGATAAACAATTTTTTTAACTATTTCCAATTCTGATCCCTCATATGTAAATGAGACATTATTAGGTATTCTACCTCCTTTTCTAAAAATCATAATCTTTGTTTTGCTTGTATTAACAATTAATTTCCATTTGTTACAATATTCATACAAAGAGTCCAAACCATTTTGTAGATCTGTACTACTGTTTGCAAAAATAACAATGTCATCAGCATATAAAATTAGGAATAATTTAAACATATATATATCAATACCACATGAACTGTTCTCCATAAACATACTTTCAATATCATTGACATACATTGCAAATAAAAATGGTGAGAGACACTCTCCTTGTCGAACGCCTAGATGACAATCAAAGCTATTACTTAGTTCATTCATATATTTTACTTTAGATTTAACTCCACTATACATTGATTTTATTATGTTTAACATTTTTCCTCTAATACCAAGTTTAATTAATTTTAACCAAAGATTATCATGTGATACATAATCGAAAGCTTTACTAAAATCAATAAAAGCACAATATAAATGTTTATTATTATTAATCATATGATTTATGATCCCATGTAAAGCAAATATATTATCAGTGGTTCCAATTTTTGACCTAAAGCCAGCTTGTGCTTCAATATATACTTGATTAAGTTCAGCCCAATTGCATAATCTATTATTTAAAACTCTAGTAAACAATTTTCCTAATGTACTAAGTAAAGTTATCCCCCTGTAGTTATTAACATCATTTAAACTTCCCTTTTTGTGTAATGGTACAATATGTCCTTCAGACCAAGATTCTGGAAAATAACCTAGCTCAAAAATCCTATTAAATAATGTATATAAACTAGGTAACAATATTTCTCTGCCATGTATGAAAAATTCATTCAAATATTCATCTGGTCCTCCTGATTTATTTGTTTTCAATTGTTTAATTGCACTATTAATTTCTTCCTGTGTTATTGGTAGATTCAATTCTTCAAACATAATACTGAACTCATTTTTTTCAAATCTTTCATTAAAGTATAAAACATCTTCATCAGGAATAAAAAATTGATCATCTGGATTATTTACTGATTTAAAATAAGCTTCAAAATCATTTATTTGTATATTTGATTGTTTAATTCCACATGCCCCTTTAAGTAAATTCCAATATAGTTTATCATTTTTATTTTTGGCTGATAACAATTTATCAGTTTCCTTTTTGTCATATTCAAACCGGGCTTTGCGGACATATTTCTTATATTCTGATCGTTTGTTTACCATTAGTATCCTATTTTCTTCAGAATCATCTCTTCTATAAAGGTTAAGTGCAGCATAAAATTCTCTCCGTTTATTTCCACATTCATTTGTGTACCATTGATTTGACTTAATTTTTTTTTGGAATTTTTTAATTTTAAATAAAGGACTAACTACTTCATCTATTACACTAGAGAACTATTATAAATCAAATCATTTTTACATTTTCAATAAGATTAGATAATTTATTTTTTACCACATCTGAGGAAAGATTAACTTTATAGTCATTAAGTTTTTCCTTTTTCCATACATACTTATGGTTAATTTTTTCCCCATGCTGCTCTGACATATTTATAGGTTCACTTTCGTTATTAGTGAAAGACAGTGTAAAATCAATAAGACAGTGATCAGATAATATATTGGGGTCATGTATTTTGAAATGATCAATATGAGTAAACAAACTTTGACTGGTGATTACATAATCAACAACACTGGACCCCTGATGACCAATAAAAGTGTAATTTCCAACATTTTTGTCAGCCCCAAACCTGCCATTCAAAATGCGCATACCAGTTTGTTTACACAAATCAAGTAGTAACCTTCCATTATTATTAATCCTTCCCTTGTCCTGTGAAACTCTTTTTAAATTAATGTCAACAATATAATCATCTGGCAGAAATTCATTAAAAACAATATTATCATCAACTACAAAGTCTGGCATATCAGATGTATGAGCATTAAAATCTCCTGCCAATATAAAATTACAGCCTTGTTCATCTTTTATATCTGTGCTACTAATGAAGTCTAACAATCTGTCAAAAGTATTGGTATCCATCAATATATTCCCGCCGCGTAGAGCATATTGAAAACGTTTTAAAATTCCTTCCCCTGTTCCATTTTTAGATGTCCTACCCAGGAATATAAAAAAACATTTTCAAGTTCCCCTATTTAGCATCATACAAATTCACTTTAGGAAACTCAAATATATATAGATATTATACTTGTTAACAAGACATATTACTTTTTTCTTATTCTTATTTCAACCTTTAGATATTTTAATTTAGTTTATGGTGTGATTTAATTTTTAAACCGTTTTTATGATTTTCCAGGGAGGGGAATTTGTTAACGTTATTAAGTCCCGGGGAAGGCAAATTAAATCATAATATTGTATTTTAAACCGTCTTTGTGTTCCCGGAGAGGGGATTTTTTTAAAAAAACTTTTTCAACTTTTTAGTCCCGGGACAGAAAAGGTCAATCATTTGAGGGTATTTTAAAACGTTTTTTTATTTTCTTTGGTACGGAAAATAGTATTTTAAGTAACCGTGGGCGGGGACTTCAAAGGGGTGGGGGCTTGAAAGGTTGACGTACTGAATAATGCTTACTCGTATATAAACGTATTATAGAATTAATCAGTACCTAGCAGGGGGACTGAACGCCGAGCATTACCTGAAAGTTAATTTTTATTAGATCCAACAGTTTGCAAACATGAAAGATATATCCTTAAAAGAACTGAAAATGTAAATTGTTTTATCTAAATATTATTCTTTAAAGGTCATCTAGAGAAACTTGCTGATAGCTATACGTCAAAGCAACCACAGGTGTACGCTGATATGGAGAACCCTAATTAATGTATGGAATTATATTTTGACCAGTGAGATTGTATTTTCCAAAATTTTCGATCGGTTTAACTCGTTAAACCACTTGGTTTAATGGGTAACCTAGTATATACCACCAATCTTTGTGCGCATGCGTGTAGAGATGGACTTGGATAGTAACGTCAAAACATAATTCAATACGTTAAGTAGGTTAATTTTTGTTATCGAGGGTTTAACAAGTTAAATTCACATTTAACAAATTAAACTGCTCAAGCTCGGCACAGCCGAGCGAGTTGTTTAACTTGTTAAACCCTCGATAACAAACATTAACCTATACGTCAAGACAATGCACCGGCCCACCGATGAACAAAAAAACAGACCACCATACTCGCCGGTACCCCTGCGTTTTTTCCAATTTGGGCCAACGCTTCACAGTCATTTTATGAGGATACATTGCAGCTATCGCAAGTGGGTACGCCGGCATAAGCGCTGTATTGAGACGGATGGCGCTTATTTGGAAAAGTCGTAATGAGCTGCCATGAAGTTCTTTACTCTAGTGTGTTTAAATGTACGCTTTTATGCAATAAATTAAGGTTTTAAAGGAAATTTTAGCATGTTATACAGAAGTGATTCATAATTATTTGAAATAAGTGTTATACTTCATAGATAAAAAAATGTTAGTTATAAGATGTGACCATGAATTTATTGATCAATCCTCGTAGTTCAATGTACGAGGTACGTTAAAAAAGTCTCTGGCTCACATAGTAACCTTTTGTAATTGTCGACAGTATAGTAATTAACCATCAACTGAAGTTATTAAAGAAAGTTGTTTCAAGTCTCCTACCGCAATATTCAGGGTAGATATAAGAAATTATTTTTTTTACATCAAGAGACATGTTATAGTTACATTTTGTCACTACATGTACATGTTATAGTTACAGTTTGTCACTAAATGTACATGTCATAGTTACAGTTTGTCACTACATGTACATGTTATATTTACAGTTTGTCACTACATGCACGTTATAGCTGCAGCTTGTCACTACATGCACGTGTTATAGTTACAGTTTGTCACTGCATGCACGTATAATAGTTACAGTTTGTCACTACATGTACATGTCATAGTTACAGTTTGTCACTACATGCACATGTTATAGTTACAGTTTGTCACTACATGCACATGCTATAGTTACAGTTTGTCACTACATGCACATGTTATAGTTACAGTTTGTCACTACATGCACATGTCATAGTTACAGTTTGTCACTACATGCACATGTTATAGTTACAGTTTGTCACTACATGCACATGTTATAGTTACAGTTTCGTCATAGTTACAGTTTGTCACTACATGCACATGTCATAGTTACAGTTTGTCACTACATGTACACATTCACGATTTATCATGACTAAGTGTGTAAAAGTGTTTTGAAGAAAAAAAATATTGTGAAGTGAAACATTTTGTTTTTATCTGTCAGTATGCCTTTTGATATTCATCTATTAAATCAGGGGACACAATCAAACAGCACCGAACATTTATCTGGGATCTTCAGAGAATTGCTCTAAGTACGTACGTACGTACTGAGCATCTGAATTGCAGAGCCTTGGTAAAAAGCTTTGTCGCTATTGACCATTTAATAATCATTAATATTTTTTTCTGATATTGTGTTTTGAATATAAGTGCATCAATCTACGGATAACAAGACGAGCTGGTGGCGAGAATATATCAATACCTCCACAGGAACAAAGTACTGGTATAATCCTGGAACCAAGTGTGAAAATTGCAAAAACTTAATTTTAATTACAAAAGGTTCTTTACGGGAATTCTCTACGAATAACATCTGAATATAATATTGTAGATGTATCCAATTCTATAGATATGTAAGCCGGTAAGCGCTCTACCCTACCGAGTCAACGGGCCGCTTTCAAAAGCCTCGCAACCAGAAGGGTTACTTCCTTGCAAGTTGTGATTCAGTGCAAAAAGCTTCTTTACATATCAAAAGAAACTGTTTTATCTAGACACACCAGCAAAGTGTTTTCAATCTCGGGTATAATCATAACTAAAGTCAGCCATATTGTATACAAATTACATTGTATACGCGTGAACGCCTATCTTTATCTTTTAACGTAACTTTTCCTATTATTTGACGTCGTAATTTGAGTTTCAATGAGGAGGTGATCGCCTAGCGTTGTGGGTGATAGTAAAGTAAAAGGTAAATGCATTTTACAGTCTAAGTTTCATGCCTTGGGCACGTTCACCATCCATCCATCCATCCATCCATCCATCCATCCATCCATCTCCCTGGGGAGTCTTTCATTCCGCTTATGGCAGCCCACACCATGGCGCCACGGAATTATACCGCCCTCTCAGGTACCCGTTTACACCTGAGTGAAGTGAAACAATGCGGGATAAAGTTCTTGTTCAAGGAAATTAGCAGTGTCCTTGGCAGGACTCGAACCCGGGACCACTCGATACATAAGCGCGTGTTCTACCACTGGACTTCTGCTCCCCACCCCCCACCCCCGCAAAATAGTGAGAAATAAATTAAGAAAAAAAGTTCAGACGATACTTCTACTGCTATGAGCGCTGATGTCTCTAAATCATTTACAAATGTTAAATCAAATATAACATAGATATTCGACAATCGAAAAAAAAAACCCGGAAAAAACAGGATAGGGAGAAAAATATTAAAGAGTCTGTCGGAAGACAGAAAGCAAAACTTTTATTTTCGGTCTTACATTATGATGTTTATAAAACACTACCTTGATATAGCGCCCAATCTCACATTAAGCTACAATACGAGTATAACTTTATTCTATATCAACCAATAAATTGTCACAAACATCTAACATCCAATTTAATATAAATGTAGGTTTATGGTTTTGTAAAGCAATGCATTTATTATCCCTGTTGTAAAAATAATGCAAGTTATTTTATAAGCAAACTGACATACATAACTGAGAATAAAATTTATAAGTAATCAAGATGTAATAGCAATTAATATACGTTTGATTTAAACCTATATATCTGCATCATCATAGCATTTTCTGCATCTTATTCAATGTCGCAGTGACGTTTAATTTCAAATTAACATCACCACCACCAACAATGTCCTGGCATTTCTTTTTTTCTCATTCAACATAACAAGTAGTGAACTTACCAGGATGAATATCATTCATTTTAATCCCCAGTGGCAGCAACAGCAGCAGCAGCAGCAGCAGTTTCGCCATCGCTGAAAATGTTTGCTTTAAAATGCTTTCCCTATATTTTATATAACGTTTTATTAAATTTGTTCACTAATTAACACACCAATCACACCCCACCACCTCTTTGAGAAATATCGTTTTGAACATTAGAAAGGCAAAACGATAACTTTGCCTTTTACCTAATTTGTAATTGCATTCAGGATTTCCGGGATGTGTCATCGACAAAAATAACCTAGATCTCTTGGAAGAATCTGGATGCAAGAGGCAACTTTGTATTGTGTACGGAATCCTATTTGGGCCATTTTATAATTTATCGCGAATTTTACAGTACCCAATAGGCCGACAATACAACGGTACGATATGAGAACACGAAGGAACGATACGAGGTCACGACTGTATGGTACAAGATCGTGATGATACACTACGAGATCACGACAGTACGATACGAGATAGCGAGAGTACGATACAAGATCACGATTGTAGGGTACGCGATAGCAACGGTACGATACGTAATGCGAGATCACGTACTATCATATATCACTGTAATGAAAAATGTTATTCAATAGCATGTTGTTTTAGATGGTCCTTAAGTATACCAAAAAAAAAGAGAGATTGGCTACTTCTTTTAAATAGTTGAAAAACAGTAGCTGATCAAAAACCGTCGGCTTGTGGTCGTCCTAGGGTCCCCCAAAGGTCCCCTTGTCTCGCCTGCCCTCTGGAATTTTCGAATACCCTCTGCCGCTCTCTGCCGAGGGTCGTGTACCTGCGGGTATTTTCGCATACTTGCGTCCCGGAAACCTTTCGATCGCGTGAGGAACGTCCGTGATTCGTCCAACCCGCGATGGTTCATTAGTCGGAACTCAATCGGGTCAAAAAGGGACGATTGGAGGCGAGTCGATACGAGAAAAAAAAAGAAAGATTAATCGGGGACAATCTGGTTCAGGTCAGTCCTACTGGAAAGAAACAAGCCTTCATTATCAAAATGCAAACCAGGAACGAAGCTTGGCTTGACTGAATGTGTAGGCATTTCGGACATTAGCAAGGCCGTAGGTGTTTTCAGGCTGTGTTTGAGTCTTATCGGGAGAATAATCATTGCCAACTAATATACATTACACTTAATAACGTAAATAGTTTACTACTTCTGGAACACTAATTACTCGAATATAACCGGTACGCTATACCATTGAAACGCATGACTGTCACTCAAGTTCTGAGCATAAAAACGTGCATCAACGTTTGCTTAGTATGAGAATAATTGAACAATTTAGGTTATCAGTGTTTTCTCTAGCCCACATATTTTAAGTGTCATAAATGACCCAATATCCGAAAAACTAGGGGTCATTTGAAAATTTAGAGGGTCATATTTTTGTTAGAGACAATGAAAATGTATTTCTATAGTGTTTTTTTTTATTCATAACTATTCTAAAGCTGTGTTTAACCAGACAGGATTAGAATATGAGAATAAAAAATGTTTTTTTTTTGTTTCTTTAACTGACAATGTTTGCTTGTGCAGTGTGTTTCTAAGGGACTGTGTCTCTAAACCAGACATGGGTTGCACAGACAAGTGCTGACTTGCGAAAATTATTACAACCACGAGTAAAGGGATTATCTTTTCCCTCTGCGGTACAAACTGTACAAGTCATTTTATCATATTCATACTCCTGCCACGGATATTTGGAAAGCTATTCTTCACAGAAATCACGTCTAAAACATCGTGATGTAAGGGTTTTTTCCGCATCGTTGGTTGCAATAGACAACGTTGGTGGGGTTTGTGGTTCATTAGGACTACTCGTGTGTTTTCGTTTTAGGACTTAATGCATGTCAAACGCTGTTGCTTTGGAGTAAAATAGTCTTGTTAATTTTTGCTCGAAAAAATTCCCAATTTCAAAATTTCAATTTTCCCCAAAATGTCCAGAAAAGGCCTGTAGATTTAGACGAATTCCCAAAATACAGTTTTGTTTATTTAATCTACGCAAGTGAGCATCGCCATCTCGAGACATATATGCATGAAAAAACATACAAGTATGTGAGGCAATGTATACTAACCTTAACTTGTCACGTGTAAAATTTTCAATATAATTTTAATCATGTTTGTAATAATCTGCGCACGTATGTAAGATGTTTTTTGTTGTTGTTTTGTTACTGATAAAGACATGGACGATATACATTAGAATTTTTTTAATGTGAATATTTTGATAATATTCGGTACTACATGTAAATGGCGAATAAAAATTGAAAACTGCTAAAATTTAAACTTTACGATATGAGCGCTTCGTGTATGTGTGTGTGTGTGGAAGGGGAGGGTGCATCAAACCGAGTCTTGTCCTCAAGTTCTTAAGGGATAAACAACTATATATTAATCAAAGAGACCGTAATTCAGTCAGGATATTTTATGAGCAAAAATGTGCGTAACTTATTTCCTTAAAGGCATTTTCTACCAAACAAATTCGTTCAAAGATTCCTTTTGTCTTATTTGGCGTCATTATCTGTAAATATGTCAATATAACGGTTTGACAGCTATGCCAGCTATGCCGAAAAACATTGAAATATGTGGTATTTGATAATGTATTTGATATGTTTGAATGACCCTGTGTCAGGATGATGAGTTAATGTGTGGTACCATAACATGTGTCATCATGTTTTATGTGTCTACAGTACGGCGTGATACTGTCTCGAAAGACATTATCTCCAAATAACTGTAAAGTACTCTCAATAAAATGGTTGATTGTAATCAGTCGCTTACAGAACATACTTGGTTCATTTACATAAAGATGGTCTCCGGTTCGATTCAAGCCAGGAGCAGTAGATATAGGATTGTAAGGACGCCGTGGTCCAGTGATAAGGTAAATGACTGCGGTTCCGAACGTTGTAGGTTCGAACCACGATTGGTTCCAACAAAGGAACCGCTTGGGTAAATTAATATAAGTTGAAAGGACGACGTATGTAATGATTATATGAGTAATGACCATAAAGTCGTGCCCGGTCTCTATTTGTTGTATGCTCGTGTTTTAGAAATATGATGTGTTGCGGACAAGAACCAGGTCGCTAACTTCATGGTCATGGTCACAGCAGTTGGTTGAGTTTACAACACCTGTCCTGGCTGTTATTTTGTTGTGATAGTTGTGTTTTGAAATAATTTGGCACACATATCCCTAGGTCAGCACGTTTTGTGGTGAACAAGAACCAGGTCGCAAGCTCTTCAAGGTTACTGACCTTAAAATATGTGCAAGCAATTGTGTCCTATGTTTTACTTTCTTGTTTATGGTTGAATTTGAGATAACTTGGCACAAGTTCTCTCTAGAATCTAAAATAAAGTGATGAGTCGTAAAGAAGAACCAGGTCGTTTGTTGGAAGGTTAAGGGCACAGCAAGTGACAACATTAGAATCAAAAGCTACTGTTCATATCCGTGACGGGCAACGTGTGTTGCGAAATTGATAAATTACTCTATAAGCAATAACACATTCCCTAACTCTCTAAAGTATGCTAAAATATTTCCAATATTTAAAAACGGTAACAAATCTAATCCAACTAAGTATAGACCGATATCAGTACTCCATGTAATATCAAAATTATTTGAACGACACGTAGCAAAACATCTGTTGGCCTTCCTGAAGAAGTACAACTTAATTCATGAAAGCCACTCTGGTTTTCGACATTTTCATTCATGCCAGACAGCTCTTGTTAAAATTATTGATAGTTAACTTAAGAAATATGAATGCGTGAGAACTGACCGGAGCAATTTTTACGACCTCAGAAAAGCTTTTGATCTTGTAGATTTTCGGTGACTTATTGACAAACTCAGAGTTTACAAATTCTCTGACAAGACAGATCGTAGCTGGACATCTAAGATCACATCAGAAATGGTGAAGTGATTCGTAAAATAATTTAAATACGCGGACAATATGAAACTATAAATTCGGGACCGATTTGGGATTTTTTTCATATGCTTACTAGCCGTCATGGAGGTCGATGCAGCTGCTCTCTCATATTGTTATTCTGATGCGAATCGAAGCTGCTGATAGAATGGTGACCGCGGATCCTCGCACTACAAAAATAAACTCGCATTACCTCCGCATTTTCCTGAAGCATTTGGTGTGCGTGTGCCTCCAGCTGTCCGCATCGCTTTCAGGTGGCGGAAGGGATGTCCTGTCGCTGTCAGCACAGCCTTTGAAGGTTTTCGCGCCAAAATTTTGCTCTCAACCAAAATTTCGACGCGCAAATATCCATCTCTACCGAAAGTGAAGAATTACTGGGAAGTGTTTAGGAATTAAAAAGACGGTGAAATGAATATTTCAGTACTACGCGGATCGTCCATGTCCCAATCTAAGTTGAAACTTATTCATTCGTCGATTGGAAAACAATCTTATACTAATCCTTCCTGAGTTGGACCAGTACTTTGCTTCTGAGGTCTTGAAATATTTTTTTCTGGGGAATATACACTTTGAGAAACGGAGTGTAAAAAATGCATGGTTGTTTGTGCGTAAAAGGCCGAACGTCAAAATAACCGCGTTATTTTATTTTGTTAAAAGTGCTCCGCAAAAGCCATATGTGTAGGTTTTGTTCTTTCTAGTCACTGTAATAGTTTGATTTTCACTTAGTTTATAGGTAAACGGCCCTTATCATTATCACTGAATCTAAAAGTGTCTTTTACAACCCTCGTGACAAGATTAAAAAAATAATAAAAGAGAAGACAAGCTGGAAAAATAAACTTGAAGAACTTGTATAACAACACTATCAAATGTCTAACACAAAAAAATGTTTTAGGTACCTGATTCTACACTCATTAGCGAGTAACCTCTAATAACAATCAAGATCATTACCGGAAATGATGTAAACTTTGTTGGCTTACCTGACATTATCTCATGTAAACGCTGAAAAGCTTCCTTCATGGTCGCACAATATAGTCGCCTAGACATGGGCAACTATGAACAGGGACACAAGAAGCCCCACTCAAAATATCTATATCTACTTCCCAGCATATGCAAAATTTAATCGAAATTCAGTCATTCAATCGGACAATAATGTAGGATACATGATACATGATATAAATATGGGCTGTGGATTCGGTCTTATAAATAGCTGATATAAAAATATACCAGAGAGTTATATACTAAAGAGGTAAATTCCTGGAGAATTTGGTCTGGGGGTTTGCCCAGGAGAGAATGATGCGATGATCGTATATTTAGACGGCGCAGCCGTCTTATGCTGAAAAAACGAATTCAGGCCTCGCTGATTTGCATATTTTACACGGCAATTTTAACTGTACCTCTCCGCGCTTTGTGCGGATCAATTTAATGTGATTCTGCACTAACGAATACGCGTGGAATATGTTGCACAGACGTTGAAATCATAACCGTAACCGCTTATAATGCATTATTGTTTGTTAACATGTTTTCTTTTACCATTATTTTGCACTAGAAACACCTAAAGAAAAAGTAGCGCTCTGCATGTATGTAATTGACCTAAAATAGACCACACGTAATTTTGCATTATGGCGAGTTAGGTTCCTCCTTTCTTATCTTTGAAATAGAAAGGCAAACATTCTAGTATCTTAAATAATCAAGTACCATGTCAATTTCTACACATACACAACAACAGATAGAATGTATACACCAGGTTCGCTAGTACTGAACAAGGAGAATGATCTACTTATAGGTATGTAATTTATGAATGAAAGGTTCACGACCCTAACTCCGGATTATTATGTAATAAACAGAGAGCGAGTAGCAACAGTGCTGGATTTAGAACTATACCTATTTCATGTTAATCCTGTCGCCGTCTCTCAGCGCGAATGCGCTTTGATATAGTATGGTGGCTGTTTCTGCCATGTCGTGTCTCCCATATTGGCACCGTCAGGACTTCGCGAAATATGCACTTTTATCACATATGTGGGCATATTAGTCGCGATGGCACGTTAACGTTTTCGAACGCGCAGACACGGCGTCGCGACTAAACCCTAGCCTGATTGTCGCATAGTCGCATCCCCGCGTTCAAAGGGCCGCCACCGTGACGAGTAATCGAGCGGGAGCGACCAAAATGTATGTTTTTAGTTGTTGACAGTTTTATTGCGATAACGTTAGCGACTTTTTGTCAAGTCTGCGCACTAGAATGTCGAGCTCTCGTGTCCGCGCGCACAATGAGCGAATTGCAAAACAATTTAAAAATAAATGCACTTAATTATCGTGCCGTAGCGTTGTCGCCTTAGGGTTACCCTAACCGAAGCATGAAGTGTTTTTTGAAGAAAGTTTATTGAAGAAACATATATGTTAATAAATAAAACACATTATTATACTTATGTATGCTCGTGCTTTTTTTACCTTCAGTCACAAGTTTTAACCTGGGGAGTCGCATATACTTATTACACGTATATGCAGTTATTCTTATACAAAACATTATGCTTAACCCTAGCCTGAACGTCGCAACGTCGCGTCCGCGCGTTCAAGGGGTGCCACCGTGAGTAAAAGCGAGCAAAGTGTATCTTTCGTGCTGTCGTGACGGTGCAATTATCAAACGTGACTTCACGAAGATGCGACATTGCAGGAATCAGCTTCCATAAAATGTGAAAATAAGTTCACATTCTTATCTTCATGTATGCATATCTTCCAAATACATATCAAGATAAAGCCTAAAATGCAAGTATCCATGAACTGTAAAAAGTTCTGATGAACTTTTAAATTCTTTGAAATGGCGGATTATAGTGCATTTTTCCGCCATTTCAAATAATTTATAAAGTGCACCAAGACTTTTGTTGTTGTTGGATTGAATTACATTGTCGCTGCGAAAGTTATTCAGTCATACGGCGGCGTACAGCTTATTACAGGTGTAGAAATACATATACAGGTGTAGAAATTCCCGAGTGTATTAGAGGGACTCGGGTAGAAACACAAGTCAGCTGGAAGGCTATCCCAATGACCGAACCCAGCTTCAGAAGTGTGATATCAGTATATTTTATAACTTTCTCTTTTTAACGCCTTGCTTCACTAATTTGTATTTTATCGCGTTACTTTCCGTCATCCACACTTATCCATTTTGTTAGACGTGAAAAGTAGTTGGTGCGATTCAAGCATGGGACATGACAATATCGTTAAAATGGTTTTGGTGTAGATGTTAATACGATTTTTTCCCAGAGTTGTATTGAATAACATATGTTAAACTGTCGCCAACCAGCCGGCGATCGATTGCCGACCACTCTCCGAAATGGCAACCATTTTCGAGCGGCAACTTATCACGTGATCCAATACAAACGTACATGTATCCAGATGCAGTAATTGACAAGCATTGACATCCCAAGTAAGAAGACCTACAACAGAACAATATGGTTAAAGGAAGAGGGAAGAAGGTTGTATCGTACAAAAACAACAACAACAACAACAACAACAAAACAACAACAACAACAAATCGGCTAATGCAAAATGAACACAAACCGACGATTATTGAAGGTGAAATAATCAGAATCCGGCCTTCTGTCTATCCATGGTCGCACCAAACACCTGCCCGGTCTTCTTCTTCCCCACTTCCTGCGATGGCTTACAGCGGCCTTTACAGCATCAGCTATTTTATGTTGATGTTGCATAATTAAACCCAAAATGAAAAGTGTACTAGTGAAAGAACCATGTCGAAAGATCAAGACTTCTATTTAATGTACGGAATTATATTTTGACCAATGAGATTGCAGTGTTTTTCAAAAGTTTCCATCGGTTTAACTTGTTAAACCGTTAGGTAATCATAATATCATATCCAATATGATGAAGTCGTTAAAAAAAAAGAAAAAAAAAAGAAACAAAGCAAATACAAGTGACTAGTGTCAAGTATTCCCCAACACACTAACGCTTATACGTCATTAATGTATGGAATTATATTTTGACCGATGGGATTGCAGTATTTTTCAAAATTTTCGTTCGGTTTAACTTCTTAAACCGCTAGGTATAATGGATAACCTAGCATACGTTTTGAATTAACTGCACATGTGATCAACCTTTGTGCGCATGCGTTTAAAGGTGGGATTAGTGGCGTGGCTATAAAATCAATATTCCAACTTTGATTAAATGCAGTAAAATGAAGCAACGAGAACTGATACGAATATAGAAAAGATTATTTATCGGGAATAGTATTTTAGTCATTTGGAGAAAATGTGTACTTGAGACAGATATAGTACTGCCACACTGCAGTATCACACCGTAGACATGTGGCATGATACAACACCCTGTCACATTATCCTGACACCGGACCAACTAGTCATACCAGTACCATTATTACGACCTTTTACAGAAATCATAGTAGTGACATCTTGTGACTCGTTAAACAAATTAAACCGCTCAAGCTCGGCGCAGCCGAGCGAGCGGTTTAACTTGTTAAACCCTCGATAACAAACATTAACCTACTTTAATGTATGGAATTATGTTTTGACGATACTGTCCTAGTCCCCGCCCATAAATTCCCGCCTTGAGCGGTTTAATTTGTTTAACTCTCGATAACAAACATTAACCTATACTTTTACCTCAAGCCATTGGATGATGAGACCAAGCCATGGGACAGAAGTACGTTACTTTCAAATGACTGCAACACTATTGGAGTATCAAGGACATCGACTCACAGATGAATTTAATCAATCTCTCTCTCCCCCTATTTTTTTATTTAACAGTATTATCTCTCTTCATCTACTAGGTCTGGGTATTATTTGACTTCATAAATCTCTCTCTCTCTCTCTCTCTCTCTCTCTCTCTCTCCTGTATTTCAATTAGGTAAAAAAAGTAGCTCCATTTCTGTTCTCCCGACCGACCCTCTTTTTTAACGACCGACACAAAAGTTTTTTTTACCTTTCTGCCTTTAAAAAAATATTTCCTTTTTTTACCTTCCATTTCATGTAAAAAAAAAAAATCCCGACCTACCGACCCTCTTTTTTATTTGCTTGAGACCAGAAACTTTTTTTCCTTAACAATGTTTTTGAAAGAATGTCATTGACTTTTAAAAATGTGTATAACAAATTGTAAAGTACGCTACAAGGTGAAACAAGTATATCAGAGTGAAATAGGATATTAATGGGTATCTTAAGATTAGAACTGGATGACCCGCCGTGAGAAAGCACTACGTTGCTCTCATGTCTAAAACAATCGTTGAACCAAGAGGACACCAAGTAACAGTTGAATCTCTCTCTCTCTCTCTCTCTCTCTTTGTTTAATACAGTGTTATCTATCTCTCACCCTATCTTTCTCTCCTGGGTGTTATTCCACAATAACAGCTCTCTCTCTTTCTCTCTCCTATGTGTTAGTTTAAACATATTTATTCCCATATAATACATACATCAAATATTTCAAAATGTTTACACTAATAAGGGATAGGATTAGAACGAAATCTTTAAGCTTATTTAGTTCTTTTCCTAGAAACAAAGTTAATATTACCTTCTTTGGCAAGATACATTTAAACTACATATTTATGATTGAGTATATTAAATTAGAGAAAGAGAAAAATAACCAAATATCGATAACAATGAAACAGTGGATAAAATTATATAAGCAACTGTTTCAACATTTTGTAATGCAAAGAAAAAAAGAAATAGTACTATGGTAGTTTGGAAATGATTGTCTATGAAAATATAATAAATTAAGCACATGGGCGACTGTGTGTGTGCGCGCGTGTGTGTGTGTGGGGGGGGGGGGGGGGGGTGCGTGAGAGAGAGAGAGAGAGAGCCAGCATTGTACTATAAGAATCCTATGTGTTATTTAACATAATATATATATATATATATATATATATATATATAACTTTAAAAGAATGTGTTTAACACAACAAAAAGTACGCTCCAAGGTGAAACCAGTACATCAGCGTGACTCGATGAAATACGACACATAAATTATTACCTTCATAACTAATAAATTTGTTAAGATGTATATAATCTTAGAAAAAACGAAAAGTGTTCCGTGTACTCGTCTTGAAATATGGTATATTTCCAAATTGATGGTTGTATAAAATAGAGCGGTTGTACGGTAGACCTTCACCACAGGGTTTAATTTTGTCCATGGTATGTCATAGAAAATAATTTTATAACAATATTACATATGCTTCACCAAAAAATGTAAAACTTTGAAGTCGGTCGATTAAAATATTAGTTTCAGTTGCAAAAATTCATGAATATATAAGTTAACAAGGTTTATTTAAGTTACATGTGTTTATTCTTCATATAATTACTGACCCATCGGTAATTTGTTTGTTATTATCTGGCTAAATTTCTTCTTAAACTATAATTCGAATATATACTCATTCTGCATAACTGTAAATACCATCAGCGCCGCATCAGGTAGAATATCCTCGCATGACATAATGTCTGAAAATAGATTGAACACGTCATATCGGATATGTGCATATGAAAGGAATCAGAATTGATTATCTTTAAGTTGTGATACAGTATGGTGGCTAATTTCTGACATGTCTTGCGGCGGGGGACGAAGGCGGAAAGACTTATAAACTATTTTGGCGGGGTGACAATACGAAATGCAGACATTCAAGGTGAGATTTCGGGGCGATATAACAATATATCGGGGCGAAATGTCAATTGATAAAAAATGATTTTTTGAATTTCTCGTCAAGATATTGCTAATTATCGCCCCGAAATTGCGTTTTTTTTTCTTGTTGTCGCCCGAAGACCAACCAACACTAGAATAACTATCTTGCCTTTACGCCTTCCGCTACACAGGCGCACTTACAAGTACAGTGAACTATGAACTGAGTGGTACTAGTGTACTGGTCTTTAG
>CM037777.1:18537396-18547750 GCA_021229015.1 Solen grandis | reverse complement strand
TAATTCTGATCAGCCTGCAAGTGACCTATATAATGGTCTCATGGGTCATTCCCTTGATAGGATGGTGAAGCATTATGTCATGTTTCAGATCCCCTGAAGATGAGCTAGAAGTATCGAGTCCCGACAACAAGTTCAACCAGTCCTTGTCTGACAGAGTGGCCAGCAAAATAAACAAACAGCCGGTATGTAGGATAAAATTTGGTTTTCAGTATGTATATGGGAGTATGATTTATACCCATGACATTTCATCATTCTTGTTTCTATTATACAAATACCAGATATTTTGTTTTTAACAGATATTTTTAGCTCGACTATTCGATGAATATGAGGGCTATTGTTGTCGCCCTGGCGTCAGCGTTGGCGTTGCAGCTTTTGGTTAAAGTTTTGTGTGCAAGTTACTATCAACCTTATATCTCAATAACCATTAATGGTATTGACATGAAAGTTTATAAATATGTTCAGGGGCATCAGACAACCAATGGTAGATAACTCTTTATTGAATTTAATATGAATTATGGCCCCTTTTTAACTTAGAAATTTTTGTTAAAGTTTTGCATGCAATAGAAAATTTGGTTAAAGTTTTGCATGCAAGCTACTATCTAGTTTGTATCTCAATAACCATTCATGGTATTGACTTGAAAGTCTTGAATATGTTTAGGGGCATCAGACAACCAATGTAGATAACTCTTGATGGAATATATTACAAATTATGGCCCCTTTTTAACGTAGAAACTTTGGTTAAAGTTTTGCATGCAAGGTACTTTCATGCTAATATCTCAGTATCCAGGCATGCGATTGATTTTAAACATCTTTAATATGTTTAGGAGTATCATACTATCTAGGTAGATAACTTTTGATGGAATATATTACAAGTTATGGCCCCTTTTTAAACTTAGAAATTTTGGTTAAAAATTTGCATGCAAGGTACTTTCATGCTAATATCTTAGAGTCCAGGCATGGGATTGATTTTAAACATCTTTATATGTTTAGGGGTATCATACTTAGGAGATAACTTTGATGGAATAATTAAAAATTATGACCCCTTTTTAACTTAGAATTTTGGTTAAATTTTGCATTCAAACTACTATCCAGCATATATCTCAGAAATTGCTTGTTGAGTTAACTAGAAAGAGGGCATCAGAAAACTAAGGAGGATAACTTTTGGACTGATGCAAATTATGGCCCTTTTCTAACTTGGATTTTTGGTTAAAGTTTTGCATGCTGAGTGTTATTGTGCTTATGTCTCAGTAACTAGGCATGGGATTGATTTTAGACATCATAAAAATATTAAGGGGTATCAGACTATCAAGGTATATCTTTTTTGACTGTTATTATGTACAGGGTATGTGAAGGGCAAGAATTGAAATAGATTTCATTTGATTTACCAAGAAGCATTTTGAATAGTCGAGCATGCTGTCCTCTGACAGCTCTTGTTAGTTATCAAAGTAATAATTTATTGTGTCACCTGCTGTAAGCAGAGGTGACACAAAGAGACCACTTTTCTGTCGTCCATTCGTCTGTCACACTTTTTCCGTCACACTTCAGCAGGTGACGCAGAACACTCTTGTGTTGACTTAGCCATGTACAGGTACTTACTACTTGAATATCTTGTAAAACATGAATGGTGGACTACCAAATTCAAGGATTTAAGTATTACCTAGCACTTAATATTGTTGGTCGTAATCAAGACTGGTTATTCATTAACATTGTCTCAGGGACCTTGGTCCAGTTTTTTTTTTTTTTTCTTTTCCGTTGATGTGGAATAATAAATAAATGTGATTTCAGACGCCAGTCTACATGAAGCGCTACAAGTCTACCCTGGACTGGGCAGGCCCTGTACACAGTGTCCAGAACTCTCACAAAGGGGACGTCTTCTCTGAATCTCAGGTGTTTGTCATCCCCAGGTGAGTACCTATGCTAGTTTGGAGTGGTGTTCTTTTACTTGCCTTTAGTGAGGGCATTAATACTGTTTTCAACCAGTCTTGTATCTGTTAATATAAATCAGGGGTGCGGAAATTCTATGCCCAACTTGGGTAAACTTACTGCCGGACAAGTAACTATTTAAGCTTAACTTGTCCACAGACAAGTAAATATTTCCATTTTAAACTGACCTAAATAAAGTAATTTCAATCAATGATATCAACATTGTAAGAAAAAACGTTATCATCCAAATGATGTCATCTTGTGAAATATCCAGTATCACCGCTACAGACGGGAACGCTCGATTGTCAAACAGAATATGTCTGCACTGAAATCGAGTTCTTGCTTTCGTGTTTTACTTGTTAAATGTTGAATTGTTTGGTTAATGCATGCGTATGATATCGTATATTTGCATTAAAAGATTCTGAAAGAGTATATGGTCTGGTATACAGAAAGACAGCAGCATTCAAACGATCTTTTTAAATATTACTTACCTAGCCGAAACACACGGAGCAAATTGAGCGCATTAGTTGCACTTCGTAACCGGCGATGTTTCTGTTTGTCTTAAATTAAATGGATCAATTTGTAATTAAAAGCAGTACATCTGGGCAAGCCCAGCCCAGCAATAGCCAAAATAAACGTAAATAAATCTGAGGCCAAAAGAGATCATAAATATGACAAAGGAAAAAACACAAGCTATCCTTTCAAACATAATGGCTAATGCAGACGACACTTGATGCAATTTTCTGTACAGTATTTAGGCAGCTGAGCTTCCCCAACTTGCTGATCAATCTTCAGCATTGTTCATGGAAAGGAAAGATACCCTTATTACACATCAGCTAAACGCATAGCATGTTTATCAAAAGTTGAGATTCAAAACCCCAAACTATGACTAGATCTAATGGCAAACTTTTGCCAAAGTTGAACGCAAGGAGGCAGACAGATATGCTCGGCTTTTTAACACGGCCTGTGCTATTGCCAAACACAACTGGCCCTTTTCTGATTTCTCATTTTTATGTTTAATCTAAGGGAAAAAAAAGTGTCAATTTGGGCAGGGACCATCGTGGAGGGATACATATACTTACTTTATAAAATCAATGTCATCAGTGTTATTCAGTGATCTGAACCGTCAGCTTTGAATTAACAAGAAAAAAATATGCTTAAACATTGTTCATTGTGGCACTATGAATATTACTTTTAGGGTAAAAAATTAATTTTAACACAATTTTATTGGGACAAGTGAACATTGCTGGCGGACAAGTAAATTTTTTCAGTATACTTGTCCGGGGACAAGTAGAAAATATGGAGATTTCCACACCCCTGTAAATTAACTGTAAAATGCAGATAATGATGGTACAGAGAAACAGATAGGCTGCATTTGCATAATTACTCTATTAGAAATAAACAATATTTAAACAATTATTTCAACTTAATGGGTTACAAAACTCAATGAAAAGCTTTGCTTAAAATTACTTAGGTTCTGGCAGATACCAAGTACTACTGGTTAAGTTTGATATGACCTACTCATTTTAGAGGATTTCTTCTTGGGAGAATCTGTGATTGCTGGAAACTAGGAGATGTAATTACTTAATGTGTCATAATTGTATTTAGGACACTGTATATTTGTAGTCTATGCTGATAATCAAAGTAAAGACAATATAGTAACATTGCAAAAATACTCAATTGTTTATATGGATACAGTGTTCGAAATAGCCGCCTGCCCGATTGCCCTGGCAAGTAAAAACTTACAGAGGGCAAGTTAAAATGTCAATGGACTTGTCCAATGGGCAACCTTAAAAATTACTCACTCGTGTATTGTACGCACTCATGTATAGTGCGCGTCCCGAGTTTGAGGTTCAAATCACACATCCAGTATATGTTTGTTTGTCGCAAGCCCCTTTCCAGTTGAAATTTGAAGTACACAATTATCTTTAAACGGAACTAACTAGTTAAAATATCGTCAGAAAGTACCAAAAACAATAAACTGATTGTATAATCATTACATAATGGACGCCTTGGTTTGTCTCAGTAATGACGATGCAAACATCGTATTTGGGTTTATGTTGTCAGTGAATTATGATGTAAAGTACAGTGCAGTACTGAGTTCTGGTTGATTCAAAGCAATAAAAACAAAATGAATATGAACACGAGAACAATGATTTATTACACAATTATATTGTAGATACAGACAAAAGTTTTCCGGCAAGTATATACAATAAAGCTTTAATATTGATATAAAATATACACTCATATAGACTTTGCTGGTATGCTTTTTAGTGGGTGGGGTAAAGTTTGGAAACACTACGAAAAAAACAGAATTCTCGTGTATTGTGTGCACCCCTTCTCCGAAATCGAATTTGAAGTCATAGAAATGCGCACAATGCATCAGTGTTTAATTTCAGCAATAACAACATGACAAGAAATTGATAAAGTTAATTTCATAAATAAATTTAACCACTTTTTTATATGTTTTTATGTTGATTTCATGAGTTCGGTTTCTCCACATACATAATGTAGGGCAAGTTAATATAAATGGGGGCAAGTTGAAATTACCTTGAAATTGCCCTATGGGCAAGTTGGATTTCAGATTTATTTATAACACTGTGGATACTCAATTATTATTGAGAAAAAAAAAAGGTTTTCTGTTGGCCGATAAAACTTATCTGTTCCTCTGATTGTAAATTTGTTCAGAATTTGAAAGCTATGTGGTCCAGTACAATTGTTTATCTTAGCAAAATCTGATGGTTGTGGGTTCATATTGTCCAAATCTTTCAAAGTGCAAAGGACTGGTCCAACCCAAGGACTGTCGAGAGGGACCTCAGTATTAGATGTCAGAACTTGTTTACAAAGGGATGTACAAAAGAAAAGTTTTAAATTTTGCTAAGGTTAATACTGCTGAAGGAATAGTCAAAATATATTAAATTCTGTAAACTGGTAAACAGCATAAACCTTTACATGTTAAATATTCATGTACAAATTTATGATTTATCTATTTTGATGTTAGTTTAACTTTAAATGGTATATGAGACAAATTATTTTTTTTTTGATGTGCAGACAAAAGAATCTGAGCTACAATATTGTATGAGCAGAGAAGACTGATTAGAAAGCTCTTTGAAGGAGTTGTCGTATTTGGGTCTGCTCTGTTTGCCAAGTCAAGTATCTTCTACTGTAGTATTTTATGTCCATTTAACCAAAGGGTTTCAGTTTTGTTAATTTAATTATTAATGCATTTCTTTTATTTCAGCAAAACTATAGTTCATGCAGGATCAAAGTTTTCCTCAGGAGAGGCCAACAGAGTACTGGAGTCAATGTTTGACCAAGAGAATGCGAATGACAATATTGAACTCGCTCCCGTGTCAGCTGTGGGTAGCTCTCATGCTAACAAAGATAAGAAACAACCTAGGAACACAGCTGCTGAGAAGAAGACCAAGAAACGACAGATTGAGACCGATGTGCAATCAAGTCAGCCTGCTAAGAAAAAGAAACAAGAGCAATCCAAAACTTGTCGGAGAAAATTGTTACCTCAAGTCAAAGGTCAGAAACAGCTGACCCAGTTTTTCAGGGTTTAAGTTTTTATTTTGGGACAGGTTCAAATTTATGACCCTCACAAACAAAACAAAAATATTTGTGTTTTTTACCTCGTTTTGTTGTTTATTTAGCTTGTTTTTTCAGGGTTAAATCTATTTATTTTGGAATTTGTTCAGATTGGTAAACACAAATCTATTTATTTTTTCTATTTATTCATATTTAACTATGCTTAAGAAAGAAAAAAAGAAAGAGCTTACCTAAAAACTTGTTTTACTTAATTTATATTGTAAGTCATGTATATTTTTACTGAATTAAGGAGTGTCTTTTTAGCTCACCTGAGCACAAAGTGCTCAAGGTGAGCTTTTGTGATCGCCCTTCGTCCGGCGTCCGTCGTCGTCCGTCGTGCGTCGTCCGTCGTCAACAATTTGCTTTAAATGACATCTCCTCTGAAACCGCTGGACAGAATTTAATGAAACTTGGCAGGAATGTTCCTTGGGTGAGGCTCTACAAAAATTGCTAAAATAAAGTTGATCCATGTAGAACTCTGGTTGCCATGGCAACAAAAAGAAAAATAATTTGAAAACTTTAAAAATCATCTCCTTCAAAACTACTGGCCAGATTCCAAAATAATTTGGTACAGATGTTCCTTGGGTCAACCTCTACCAAAGTTGCTAAAATTATTCCGATCCATAAAAAAACATGGCCGCCAGGGGCGGGGCTTATTTGCCTTATATGTATATAGAGAAACCTTTAAACACATCTCCTCTGAAACCACTGGACAGAATTTGATTAAACTTGGCAGGGATGATCCTTGGGTCAACCTTCACAAAAGTTGCTAAAATAAACTTGATCCATGTAGAACTCTGGTTGCCATGGCAACAAAAAGAAAAAAAAATGAAAACTTTAAAAATCATCTTCTTCAAAACTACTGGCCAGATTTTAAAATAAATTGGTACAGATGTTCCTTGGGTCAACCTCTACCAAAGTTGCTAAAATTATTCCGATCCGTAAAAAAAACATGGCCGCCAGGGGCGGGGCTTATTTGCCTTATATGTATATAGAGAAACCTTTAAACAACATCTCCTCTGAAACCACTGGACAGAATTTGATTAAACTTGGCAGGGATGATCCTTGGGTCAACCTTCACAAAAGTTGCTAAAATAAACTTGATCCATGTAGGACTCTGGTTGCCATGGCAACAAAAAGAAAAAAAAATGAAAACTTTAAAAATCATCTTCTTCAAAACTACTGGCCAGATTTTAAAATAAATTGGTACAGATGTTCCTTGGGTCAACCTCTACCAAAGTTGCTAAAATTTTTCCGATCTGTAATAAACATGGCCGCCAGGTAGCTTAATAAAATGCAAAAAAGTTACATTAAATTACAAGGCCACTTATTAAAGAGAGAGAAGTCTAACAGAGAGAGAGAGAGAGAGAGAGAGAGAGAGAAAACTAGCTAGAAACAAAAAAAATAAATTGTACCCTTAGATGAGATAGTCCACTAGTCTGATAGGTCATTTGGGTGATTCCACTACATATGCAGAGGTGGAGAAGATAACATTACCACAAATACCATTCCTATAGCTTAGTCTGACCTTCTGGCAGAGGTCACTTTTTCTGGACTGTGTTGCCCCACTGAGTTAGTGCAAAACTACATTACCTGCTACTATGTATATGAGATACTAGGCTAGTTTTACACAAAGCCACCTGATAGAGATATAAGGGTTATTCATACTACCTAAATCAGCAGCAGCATCAACATCATCATTAAAGTGATTGGGGGGGGGGGTGAATATGCAGATTGTTTGCCTTTGCTTTGGTTCATGTCAGTGTTCCAGTACACAGGGATTACCAAACACCTCTTAAAAACCACAAACGAATGATTAAAAACACTTTGTAATAAATTGTAACTTATTTCATAATAATTAACCCTTTTCCTCATAGAGATCTATAAAATACCTATGTGAGTAGCATGAAACCTAATCAGCCTGCAAGTCCAACTGTTACTCGCAGGCTGATCAGGTTTTATGCTGTTTGCTGCTCCTTAGTGGTCTGGGGATGAGGATTTTACAATTAAATTTGGAAAGGTTTAAGTGGGGCTTTCTGCAGATCAGGATTTATGTGGTACCTATAAAGGGCGTCAAAATGAGTTTTTATGAGGGAAAAGGTTAAGGACCATCTCTCTTTTTGTCCATTTTCAATCAGCAGTACCACACTGAAATCTCATGATCACTGTTTTTTCCATACTATTGCTAAAATGGGTAAGAAAAACTGTCAAGTTCCTGAGAAACATGTATGTCAGTATGATACATGTATACTAGGTTGCATATAGAGCAGTGGTACTCAGGTGAGCGATTTTAGGCCCTATGGGCCTCTTGTTTTTTTTATCATTATTTATTGAATAAACTCATATTTTTCATGTGAGATGGCTCAGTGGTTCAATTAGGTGCTTTTGTGCACTAAAGCTCTTCCTCTTTCCTCTGCCTGTAATTTGATATAAATTTTCTGATCAGCCTGGCCTCTTTGACTTGGTTAAACCATCATTGTGTGTGTTTTGGGGGTGTCCTTATTGTAACAAGTTCACTATTGATGTTGATTTTCCTTCTGTTTTTTTCTTTTTTGTGTGTCTGTGTTATTTTACCTAATTTCGTAAGTGTATGCACTAAGCATTTTACGTTATGGTGTCATTTCTTAATGAAAGATTTGCCCTTGAAATTGAGACATGCACTCCACCTCAAAATCTTATTTTAACAGGATTATGCAACTATTCATCTATTTAAGTATTTTTACAGTATAAGGGTTTATTTATGGAAGAATTATTCAGAGTAAGTAAAATAATGGTACAAGTTTTTAAACACCCAGTTACTTTTATAAAGTTTATTAATTGCTTTAGAGGTATGTAGGCAGCATTGACTCAGGCCTACGTGATTTTTATTTCTTTTGGAGCAAAGATGTTTTTTATTGCTGTTTTTAAACATATATTTTTGGAAATCTTTCAAATTCACTCCAAAGTGGAATTAGAAATCTTAGACCAAAATTAATGTCCTTGACAGAATAGAAAATTTGCTTCTGCTGTGTTTTAAATGAGAAAAAAAAATGTGGGATGTTTTCTGATAGTACCAGCATGCAAGCTTGATCAAGTATTAACAATATTATAAGCCTGCCATTTGGTAACTTGTCTTCCCCATCTGAAAAATACCTGGACATCACTTTATGACAGAAATTCTGTTGCAAAATAATGCTTGTAGTAAATCAAGACAGTTTTTTTTTTCTAGTCTCTTTTTTATAGATACATGTATTCTAGTTTAATATATAACACATCAATTAATTTATTTTAGTCTAATATGATATTATTTTGATAAAATTTGTATAGATGTATGTTTATTTTATTGTCCTTTTGGATTGATTTAATTCCGGTAATAAAGGTTTTTACTTTTTATAGTGTTCATTTATTATGATTTGTCTGTCACTGTAGCATGGAGTCCTATATTGTTGTATCACATATGATGACTTATTTTCCTTAGTTTCAGTTCTAAAGATTTTTTACTAGTGGATGTATAATGTTTTTGTTATAATCGGTACTGTATAACAAAAACATGTATTACATGTGGGGAGCATTGGTCCAGTTGTAGAAATATGCCTCGGTACCAAGGGGTTCTGGGTTTGAGTCCTGCCAAAAGGACACTGCAAATTTCCATGAGCAAGTAATTTACCCCCACATTGTTTCACTTCACCTAGTGTTGTTAAATCTTGCACATCCATTGGCTGGGACAAAAAATAGCCTTAGGGAGCCCTGAGTAAATTTATAACTTGATATTTATCTTCTTAAAAATACAAATTTTATTTATCTTCTTGAAAATACAAATTTTATTTATCTTCTTGAAAATACAAATTTTATGACCAAACAAAATGTAGTGTTTAAGTATTCACAGAGACGTTGCAGTTAAAAGGAACTGACATATTGTTTTATAAATATTATTACACATTCCATTCTGCTATTCTTTCTGTTTTATCAGATTGCTAAGCTTATGGTTTACTGGATTCATAATCGGTTTTTATTAAAGATTCACTATGTTGGGTGGTTGGGCGGTGACCTCTTAAGGCATCTGCTCCCTGATTCTGGTAAACATAGACTAATTCTTACCAGACTTGGTCACAATGTTTATTTGCACAATGACTTGGCCAAGTTTGATTACCAGATAGAACATCCAAGGAACTTTGACCATTGAATTGATATAAAAATACGTAGGTCAATCATCAGCACACTGGGTCACAGTGTTTATTGTAACAATACCTCTGGTAAGTTTGATAAACAGTCAGAAACCGTTCCCGGCAGCCGACTGGTTAGAGCATCTGCCCTGAAATCGGGAGGTCGTGGGTTCGATCAGCAGCTGCGGCACACCAGTCATAAAAAGTGGTACTGGTTTAGCTCCCTTGATTGGCTCTCGGCATATAAGGGTAGTTTCAGGATTGGTTAGCACGGTATCAGGAAAATGTGTCGGGTGTGGTATCATGCCACATTCCTATAGAGTGATACTGCACTGTGTCAGCACTACATTTATCTTTTGTAGACAAGTGACTGAATTACCAAAAAAAAAAAAAAAAAAAAAAAGGAGCAAACCTATACAGTCAACATTAAACCAGATCTGTTCGCAAAGACTTGCAGGCTGATTAGGTCCTATGCTGATTGCTATTTGTCGGCACTATATAGTGAAATATTAAAACGCGCTCAGTCGTAGAAGATGTTTGTGAATTTTTATGAAAGTACTGAGTCACAAAAATATGGATGACATGACCTAGCTGTCATGAATGAAAGTACAAATTTTCATTGACCAGGTGTGAAATAAAGTTAATTTCATGCAGTGTAATATTCTTTCCAAATTCTTTCTTTCTCTCCCTGTATAGAG
>CM037777.1:18492235-18537296 GCA_021229015.1 Solen grandis | reverse complement strand
ACAATAGGTTTTCGCAAGCGATGCGAAAACCTAAAAATAAAATAAAAATAAAACAGAAGAAGAACAATAGGTTTTCGCCAGCGATGCGAAAACCTAAAAAAAAAAATAAAAAAAAACAGAAGAAGAACATTAGGTTTTCGCACTGCGAGTGCGAAAACCTAAAAAAACAAAGAAGAAAACAATAGGTTTTCGCACTGCGAGGTGCGAAAACCTAAAGAGTCATCGGAAAACGAGATAGGATTTTCTGCAAGCTGTGTTAATTCAAAAAGCAGGAGATAGAAGTTTCATGTAATGACTCACCTCTGGTAGTATTTCATGTTCATGCTGAACAATTAACATTATATTCCGAAATAAGTGCAAATGATAAGAACTAAGTATTTCACTATTTTTAGCTCTGACGTCACATGACGTCATAGGGTGCTGAAAATTCTTTTGTTCAAATGCGTATACTTTACTGTCATAACTCTGAATTTTCATTATTCTGAACAACTGTCATCATGTCGAAATCATTGCCCTAAAATGAAAATTACGAAGTATGCTTATGACGTCACATGACGTCATATGACGTCACGACTCAAGATATATGTAAAAATTCTGCAGAACTGCAATCTGTGTAAGTTTCAACTTTCTATCTCATCCAGAAGCTCTTTAATCCTAAAATGAAATTTTCGGTCCTATGTTCGAATCTTATTTCAGCCACAGAACTTCGGTCTTTCGGAATTTCGGTTAGCTGATAGGATATGCACATCTTAGTTTCAAGATGTACCATCTATGAAAATTTGAAGAAAATTCGACCATAAATGGCGGCTGTAGAGCGTGAACACCATTTTCCACTATTTTTAGCCCTGACGTCACATGATGTCATAGGGTAATGAAGATGCATTTTTTCAAAAGCGCATACACTACTGTCAAAAGTCTGAAATTTTCATTATTCTGAGCAACTGGCATCATGTCGAAATCATTGCCCTAAAATGAAAATTAAGAAGTATGCTTATGACGTAACATTACGTCATATGACGTCACGACTCAAGAAATATGTAGAAATTCTGCAGAACTGCAAACTGTGTAAGTTTCAACTTTCTATCTCATCCTGAAGCTCTTTAATCCTAAAATGAAATTTTCGGTCCTATGTTCGAATCTTTTTTCAGCCACAGAACTTCGGTCTTTCGGAATTTCGGTTAGCTGACAGGATATGCACACCTTAGTTTCAAGATGTACCATCTGTGAAAATTTGAAGAAAATCTGACCATAAATGGCGACTGTAGAGCGCGAACACCATTTTTCACTATTTTTAGCTCTTACGTCACATGACGTCATAGGGTGCTGAAGATGCTTTTGTTCAAAATCGCATACCTTACTGTCATTACTCTGAAATTTTCATTATTCTGAACAACTGGCATCATGTCGAAATCATTGCCCTAAAATGAAAATTACGAAGTTTGCTTATGACGTCACATGACGTCGAATGACGTCAGGACTCAAAATATAGGTAGAAATTCTGCAGAACTGCAAACTGTGTAAGTTTCAACTTTCTATCTTATCCAGAAGCTCTTTAATCCTAAAATGAAATTTTCGGTCCTATGTTCGAATCTTATTTCAGCCACAGAACTTTGGACTTTCGGAATTTCGGTTAGCTGACAGGATATGCACACCTTAGTTTCATGATGTACCATCTGTGAAAATTTGAAGAAAATCCGACCATAAATGACGGCTGTAGAGCGCGAACACCATTTTTCACTATTTTTAGCTGTGACGTCATGTGACGTCATAGTGTGCTGAAAATCATTGAAATCAAAATTTCCTCACGAGACTAATAAGCCATAAAAATTTCATCGTCCTAGGATATAGCAACATATAAAAATAAGCGTTTAGTTAGGAAGAAATAAAGAATAAAAATAATAACTAGATGTAATTCGTGAAAACGAATGATAGGACTTTCTGCAAGCTGTGTTAATGCAAAAAGCAGGAGATAGAAGTTTCATGTAATGACTCATCTCTGGTAGTATTTCATGTTCATGCTGAACAATTGACCTTATATTCCGAAATTAAAGCAAATGATAAGAACTAAGTATTAGTCTGTGACGTAACATGATGTCATATGACGTCAGGACATGACTGCAAACTTGATTTCTAGTTTAAAGGTCCTATGTTCGAATCTTACATCAGCCACAATACTTCGGTTTTTCGGAATTAAGGTTAGCTGACAAAATATTCACACCTTAATTTCAAGATGTACCATCTGTAAAAATTTGAAGAAAATCTGATCATAAATGGCGGCTGTAGAGCGCGAACACCATTTTTCACTATTTTTAGCTCTGACGTCAGGTGACGTCATAGGGTGCTGAAAATGCTGTTGCTCAAAAGCGCATACTTTACTGCAATAACTCATGACGTCATATGACGTCACGACTCAAGATATATGTAAAATTTTTGCAGAACTGCAAACTGTGTAAGTTCCAACTTTCTATCTCATCCTGAAGGAATTTAGGTTAGCTGAAAGGATATGCACATCTTAGTTTCAAGATGTACCATCTCTGAAAATTTGAAGAAAATCCGACCATAAATGGCGGCTGTAGAGCGCGAACACCATTTTTCACTATTTTTAGCTGTGACGTCATGTGACGTCAAAGGGTGCTGAAAATCATTGAAATCAAAATTTTCCTCACGAGACTAATAAGCCATAAAAATTTCAACTACTACCATTCGACAAATAACTTAATACACTGCACTGTATCATGATAAAAAAAATTGCTCTTTATGATATTTTCAACAAGACGGCCAAGGTGGCCCTAAAGACTCTCACCTGAGAAAAACTGTTATCATTGCCTGTAGAAGTTATTAAATTATAGCATAGTTGTACTGAAGACATAATCCATCAGATTATTTATAATTCCACGAACTAAAGAGAGCCTGTTGTCAAAATTTGAAGTCAAACTTGACTAAAAAAATATGGCTTAAAACACACAAATTTAAACATCAAAAGGGGCATAACTCCTGACCTAATTGGCTCTAAGAAGCTCTTTAATCCTGAAAGGAAATTTTTGGTCCTATGTTCGAATCTTATTTCAGCCACAGTACTTCGGTCTTTCGGAATTTAGGTTAGCTGAAAGGATATGCACATCTTAGTTTCAAGATGTACCATCTCTGAAAATTTGAAGAAAATCCGACCATAAATGGCGGCTGTAGAGCGCGAACACCATTTTTCACTATTTTTAGCTGTGACGTCATGTGACGTCAAAGGGTGCTGAAAATCATTTAAATCAAAATTTCCTCACGAGACTAATAAGCCATAAAAATTTCATCGTCCTAGGACTATTGCAACATATAAAAATAAGCGTTTAGTAAGGAAGAAAAAAAATAAAAAAAATAATTAGACTTCTTTTGTCCTGGACAAAAGAAAGGGCTTTCTGCACTTCAAACCATATCAAACCTGATCATACTTATTTTATTTTCTGAAATACACCATCTTTAAAAATTGAAGGAAATCCGTCCCGAATTGACAGCTGTAGAGTGCAAACATAAATGTAAAACAGAGGAAATATGTGATGTCATATAACATAATTAAAATTTTAAAGTCATTGGATTCAAAATGGAATATGTGGCTTTGTTTTCAGTTATAATTTCATAATGCTAATTTTTCCAGAACCATCTTTAAGATAACTACAATAATATTCAATCTTCGTGTTCTGCAAGGGAATGAAGTATCACTAGTCCTCTTAACATGTTAAAAATGTATACAAGATTCCTTTTCTACGAAATATCAACTGGGATCAACTGCAGAAGCACAAGGAATTTTTTTTTCTTTTTTTCCAGAAATTCTTACTTTCATGCAACTATGATGTCCGATTTTAAAAACCCAGGTATGGTTAGAAAGGTCTTCTGAATTCAAACATGTACTTACTTTAGGTTTAAACCTATCTGTTTTTGCGATATATAAAGTTATTCCTCCCCCCAAAAAGGCAAATATCGGCAAAAAGATATTCATGTCAACTACTACCATTCGACAAATAACTTAATACACTGCACTGTATCATGATAAAAAAAATTGTTCTTTATGATATTTTCAACAAGAAGGCCAAGGTGGCCCTAAAGACTATCACCTGAGAAAAACTGTTATCATTGCCTGTAGAAGTTATTAAATTATAGCATAGTTGTACTGAAGACATAATCCATCAGATTATTTATAATTCCACGAACTAAAGAGAGCCTGTTGTCAAAATTTGAAGTCAAACTTGACTAAAAAAATATGGCTTAAAACACACAAATTTAAATATCAAAAGGGGCATAACTCCTGACCTAATTGGCAGATCAGCCATTATCGAACTTGGCAGAAAGAATATGGCTATATACATTGTTCTAAAGATTGAAGATGATTATTTCAGAAATGAAGATGCTAGAGTGCAAATAAAGTGAAATTTACATTTTTATATATTAAAAAGGAGCATATTTCATGACCTTATGGTCCGATATCAGCCATAATCGAAATTGTCCGAGATTTTATGGTAATAAACATTGTCATAAAGTTTGAAGATGATTGCTTAAGAAATGAAGATGCTAGAGTGCAAACAAAGGGAAAATTGGCATATTTTAATATTAAAAGGGGCATAACTCCTGACCTAAGAAGTTAATATCAGCCATAATCAAAGTTGGCCGTGAGTGGATAATAATAAACATTGTCATGAAGTTTAAAGATGATTGCTTTAGAAATGAAGATGTTAGAGTGCAAAGTGACAATGACAATGTGAAATCTAGCTTTTTTTCAATATTAAAAGGGGCATAACTCCTGACCTAATAGGCCGATATCAGCCATAATCGGACTTGACCAAGACTTTATGGTAATAAACATTGTTATAAAGTTTGAAGTTGATTACTTAAGAAATGAAGATGCTAGAGTGCAAACAAACTAATTGTGGACGACGGACGGACGGCGGATTGACGGACAGACGGACGGACAATGGACATTCATCGATTCTTATAGCTCATCTTTAGCACATGTGCTCAGGTGAGCTTAGAATAAATTGTTTCTTAGAAAAAGCAATCAAGTGATTAGGACTAATTGCAGAAGTGCATGAAAGAACGGTATAAAGTAATTTTTATTTCTCATCTAACTTCCTTATATGATGTCCAATTTTAAAAAAGAAAGACCTTTATATTTCCAACATTTCACTTGTTTCATGTTTCAACTTTTCTGTTACGTGTTCTGAGATATAGAAAGTTATTTTTCATAGAAACGGCAAAAAATCGGCAAAACGATGTTCATGTCTATTATTGCCCTTCGACAAATAACTTTATAATTAATGGCCCGATCATTAAAATCTGCATACCATTAGAACCGCATTGCATCACGCTAATAATACTGTTCTTTATGTTATTTTCAAAAATTAATAGTTTCTTAGAAAAAAAACAATCAAATGATAGGGACTAACTGCAGAAATGCATGAAAGAACGATTTAAATGACTTCTTATTTCTTATCTAACTTCCTTATAGGATGTCCGATGTCCAATTTTAAAACGCTAGGTACCATTAGAAAGGCCTTTAAATTTCCAACATTTCACGTGTTTCATGTTTCAACTTTTCTATTACGGGTTTTGAGATATAGAAAGTTATTTTTCAAGAAAACGGCAAAAGTCGGTAAAAAGATGTTCATGTCTATTATTGCCTTTCGACAAATAACTTTATAATTTATGGTCCGATCATTAAAATCTGCATATCATTAGAACCGCATCACATCATGCAAAAAAAATAAAAATGTTCTATATGTTATTTAAAAAAAAAAAATAGTTTCTTCGAAAAAAGGAATCAAGTGATCGGGACTTACTGCGGGAGTGCATGAAAGAACGGTTTTACTGAATTCTTATTTTTCATGTAACTTCCTTATATTACGTCCAATTTTAAAAAGCTAGGTACCGTTAGAAAGGCCTTTTGATTTCCCACAATTCATTTGCTTCATAATTGTATGTATCTTTAAACACTTTGTAGATACGGGCGGTTAAACCATGAGCACACTGCAAAAATCGGGGATAAATATGTTCATATCGTTTTGTTTTTCCTTATAACTTAATGAATATTAGGTCAATTTTTAAAATTCAAACACCAAAAGAACGGCCGGGCATTGATCTACAAATTATATTCATTAACTGGGTCATGCGGGGTCAAAAAATAGGTTACTAGGTCAAATCTTAGAAAAACATTGTGAACACTTTAGAGGCCACAGCTTTGGCCCAATCTTCATGAATCTTGGCCAGGATGTTTGTCTATATGATATCTTGGACAATAATTATCGAGATATAAGTAGTTAAGTGCGCTTAGGGTTGCAGCATTTTTGTTTTTCTGCAATAACTCAACTGATTCAACCCCGATCTTCAAAAACTATATATCGTCTGAAAGGCATTTCAAAGCACTACAAATTATACGCATAGTGTCTCGATAAAATATTTTTCGTTTTTGAGATATTTAAGGCCGAAGAAAAAAACGATAATTGACATGTGACCTTGACCTTAGCTATTTTCCGGAAGTGGAAGTGACTGATGACAATAAGAGGCTATGTTGCACCTTCAATGAAAATTTTATGCAAATCGGTCAAAAACTTTGTCTTCCAGTGCTAAAAAACCGTATATTTTGGATAAAAAATTTGATAACGCGTCATGACGTCATTTTACGTCATACGACGTCAATCTTCTCAGAACTGAAAGAAATCAATAGGACACATATTCTGTCAAAATTTCATGTTTCTAGCTTATCTGAGTTCTTCGTAATACTCCAATACATTTTCTGGTCCAAAGTTCGAAACTTGGTTCAGCCATAGATCCTTGATCTTTTCAAATATTGCAAAACGTATATAATCCTGCACAACAAGAACATAATATATACATTCTGTGAAAAAATCAAGTAAATCGGTCCAATCATGACGGCTGTAGAGCTCGAACAAGCTTTTGTAGCTTTTTTCAGCCCTGACGTCATGTGACGTCACATGAAGAAAAAAATTATGACGATCAAAAGCGCTAAAGTCACTGCCTTTTAATTTAACCCAAAAGGAAAAAAAAATAATAAATATGATTTATTCATTATGTAAAACGAATAAGTATAAGGATATCAAATTCCTTCCGTTAAATTGTTTTGGTAGGGCTATAACTTCGGAAAAAAAAAATTTTTTTATTAATTTCATTTAATTGGCCTATTTCTATAAATATGTAACAAAACAAATTTATTGAAAATGCTTACAATTCGATTGTCACATATTCGGTTTATTTTAAAGATTATGAAAATGATTGAACTTAACATTTTTCCCAAAATGGAAGTGACATAGTTCCATAGGATCAAATGCTGCACCTTCAGTAAGAATTCATGCAAATCAAACAAAAATATAAGGCATACAGGTCTTAAAAACCGTTAAATTTTAAAAAAATGGCCTTATAAGGTCACATGACGTCATATGACGTTCATCTTCTCAGAATGTAAAGAAGACTTGAAGACTTATACTGAAATTGACGTCAATGCTTCTAATCTTGGATTAGCCATAAAGCATTTACCTTTTCGAATTAGGAAAACGGACACAACTAGAACGTAACATACACATTCTGTGAAATTTTGATGAAAATCCGTCCAGAAATAATGGCTGTAGACCGCGTACAAACTTGTGTAGAAAACGTCAAATTTGATGTCATATGACGTCATAGACATGAGAAAATCAATGAAATGAAATATTCATTGTCTTAAATAAATGCAGTAAATTTGTCATGCTCCTGGGACCTTTGCAATATATAAAAATTAACGCGTAGATATCAGAAATTCTTTTTGACCGTATGCCGTAATATGATGTCAAATGACATTTGTCCTCACAGAATTGAAAGAAGTCTTAGAGACTAATATTCAGTCCAAATATCAGCATTCTAATTCATCTTGAAGCGATTTTATACGTATTTGAAATTTGACGTCAATGGTTCAAATCTTGGATTCGCCATAGAACCATTGCCTTTTCGAATTTGGAAACCGGACACCGGGGTACACATCTAGAGCATTGCATATGCATTCTGTGAAATTTTGATGTAAATCGGTCCAGAAAAAATGGCTGTATACTGCGTAAAGCCTTTTTGTTCTGACGTCACATCTGACGTAATACAATATCACATTAATATGAAATACCTTGCATTCAAAAGCACATGGAATAATGTATATGACATTCAATTTTAATGGTCCTGAGAACTTTAGAACATGTTTTTATTAACGCGTATTATCCGAAATTCTTTTTGACCTTATAACGTCATATGGCGTCAAATGACGTTAATCCTCACAGAATATATAGGACACTTAAAGACTTATAATCTATCCAACTATAAGCTTTCTAGGTCACCTGGAAGCGATTTAATAGGTATTTGAAAATTTTACGTCAATGGTTCGAATCTTGGATTCGCCATAAAACTTTTGCCTTTTCGAAATTGGAAAAACGGACACCGGGATGCAACAACTAGAGCGTAACATACACAATCTGTGGAATTTTGATGAAAATCGGTCCAGAAATAATGGCTGTAGACCGCGTACAAATATTTTATGACGACGTCAAGTTTGACGTCAAAACACGTCATACGCAAATGAAAATCATTGAAAAGCAAAATGTTCTATCTGAAGCATAGGCTTTTAAATTTTCAAGGTGCTTGGACATTTTCAACATATAGAAGTTAAAACGTAAAAAATAGCAATTAATTTTCACCTCATGACGTCATATGATGTCATATGAAGTTCATCTTCTGAGAATATAAAGAAATCTTAGAACTTATATTCTTAATCTTCTGGAAGATTTTATACGCATTTGAAATTTGACGTCAATGGTTCGAATCTTGGATTCGCCATAGAACCATTGCCTTTTCGAATTTTGAAAAACGAACACCAAGATGCACAACTAGAGCCTAACATACACATTCTGTGAAATTTTGATGAAAATCGGCCCAGAAATCATGGATGTAGACCGCGTACAAACATTTTATGACGACGTCAAGTTTGACGTCAAAACACGTCATAGGCAAATGAAAATAATTGAAATGCAAAATGTTCTATCTGAAGCATAGGCTTATAAATTTTCAAGGTGCTCGGACCATTCCAACATATAGAAGTTAACAGGTAAAAATTAGAAATTACTTTTCACCTCATGACGTCATATGACGTCATATGAAGTTCATTTTCTAAGAATATAAAGAAATCCTAGAGACTTATATTCTGTCCAAATATCAGCTTTATAGATCATCTGGGAGCGATTTTATACGCATTTGAAATTTGACGTCAATGGTTCGAATCTTGGATTCGCCATAGAACCATTGCCTTTTCGAATTTTGAAAAACGGACACAGGGATGCACAACTAGAGCCTAACATACACATTCTGTGAAATTTTGATGAAAATCAGTAAAGAAATAATGGCTGTAGACCGCGTACAAACTTTTTTACCTGACGTCAAGTCTGACGTTATATGACGTCATATGAAGATGAAATTCATTGCACCCTAAAGCACATGGTTTGAAATATATGCCATAAAATTTTCATTGTTCTGAGTCAATGGCAACACATCGAAATTAACACAAATATAAGAGGAAGAAAAAAAGAATAATAAGAATAATAAAAAAACAGTACAAACCCAATAGGACTTTCTGCCGAAAGGGCAGAAAGTCCTAATAACTAGACTTCTTTTGTTTTGAACCAAAGATAGGACTTTCTGCACTGCAAACCATGACAAACCTGGTGTTTTTCGAATTTTGGCAAACCTATATAATCCTGCACAATGAAGTCGTAATACATAACTTCTGTGAAAATTCTATGCCAATCCGTCCATAAATGACGGCTGTTCAGCGCGGATGAACTTTGGTAGCTTTTTTAAGTTTTGATGTCATGTGACGTCATATGAAAATTTTAATCATTAAATCTTAATGTTCATGATTACCTTCATAGGACATTAAATTTTCATTGTCTATGAACCTTTGCAACATGAGTAAATTGACATTCAGGAATCGGAAATTCTATACAATTTGATGACGTCATATGACGTCATATGAAGTTCATCTTTACAAAATGCAAAGGAAACACAGAGACATATAATCAAAATATCTATCTCATCTAGAAACGATTTTATACGTATTTAAAATTTGACGTCCTTGGTTCGAATCTTGGCAAACCTATATAATCATGCACAATGAGGTCGTAATATATAACTTCTGTGAAGATTCCATGCCAATCTATAAATAAATGACGGCTGTACAGAGCGGACAAACTTTGGTAGTTATTTATAGTTCTGACGTCATGTGACGTCATATGAAAATTTTAAACATTGAATCTATATTTTCCTTATTATGTACAAAGGACATTTAATTTTCATTGTCTATGAAGCTTTGCAACATGAGTAAAATTGACATCAAGAAATCGGAAATTCTTTACAACTTGATGACGTCATATGACTTCATATGACGTTCATCTTTACAAAATGCAAAGGAAACACAGAGAGGAATAATCTCGCCAAATATCAACTTTCTATCTCATCTAGAATCGATTTTATATGGATTTGAAATTTGACGTCCTTGGTTCGAATCTTGGATTCGCCATAGAACCTTAGTTCTTTCGAATCTTGGCAAACCTATATAATCCTGCACAATAAGGTCTTAATATATAACTTCTGTGAAAATTCCATGACAATCCGTCCATAAATGACGGCTGTACAGCGCGTACAAACTTTGGTAGCTATTTTTAGTTCTGACGTCATGTGACGTCATATGAAAATTTTAAACATTGGATCAAAATGTTCATGATCACCTACAAAGGACTTTCCATTTCCATTATTTATGAACCCTTGCAACATGAGTAAATTGACATCAAGAAATCGGAAATTCTATACAACTTGATGACGTTATATGACGTCATATGACGTTCATCTTAACAAAATGCAAAGTAAGCACAGAGACATATAATCTCGCCAAATATCAACTTTCTATCTTATCTAGAAACGTTTTTATATGGATTTGAAATTTGACGTCCTTGGTTCGAATCTTGGATTCGCCATAGACCCTTAGTTCTTTCGAATCTTGGCAAACCTATATAATCCTTCACAATGAGGTCGTAATATATAACTTCTGTGAACATTCCATGCCAATCCGTCCATAAATGACGGCTGTACAGCGCGTACAAACTTTAGAAGCTATTTTTAGTTATGACGTCATGTGACGTCATATTAAAATTTTAAACATTGAATCTAAATGTTCACGATAACCTACATAGGACATTTAATTTTCATTGTCTATGAACCTTTGCAACATAAGTAAATTGACATCAAGAAATCGGAAATTCTATACAACTTGATGACGTCATATGACGTTATTTGACGTTCATCTTTACAAAATGCAAAGGAAACACAGAGAGCAATAATCCGCCAAATATCAACTTTCTATCTCATCTAGAATCGATTTTATATGGATTTGAAATTTGACGTCCTTGGTTCGAATCTTGGATTCGCCATAGAACCTTAGTTCTTTCGAATCTTGGCAAACCTATATAATCCTGCACAATGAGGTCTTAATATATAACTTCTGAAAAAATTCCATGAAAATCCGTCCATAAATGACGGCTGTACAGCGCGTACAAACTTTGGTAGTTATTTATAGTTCTGACGTCATGTGACGTCATGTGAAGATAAAAATAACATATTCCAAAATGCTATTGCTTCAGGTATCTGTTGATAGAATTTCTTTGTCCTAGACCTTCAGCAACTTAATGAAATAACAACATGAAAAGGTTGGAAAAAAATAATAATAATATCTAGATTTCGTTTGCACGGCAAACGATAGGACTTTCTGCAAACCGTTTAAAACTCAATCAAACTGAAAATTATAGGTACGGAATACTCAGAAAACATTAGGTTTCTAGTGTGTAACCTATACATTCTTTGAAAGTTTTAGAAGAATTCATCAATTCATAACTTTTTGATCTGACGTCTATTCTGATGTCATAGGAATATGAAAATTCAGCATATTTAACATATGCCATTTTTTTTGTAATTCTGGACCATTGGGATCACATTGAATTTTTTGCACCAGAACTGAACACATATTATAATCCCATTAAAAGAAAATGTTTTGAATTAAAGTATGAATTTTATACACTAGACATTTCTTTTACTAAGAAAATATATATAGAGATAAACCGAACAAATAAAGTAGACCGCGGCCTCACATGAGCACAGGTAAACGTTGTACCTATACTGCTTGCTTACAGTGAAGCCCAGTAGATTTCTCAACAGAACTTAACATTCTACTTTATACATATAACAATTTGTCATTCCAGTGGTATCTGAATTAACTGAAACACATTTTAAAATTTTAAATAGTTACATTATTGATTTACAAAGGCTATTACTTCGGTATCTAACATATAATGCTTTATATATGTTTAAATAATAAGAATGAATAGTTTATTGATTGCGTTTGAATTGCGCATTTACACTTTTATGAGTATTAGCATGAGTTCTTATTTCTCATGTAACTTTCTTATATCATGACCAAATAAGAAAAGTCGGGTACCGTTAGAAAGGTCATTAAATTCCCAACATTTCACACGCTTTATGTATGGACCTATTCATAACTGCTTTTGAACTATGGACGCTTAAACCTCGGAAAAATTTAACGATTTTAAAATTTAAAATGCATATGTTCGAAAGGAAATTGATTGGGCTATAAATCATGTTCATAATGATATTTACAAAAATCAATATTTTTTGAGATACATGCACTTTTCTACAATACGTATAGCGCCGTTTCCGCTGTTCCGCCATTGATGTGCCATTTCAAGCCCGATCTTCAAAAATATTTTGTCAACAAAAAGAGCGTCGAAAGCACTAATAAAAATACGCATATTGTCTCGATAGAATGTTATTCGTTTTTGAGATATTACAGGTCAAAAGAAAAAACGATAATTGAGATATGACCTTGACCTTTGAGATTTTCCAGAAACGGAAATTATATTTGACAATGAGATACTATGGTGCAGATTCAGAGAAAATTTGATGCCAATCGGTCAAGAAATTTAGAGTACAGGGCTGAAAAACCGTTTGTATTTGTTTCAGAATTGTTATACCATTATGACGTCAAATTACGTCATATGACGTCAAATGTCGCAGAATATTAAGAAGACATCAATGAGCATATGTGGTGTCAATTTGAGATTTCTAGCTTACATAGGAGCTACAAAATACTTAAAAACATTTTAAGGTCCAAAGTTCGAAACTTGGTTTAACTACAGAACCTTGGTCTTTTCGAATCTGGGAAAATCTATATAATCATGCACATTTAGAACGTAATAGACACATTTTGTGAAAATATCGAGAAAATCCACTAAGAAATGAAGCCTGTAGAGCGCGAACAAAGTTTTGCAACAAATGTCAAATTTGCCGTCATGTGACGTCATAGGAATATAAAATTAAAAGATTCTAAAATTTCATCACGTCAGGTATGTGCTATTAAATTTTCGTGATTCTAGACAGTCGGGAACCTATTGAAATAACAACCTCTTTTGGAAGAAAGGAATAATAATAATAATAATAATAATAATAATAATAACTAGACTTCTTTTGTTTTGAACAAAAGATAGGGCTTTCTGCACTGCAAACCATGACAAACCTGGTGTTTTTCGAATTTTGGCAAACCTATATAATCCTGCACAATGAAGTCGTAATATATAACTTCTGTGAAAATTCCATGCCAATCCGTCCATAAATGACGGCTGTGCAGCGCAGATGAACTTTGGTAGCTTTTTTAAGTTTTGATGTCATGTGACGTCATATGAAAATTTTACTCATTAAATCTTAATGTTCATGATTACCTACATAGGACATTAAATTTTCATTGTCTATGAAGCTTTGCAACATGAGTAAATTGACATTCAGGAATCGGAAATTCTCTACAATTTGATGACGTCATATGACGTTCATCTTTAAAAATGCAAAGGAAACACAGAGACGTATAAGCTCGCTAAATATCAAATTTCTATCTCATCTAGAAACGATTTTATACGTATTTAAAATTTGACCTCCTTGGTTCGAATCTTGGATTCGTCAAAGAACCTTAGTTCTTTCAAATCTTGGCAAACCTATAGAATCATGCACAATGAGGTCGTAATATATAACTTCTGTGAAGATTGCATGCCAATCTATCAATAAATGACGGCTGTACAGAGCGGACAAACTTTGGTAGTTATTAATAGTTCTGACGTCATGTGACGTCATATGAAAATTTTAAACATTGAATCTAAATGTTCCTGATTATGTACAAAGGACATTTAATTTGCATTGTCTATGAAGCTTTGCAACATGAGGAAAATTGACATCAAGAAATCGGAAATTCTATACAACTTGATGACGTCATATGACGTGATATGACGTTCATCTTTACAAAATGCAAAGAAAACACAGAGATATATAATATCGCCAAATATCAACTTTCTATCTCATCTAGAAACGATTTTATACGTATTTGAAATTTGACGTCCTTGGTTCGAATCTTGGATTCGCCATAGAACCTTAGTTCTTTCGAATCTTGGCAAATCTATATAATCCTGCACAATGAGGTCGTAATATATAACTTCTGTGAAAATTCCATGCCAATCTGTCCATAAATGACGGCTGTACAGCGCGTACAAACTTTGGTAGCTATTTTTAGTTCTGACGTCATATGACGTCATATGAAAATTTTAAACATTGAATCTAAATGTTCATGACTACCTACATGGGATTAAATTTTCATTGTCTATGAGCCTTTGCAACATGAGTAAATTGACATCAAGAAATCGGAAATTCTATACAACTTGATGACGTCATATGACGTCATATAAACCTTTTAATATTTGCAAAGAAAAATCTAAAATATGAATTTGAAATTTGACGTCCTTGGTTCGAATCTTGGATTCGCCATAGAACCTTAGTTCTTTCGAATTTTGGCAAACCTATATAATCCTGCACAATGAGGTCTTAATATATAACTTCTGTGAAAATTCCATGACAATCCGTCCATAAATGACGGCTGTACAGCGCGTACAAACTTTGGTAGCTATTTTTAGTTCTGACGTCATGTGACGTCATGTGAAGATAAAAATAATATATTCCAAAATGCCATTGCTTCAGTGTCTGTTGATAGAATTTCTTTGTCCTAGACCTTCAGCAACTTAATGAAATAACAACATGAAAAGGTTGGAAAAAAAGAATAATAATAATAAAAGACAGAACAAACCCAAAAGGTCTTTCTGCAAAAAAGCAGAAAGCCCTAATAATAACTTGACTTCTTTTGTTCTGGACAAAAGAAGGGGCTTTCTGGACTGCAAACCATGTCAAACCTGATCATACTTATTGAGTTTTCTGAAATACACCATCTTCAAAAATTGAAGAAAATCCGTCCCGAATTGATAGCTGTAGAGTGCAAACATAAATAAATAGCAGAGGAAATCTGTGATGTCATATAACATAATTTAAATTTTAAAGTCATTGCATTCAAAAGGGAATATGTTTCTTTGTTTTCAGTTATAATTTTAATTTTAAAGTGACAATGACAATGTGAAATCTATCTTTTTTCAATATTAAAAGGGGCATAACTCCTGACCTAATATCAATTTTAATTTAGACTGAGACAAAAATGTAGGCCTCTAGAGTATTCACAAGATTTTTCTAAGATTTGACCTGGTGACCTAGTTTTTGTTCTCATGTGACTCATTTTCGAACTCATCCAATATATATATTAGACAAACATCCTGACCAAATCTTTTTAAGATTGGGCTAAAACTGTGGCCTCTAGAGAGTTCACAAGGTTTTTCTTAGATTTGACCTGGTGACCTAGTTTTTGATACCACGTGACCCAATTTTCAAACGCATGCAAGATATCATGTACACAATCATTCTGACCGAAATTCTGAAAGACCGAAGTTCTGTGGCTGAAATAAGATTCGAACATAGGACCGAAAATTTCATTTTAGGATTGAAGAGCTTCAGGATGAGATAGAAAGCTGAATCTTACACAGTTTGCAGTTCTGCAGAATTTCTACATAGATTTGAGTCGTGACGTCATATGACGTCATGTTACGTCATAAGCATACCTATTAATTTTCATTTTAGTGCAATAATATCGACATGATGCCAGTTGTTCAGAATAATGAAAATTTCAGAGTTATAACAGCAACATATGCGCTTTTGAACAAATGCATCTACAGCACCTATGACGTCATGTGACGTCACATTTAAAAATAGTGAAAAATGGTGTTCACGCTCTACAGCCGCCATTTATGGTCGGTTTTTATTCAAATTTTCACAGATGGTATATCTTGAAACTAAGGTGTGTTTATCCTGTCAGCTAACAGAAATTTCATAAGACCGAAGTTCTGTGGCTGAAATAAGATTCCAACATAGGACTGAAAATTTCATTTTACGATTAAAGAGCTTCAGGATGAGATAGAAAGTTGAAACTTACACAGTTTGCAGTCTGCAGAATTTCTACATATTTGAGTCTTGACGTCATATAACGTCATGTGACGTCATAAGCATACTTCTTAATTTTCATTTTAAGGCAATAATTTTGACATGATGCCAGTTGTTCAGAATAATGAAAATTTCAGAGTTACGAAAGTAAAGTATGCGCTTTTGAACAAAAAATTTTCAGCACCCTATGACGTCATGTGACGTCAAAGCTAAAAGAAGTCCATACGAAAAAAAAAATAAGTAAAAGGTAGAGAATTTCATATATATTCTTTCTAACGGAATTAATCTTAATATTTTTCAATTTTAGCAGAAAGTCCTATCATTCGTATCAACGAATGAAATCTAGTTATTCTTCTTATTATTCTTTTTTTCTTCCTCTTATATTTGTGTTAATTTCGAGGTGTTGCCATTGACTCAGAACAATGAAAATTTTATGGCATATATTTCAAACCACATGACGTCACAGCTAAAAATAGTGAAAAATGGTGTTCGCGCTCTACAGCCGTCATTTATGGTCGGATTGTCTTCAAATTTTCACAGATGGTACATCATGAAAGTAAGGTGTGCATATCCTGTCAGCTATCCGAAATTCCGAAAAACCGAAGTTCTATGGCTGAAATAAGATTCGAACATAGGACCGAAAATTTCATTTTAGGATTAAAGAGCTTCTGGATGAGATAGAAAGTTGAAACTTACACAGTTTGCAGTTCTGCAGAATTTCTACATATATTTTGAGTCGTGACGTCATATGACGTCATGTGACGTCATAAGCATACTTCTTAATTTTCAATTTAGGGCAATGACTTCAACATGATGCCAGTTTGTCAGAATAATGAAAATTTCAGAGTTATGACAGTAAAGTACGCGATTTTGAACAAACGCATCTTCAGCACCCTATTACGTCATGTGACGTCTGAGCTTAAAATAGTGAAAAATGATGTTCGCTCTCTACAGCCGCCATTTATGGTCGAATTTTCTTCAAATTTTCAGAGATGGTACATCTTGAAACTAAGATGTGCATATCCTTTCAGCTTACCGAAATTCCGAAAGACCGAAGTTCTGTGGCTGAAATAAGTTTCGAACATAGGACCGAAAATTTCATTTTAGGATTAAAGAGTTTCAGGATGAGATAGAAAGTTGAAACTTACACAGTTTGCAGTTCTGCAGAATTCCTACATATATCTTGAGTCGTGATGTCATATTACGTCATGTGACGTCATAAGCATACTTCTTAATTTTCATTTTAGGGCAGTGATTTTGACATGATGCCAGTTGTTCAGAATAATGAAAATTAGTTAGGAAAGTAAAGTATACGCTTTTGAACAAAAGAATTTTCAGTACCCTATGACGTCATGTCACGTCAGAGCTAAAAATAGTGAAATACTTAGTTCTTATCATTTGCACTTATTTCGGAATATAATGTCAGTTGTTCAGCATGAACATGAAATACTACCAGAGGTGAGTCATTACATAAAACTTCTATCTCCTGCTTTTTGCATTAACACAGCTTGCAGAAAGTCCTATCATTCGTTTTCACGAATGACATCTAGTTAGGACTTTCTGCCCTTTCGGCAGAAAGTCCTATTGGGTTTGTACTGTTTATTCTTCTTCTTCTTCTGCTTCTTCTTATTATTAGGACTTTCTGCCTAAAGCAGAAAGTCCTATTGGGTTTGTTATGTTTATTATTAGGACTTTCTGCCTACAGGCAGAAAGTCATATTGGGTTTGTACTGTTTTTTTATTATTCTTCTTCTTCTTCTTATTCTTTTTTTCTTCCTCTTATATTTGTGTTAATTTCGAGGTGTTGCCATTGACTCAGAACAATGAAAATTTTATGGCATATATTTCAAACCATGAGCTTTCGGATGCAATGAATTTTATATTCATATGACGTCACATGACGTCAGATTTGACGTCGGGTGAAAAAGTTTGTACGCGGTCTACAGCCATTATTTCTGGACCGATTTTCATCAAAATTTCACAGAATGTGTATGTTAGGCTCTGGTTGTGCATCCCTGTGTCCGTTTTTCAAAATTCGAAAAGTCCACGGTTGTAAAGCGAATCCAAGATTCGAACCAAGGTCGTATATTTTTAAATGCTTATAAAATCTGTCCTATTTAAGATAGAAAGTTGATATTTAGTCAGTGTATAGGTCTAGAAGCTTTAAACATTTTGTGAAAATAAATGTCATATGACGTCACGTGACGTCATTATATGTTAATGTTTTTCTAATATTAACAAGAATATTTCTATATGTTGAAATTGTCGAAGGGCAAGGAAAATTTAATGACACATGCTTCAAATGCTGAAATTTTGATTTCTATGAATTTCATATGCCTATGACGTCATATGACGTCACACTTGAAATATGCAACAAAAGTTTGAACGCGGTCTACAGCCATTGTTTATGAACCGAATTTCATCAAATTTTCACAAAATGTGTATATTAAGTTCTAGTTGTGCATCCCGGTGTCTGTTTTTCAAAATTCGAAAAGTCCATGGTTCTATAGCGAATTCAAGATTCGAAACAAGGTCGTAAATTTTTAAATGCTTATAAAATCGGTTTTATTTGAGATATAAAAGTGATATTTGGTCAGTATATAGGTCTCTGGGAGTCTTAAACATTTTGTTACGTCATAAGCATACCTATTAATTTTCATTTTAGTGCAATGATTTCAACATGATGCCAGTTGTTCAGAATAATGAAAATTTCAGAGTTATGACAGTAAAGCATGCGCTTTTGAACAATAGCATCTTCAGCACCTTATTACGTCACATGACGTCATAGCTAAAAATAGTGAAAAATGGTGTTCGCGCTCTACAGCCGTCATTTATGGTCGGATTTTCTTCAAATTTTCACAGATGGTACAACTTGAAACTAAGGTGTGCATATCCTGTCAGCTAACCGAAACTCCGAAAGACAGAAGTTCTGTGGCGGAAATAAGATTCGAACAAAGGACCTAAAATTTCCATTTAGGATTAAAGAGCTTCAGGATGAGATAGAAAGTTGGAACTTACACAGTTTGCAGTTCTGCAGAATTTCTACATATATTTTGAGTCGTGACGTCCTATGACGTCATGTGACGTCATAAGCATACTTCTTAATTTTCATATTAGGGCAATGATTTCGACATGATGCCAGTTGTTCAGAATAATGAAAATTTCAGAGTTATGACAGTAAAGTATGCGATTTTGAACAAAAGCATCTTCAGCACCCTATGACGTCACATGACGTCACAGCTAAAAATAGTGAAAAATGGTGTTCGCGCTCTACAGCCGTCATTTATGGTCGGATTGTCTTCAAATTTTCACAGATGGTACATCATGAAACTAAGCTGTGCATATCCTGTCAGCTATCCGAAATTCCGAAAAACCGAAGTTCTTTGGCTGAAATAAGATTCGAACATAGGACCGAAAATTTCATTTTATGATTAAAGAGCTTCTGGATGAGATAGAAAGTTGAAACTTACACAGTTTGCAGTTCTGCAGAATTTCTACAAATTTTGAGTCGTGACGTCAATGACGTCATGTGACGTCATAAGCATACTTCTTAATTTTCATTTTAGGGCAATGATTTCGACTTGATGCCAGTTGCTCAGAATAATGAAAATTTCAAAGTTTTGAGAGTAATCTATGCGCTTTTGAACAAATGCATCTTCAGCACCCTATGTCGTCAAGTGACGTCAGGGCTAAAAATAGTCAAAAATGGTATTCACGCTCTACAGCCGCCATTAATGGTCGTATTTTCTTCCAATTTTCACAGATGGTACATCTTTAAACTAAGATGTGCATATCCTTTCAGCTAACCGAAATTCCGAAAGACCGAAGTTCTGTGGCTGAAATAAGATTCGAACATAGGACCGAAAATTTCATTTTAGGATTAAAGAGCTTCAGAATGAGATATAAAGTTGAAACTTACACAGTTTGCAGTTCTACAGAATTTCTACATATATCTTGAGTCGTGACGTCATATGACGTCATGTGACGTCATAAGCATACTTCTTAATATTCATTTTAGGGCAATGATTTCGACATGATGCCAGTTGTTCAGAATAATGAAAATTTCAGAGTTATGAAAGAAAAGTATACGCTTTTGAACAAAAGAATTTTCAGCACCCTATGACGTCATGTGACGTCAGAGCTAAAATAGTGAAATACTTAGTTCTTATCATTTGCACTTAATTCGGAATTTAATGTCAATTGTTCAGCATGAACATAAAATACTACCAGAGGTGAGTCATTACATGAAACTTCTATCTCCTGCTTTTTGCATTAACACAGCTTGCAGAAAGTCCTATCATTCGTTTTCACGAATGACATCTAGTTATTATTATTCTTTTCTTCTTCCTAACTAAACGCTTATTTTTATATGTTGCAATAGTCCTAGGACGATGAAATTTTTATGGCTTATTAGTCACGTGAGGAAATTTTGATTTCAATGATTTTCAGCACCCTATGACGTCACATGACGTCACAGCTAAAAATAGTGAAAAATGGTGTTCGCGCTCTACAGCCGTCATTTATGGTCGGATTTTCTTCAAATTTTCACAGATGGTACATCTTGAATCAAAGGTGTGCATATCCTGTCAGCTAACCGAAATTCCGAAAGACCGAAGTTTTGTGGCTGAAATAAGATTCGAACATAGGACCGAAAATTTCATTTTAGGATAAAAGAGCTTCAGGATGAGATAGAAAGTTGAAACTTACACAGTTTGCAGTTCTGCAGAATTCCTACACATATCTTGAGTCTTGACGTCATTTTACGTCAAGTGACGTCATAAGCATACTTCTTATTTTTCATTTTCGGGCAATGATTTCGACATGATGCCAGTTGTTCAGAATAATGAAAATTTCAGAGTTATGAAAATAACGTATGCGCTTTTGAACAAAAGCATCTTCAGCACCCTATGACGTCACATGACGTCACAGCTAAAAATAGTGAAAAATGGTGTTCGCGCTCTACAGCCGTCATTTATGGTCGTATTTTCGTCAAATTTTCACAGATGGTACATCTTGAATCAAAGGTGTGCATATCTTGTCAGCTAACCGAAATTCCGAAAGACCGAAGTTCTGTGGCTGAAATAAGATTCGAACATAGGACCGAAAATTTCAAATTAGGATTAAAGAGCTTCAGGATGAGACAGAAAGTTGAACCTTACACAGTTTGCAGTTCTGCAGAATTTCTACAAATATTTTGAATCGTGACATCATATGACGTCATATGACGTCATAGGCATACTTCTTATTTTTCATATTAGGGCAATGATTTCGACATGATGCCAGTTGTTCAGAGTAATGAAAATTTCAGAGTTATGAAAATAAAGTTTGCGCTTTTGAACAAAAGCAACTTCAGCACCCTATGATGTCATGTGACGTCTGAGCTAAAAATAGTGAAAAATGGTGTTCACGCTCTACAGCCGCCATTTATGGTCGGATTTTCTTCAAATTTTCACAGATTGTACATCTTGAAACTATGGTGTGCATATCCTGTCAGCTAAGCGAAATTCCGAAAGACCGAAGTTCTGTGGCTGAAACAAGATTCGAACACAGGACCGAAAATTTTATTTTAGGATTAAAGAGCTTCAGAATGAGATAGAAAGTTGAAACTTACACAGTTTGCAGTTCTTCATAATTTCTTTAAATATTTTGAGTTATGACAGTAAAGTATGCGCTTTTGAGCAACAGCATTTTCAGCACCCTATGATGTCACCTGACGTCAGAGCTAAAAATAGTGAAAAATGGTATTCGCGCTCTACAGCCGCCATTTATGATCATATTTTCTTCAAATCTTTACAGATGATACATCTTGAAACTAAGGTGTGAATATTTTGTCAGTTAACCTTAATTCCTAAAAACCGAAGTATTGTGGCTGAAGTAAGATTCGAACATAGGACCTTTAAACTAGAAATCAAGTTTGCAGTCATGTCCTGACGTCATATGACATCATGTTACGTCACAGACTAATACTTAGTTCTTATCATTTGCATTAATTTCGGAATATAATGTCAATTGTTCAGCATAAACATGAAATACTACCAGAGGTGAGTCATTACATGAAACTTCTATCTCCTACATTTGGCATTAACACAGCTTGCAGAAAGTCCTATCATTCGTTTTCACGAATGACATCTAGTTATTATTATTATTATTCTTTTCTTCTTCCTAACTAAACGCTTATTTTTATATGTTGCAATAGTCCTAGGACGATGAAATTTTTATGGCTTATTAGTCACGTGAGGAAATTTGATTTCTATGATTTTCAGCACCCTATGACGTCACATGACGTCACAGCTAAAAATAGTGAAAAATGGTGTTCGCGCTCTACAGCCGTCATTTATGGTCGGATTTTCTTCAAATTTTCACAGATGGTACATCTTGAATCAAAGGTGTGCATATCCTGTCAGCTAACCGAAATTCCGAAAGACCGAAGTTCTGTGGCTGAAATAAGATTCGAACATAGGACCGAAAATTTCATTTTAAGATAAAAGAGCTTCAGGATGAGATAGAAAGTTGAAACTTACACAGTTTGCAGTTCTGCAGAATATCTACATATATTTTGAGTCGTGACGTCATATGACGTCATGTGACGTCATAAGCATACTTCTTAATTTTCATATTAGGGCAATGATTTCGACATGATGCCAGTTGTTCAGAATAATGAAAATTTCAGAGTTATGAAAGTAAAGTATGCGCTTTTAAAAAAAAAGCATCTTCAGCACCCTATGACGTCATGTGACGTCACAGCTAAAAATAGTGAAAAATGGTTTTCGCGCTCTACAGCCGTCATTTATAGTCGGATTTTCTTCAAATTTTCACAGATGGTACATCTTGAATCAAAGGTGTGCATATCCTGTCAGCTAACCGAAATTACGAAAAACCAAAGTTCTGTGGCTGAAATAAGATTCGAACATAGGACCGAAAATTTCATTTTAGGATAAAAGAGCTTCAGGATGAGATAGAAAGTTGAAACTTACACAGTTTGCAGTTCTGCAGAATTTCTACAAATGTTTTGAGTCGTGACGTCATATGACGTCATGTGACGTCATAAGCATACTTCTTAATTTTCATATTACGGCAATGATTTCGACATGATGCCAGTTGTTCAGAATAATGAAAATTTCAGAGTTATGACAGTAAAGTATGCGCTTTTGAAAAAAAGCATCTTCAGCACCGTACGACGTCATGTGACGTCACAGCAAAAAATAGTTGAAAATGGTTTTCACGCTCTACAGCCGCCATTTATGATCGAACTTTCTTATATTTTCACAGATGGTACATCTTGAAACTAAGGTGTGCATATCCTTTCAGCTAACCCTAGTTCCGAAAGATCGAAGATCTGTGGCTTTAATAAGATTCGAACATAGGACCGAAAATTTCATTTTAGGATTAAAGAGCTTCAGAACGAGATAGAAAGTTGAAACTTACAAAGTTTGCAGTTCTACAGAATTTCTTAATATATTTTGAGTCCTGACGTCATATGTCGTCATATGACGTCATAAGCATACTTCTTAATTTTCATTTTAGGGCAATGATTTCGACATGATGCCATTTGTTCAGAATAATGAAAATTTCAGAGTTATGACAGTAAAGTATTCGCTTTTGAACAAAAGCATCCTCAGCACCTTATGACGTCATGTGACGTCACAGCTATAAATATTGAAAAATGGTGTTCGCACTCTACAGCAGCCATTTATGGTCGGATTTTCTTCAAATTTTCACAGATTGTACATCTTGAAACTACGGTGTTCATATCGTGTCAGCTAACCGAAATTCCGAAAAACCGAAGTTCTGTTGCTGAAAAAAGACTCGAACATAGGACCGAAAATTTCATTTTAGGATTAAAGAACTTCAGGATGAGATAGAAAGTTGAAACTTACACAGTTTGCAGTTCTGCAGCATTTCTACAAATATTTTGAATCGTGACGTCATAGGACGTCATAAGCATACCACTTAATTTTAATTTGGGGCAATGATTTCGACATGATGCCAGTTGTTCAGAATAATGAAAATTTCAGAGTTATTGCAGTAAAGTATGCGCTTTTGAGCAACAGTATTTTCAGCACCCTATGACGTCACCTGACGTCAGAGCTGAAAATAGTGAAAAATGGTATTCGCGCTCTACAGCCGCCATTTATGATAAGATTTTCTTCAAATTTTTACAGATGGTACATTTTGCAACTAAGGTGTGAATATTTTGTCAGCTCTAACCTTAATTCCTAAAAACCGAAGTATTGTGGCTGAAGTAAGATTCGAACATAGGACCTTTAAAGTAGAAATCAAGTTTGCAGTCATGTCCTTACGTCATATGACATCATGTTACGTCACAGACTAATACTTAGTTCTTATCATTTGCACTGATTTCGGAATATAATGTCAATTGTTCAGCATGAACATGAAATACTACCAGAGGTGAGTCATTACATGAAACTTCTATCTCCTGCTTTTTGCATTAACACAGCTTGCAGAAAGTCCTATCATTCCTTTTCACGAATGACATCTAGTTATTATTATTATTCTTTTCTTCAAAAAGAGGTTGCTTTTTCAATAGGTTCCTGGCGATCTAGAATCACGAAAATTTAATAGCTCATACCTGAGGTGATGAAATTTTAGAACCTATTTTTCTCATATTCGTATGACGTCACATGACGTCAAAGTTGACATTTGCTACAAAAGTTTGTTCGCGCTCTACAGTCTTCATTTCTTAGTGGATTTTCTCGATATTTTTACAAAATGTGTTTATTACGATCTAGATGTGCACTATTATATATGTTTTCCCAGATTCGAAAAAAACAAAGTTCTGTGGTTAAACCAAGTTTCGAACTTTCGACCTTAAAATATATTTAAGTATTTTGTAGCTCCTATATAAGCTAGAAATCTCAAATTGACACCACATATACTCCTTGATGTCTTCTTTATATTCTGAGGAATTTAACGATATGTGACGTCATTTGACGTCATAATGTTAATAACAATTCTTAAACAAATACAAACGGTTTTTCAGCTCTGTTCTCCAAATTTATTGACTGATTGGCTTCAAATTTTCTCTGAAAGTGCAAGATAGCATCTCATTGTCAAATATCATTTCCGTTTCCGGAAAAATTTCAAAGGTCAAGGTCATATATCAATTATCGGTTTTTCCTTTGACCTATAATATCTCAAAAACAAACAACATTCTATCGAGACAATATGCGTATTTTTATTAGTGCTTTCGAAGCTCTTTCTGATGACATAATATTTTTGAAGATCGGGCTTGAAATGGCACAGTAATGACTGAACAGCGAAAACGGCGCTATACGTAGTGTAGAAAACTGCATGTATCTCAAAAAATATTGATTTTTGTAAATATCATTATGAACATGATTTATAGCCCAATCAATTTCCTTTCGAACGATATGCAGCTTTTAAAGATCCAAAGAATAACTATTAAAATATCGTTCATGAAGTAAATGTCATGAACATATTTTGGCATATTTTTGCATTTTTCCGAGGTTTAAGCGTCCATAGTTCAAAAGCAGTTATGAATAGGTCCATACATAAAGCGTGTGAAATGTTGGGAATTTAATGACCTTTCTATCTGTACCCTGCTTTTCTTATTTGGTCATGATATAAGAAAGTTACATGAGAAATAAGAACTCATGCTAATAATCATAAAAGTGTAAATGCGCAATTCAAACGCAATCATTAAACTATTCATTCTTATTATTTAGACATATATAAAGCGTTATATGTTAGATACCGAAGTATAGCCTTTGTAAATCAATAATGTAACTATGCTTTAATATTTTTTGCCAAATTAAACAGATTTTAAAATTTTAAAATGTGTTTCAGTTAATTCAGATACCACTGGAATGTCAAATAGTTATATGTATATAAAGTAGAATGTTAAGTTCTGTTGAGAAATCTACTGGGCGTCACTGTAAGCAAGCAGTAAAGGTACAACGTTTACCTGTGCTCATGTGAGGCCGCGGTCTACTTTATTTGTTCGGTTTATCTCTATATATATTTTCTTAGTAAAAGAAATGTCTAGTGTATATAATTCATACTTTAATTTAGTGTCCTTTATTCAATATTGATAAATGAAAATAAAGACAAGGTAAATAGTTATTTTACGTTCTTTTAAATGAAAAACAGGGACAATTGTTTTATATTAAAGAAAGGATACATGTGAAATGAACTAAGTTAGGTAGAACACATATATTCTCAATATGGTAATGCAGGTATTATACCACAGAGAAACGTAAATTTGGGATGTCGACATTGTTTATTAACAAATTCTTTCAGCTGATCAGGCTTAAACTGAGTTGCAGCGAAGAAAGCCCTTATCGTTTGTGGGACAAACGAATGTCTAGTTATTATTATTATTATTATTATTATTATTCCTTTCTTCCAAAAGAGGTTTCTATTTCAATAGGTTCCCGACGGTCTAGAATTACGAAAATTTGATAGCACATATTTGATGTGATGAAATTTTAGAATCTATTAATTTTATATTCATATGACGTCACATGACGTCAAATTTGACATTTGCTACAAAAGTTTGTTCGCATTTTCCAGCCTTCATTTCACGGCGGATTTTCTCGATATTTTCACAAAATGTGTATATTACGATCTAGATGTGCACTTTTATATACGTTTTCCCGAATCGAAAAGACCAAGGTTCTGTGGTTAAACCAAGTTTCGAACTTTGGACCTTAAAATGTTTTTAAGTATTTTGTAGCTTCTATTTAAGCTAGAAATCTCAAATTGACACCACATATACTCCTTGATGCCTTCTTTATATTCTGAGAAATTTAACGACATATGACGTTATTTAACGTCATAATGTTAATAACAATTCTTAAACAAATACAAACGGTTTTTCAGCCCTGTAATCCACATTTCTTGACCGATTGGACTCAAATTTTCTCTGAAAGTTCAGCATAGCATCTCATTGTCAAATATCATTTCCGTTTCCGGAAAATCTCAAAGGTCAAGGTCATAAATCAATTATTGGTTTTTCCTTTGACCTGTAATATCTCAAAAACGAACAACATTCTATCGAGACAACATGCGTATTATTATTAGTGCTTTCGATGCTCTTTCTGATGAAAAAATATTTTTGAAGATCGGGATTGAAATGGCACAGTAATGGCGGAAAAGCGAAAACGGCCCTATACGTAGTGCAGGAAACTGCATGCATCTCAAAAAATATTGATTTTTGTAAATAACGTTATAAACATGATTTATAGCCCAAATAATTTCCTTTCGAACGATATGCAGATTTTAAATATCCAAAGAATAACTATTAAAATATCGTTGATGAAGTAAATGTTATTAACATATTTTGGCATATTTTTGCATTTTTTCCAAGGTTTAAGCGTCCATAGTTCAAAAGCAGTTATGAATAGGTCCATACATAAAGCGTGTGAAATGTTGGGAATTGAATGACCTTTCTAACGGTACCCTACTTTTCTTATTTGGTCATGCTATAAGAAAGTTACATGAGAAATAAGAACTCATGATAATAATCATAAAATTGTAAATGCGCAATTCAAACGTTATCAATAAACTATTCATTCTTATTATTTTAAACATATTAAGCGTTATATGGTAGATCCCGAAGTAAAAGCCTTTTTAAATCAATAATTTAACTATCCTTTAATATCTTCGGCCAAATTAAACAAGTTTTAAAATTTTAAAATGTGTTTTCAGTTAATTCAGATTCCACTGGAATGTCTAATAGTTATATGTATATAAAGCAGAATGTCAAGTTCTATTGAGAAATCTATTGGGCGTCACTGTAAGCAAGCAGTCAGGGTACACCGTTTACCTGTGCTCATGTGAGGCCTACTATATTTCGTCGGTTTATCTCTATATTTTTTCTTTATAAAAGAAATGTCTTTTGTATAAAATTTATATTTTACTTTAGTGTCCTTTATTCATTATTATTGTTAAAGGAAAATAAAGACAAGGTAAATAGTAAATAAAATGAGTTTTGAAAATATCTCGTTGTTCAACATGTACTTGATGTGTAATTTTACGTTCTTTTAAATAAACAACAGGGAAAATTGTTTCCTATTAAAGAAAGGATACATGTGAAGTCAGGTAGAACACATATATTCTCAATATGGAAATGCAGGTATTATACCAAAAGGAAACGTAAATTTGGGATGTCAATATTGTTTATGAACAAATTCTTTTCAGCTGATCAGGCTTAAACTGGTTTGCAGCGCAGAAAGCCCTTACCATTTGTGGGACAAACGAAGTCTAGTTATTATTATTATTATTCCTTTCTTCCAAAAAATGTTATTTCAATAGGTTCCCGACTGTCTAGAATCACGAAAATTTAATAGCACATACCTGATGTGAGGAAATTTTAGAATCTTTTAATTTTATATTCCTATGACGTCACATGACGTCAAATTTGACATTTGCTACAAAAGTTTGTTCGCGCTCTACAGGCTTCATTTCTTAGTGGATTTTCTCGATATTTTTACAAAATGTGTTTATAACGTTCTAGATGTGCACTATTATATACGATTTCCCAGATTCGAAAAAAACAAGGTTCTCTGGTTAAACCAAGTTTAGAACTTTCGACCTTAAAATATATTTAAGTATTTTGTAGCTCCTATATAAGCTAGAAATCTCAAATTGACACCACATATATCACTTGATGTCTTCTTTATATTCTAAAAAATTTAACGACATATGACGTCATTTGACGTCATAATATTAATAACAATTCTGAAACAAATACAAACGGTTTTTCAGCCCTGTACTCCAAATGTCTTGACCGATTGGCTTCAAATTTTCTCTGAAAGTGCAACATAGCATCTCATTGTCAAATATCATTTCCGTTTCTGGAAAATCTCAAAGGTCAAGGTCATATATCAATTGTCGGTTTTTCTTTTGACCTGTTATATCTCAAAAACGAACAACATTCCATCGGGACAACATGCGTATTATTATTAGTGCTTTCGAAGCTCTTTTTGATGACAAAATAGTTTTGAAGATCGGGCTTGAAATGGCACAGAAATGGCGGAAAAGCGAAAACCGCACTATACGTAGTGCAGGAAACTGCATGCATCTCAATAAATATTGATTTTTGTAAATATTATTATGAACATGATTTATAGCCCAATCAATTTCCTTTGGAACGATATGCAGCTTTTAAAGATCCGAAGAATAGTTATTAAAATATCGTTCATGAAGTAAATGTCATGAACATATTTTGGCATATTTTTGCATTTTTTCCGAGGTTTAAGCGTCCATAGTTCAAAAGCAGTTATGAATAGGTCCAAACATAAAGCGTGTGAAATGTTGGGAATTTAATGACCTTTCTAACGGTACCCTATTTTTCTTATTTGGTCATGCTATAAGAAAGTTACATGAGAAATAAGAACTCATGATAAAAATCATAAAAGTGAAATGCGCAATTCAAACGCAATCAATAAACTATTCATTCTTATTATTTAAACATATTAAGCGTTATATGGTATGGATACCGAAGTAATAGCCTTTGAAAATCATGATGAGAAAATATTTTTGAAGATCGGGCTTGATATTTAAACATTATGTAGGTTTATGATTGACTAAACGATTTTGTGAAAATGAACGTCATGTGACGTCAGATGACGTCATATGATGAAAATCTATTTCAAATATTACAAGAAAATTTCTATATGTTAAAATGGTCCATGGAAATGGAAATTATATGACATTTTGCTTCAAACGTTGGTTTTTTTAATTCTACAGTTTTCATATGCCTATGACGTCATATGACGTTACACTTGCCATATGCTACAAAAGTTTGTACGCGGTCTACAGCCATTGTTTATGAACCGATTTTCATAAAAATTTCACAGAAAGTGTATATTAGGTTATAGTTGAGCATCCGTTGTCCGTTCTTCCAAATTCAAAAATGCAAAGGTTTTATGGCGGATCCAATATTCGAACTATTGACGTCAAATTTTAAATACGTATAAAATCGTTTCCAGATGAGTTAGAAATCTAATATTTGGAAAGTAAATAAGTCTCCAAGAGTGCTTTACATTCTATGAAGATGAACGTCATTTGACGTCATATGACGTCATAAGGTCAAAAATTATTTCTGATATATACGCGTAAATTTAATATCTTGTTAACTTCCAGGACCATGAAATCTTATGGTATATACTTTAGAAATGCTTTAGAATGCAATGTAATTCATATTAATTTGACGTTATATCACATCAGATTTGACGTCAGGACAAAAAGGTTTTACGCGGTGTACAGCCATTATTTTTGGACCAATTTTCAGCAAATTTCAAAGAATGTATATGTAACGCTCTAGTTGTGTATCCCGGGTCCTGTTTTACAAATTCTAAAAAAACGAAAAGGCAATGGTTCTATGGCGAATCCAAGTTTCGAAACATTGACGTCAAATTTCAAAAACATATAAAATCGCTTCGAGATGATTTAGAAAGTTGATATTGGACTGAATATTAGTCTTTAAGACTTTTTATATTCTGTGAGGATTAACGTTATTTGACGTCATAAGGTCAAAAAGAATGTTAATATATCTACGTGTTAATTTCTATATGTTCCAAAGTTGCAAGGAGCATGAAAAAATTACTTGATATATTTTAAGATACTTAATATTTCATTTCATTGATTTTCTTATGCCTATGATGTCATGTGACATCAAACTTGACGTTGTCTAAACACTCTTGTACGCGGTCTACGGCCATTATTACAGGATGGAATTCGAATTGTAAGCGTTTTAAATAAATTTGATTTGTAACATAGATTATAAAAATAGTCCAAGTTAAATAAATCGATATAAAAAAATGATTTTCAGTTACTTTTGCCATTTCCTCCAAGTTAAACGGTTTATTTTTCAAAGTTCATTTAAGTTATGGCCATACAAAAGCAAGTTAAAGGCTGCAATTTCATATCCTCTTACTTTTTTTGCTTTTAAGTATTTGACAAATGTAGCAGAAAGTCCTATCATTCGTATCAACGAATGAAATCTAGTTATTATTATTATTATTATTATTATTATTATTATTCCAACCAAATTAATTAATTTTTCCAATAGCCAAAAAAAAATTTTTAAAATCACGTGTTTTCAATTTTCATTGACGTCAAATGACGTCAGATTTGACGTCAGCTTCAAAAGTTTTTTCCCGCTCTATAGCCTTCAATTCTGGTCCGATTTTCTTGATATTTTCACAGTAGATGTAGATGTGACCCTGGCATTCAAATTTCCAACTTTGAAAAGATTGAGATTTTATGGCAAAACGAGTTTCGAACTTAGGTCCTAAAATTATATTTTAATGTTACAAGGGCACCTAATGCGTTAGAAGTATGAAAATTGGACAGCATATCGGCCAAGATGTCTACTTTCTAGTTCCTGAAGGATTTTTTCTTAAGTCACGTGGTTATGACGTCATAAAAACGACAAAAAGCAACTTTTTGAAAAAATTATTTCGCTCTGGTATCATGACTTTTAACTCAATCATTTTGAAATTGTATCGCAGCGATTAAAAAGTTAAAATTTATAAATTAATTTATTTTTAATTTTCAATGACGTCAAATGACGTCAGATTTGACGTCAGCTTCAAAAGTTTGTTAGCGCTCTAGATCCTTCAATTCTGGTCCGGTTTTCTTGATATTTTCACAGAAGATGTACGTAAGGATGTAGATGTGCACCGTTGCATTCAAATCTCCAAATTCGAAATATAAAGATATCATGGCAAACCAAGATTCGAACTTAGATACTAAATTACATTTCAATGTTACAAAGCCCCCTGATACGTTAGAAGCATGAAAATTGGACAATATATCGGCCTAGAGGTCTTCTTTCTATTTCTCAAAGGATTTTTGCTTAGGTCACGTTGTTATGACGTCATAAAATAGACAAAAAACAACTTTTTGAAAAATTTCATTCGCTCTGGTATCATGACTTTTGACTCAATCTTTTTGAAAATTGTATTGGAGCGATTTAAAAGTTTAAATTTATAAATTAATTTATTTTTAATGACGTCAAATGACGTCAGATTTTACGTCAGCTTCAAAAGTTTGTTCGCGCTCTAGAGCCTTCAATTTTGGTCCGATTATCTTGATATTTTCACAGAAATGTATTTTAAATAATTTGCACCTTGGCATTCAAATTTCCAAATTGGAAAATATAAAGATATCATGGATATTTGAATGCCAAGGTGCACATCTACATCTAAAAAAACTTAGGTCCTTAAATTACATTTTAATGTTACAAAGCCTCCTGTTGCGTTAGAAGCATGAAAATTGGACAGGATATCGGCATAGAGGTTTACATTCTTTTTTCTGAATGTTTTTCTTTTAAGTCACGTGGTTATGACGTCATTAAAAAGACAAAAAGGCATTTTTTAACATTTCTCTTGCTCTGGTATCATGAACTTTGAATCAATCTTAATTGAAATTTTCAGAATTGATAGAGTTAAAATTGAAGTGATGCATACTACAAGAAATGTTTGATTTGTCACGTGGTTATGACGTAATGAATACTAAAGCAAGAATTATTTTTAAAAAAAATCATATAAAATCGCCAATTAGTTCAATGAACTTAAAATTTTCAAGAATGTCGAAAATTAGTACGTTCATAAGGGTTTGAAAATTTTAAGTTATTACTTCATCAAACATGGCAGAGATTCATGTTTGATAGAATGCTTACTTGAAAATGTGAAAACAAACATGTTCACATTCTCGAAGATATTTTTTCTGGATTAATAGAACGTTGGCTAATTATGTCCTTCCAAAACATACTTCTCTTTAGTCACTTGATTTTGCCGTTGTTGAAATATTAAAATCATTCATTTCAATTTGTATTCTCGCTTCAGCGTCATGAGTATTGTGGCTATCTAAAGCATACCTTAAGGAATTTATGTTGTGTCATTTGTTTATGACAACATTGATTTGTAAGCAAAATACATTAAAAAATCATAAGATTGGACATATTAACTTTAAATAAGTAATATTGCCGTGCCTTGACATGCGCAGAAAAGATCAAGTGATTACGTTATCAAACATGACCAATTCATGTTTTTCTTTATAGGGCTTATTCATGAAAATATATTAATTTGAAGAAAGAAATGAAAGCGGTCATTGGGTTGGTGAGCAAGATCCGATTGTTCTTTTGCAGGAAAGAGTGCCTGTGTTGAATAGTGAATTGTGGTACATTTTTTACTAAAAGAGTCACATTTACGATGAATTAGTATAATTATACTAGAGCAGTAGTATGGTCGTCGGTTTACCCCAAGACTGCGCATGCGCAGGAGTGACGTCATCAGATTATTTGCGCATGTGCGGCGGCCATATTGGTTTTCTATATTTAGAATGACATCATGATCTATAGTTAGAAATGGCATCATGATCTATATTTAGAATGACATCATGATCTATAGTTAGAAATGACATCAATGTACGAGTTGTACATTGACGAGGGCTAAGGGATTGAAGGTCAAGTCTTAGGCGGAGACAATGGTAAACAAAAGAACATGAGATACAAAAGAGGTATTGATAGTCCCAATATATACAGAGCTGACTTGTATATTCAGTCATAAGGCTTAATCACGGACTTGAGGGTCAGGTCCTCAGCCTTAGACGGGGACTATACAAAATCTTAAATCAATAATGTTATCAATATGATCACATACATAAACATTCAATATTAAAACTATATCAAATATATTAAAAACAAATTAATGGCATTATTACGATGTGAACAGCTCCACGTCTGTTATAAAATGAATCCAACATCATTTTTACGTGTAATCTGCCGTTTATGGTCATAGTATTTCGCGAAATTATATTTAGAAATGTATTAGCACTGTACAACTAGAATAAACCAGAATTAACCAGTTGTTATCTAAATTAACTATGACTTTGATCAACAACCAATAGAATAGAGAGCGATGACGTTATGTTTAAAAATAAGTCAATATTGGAAGCGCATTTTTGAACATGCTGTACAGTTACTTCAACAAAAACGGAAATAAAGATCAAATTTTCAGAATTCAGACTGGGTGGAAACAATTTTTGAAGTGTCTGTACACATATTTCAACAAAATTTTTTGAACATGTCTGTACACGTTATTTCAACATGAAATGAAATAAAGATCAATCCTCGAATTCAGGTGTGCGTGGAACACAATTTTTGAACATGTTGTACACGTTATTTCAACATAATGACTTCTTGCGAATATTGAAATCATTTAAAGCAGGCACCAGTATTTTCATAATCCACATACACTGTGACCTATATAGCAACAGAAAGAAAAAACCATTTACCTACCATGCATGGATACATTTTACTTTGATCTGGAGTAACAATTCATTTGTTAAATTCTCTATCTCTCTCTTCTCTTAATTTCTGTAGAGTTTGTATATGATTATATAAGCACATTCTCATACTTAAAGTATCAAATTAATGAAGTTACAATGAACACGTACATGTATACATGTAACATTTTTCATGTTATATTCCCTCACACACACACACACACCACGTGATATACCATTTAAGTCAAAGTATTTCGGTAATTATCTTGGAATGTTTTCCAGTATACAACTAGAGTAAACCAGAGATAACTGGTTTACAATTTGAACCGACCAATGCCATGTCTTCATTTTATATCGATTGAACAAGTATAGAATGTTGTCTAAAAATAACATGACTTAGATCAACAACCAATCAGAAACGAATGTAGTATTACAACAATAACATGTTTCATTCCATGAATAGGCATGACATTGCACAACAACCAGCAATCATTTTTATCCATGAACTATGAGGCGTAACACACACACACACACACACACACTATTCAAACAAATGTGAATTGCGTTTGGAAATGAAATGGACATGCGAGTAAGGTAATCTTTTTAATATATAAATCACCTACCTTTTTTTCCTCAGTATCATTTTTTTATATCAAAACAGAATTTCCAAAAGTGAATGACATGTATAATCATTAGTATTTAGAAATTTCTGCACCAAAAATCCAACTGATCACTCTAAGAGAATACATAGAAAAAAAAAACCCGTGTACTGCTGTGCGTGAAAAAGATTATGTTTTGGGCTTCGTAACTTAAAACACATGTGTGTGTGTAATCGACATAATCCTAGAGCTAATTAAAAAGTCTTACCTCTTTCAGTTTACCAAATTTATATACCATTCCGAATATAAGTATAAAACATTGAACGAATTTTGTTATTTTGATTCAGAAATCAATTGATTGATATTGTTTTAGTGCAAATAAGTCTAAACACATGATTGATCTGATAGGATTCATTATTGATTATAAAATATAACAAAAAAAAATATTTTCTTTTTTCTGCTCTAACATTTAGTCAATTGAGTATACGAATTTTGTTATTTTGAATTTTGAAACTCAGTTTATTTATATTGCTTTAGTGCAAATCAATTATAAATAAAATGATTGATCCAATATTGATTATTTATCGATTTTTGTTATATAAACAAAAAACAATATTTCCTTCTTTTTTTTTTCTGCTTAGCATTAAGTCATTTGAGTATACAAATATGTTATTTTGAATTTTAGAATCAATTTTTTTTTTATATTGTTTTTAGTGCAAATCAATTCTAAATACATGATTGTTCAATATTGATTTGTTATATCATACAAAAAAATCAATATTTTCCTTTTGTTCACTAATATTTAGTCTTTGAACAAACAATAATAAGAAGCTTCAAATAAATCTGTTGTTTTTATTTTCAATCGAAATTATTGTCAATTATCGATTTCATTGATTTCCCCCCCACTTTTTTAAAGGTACAAAGGTTAAGGTAATATTCTAGTTGTTTCCGAAATTTTAATCATTTTTTTATAGAATGGGGAAAGTCAGTGAGATCTTTATTTGAAACTCTTACGGGTTGATGAATAAAAACCCGGAAGACGTCAACCATGTAAAAAATGACTCTATTTTAGTTGTTATCGGTTTGTATTTTTATAGCTATGGAAAGTCAAAGGGAATCTTAACTTTAAACTTCTAAAGGAAGCCCAATGGGTTCTTTAAAACGGAAATGATATCAATGTCAAAATTGCCCTATTTCTTTTGTTTTCACTCGTTTATATTATTTTTTATGCTAGAAAAGTAAAAGTGATCTTTACTTAAAATTTAACCGGAAGTCCATGATAAACAAAAAAGGAAATGACTTTCATTCTATGTAAAAATGCCCCTATCTTATTAGTTTGAATTCGAGGGAAAGAAAAAAAATACAAAAATTTGTTATAGATGGAAATGTCATGAACTAGACGAGGGATTTTAGAGCTGGTTAGAGTGTGTAAACCCCTGTTTTATATAAGAAAAGCAGGTTTCAAAGTTTGGGACTTAAAAGCTTATAAAGGGGAGTGCATCTTTTTTAGTTATAAAATATGTTTTCTCCCAAAGTGTTAGAGTGTGAACAAGTTTTCCAAGAAGGGACATTATGTTACAAACATTGTGTTTTAAAAGGGGAAATGAAAAGAAGTCAATGAAAGGTCTCCCCGGAATTGACCTTCCCCTTCCCCGGAAAATGACCCCTTTCCTCCCCCTTCCTAGGGAGGAGGAATTTTTCTTTCCCCTCCTAAAGGGGGGGAGGTTCGTATTTCGGGGAGTAAGCCAAAAGAAGTTGGGGAAAATTCCCTCTTCAAAAATTAACTAATGGGGGGAAAATTTGTTTTTAAATCCTTTCGTGTTTGGTCAGGGAGGCCCTTTGTGGAAAAACCCTTATTCGTATCACGTATACAGAGGGTTATGAAAAACTTCGCCCCGCCCCACAACGTATTTTGGGTTTAAAACCCGGGAGATGGAACGTTATATGAGAAATACAAAGAAATTTTTTTGGAAGTAGAATTCAAAAAGGGTACTTTTAATCTGGAAAAAGAGAGTTTTTGGATAGAGTCAAAAAAGTGATCATTTAGAGGGACATGGTACGGACCCGGTGAAAGAAAAAAGATGAGATTTATTAGGAAGGTAGCCCCCTTAAAATCGTTGTATGCTATCAACCAAAACCTGTTTTTTTTTTTAAAAGGAAAAAAAAAAAAAGGGGGGGATTCCCCGAGACGAAAAATTGCATTATTGGGTATTATTTAACAACTATGGGGACAGAAACGGTATGCCCCTTTGCCGATGTCCCCCAGAAACCCGAACTGTTAGACTTTTGAAAGGCGGGTTAGTATCTATGGCTATTTACTGTAGATTTAAAGCCATTACAAGTTCACTGCGCATGGCACAAAAGTGATGGAAATTTTTAAGGAAAAAGGGCTGTAGTTTGGGAACACCCAAAAGATATACAGAGACAGGATACTGTTCAGTTGAAATTTGCCAAAAATCAGATTTCTTGGAGCTGGGTTCTAAGTTTTCAGCCTTAGTCCCTTAAAAAATGTAGGATGGTGTCCCGCGGTGTTGAAAAGAAAAGCTGAAAATGTATAATGAAAAATGAGACCAAGAGTAAAGTAGGCCCCGGGATTGGATACCGCGATGATGGTTTCGATACTGAAAGTTTAAGGAGAAAACAGACTTCTTTTAAGACAAAATGAAATTTGAAATTTTGCAAAAATGTGGGGAGAAAAAGGACAATTTTGGGATGAAAAATACTAGAAATATAGAAAGAGGAAACTCGACAGAAAGCGTTCAAAAGCTACGAGTTTGTTTTGAGAGATTTAAAAAAAAATTTATGCGGGAAAGTTAAGATTTTGAGAACAGGGTCAATAGAAAGGAAGCGTCGTTCCCAAAAATTCTTCGAGAAATTTGGAACAGACCAAATAAAAAGGGAAAATTGATTAAAGAGTATTGAAAAAGTACAATATTGGTTCGAGAGGTCATTGGTCAGGAGAGTAGAAATTGGAATTCGTGAAGAAGATGATGATGAATAAGTTAATAAGGGGGAGAAAATTATAGACATAAAAAACTAATAAAAGAAACTGACAGATGGGACACATTTTCGCCTCATGGCCCAGGGAAAAATAGTCCCAAATAAAGACACTCGTTGTAGAAATACGATTGGGGGCAGTCTAAAGAACGACCTTTTAGTATGTTAACTGTGGCACTAGCAAGTTTGAAATGGGCCAGTCAACTCAAAAGACAAGACTCTCCCCCAAGGGAAAGAAAGTCTACTTCCATGAAACGTAGAAAATGAGTTTCCCCGTAAAATAAAACAAAGATTTGACCCGGAATTGAATAACCCCTATGTTGAGGGGCTAGGCAATAATTGTTTGAACAGAAAATGTGTGCATGTTAAAAACGATTTGTATTGCAAAAAAATAAGTAATAGATTTAAATTGTATAAATTTTAGGACGGAAAATGTATGATAGAAGCGAAGGGATTGCAAAAAAAAATAATTTAAAGATTTAATGGTTTGTTTTTTTTGGGAAAAAGATCCTAAAAAAAATTTAAAACGATAATTGCAATAATTCGATTGGAAATCATTAGTGTTCATGGATAAAAAAATATTTTAATTAATTGAGTGAAACTAAAGGAAATAGGGGTAATTTTGACTTGTGACGTCATTTCCCGGGTTTTTAAGGGCCCCGGACTTCCGGTTTTTTTAAAATTAAAGTAAGATCTCATTTGGGGCTTTCCATAGCTATAAAATGGGTTCAAACGGATAACAACTAAAGGGGGTGAGGATTTTAATGTGATGACGTATTTGGTTTTATTCATATGGACTTCCCGGGAAAGAGTATTCAGTAAAAATTATCTTTGATTTTCCCTTGTTTGAAAATGATTAAAAGGATAAAAAACTAAGGGAGATATTCCTTTTAAATTGTACCTTTAAAAGTGGGTGGGGGGAAAACAATGAAATCGATAATTGACAAAATTGATTGAAAAAAAAAAAAGATTTTTTTGAAGCTTATATTTGGTTGTTCAAATGCTAATATTAGTGAACAAAAGGAAATATTGATTTTTTGTAGAAATAAAAATCGATAAATAATCAATATTGGATCAACCCTTGAATTTTTTAATTGATTTGCACTAAACATATAAAAAATTGAGTTCAAAAAATTAAAAAAACAATATTCGTTACTTAAATAATAAATTTAGAGCAAAAAAAAAGGAAATATTGGTTTTTTGTATATATTTATAATAATAATAAACCCATATAGATAACATGGGGTTTAGATTAAAATTTGCATAAAACAATATAAAACATTGATTTTGAAATCGAATTAACAAATTCTTTCAATGTTTTTACTTATATTCGATTGGTTATAATTTGGTAAACTAAAAGAGGTAATGACTTTTTAATTAGTCTAGGATTTGTCGTTCCCACACACACATGTGTTTTAAGTTAGCGAACCCCAAAACATAATCTTTTTCACCCCGAGTACAGGGTTTTTTTTCTATGTATTCTCTTGAGTGATCAGTTGGAATTTTTTGGTGAGGAAAATTTCTAAATACTAATGGATATACATGTCATTTTTTTTTTGGAAATTGGTTGTTGATAAAAAAAAGGATATGAGGAAAAAAAAGGTAGGTGATTTATTATTAAAGATTCCTTATCGGCATGTCCTTTTCATTTCCAAAAAGATTACATTTGTTTGAAAGTGGGTGTGTGTGTGGTGTGTGTGTAGTATAGGTTATGGAGAAAAATGATTGTGTTGTTGTGCAATGTCATGTATTCAGGGATGAAAACCTGTTATTGGTTGAAATATAATTTGTTTTGAGGGGTTTTGTTGATCTAAGCATGGTTTTTTTGGGCAACATGTCTATATTGTTAATTCGATATAATAAAGGAATGGCTTGGTCGGTTAAATTGAAAAAGTTATTTCTGGTTTATTCGTTGTATATGGAAATACATTTCCAAGAATAATTCCCGGAAATACTTTGATTTAAAAAAATGGTATATCAGTGTGTGTGTGTGTGTGTGTGTGGGGGGCATCATAAAATGAATGTTAAAAGTATACTTGTACGTGTTATGTACTTCAAAAATTTGTACTTTAAGATGGGGGATATGTGCTTTTTAAAATATATACAAACCTTTCGAAATTAAGAGAGAGAGAGAGGGGAGAGATTTAAAAAAATGGGAAAGTGTTACTCCAGATTCAAAATAAAAAGTATCATGCCGGTAGGTGTGTTTTTTCTTTTGTTGCTTTTTTAGGTCCAGTGTATGGATTTTGAAAAGTATGGTGCGCTTTAAATGATTTAATATTGAAAGAAGTCCTTATGTTGAAATAAGTTTTACAGCCTGTTCAAAATTTTTTGTTCCACGCAACCTGAATTTCCCCCGGATTTGTTCTTTTTTCCCTTTTGTTGAAATAACGTGTAAGAAAATGTTCAAAAATTGTGTTGAAATAATGTGAAAAGAACGTTCAAAATTGTGTCCACCCCGGTCTGAAATTTGAAAATTTGATCTTTATTTCCCTTTTTTGTTGAAGTAACGTTAAAGGAGTTAAAAAATGCGTTTCCATATTGAAATTTATTTAAACCCAAAGTATCGTTCTATTTGATTGGTTGGGTTTAATCAAAGTCTTGTTAATTTTAGATAACAATGGGGTTTAAATTTTGGTTTAAATTTAGTTGTACAGTGCTAAATACCTTTCTTTAAATATAAATTTCCCGGAAATACTTGACCCTAAAGGCAGATTACGTAAACATGAGTGTTGAGTTCATTTTATAAGAACGTGGAGCTGTTCAATGTAATGATTAATTTGTTTTTTAAAATAATTTGATTTTAGTTTTATATATTGTATGTTTATTGTATGATGATATATGTTGAAACATTATTGATTTAAGATTTTGTATAGTCCGTTAAGGCTGAGGACCTGACCCCCAATGTCCGTGTTTTAAACCTTATGATGAATATCAATCGCTTGTATATTATTGGGGTATCAATACCTCTTTTTTATCTATGTTCTTTTTTGTTTACATGTGTCTCCGCTAAGACTTGACCTTCAATTTCCCCTTTGCCCTACGTCAAATGTACAACTTGTACATTGATGTCATTTTAACTATAGATCATGATGTCATTCTAAATATAGATTTGATGCCATTTCTAACTATAGATATGATGTCATTCTAAAATAGAAAAACCCAAAATGGCCGCCGCACATGCGCAAATAATCTGATGACGTCACCCTGCGCAGCGCAGTTTGGGGGTAAACCGACGCCATACTACTTAGAGCCGAAAACTATAAGGATAATCATTGCATTTGCTTTCACGGCTTTCTGCAAACCTTAAGAAAATGACAAATACATGTATATCTACCTATTGATTTTTTATGGTTTTCTAAATGTTTAACATTTTCTTTTTTAATCTGTTAAAAATAAGAAATTAAAAGCAAATAATTGTTGAAATTTAAAAAGACGTTTTTAAAGTTAATTACATAGAAATAAAAATTATTTTAAGATTTTCCCTTACATTTCCTTTTTTTCCCGTTTTTTTGAAAACTAAAATAAATTTAATTTTAAAGGTTGAAAGTATGTATTTCAAAGTTTTTTTCCCCTTTTTTTTTTTACAATTTTAATTGTGGACCCAAAAAAAATTGAATTTTTGGGGTTAGTATATGTTACAAGAAAAAGATATTAAATAAAGAATAAAAAAATAATAAAACCCGATTGATAAATCAAAAAAAATTTTTGGGATGTAGTTTTAAAAATTTTTCCCTGTGTTTTTTTTTGCATGAAGTAAATGGTTGGTAATAAATTTAAGATCCATATATATTCCCTTTAAACCCGTAATTTTTGGAGTTTGAAAATAAAAAAAGAAAGTTTTTTAAAACTTATTTTTGAAAAATTAATTTTTATATTTATGGTAATGATGATTTACTTTATTAAATTTAATCATTATGATCATTATTTCTTTTTTGTATTAATTTATTATTCAAAAATTTTTAATAAAGAAACGGAAACCCGCTTTTTGATCTTAAAAAACGACTTTAGTTATTTTTCCCTTTTTTTTTTAACCAAATCTAAGAGTTAATTTCGGTAAGTTGTCATTTTTTTAAGGGAATGAAAATTAAATTGCCTGAAAAAAATGTATAAATTTTAAATTCAATAATTTTTAATTTTCAATGAGTCAATTGACGTCAGATTTGAGTAGCTTCAAAATTTTGGGTTCGGCTCTAGACCTTCATTTTTTGATTTTTTATTTGGGATATTTTACAGAAGATGGGGTTATGTGTAGATGGGGCCCCTTGTTTTAAAATTTTTTTTTAAATTCGAATGGAAAAACCCGATTTTCGAATTTTTGCCCTAAAACTATTTTTAAAATTTTAAAAAAGGCTATGATGAGTAGAAGAAAAATTGGAAGGTTTGGGCCCCAGATGTCTATTTCCCTTATTCGAAAGTTTTCCCTTTTAAGTACGTGTTATGACTTTTTAAAGGAAAAACCCCTATTTTTTAAAAGATTTCTCTCCCCTCTGGATCATACATTTTGAGTAAAATTTTTAATGAAATTAAAAATGCAGGATAAAAAGTATTTTTTTACATTTTTTTCTTTCAATTTTCTTGGGTATATGACGTCAGATTTGAGTCAGCTTCAAAAGTTTTTTGCGCTCTTGAGCCTTCAATTTTTGGTGATTATCTTGATTTTTTTTACAAAAGATGTATTTTAGGGTGTAGATGTCCTTTTTTGGGTTCAAATTTCCAAAATTTGAAAAGATTAAGATTTTATGGCAATACCGAGTTTCGAATTTGGTAAAAAAATTTTTTAATGTTACAAAACCCCCCATGCGTTAAAACATGAAAAATTTGGGCAGGGATTGGATGAAGTTTTCATTTATTTTTCCCGAATGTTTTTTTTTTTTGTCCAAAGTGGTTATGGCCCTCATCAAAAAAAATCTTTTTAAAAATTTTTTCGTCTGGATCCTGAATTTTAAAATCAAACTTAAAATATCTTTAGAAATTTATAGATTTTAAAAATTTAAGTGGTGATATGCAAGAAATGTTTGTTTTGTAGTGTTTGAGTCATGCTATTAAGCAAAAATTTTTTTTGAAAAAACCCAAAAAAATTCCCCAAATTTGAATTTTTAATTAAATTTTCAAAAAAGTCGAAACTTATACGTTCATAAGGTCTTGAAAATTTAAAAAATGAAAAACGTATTTAAAAATGGGAGTTATTCATGTTTGATGGAAAGCCTAAATTTAAAAAGTGAAAAAAACCCGTTCGCATTTCGAAGATATATTTTTTTTAATGAAACCTTAGTGAACATGTCCCTTTCAAAAAAAATATTTTTTTTAGTCATTGCTTTTGACGTGATAAAATATAAAAATCACATTTCAATTGTTTGGTCCAGGTCATTTAGTATTTTAAAGCCCAATTTAAAATTTAAAGAATTTGTGTTGTGTAATTTTTTTAAAAATTTATGGGGTAAAAAAATTTTTTAAAAAAAAAAATCAAAAGATTGTATATATTAAATTAAAAAGTTTAAAAATGCCCCTACCCCAAAATTTCGCAAAAGTGAAAATTTAAATGATTTCGTTATCAAACAGGGCTTATTTTATGTTTTCGTAAAGGGTAAAATTTATGGAATCTTTTTAATTTGTAGAAAGAAATGTAAGTGGTCTTTGGGGGTTTTTGGGTTTAGCAAATTTCCGATTTTCTTTTTCAGGAATGAATGCCCGCGTTGAATTTGTGAATTGTGATACGTTTTTGAGTAAATGGTCGCATTTTCGATGAATTTGGGGGAATTATATAGAGAGAGAACCCCTTTGGTATTTCATTTTCTTTCACGGCTTTTTGCAAATGAAGAAAAAACAAAAAACATGTATATTTCCCCCCGAAAATTTTTTTTTTTTCTAAAAGTTTTAAAAAAATTTCTTTTTTAATCTGTAAAAAAAAGCAAATACACAAAGCAAATGAAAAAATTTTTAAATTTCAAGACTTTTTTTAATGTTAATTCAATAGAAATAAAAAATTATTTTCATTATTTTATTTAAGCCTTTGTTTCCCTGTAAATTTTTCTATGTAAAATTAATCAAAATTTTAAAGGGGAAAGTAATCGATTTTAAAAAAGTTTTTTTTTTTTTTTTTACAATTTAAATTTTGGATCAAATTGAAAAAAAAATGTAAAGTCATATGCTTAAAAAAGAAAAAGATAAAATAAAGAATAAAAAAAAAAAAAAAAAACGATTTAATAAGTAAGAAAACAATTCCCCTTTTTGGAAAATTTTTATCTTAAAAAATTTTCCCGTTTTTTTTTTTTGAATGATAGAAAACGGGTGCATAATCAAATAAGAACCTATTTATGTTTCTCAATTTTAAGGGGATGAAATGAAAAAAAAAAAAAAAAAGAAAAAAATTTAAAGTTATTTTTTTTTCATAATGTAAGTATATAATTTTAAAATAATGATGTTACTTTTTAAATCTTTATTTTATGCATCATTATTCCCAAATTTTTTTTAGTAACTTATATATTTAATAATTTGAAAAAAAGCAAACGGAAAAGGCCCCTTGTTTGAATTTAAAAAAACGATTCTGTTTTTAAAAAATTTTATTGTTTAAAAGATAAAGCTGGTGTGATCACCCTTCAAGAAACCCAAATTCTTAATAATATATTTTTAAAAATATTGTAAAGTATTGTATTTAGGTGTTGAATATTCAATTCAAAGATTGTAATAAAAATTTTTTGT
>CM037777.1:18442135-18492135 GCA_021229015.1 Solen grandis | reverse complement strand
CCTTGGTTTGAATCTTGGATTCGCCATAGAACCTTAGTTCTTTCGAATCTTGGCAAACCTATATAATCCTCCACAATGAGGTCGTAATATATAACTTCTGTGAAAATTCCATGCCAATCCGTCCATAAATGACGGCTGTACAGCGCGTACAAACTTTGGTAGCTATTTTTAGTTCTGACGTCATATGAAAATTTTAAACATTGAATCTAAATGTTCATGATTACCTACATAGGACATTGTATTTTCATTGTCTATGAGCCTTTGCAACATGAGTAAATTGACATCAAGAAATCGGAAATTCTATACAAGTTGATGACGTCATATGACGTCATATGACGTTCATCTTTACAAAATGCAAAGGAAACACAGAGACATATAATCTCGCCAAATATCAACTTTCTATCTCATCTAGAATCGATTTTATATGGATTTGAAATTTGACGTCCTTGGTTCGAATCTGATTCGCCATAGAACCTTAGTTCTTTCGAATCTTGGCAAACCTATATAATCCTGCACAATGAGGTCTTAATATATAACTTCTGTGAAAATTCCATGACAATCCGTCCATAAATGACGGCTGTGCAGCGCGTACAAACTTTGGTAGCTATTTTTAGTTCCGACGTCATGTGACGTCATGTGAAGATAAAAATAATATATTCCAAAATGCCATTGCTTCAGGTGTCTGTTGATAGAATTTCTTTGTCCTAGACCTTCAGCAACTTAATGAAATAACAACATGAAAAGGTTGGAAAAAAAGAATAATAATAATAAAAGACAGAACAAACCCAATAGGTATTTCTGCGAAAAGCAGAAAGCCCTAAAAAAACATAACAAACCCAATAGGTCTTTCTGCTTGAGGCAGAAAGCCCTAATAATAAGAAGAAGAAGAATAAACAGTACAAACCCAATAGGGCCGAAAGGGCAGAAAGTCCTAATAATATACATAACAAACCCAATAGGACTTTCTGCCTGTAGGCAGAAAGTCCTAATAATAAAAAAACAACAGTACAAACCCAATAGGACTTTCTGCCTGTAGGCAGAAAGTCCTAATAAACATAACAAACCCAATAGGACTTTCTGCTGTAGGCAGAAAGTCCTAATAAACATAACAAACCCTATACGTTTTCCGCAAGTTTGAGGAAAGACGTAACTATTTGTTTAAAATTGTCATATTGCGATTTTCTTTTAAAAATTGTTCAGGTGACGAGTTAATGTTACCAGTAGTGACGAATCAATGTTCCAAGAGTCCGTGAGTCGGCAGCCTCGCCCTTACCATATTCGGAGGCCTGTTGCAACTGAATTATAGGTGCCATATGCATAGGAGATGGTTTAAAATGCGCGGAAAGGGTCCCGGTATATTTTGGACACAGATAATAACCAACAAATTATACATTAACCCACTGGAACCTCATATATACCAAAAATTGACGAGTCAAGATTACCTTATTCAATTATGCATGCATACATATCTATAATAATAGGCATGTGTCGATTGCTAATATGTATTGACACCTATGGCAGGAGGACCAATCCCGGGCTACTATATGTTTAATACGATACCGGGTATTGGCTTTCTCCTTCTTTTGGGTTGGCCTAAAATACGCAATGGATTTATTGATTTTTTTTCCGGCGCATTGGAAAAGAAAACACGCAACTTTAATAAGTATTAATCAAGGCTTGTATTTACTTTAAAATTCTTCATTTATTGTTTCTAATCAAATAGAAAGTAAGTTTGCGACTGAAAATTATTTATTGTGTACTTTTGTTGTAATTGTGATTAATATTATCAGGGAATCTATATAGGTTAGAATCCCGGATATTACAAAATTGCGCGGTATACTATTTGATGGGGCGCAATGGAAATTTATAAAATAGTTAAATATTCGGTTAAATTCTTGATTTCTTTCGCATCTTACATTTAAATTGCATTTCGGATTTATGATTTTCACGGATGTACTTTATTCATATGCAAGTCTACCGCACAGTTGAATTTCTTTTGAAAATATGATTTCCATCGCGATAAACCTATTTAGAGGTATGCACTCTGTATATTTTCCTAATATAATGTCTATCTGAAATGTAATTTACACAAAAAACAACAGGAGCGAAAACGTGAAATTATAATTATATTTATCCTATTATATATATTATTATTAAATAAATTTACTTTCCGTAATAGCAAAGATATACCAAGTAATGTAAATAGTACTCATTACAACAAGAAAACAATCAAACTATTAATTTTTGCCCATATCATGACTTAATATACGTATTTACACTATAATTTATTACTTAAATTTAAAAATGTCTTTATTTATGCTATTTGGAAATATGATTTCCAATGCGTGTTTTCTTTTCCATTGCGCCAAAAATAATCCATTGCGTGTTTTTTGGCCAACCGCTTTAAAATATTTGACAGCTCTTCGATTTCAGAAAATACATTGATGTGAATAGTCAGGTGGAAAAATATAGACAACAATGTTTGAAGTGTTATCAATAAATGATAAAGTTAGAAAATAAGCCCCTTCTAAAATAAACAAGAAATATCTTTAAAAATTTTAAAGATTTTCGGCGTAGCTAAATAACTGTCTATTGTAACATGTAAGACAGATTAAAACGATTATAAAGTTGGAAATCCCTCGTCGTCGTTCATGAAATTGTCCATCTTATAGGAGAATCGACCAGCAAAACGAACATTGAATATAACATCTTATTCCACATCATGTACAAATTCCATATTTTCAAGTCATGCTGAATCTCCACATTGTTAAATTACATGTTGTTAGCCAGAGTGTCAAAACTTGTGTGACTGACACGATTTTCGTAAGGTTTTTTTATACCCTCGAAGTTCAGATTAATGAAGAAAGGGTCAGTTTGACATAGAATGTCGTCATTTCCGGTTTTAAAGGATCGTGGACTTCCGGTAACGCGAATTCATTGTAAAGATTTCACTTAGAGCTTTTTAAAGCTATAAAAATCGATTTAAATCGATGGAAAATAGGGTCATTTTTACATTTGATGACGTCATTTCCGGTTTTAAAGGCTCATGGACTTCCGGTTGACAGAGTTCAAAGTAAAGATCTCACTTAGAGCTTACCAAAGTAAAAAAAAAATCAAAGTTAAAACTTAGGAATAGAATCATTTTAATTTGATGACGTCATTTCCGGTTTTACTCATGGACTTCCGGTTAAAGAGTTCAAAGTAAAGATCTCACTTTGAGCTTTCCATAGCTATGAAAATGATTCGAATCGGTTAACAACTAGGGAGATATTACCTTTTAACATTGTACCTTTTAAAAAAGGGGGGAAATCAATAAAATCGACAATTGACAATAATTCGATTATAAATCAAAACAACAGATTTATTTTGAAGCTACTTACTATTTGTATGCTCAAATGACTAAATGTTAGTGAAAAAAAGGGGGAAAATATTGATTTTTGAATTTAAACAAAAATCGATAAATAATATCGGATCAATCATGTGCTTAAACTTAATTCGCACTAAACCAATATCAATAAACTGATTTCTAAAATCAAAATAGTAAAATTCCTATACTCAAATGATTAAATGTTAGAGCAGAAAAAATGCCATGCATTTAATGACTTTAACAGCTGGATGCCACTTCATGTTCATACCGAAGATCCGGTGTTGGGGAAAAGTGAATAACTTTCACAGCAGGGACCCTATAAACACAGAGTATATTTTCAGACATGATTCTTCCGATCCATGCATTTAATGACTTTAACAGCTGGATGCCACTTCATGTTCATACCGAAGATCCGGTGTTAGGGAAAAGTGAATGGCATTTCTCAGTGGGGTTCCCATGAACACAGAGTACGTTCTCACGCTTTGGACTATAAATAGAGACCGGAAACACTTTGACCAAAAATGGAAAACACACTATAGTAATTACCGGAAATGTATTCATTCTTTTGGGAGATAGGGAACTGTTCACATCGTAAGTGTTTCTCTTTGAAAATAATGTATCATTTTATTTTGACTTATGTATTTATTGAGTTTTTCTTATTTTCTATATTACATATTCATACATTTATTCTTACTTATTTTAATGTATTTTGTTCCTTTTTTATTTTTAAAGTAGTGATTTTACCAATTGTATTTTTCTATTTATTGCTGCCATTTTTTCTCATACGATGTTTGAATTGTCCATTGTACACTATGAGTCTCCGCCTAGGGCTAAGGACCTGACCTCAATGCCCGTGATCAAGTCGTAGGTCGATTGTACATGTCAGCTCTGTACACCATTGAGACAAACATGAGGTCATTCTACCGATAAGGTCATTCTAACTATATATCATGATGTCATTCTAAATATACCTCATGATGTCATACTATAATCCAAAATGGCCACCAAGCATGCGCAATACACACATGAAAATTAAAATAGCCGCCTTCAACATGGCCACTACGCGTCATACCCTAAAATACTTATATGCAAATGAGTTACTATAAATAGTAACCTACATGACCGCCTGTTACTAAACATAGAAACTAGGTCAACAAAATAGCCCCCGTTTGTTTGTACGTAAACCGTCAGACTTACTACTCACAAAGAAAATTTTACTTTTTCTAAAATCTTTCCTACTTTGTCCATTTACATAAGGGAACCCACGAACAAACATTTTTTTGCAAAAAAAAATCTTTTAAAGTATTTTAAATGTCGATTTTTTGGTGCTGGGCAATATTTACATTTAAGGGTCACGTGACCCCTATGACGTCATCGATAGACCAAGTGTCATTTGCCTTCTTTATTTCATATAAATGTATGTAATCGTTAATCATATTCAAACGTTTTAATCAAACATGTCATATTTGTTTTTTTGGTCTAGTATAAAGTTAAAGTTTTTATCAAGTGAGATTTCTGTGAAATTAATCCGCAAATTTGACGAAAAAAAAAAAATATTTGCGATTACGCATATCAGATATACTGTGCAATAAATAGTTAAATTCAGAGATAAACAGAAGTTTTCGAGTGAATGGAAGTTTAAATTTTCAAAATTTGAATACGTTTTCACCACTATGACATGACGTATTCCTATACTTTGGTGTTATTAGTGCAACCATGTTTATTTTATTTTAAATATCTCCTTTCCGAACATTTATGAACTGACGCTTGTTTGTAAAGCACATTACGAAAAGGAAGCAATAAATAATAACTTCTACCTGTTGAAACACAGGAAGAAATAAAATATAGAATTAGTAGTACTTACCTTTCTTACACGCATTTATTCCTGTCTTCCTTCATATCATAATTCCGTTTAAAAAAACTTTTCATCGTCAGTCCATAACTATTCATTCGTCAATAAATCAAGTTTTAAGTAAAGTATTGTGATGATTTTTCCGTTTAGTTATTTTTCCTCATTAATTTGGTTTGGTTATTTAAACTTTTTTAAAATTTAATTTTTTAACATTTTACATAATAATTTTGCAGGAAACTTTAATTTATCATAGTAAATGCATTCTTCGTTTTACTAATACGGTAAAATCAAAGGGTTCTTATTCTATATGTAGAACGGCCAGAACCGAGTCATCCGTGTGACAGAAAACTATAAAAGGCAGCGAAATTTTTGTTACGAGTTAGTTGGCTGTTGGTCACTGAAGAGAACGGTTGTTTTTTTAAGTATACAAGTCAATTAATTTTATTTACCGGGATAGCGTGGGGACTTTGGCGGTAAGCTGGTAAAAAGGGGATACTCTCAGAGATGATGTTCCGCACAGAGTTGCTGAGATCTCTAAAACCAGCGTGTAGCCGGGTCGCCACCTATTCAGGGTGTTTCAGCGGTATTTTAAGCTTCTGTCTAGTTGTCTGGGACTTTGATCGTGGTGCTGGTTAGGGTGAACCCTCAGAGTTGCTGCTTCGGCTCTGAGTTGCGGGGTTCGCCAGGGCTTGCGCTTGGTGTCGGGTCGTGGGTTGCTGGACAGTTGTTTGTGCTGAAGTGATTTGTTCTCAAATTCGAGACATGATTTACCTGTTGTTGTTTTTTTGTGTGAAGTTTTTTATACTTTAGACATTGTTAGAAACATATTGCTGAAACTTATTGTTTGAAACTCATTTTCTTGCATATTATTTAATATATAAATCATTGGTATTAAGCAAGGAGCTTAAGGAAGATTAATTATTATCTTCTAAGTGTGTATAGTTTGAAACTGATTTTTTTTATCGTATAGATTCGTGATTTTTTATCCTTGCAATCACCATAGAGATTTCTTTTGTTGTTAAAAAAATATTTTACTCATGAAAAAAATAAGTTCGGCTCAGGCCGAGCAAAAGTCTTTTCTATTATTTTCGTGCATCATTTTTTTCGAAGCCGTACACGTTACAAAATTTGGTGGCAGCGGTGGGATTCGCTGATAAGAGCACCATTATCACGAACCCCGGGTTGACAAAAATGGCTTCGAACGTAACATCAGATGAACTGAACAGCTTGTATGAGGAGTAGGCAGAGCTCAGGAGACAGAATGAACGCATGAAACTGGATCAGCAAATTTCGGCTTTAGAAGATGAACTGCGGTGGGTGGGTACGAGTTCAAGCCCAAGCAAAGTTGGCATGTTTGATGTAAAGCTTGAGCCCTTACCACCTCAAACCCAATTCATAGACAAAGAGGTTAGGCCATTTGGGTCTCTGAGAAGTGATGAAACCACCCTGTTTGATTCCACACAAGTTGGAAATTCCGATAAGTTTGTTACATATAGAAGGAAACCGTCAGGGTATGAGAAGGATGACGGAAAATCACAAACGAAACGGACAGTCATGATGAAACCCGCAACATATGATGGCTGAAGTTCCTGGACTGACTATAAAGCTCATTTTTAAGTATGTGCCGAAATAAATCAGTGGACAGAGCATGAAACGGGACTGTATTTAGCTTTTACCTTGAGGGGACAAGCTCAGGGTTTGTTTGGCAATCTATTCACACAATCCACGGACTATAAATGTTTAGTTACGGCACTTCAGGAGAGGCATGCACCGCCGAACAGACCAAATTACATGGGTTCAGCTTCGAGAACGGAAACAAAAAGCAGCTGAACATTTGTCTGAGTTCGCCAAGGACATCAGGAAACTTACCAACCTGGCGTACCCCACTGCACCAAGTGATGTCCGAGAAACGTTAGCTAAAGAACAAATCATAGATGCTCTATACAGCTCGGATATTAGACTTTGGGTGAAACAAGCTCGACCAACAAATCTTAACGACGCAGTGCGTCATGCAGTTGAGCTGGAGGCGTTTGATCGTGCCGAACGTAGAAAGAAAGAAAATCAAGGCATATTCTGTTCAGCAAATACTGGCGGTACGAAGGCTGCTTGCAACAAAGAATTACAATCTCTCAAAGACATGATGCTAAGCCTGCAGAAAGAGTTTAAAGATTTGAAGACAAGCTTTTCACAGAACCAAAATTTTCAGACACAAGAGTCAGAGATGTAGAGGTGGTACAAAGGAAAGGAGAATGAATATTCCTAAACGAAAATGTTATGAGTGTGGCTCGGAAAAACACTTCAAGAGAGACTGTTCGAACATAAAGGACAATTCAACTTAAAATACGTACCAACACAATCTTCGTCAGTGAAAGGCTCTGGGTTGTATGTCACAGCAAAGGTTAAGCATGAGGAGAAAGATTGTTTGGTTGATACAGGCGCAACTATGAGCCTTGTCTCAAGTCATCTATTTGATCAAATCAAGGATGAACAAACACACTTATTGGCATTCAGTAAAGAAATAGTGTCGCTTCTGGAGATTTGAGGTAAAAAGGGAAGACCTCTGTATGTTTGGAAATTAACAATACCAAGTACATGATTGATATCGTAGTTGCAGATATTGATTCCGAATGCATTCTTGGATTAGACTTCCTGAAGAACCACAAAGGTCAGATAGATATTGAAGATAACATGCTGTATCTTGGTGGCAGACCCTGCGCATTGCACTATGCTGGAACTATAGGCTGCTTTCGAGTTGTTGTATCAGAAGAGACTTTCCTTCCTCCACGGTTCGAGATAATAGTCACAGGGGACATATCTGTTCCGGACACAATAAAGTTTAGCTGCTGCCTGAATGAGCCAATTGACAAAACCCTTTAGTCTGGGAAAGGCATGACTGGGAAGTGTCTGGTTAAAGGAAACAAAGCTGTGCCGTTGCGTATGATGAATTTCACCAATGTGACACAGATCATCCATCCTGGTACTCATGTTGCTTCAGCTAGCAATGTGACTGATGTCCAGAAGTTGAAAGCAAGTACAGATGCAGAGAAGAAACAACCGTGCCAGACCAACAGAAGCAAGTTAGAAAACTCTTGAGCAAATATCCATGTATCTTCTCAACAAATGAAAGTGACCTTGGACGAACTAGCATCATCAAACATAAAATACCATCTGAAAACAACCACCCAGTCAAGCAAGGTTTTAGACGGGTACCAGTTCATATAAATGTTGAAGCTGATGAACAGATAGACGATATGCTTCAAAAAGATGTCATAGAGCCTTCTTCAAGTCCACGAGGAAGTAGTATTGTACTTGTCAAGAAGAAAGATGGAACACGAAGGTTTTGTGCCGATTATAGGCGTCTGAACGATCTTACAACAAAAGATGTATCCCTTACCACGGATAGACGAATCACTAGATCAGCTAGCTGGAAATAAATGGTTTTCCTGTCTTGATTTAAATTCTGGCTACTGGCAAGTAGAAGTGGACGAAAGTGACAAGGAAAAGACAGCATTCTCCAGCAAAAGAGGCTTATTTCATTTCAAAGTTATGCCGTTTGCAATGCGCCAGCTACCTTTGAGAGACTGATGGAGACAGTTTTAGCTGGGTTGCATTGGACGATATGCTTGATTTATTTGGATCATGTTATCGTAACAGGTGTTACCTTTGAGGATATGGTCAAAAACCTCGGCATTGTTTTTGACAGGTTTCAAGAAGCTGGTTTGAAGCTGAAGCCTAAAAAGTGCCAGCTATTTGCAAAAGACGTTGAGTTTCTTGGACACGTTGTGTCGTCTGATGGAATAAAAACAGATCCCAAGAATATTGAGGTAGTTCAGAACTGGCCTACACCGACTTGTGTGAAAGATGTCCGATCGTTCCAAGGATTATGCAGTTATTACAGACGATTCATATTGGAGTTTGCTCAGACGGCAAAACCGTTACATAGACTGACAGAGAAAGGCAGTAAGTTTGTCTGGAAAGAAGAAAGCTCCGCTGCCTTTGAATGTCTGAAACAAAAGTTAGTAGAAGCACCCATCTTGGCCCATCCAGATTTTAATGAATCGTTTATTCTCGATACAGATACCAATGATATGGCTATAGGCGGTGTACTATCACAGGTGCTTGATGGCAAAGAACAATTAATAGTCTATACATGTACCAGCCGGACACTCAGTAAGTCTGAAAGGCGCTATTGAGTAACCAGGAAGGAACTTCTTGCTCTGGTCCATTTCACCAAGTACTTCTGACACTTTTTGTATGGAAAAAGATTTCTAGTTCGGACGGATCATGGGTCACTTCGGTGGCTTATGAATTTTAAGAATCCTGATGACAGGTAGCAAGGTGGTTAGAAATACTCGCTGTTTTCGACATGAAGATTGAGCATCGCCCAGGGCGATTGCATATGAATGCAGATAGTTTAAGTAGAAGGTAATGTAAACAGTGCGGGCTTGACTGTCAGAAGGACAGTAAAGTTAAATCTGTTAAAGCAGATTTGGAGACACTAGCTAGAATCAAAGTTTTAGAAGATGAGTCATGTGAAGATCTCGAGACTGCCAGAATGTGGACAGCGATATATCATTGGTGAAGGAATGGATGGAACAGGGACTTCGTCCGAAACGAAAGGAATAAGCTGATAGAAGTTACTTTCTGAAATCATTGTGGTCCCAGTAGGAACGGTTGAGCGTACACGAAAAGTTACTGGTGCGGAGATGGGATGTGTTTGGAACCGATCTGACTTACTGGCAAGCAGTGGTACCGTTGTCCCAGAGGAGGGTTATCTCAAAATTTTCTCACGATATTAAAGCATCAGGACACCTTGGTGTGAAGAAAACACTTGCTAAGATTAGGAAAAGGTATTACTGGCCTGGACTTCAGAATGACGTGAGAACGTATGTCACAGGCTGTGAGATTTGCATGAAAAGAAAAGGTCTACTAAGGTTAAGAAAGCATCGATGCAAGTAGTTGGTAGCGGATATCCTTTAGAAAGAATTACTGTTGATATTCTTGGTGAACTTCCAATTACAGAAGATGGAAACAGATACATTCTACTACTGGCCGATTACTTCACGAAATGGACAGAATGTTACCCTATGCCAAATATGGACGCTTCAACAGTGGCTATGTTGATTGTCGAACATTTTGACTCCCGATTTGGGATACCTCGAAAAATTGACTCAGACAAAGTCAGACAGTTTGCCAGTAAATTGTTTATGGAGATGTGTCAACTTCTTCAAATTAACAAGACAAGAACCACCCCCTATCACCCGAAGTCGGATGGAACGGTCGAGAAATTTAACCGTACCCTGTGATCTATGCTGAATGCATTTATTGAGGAAAAGCAAAAGGATTGGGATGTGCAGTTGCCTTTTGTTATGATGGCTTATAGAGCGTCTGAGCATGAAACAACAGGCATGACACATGATGATGCTTGGTCGGGAAATATCTACTCCCTTGGATCTGATTTACGAGATGCCTTCCAGCATTAAGTGTGTTCCGAGAAATCAGTGGGTGAGGGAATAGCAGGAAAAGATTGAAGATACACATACGTTTGTGAGGTCATACTCAAAACAGTCAGTTCGACTTCAGAAGCGATATCATGACCAGAATTGAACTATGAGAGCTTTGAATCAGGTGATAATGTTTATGTGTATTTTCCAGTCAAACGAGTAGGGCTTTCTTTCAAATTTACTTCCATTTGAGGTAACAGACAAGCTTACTGAGGTTTTGTACAAGGTTAACTGTGGGAAAGCAGGTCAGTTTCAGGTGATACATGCTGACAGGATAAGGAGAGTGAAGAGTCAGAAGTTGTCTGGTGAAAAAGACGTCAAACCAGGAAAAGAAGTCTCAGTTGATGTTTCCGAAAACGATCAGAAGACCATGGTGACGTTTGATACAGATGAAGAAATTGAGATAGAAGATAGACCTAAAGGTAGGAAGAGAACAAGTCCGACATGGTTTAAAAATTATGTTACGTCTATTTTCAGGCAAGAAAAATCCAAAGATATGAGCCAAGCGTCGAAGCCAGTTTTATGTCCGGTTTGTAAGGAGAAGGTCCCTGCCAATGAAAAGTTTGAGGAGCACGTGGTCAAGTGTGTTAGCAAGAGGCACAGCTGTGCTCATTGTGACTTGACTTTTAAGAAGCAGGAGTATCTGAACAGGCACATGACTCAGAAACATTCCAGTGAGACGCGATCAAGCCCTTGTAAAGGACAGAGTAGATGTGACGTAGACAAGGCTGTCAAGACGTCTGTGGATCAGAAAGGTAAGAAGACTGATCAAGACAAAGAGAGCAAGAAAGCAGAGGACAGTGATTGGAATGATGCTCCTGATGTCGAATTAGAAGATGAAGCTGATGAAGCGATGACCAAGGGTAGGATATACCGTAAGAGGACAGCGCCTGAACCAGTTCCATTTAATACATGTAGGTTAACTATTAACTACATTTTGGCAGGGAAACTTTATCATAGTAAATGCATTCTTCGTGTTACTAATACGGTAAACACAAATGGTTCCTATTCTATATGTAGAGCAGCCAGAACTGAGTCATCCGTGTGACAGAAAACAATAAATTGCAGCGAAATATTTGTTACGAGTTAGTTGGCTGTTGGTCAATGAAGAGAACGGTTGTTTTTTTAAGTATACAAGTCAATTAAGTTTATTTACCGGGATAGTAAGGTAAGGATTTGGTCGGTAAGCTGGTATAAAAGGGATACTCTCAGAGTCGATGCTTCTGCACAGACTTGCTGAGATCTCTAAAACCAGCATGTAGCCGGGTCGCCACCTATTCAGGGTGTTTCAGCGGTATTTTAAGCTTCTGTCTAGTGGTCTGGGACTTTGATCGTGGTGCTGGTTAGGGTGAACCCTCAGAGTTGCTGCTTCGGCTCTGAGTTGCGGGGTTTGCCAGGGTTTGCACTTGGTGTCGGGTCGTGGGTTGCTGGACAGTTGTTTGTGGTGAAGTGATTTGTTCTCAAATTCGAGACCTGATTTACCTGTTGTTGTTTTTTTGTGTGAAGTTTTTTATACTTTAGACATTGTTAGAAACATATTGTTGAAACTTGTTTGAAACTCATTTTTTTGCATATAATTTAATATGTAAATCACTGGTATTAAGCAAGGAGCTTAAGGAAGATTAATTATTATTATCTTTTAAGTGTGTATAGTTTGGAACTTATTTTTTATCGTATAGATTCGTGATTTTTTATTCTTGTAATCACCATAGAGATTTCTTTTGTTGTTAAAAAATTATTTTAATCATGAAAAAAATAAGTTTAATACAGAGCAAAAGTCTTTTCTATTATTTTCGTGCATCATTTTTTTCGAAGCCGTAAACGTTACAGTATTTTCTCATGTCATTTTTAGATAATCAGAATCACATTTACTTTTTTTCTATACCCCACAAAGACATAACTTATAAAATCGATTTGATTTGAATAATAATGGACCAACAAAACCTACGTACAGACCTACAGTTATCCATAGACATATTCACTAACCTACATATGTCTCTGCTATATCTTATATTGAATGAAACTTGCCGATTAAATTAATTACTTAATCTGTGTCATTATTGACTAATTGACAATGTTTCATCATCTAAGAACCCGACCGTCTGTTCCAAAGCGTCTGCTCACATCTCAAAGTGATTGGCTTGACAATATGTCACACCCAGGGTCATAAATCATACCCACCAATTAGGTATCTCTCCGACACACATACCCGGATCAATTAACCCGGGTAACCCTTTATTACCCCCTGATTGACCCAAAACAGGAAATTACATAATCATACCAAACCAAAAACGTTAATTCTTATCAGTAGATATGTTAGGGATTTTACTCATTTAGAAACATGGTCTTTGTGGAAATTCAACGCAGATACATGATTTTAAAGGAAAATAAAAGGGATTTTGATATGAAGGTATGCAAAACGTTTATTAACGTTATTCATATTCAGGACCTTTATGTCAATTTTATCAAATATTGTTTTTAGAAAACATCCTGATATGACATTGTTTTCATTATCCCCCCCCCCCAAAAAAAAACAACAACAAACTATTCAGTACACAAAGCGACCAGTTTTCTAAAGTCCGAATGAAGAATATATCTTAATATTTTTGATAGGAATGTAAATTAATTAATTGAGCTAAACATTTTCACCCTTATTCGTTCATTGTCATCTTGGTTTTAGCTCGAAAATTGTTCAATAAGATATATAGTGCTGACAGAGTTTTGTCTATTGATGAAGTCATAGCAAGGGGAAACTTCAAACTTTTTTTCAATTGGTCAATTTTGCAACTTTCAATAGCTGATTTCATACAAACTACAAATAATTTTAGCATATTTTTTGTACAGAAGGTCTTACAGTGATGTATTCTAACAGAAAATAATGCAAATGAAATCTTTGTGGTTGACCTTTAAGACTGAGAAAAAAAATCAATTTTCACGGTAAACATAATTATTCTGTCAAAAATGTGGAAGGGAATAGGTTCGAACTTATTAATCTTGACTGCCTAATTGTCGATCTGGAAGCAGTCTTCACGCAGAGATTCCCAGAAGAAAAAAAAAATTAGGCGCACGTTTAAGGGTCGGACGGTTGCAGAAGGCGTGGGCCTCTTCCGCGTGTCATTTTTTTGTACATTTTAGTTTTAATTGACCATAGATTTGCAACTCTATAATACAGGTAAAGAGTCAGTCAAGAGAAACTCCCGATTAAGCGCGTGGTACGTCATGTGACCGCGAGATAACGTGAGATGTGTAAAACTTGAAATAGTCGCCATTTGCTGTATTGCGCAAGAGTGAATAAAATAATAATTAATCCACCCGAATAAAGATTCATGAGATCGGATACAGAAACTGGTGAGTATATTATATTTATCAACGATTACACGACATCAAGAAATAAACTCTTGAAATATCGCAAAGGAAATGATCGAGAACGTGCGGTCGTATGATTTTGTACTGAGTGGGGCAGAATTTTAATTGAATTCTGGTTTTCTGTGAAGTAAATTGTTTTTTGTTCGGTCTGACATTATTTCTTATCGCTTTGTTGTCATGAACAGTGTTAGTTAATGTAAAATCTGCTTACCATAAGCATGCGTACGTATTTCTTTTTCTCTCTTTCTCTCTTTCCTCTCCCTCCCTCAAACTTCAAAGCGTAATCGTTTGTACACAAATGGTAAAAACTGTTTTGTTAATCTAAACACAGTTATATTAAAGTTACTCTTCAATTCCTTTAACATTTTTGCATTGTTTAAGCAAAAAATATTAGATGTAAACAATGATTTAATCAATTGAAATGTCACATCATAGATTATTTAAGCTAAAATATGTGTTGTAAACAATGATTTTCTGTGTTTAATCAGTTTAAAAGTCACCTCATATATAGCAGTCTACAATGCTGATCCCTTTTTATTCTGTGGAAATGCTAAAAACTTCTTTGTTAATATCAACACAATTATATTATAGTTAATTTTTAATTCCTTTAATTTATATGCATTGTTGAAGCTAAAAATATTAGATGTTAACCATGATTTTCTATGTTTAATCAGTTTAATAGTGACCTCATGTATATAATCTACAAGGGCTGTTCTATTATCAAACCTGACTCTCTTTTTTCTGTGAATATTTTCTAAAGTACCTCATTTAGATAATTGTTATTTCATCTTTACATTGCATCCTTTGGGGCATTTTTCTTATACTTTTTACTTTTTCAGTGCTTTAGCTAAAAATATTATTGTGCACATCTGTCTAACTCTGGGGTTGGGTGGAGTTTTTGTCTTGCTCTCATTGTGTTTTAATTATAATACCTGCTCTTCCTTTCAGGATGCCGAAAAATAAGAAGAGGAAAACAGTGCTGTATGTACGAAGAAAGGACTACTGACAAGTTGGGGAAGAAAAAAGATTTGCCAGAATGTGTTGGCACTTATAAGAACTTGATGATTTAAGTGAAGTATGCAGAGAATATCACTCAGCTGGCCTTAACTCACTTACACAGACAGACACAGTATCACTTCGCAGTAAAAGATATCAAGAAACAGTTACTATTACTAATTTCAAGCTAAATCCAAGATGACAGTGATCGACAAAGGGTGTAAATGTGTAGATCAATTAATTAACATATATTCTTTAGACTTTATGAAACTGGTCGCTTAAAAATGTACTGAATACTGATATGGGTTGGACCATAATGGAATAAATGTCATATCAGGATGTATTCTGAAAAAAAATGTCCTTGTCATAACAAAAATATGATTAACGTTAATAAACGTTTTACATTCAAATCCCTCTTTTTTTCTGTTAAAATCCTTTATCTGCGCTGTTTCCACAGAAACCTTGTTTCAAATTAATAAAATCCCTAACATACCTACTGATAAGAATTAAGTTTTTTGTTTGGTATGATTATGTAATATCCCGTTTGGGGTTAATCCGGGGGTATAAAAGGGTTACCCGGGTTAATTGATCCGGGTGTCATAGAGGTGCCGAACTGATGGGTATGATTTATGGCCCTGGGTGTGACAAATTGTTAACTCGCGAGACAATATAGCCAATCACTTCAGGATGTAAACTGACGCTTACATACGGTCTGGTTTTTCGAGCAGTTAGTTAATAATGACACAAATTAAGTTATAATTAACGTGTTTAAGATTGGCAAGTTTCATTCAAGATAATGTTATGGAAACTATTAATGCAAAAATATATGATGTTGGTAGGTTTTGTTGTTCCATAATAATTCAAATAATTTCGATTTTAAAGTTACTTGTTTGTAGGGTATATATATATATATATATATATATATATATATATATATATAAAACATAGTCACGAAAATTTCACCATGTTGTATGTACAATTTATTCAGTTCATGGAAGCATTAGCTTCCCTTCTTAAAAGTGGAAAGGGGGATTACGTTTTCGCGGATTGTCAAGTATCCATTAAGAGTGATGGAACAACAATCGAGGTTGAAACAAAAAGCTTTAAATCAGTTTTTCCTGTCTAGGGCAACCGTTTATGATATCGATTTTCAAAATTTTTATATCAATTGATAGATTTATCAAAATAATTCAAAATAAACCCTATGTTCTCGATTCGATTTTCAACCGTTACCGAGTTATGACGTTACATCGATTTTTAAACCTTAATTTAAAATTTAACATTTCCTGCCCGATATATACATCATTGGAAAGGTCTCGTCTCCACAATGTCAAAAATGTATACTTTTATAGGGTTATCTTTATTCGTTTACGAGATATAAGCGTTTGAAAAATGTCACGTGACCTCCAAAGTTGGAAAATGGCGCCAAATTCAAATATTCTCCAAAAAATATATTTATGGCTCTATCTCAATCATTTCTCGACCGATTTACATGATCCTGGTATCGATAGAAAGGTATTTTTAAAAGCTATACGATGAACTCAATGAACCGGAAGTGTATTGGTGGTATAACCGGAAATGACGCCATCACATATAAAAATTGGCCCGATCTCTCTTCATAGACAACCGACTGACTTGTTATTTGTCTTTCTCTCTCTCTTATGCATACTAGATTTGGTTGAAATGAAACAAATTTTTGTATTTTACCTCATGGTGTTATTCCATGAATTTTGAATTTATTTAAAAATGTCTAAAAAAAATAAAAAACAGGTAATACGTTTGACAATTTTATTAACTATAACAAGATAAATTCAATATACAAACATAATTACAATATAGAATCAAGCAATTTGGCGACAAGTCTGTCATTATATTTCTTACTATTCGCGTCAAAAGGCTTAACAATATCTTTCATTGATGTTCCGGCAGATCTATTAATCACATAGTACACGCAATATAGTCCGCATACGTCTGAGTCACTGTCTTGTATTTGATTACAGTTCATAAAATAGGGTCTTTTTAAACGTTTTTCAAAGTCCACTTGGTAAAATTCTGGATTTCATCCTAAAGAGTCGAAGAATTCGTCCGGTTCGCTGCACGGGAAATAAAAAAACACCCAATGTTGTCCACGTTCTCCAGTTTTTATCTTATTTGATTTTTTCTTTTTATTTTGACTTCATCGGCAAAACACACAGTCACTGGATATCCTTTCAGCAAATGTTCGAGCTCGATATTGTTCATCGTTTCCAGTATTTGATTTTTCTCCAATTATTCAGATAGTTCCTAGGTCGTTCATACGGTTTTTTCTTCTTAGGAGTATCGCGCGCTCGTTCTACTTCGGACTTTGCTATTTCAATGGCCTGTGCTACGGGCGTCACTAGGTTTACTGTCGGGGTTTCTTTTTGTTTGTTCATTTCGGCTATCTTTCTCTATCTCCCCACAAAATATCGTCCAAGGTGATTGGGTTGAACGTAGCCATCCCTCAAATCCTTTAAATGTTGATACAACGCCTCGGGGTCAGGGTAATACGGAACCCATTTTTGTTGTTGCGGGTCATATACTTCTATCGAGCCCATGATTTCATTTAGTATCAAGCAAATATTAGCTTATTCTTAAGCATTTTTCCTGGTCTCTTTCGCTGTACTTTTACTTATTTTCTTCTTCACTTTCGTCATCACTCTCATTGGTCACATGATTATGCCATATTTCCGTAAAAAGATCTTTTCTTAATTTTACGGCTTGTCGAATAGAATCTGGGAAAGTCATGTTGTGTTCCCGTCTAAGTTTGTATGCCGTTTGCAATATTTGTTGTTGTGTAGCGTCTTGTAACGCGTAAAAGTCTATCAAAAAATTTCCGTAGTCTCTTCTCAATTCTTTACGAAGCTGGAACAATGAGTCATTGGCCGCCCGAGATATGGCCTCGTTTCATGAGTATCCTCTCTCTAAGTATCCGTTCACCTCCTTTTCGAACCGTTCCTGATTGGACTTCCTTAAGGGTTCCTTAGATCGCCTCTCCCATATGCCTTTAAGTGATCGCTGCTCTTGAAGGTCTTCACGAAATCGTTTACCAGGCGGTCCGCTGAAAGTGGCAATTCTCTTTTTACCATTTATGTCTTCATCGTCGTTATAAATAGAACCAGAATCTTCTGTCATCAGGTCATCAAAGACTATAAGGTTTCTCTTGGTAATGTCTAAATATCTGGGATTGTCGATATGGTCCGGTATACCGTGAACAAATTCGATGAATGGAAATCTTTTCTCGAGTTCTTTGTACATAGATTGCCATTGTCCAAAACAAAATATAATCCTTTCTGGCGATGGCTCAATTAAATATGACAGAAAAAGTCTTCTAGTCCACTAGATTTTACCGCTAGAACTAGGCCCCGATATGACCATAGTAAACGGATGTTTAAAGATCATTTTCTGATTATGAACTGTTTGTATCGTCTCGTTTTCACCGCTTTCCAATGGAACATTTTCGCTATTATCGTGAACTTTATTATGATGCCTCAGCATATTGTCTTTTTTTGTAAAGACTTTATCGCATACAGTACAACTGTACATTCTGTCAATGTAAGTTAATTAAATACGCGCCTATTCTTACATATTTTGGTCACTATCTTACTTAGAAGAGAAGGATGACGGAGAGGAGGAGGAGGGAGGAGAAGGAGGAAGGAGAGAAGGAGGGAGAGTAGGAGGAGGGTGAGGAGGAGGAGGGAGAGGAGGAGGGAGGAGAAGGAGGAAGGAGAGACGGAAGGAGAGTAAGAGGAGGAAGGGAAGGAGGAGGAGGGAGAGGAGGAGGAGGAGGGAGAGGAGGAGGGAGATGAGGGAGAGGAGGAGGATGAGGAGGGCGAGAAGGAGGGAGGAGGAGGGAGAGGAGGAGGGAGATGAGAGAGAGGAGGAGGATGACGAGGGAAAGGAGGAGGGAGGAAGAGGATGAGGAGGAGAGAGGGAGTAGGAGGTGGAAAGAGGAGAAGGGAGAGGAGAAGGAGGATGAGGAGGAGGGAGGAGGGAGGGAGAGGAGGAGGGAGGTGGAGGAAGAGAAGGGAGGGAGAGGAGGAGGAGGGAGAGGAGATGGAGGAGGGAGAGGAGGAAGGAGCCAAAATACCTTTCGATCGATACCAAGATCATGTAATTCGATCGAGAAATGACCAGACACGTCTACCATTCGTAAATGTCTTAACATATTGTCTCTCTCTCTGTAAATATTTCTTTACACTCTATACACTTTACCATTTTAATCATTTTAGTCATTTTAATTAGACATACACTTGGATTTCACTCTCGTCTACCTAAAAGCAGTTGACATCTAATAATGACAGTTAAAAATGGTATTCTATAAAGGGGTCTTCTGGTCCTAAATGAAAAGATATACTTCCTCCATTTTTCCAATCATATATGAGGTCCACCACTCTTACACTATTTATAACGTATCTCTGCCACTCTGTCATGGTGAGGACTTTAATATTAATACATACGTGGTACTTGTCCGACAATTTCTTTAATGACTCTATAAATGTTTCAAACGTGTCTTCTTTGCATAACCACTGCTGAATACACACTTTAGTTTTCAAGTATATTTTTCTACATGAATCATATAAGGCTGCTTTAAACAATTCATAATCAACTATATATTTCAAAGATATATATGGCTCTTCTACCATGCGATGGTAAATCAAAATACACATATCCTCTGGTAAAACGTCCATCACTATTAGCAACATGTAATGTACTAGACTCTTCACGTACTGTAACAGATTCTTATGTCCGTTTTTGTCATACGCGATCGTTACACTGTCTTTATAGATCAAAGTCTCTTCTGATTGGTCGATTTATTCTTGTATCTGATTGGCTGATATTCGTCCATCGATCACTTTCGTCATTCTAAAATTAGATGTCATGCTAGAAACCAATATGGCCGCCGAACATGCGTAAAAAATACTATGACGTCACTCCTGCGCATGCGCAGTCTTGGGTGTAAAGAGACGCCCTTACTACTCATAACAAACACAATAGGACTTTCTGCTTGAGGCAGAAAGCCCTATAAACATAACAAACCCAAACCCAATAGGAATAAATTCTGCCAGTAGGCAGAAAGTCCTAATAAAAAACAGTACAAACCCAATAGGACTTTCTGCCTGTAGGCCTGCAGAAAGTCCTAATAAGAAGAAGAATAAACAAGAAATATCTTTAAAAAAGATATTCGGCGTAGGATGAAAGAAAAACGAGATTTTCATTCATGCATAAATATACATTAATTAAGAAACTTATAAATGGAAATATATGCAAAACACATTTCAAAGACTCTAATGTTATGATAGGTTATAAAAGCATTGTTGTAAATAATTGTAAAAAACATGTCTAATTTTGGTAGTGAACAATGATGAATGGCAATGTTTTTAACAAGGTTTATTTTGCAAATAAGAAAATACCAAAAAATACAAAAAAAAGGTACAATTTTATAATAATGTCTATATATATTCAAAACAAAATAGAAAGAATGACTAGACTATTATACAAAAGACACGACTGACCATTATCGTAAACAGGCTTACCTGCACCATAAAGAATTGTAAAATGATTAAAATCAGAATATGAAATAATTTGATATAACAAATATTTCAGAGCCCCAAATGTTCTTATTAAAAGCAGTGTAATGTTATAAATTATCCTATGAACTATAAAAAAAATTATGATAATCCGCTGCATAAAACCTAATTTAGTTCCAGGCTGATCATGTAATGAGCAGTTATCTGCTCGTTGTAGTTAGGACATACAATTTTTTCTTCACCTTTATTTTATTTCTTACTGACAAAAGCTTGTTCAGGTCTGATTTTATCAGTTGTAAACTGTATCAAAATAGTTTATACAGGCATATACATTAATGATCAGCACCTTAAAGCATAGATTCATTGATAAAGGAAGTTACAATAAACAAGATAGCCATGATGGCCCTGAATGACTCGCCTGGGTATCACGGCTACAATTTTATTTTCAATTTTTTTTTAATATAAAAAATAGACAATAATTCTAGTATAACATAAAAATATTTTACCCCTGATGCAGTGGTGCGAAATTTTATCACCTGAAGTACATGGTTTCATCAATAAACTAAATACCTAAGATCTAGACGACATAGTTTCAAAAAAGAAGAATGTGAATGTTTATCCAATATATGTCTATGTAAAATAACTGTCCACTGGGTTGTGGCCGTTTATCTTTCGTTATGTTCCATTAGACAATGCTACATGCTAAATATTTAAGCTGTAGCCTTTCTGGTGTTACAGGAGATCTTTTAAGTGATCCCATTTTAATCTGGAAAAATAAGTGACTCATTTTTTTTTTAATTGCCAGTGTATGTGTAATTTTTGAGAAGAGTGTTTTAAGTTTTACCTATAGGCTATGCATTTCGACTATAATGCAAGTAAGCCTTTAGACTATAATGCAAGTAAGCCTCGCCCACTAGCAGGCATGCCTTTTATATTTATGACACTAAATGTTAGAATAAAAGCTTAATAAAGAAGAACCTTTAATAAGCGTTTTGTTAGGACGCTAAAAACACAGCAAAACAAAAAATCACAACTATCAACATGTGGTAAGAAAGTAAAAGATATGAATTTTTCCGCTTCGTAAATATTATTCTTCCAGTCCTCTAGAACATTCCGAGGAAAAGCGCGCGAAAGACCGACGCACAACAAATTTAGTACGCTCTAGAAATAGTTCAGTATTTTTTCTATGAAATATACTTATTTATAGACGGTAATACAAAAAAGTATATTTGTAAATAGGCTTGTTTGATATTTGTTCATATCATTATTGCATATGACAATTATGATATAAAAGCGTTATTAGTTGTTTTGGTTTTGGCGAATTAATTTTCAATGAGAGCATCTCGGCAGGCTGGAAGAATTCAATATACATAGTAATTAAGGGGTTTCATGTCATAACACGGTGGATTCTTTTTTGTTGTTTTAAATCATTTTCACAAAGTAGCATTCCTCAATTGATGGAAAAGGATTGTATTTAACTTACTGAAATCACTTTCATGTTTACATCAAAAAGAAAAGTAATAACACCAAGCTGAATGATATATACAAGCTGCACCCCTTATTTACAGTAATTTTATAGTCCAAAACGATGCGTTAACCAATAACAGGAGTCCTTTTATTCAGCTTAGAATTATTTACCGCTGTTAGCGTACATTTGATTGGTTTAAGATGCGAGTTGAAATCGAAATTATACAGCTACGCCGAAAAAAACAGTACAAACCCAATAGGATTTCCTGCCTGTAGGCAGGAAGTCCTAAGAAGGAAGAAGAAAAAACACAGTACAGGCAGAAAGTCCTGATAAAAAAACAGAACAAACCAAATAGGACTTTCTGCCGAAAGGGCAGAAAGTCCTAATAAAAAGACAGTACAAACCCAATAGGACTTTCTGTCTGTAGGCAGAAAGTCCTAATTACAAGCTCAATGCAGAAGACATGACAAGTGAGGCGATAAGTAGGTCATGACCACGCGAAACTATTCAAAACAAACACAAATTTGATGTCCCCAAACAATCCCATAGAAAATAATCGGTCACTGAAAATGATTACTATCACGGTTTTACATTCGACTGCAATACCAATTTGCACATGCGCCAACGGAAGTGAAACCCATTTTAATTTGATATAGTTAATATATATACAGAACTTAATAACAGTAATGTATATACAGTACTGAATACCGTCCAGAAAATCAGAATTGAGTCCAAGGAACATAACTGATAAGATCACACTTTTCTCCCCATCTAGGTTTGCCTCCCTTTTAAACTCTCTCTCTCTCTCTCTCTCTGTCTCTCTCACTAAGTGCGTTCGCATTTACATAATCTGAGTGGTTAGAGCTGGGAATACCAAAGAAGTACAATATAGTACTAAGATAAATTGTGACTGGGATGACAAACTTACTTAAAATATCTTTCTGTTGCTAAATTAATAAGCCAATATGTGATTCAATAAATAGAATAGAACATCCCATAGAAACGCCCCTCTACCAGATTTGCCCAATAAAAAAACGATATCACGAGCGCGCACTTGTCTGTCTTCGGAATTCTCATTAATATTCGCCAGCAACTAAATTGCCAAAATAACAGATTTGCAGACGACGACTTTGATCTTCTTTTGAAAACAAATTTGGGAACTTAAAACATGTGACTACCACGTAACGGAGGATGCCTACACCACTATCAAGTGTTATTGGGAATAATTTAAGTGGATTTTCTCCCTTGCACATAAAGAGAAAAGTATAGGTTTCGCGGACTACACTTCCACTGTGTGTTGAATAGGACGGTGGATATCCATGGGAGAATCTGATACTTTATCTTAATATACTGCTGTTGATGTTCCCTAAATTATCGTAGGGAAACTCGTCAGGTAGATCTATAATGTATGAAAATGAAGAATTATTTAACTTGCTTTCTTGTGATTTGGATTCCTTTGCACCAAACTTGGTCTTCGGAATTGGAAAACAGGCCGGATGATGAAGATGGACCATGTGTCAAAGATGGGAAGGTAGCGTAAAAGCTCTCTCTCTCTCTCTCCATTGTTATCTTAAATCAAAGCGCTGAAGGCACTGAAGTTGAAGTTGTGTCTCTAGTGAAAGAGGGGTTGACAAGCTGCAGATCTGCTGGGTAACTCATTTTTTTCCAGGTACCAAACTTAAATAATGAAATTCCGTTGTTCTACATTTGCTTCCTTTTGATTTAGATGAGCATATTTGATATAAATCTTTTAAATGGTAGGCAATAGAAATAAGAGGAGTTACTATGCTTATTGTTAGCAGTCCGTTGAAACAAATGGTACTACCAGGCCTTTTTTCAGATGTCGGAGAAGGGGCCTATCACATTTTGGGGAAAATATTGCCATATTTTGATAGGAGAAAGAAAATTCCTGAGGTAAGATGCAAATTTGGGGAAAAGTGCATGAATTAAAAGAATTTTTCAGAGGGGAAGGCAAACGGTGCCTGATGAAGAAGGAAAAAAAGCCCTGGATACATTAATCTTTCCTTGTTTATAGCATTTGGTTTATTGGATTTACTTGAATTATTACGTTTACAAAAGAAATGCAACAGTGAGTACATACTATTGTTCTCTCAGAGCTATCAGCGTTTTGATTTGCACTCAGGATTTGTACTTAGTATATTGCAGAGCAATGGCACTGTCTCAATTTATAGGATGAAGTAATTTTGCAAAAATCAATGGCTCTTCAGTAATTTCAGATAGTAGACATACAAGTTTCGGTCATTTTATAGTATAACAAATAACCCCTGCAGTTATCTAAGGTTGATAGCTTGAAGATACACAGATTCGAATCGGCTTTCAAGCTTTTGTATATGGATTATTGTAACACCATAAAATGACTGAAACCTGCATATATATATAGTACTATCCAATCCAATATTATTTGTGAGCCACCTAATTTGCATCAAACAGATTATGTTCCCCTGCATGGTAAAGTGAACGTTACGGAACATTATAGAGGAATTAGTTCTTTAGTGCTTTCATGCCACAGGCAATTATTGTGTCCCATCAATATTTATTTTTGACACAAAATTGATTTTTCAACACTTTTGCTTTATCTTTTTGCTGTCACCCCCATAACGATAAATAATCCAAATCAGTCAAATGCTTTTAGTTTTACTGAGTATTTAATAATTGTGTGTCCGAAATAAATTAATGCACTGATAGTGATTAGTATTCAAGTTGCATTCATTGTGCATATTAAAGTAAATCCAATAAACGAGTATTGAATCAAATCCAATATTATAAACATGCTTTGAACTGTGTAAACATGGTCATAACAAAAAAATCTTAACAATACTTTTTGATGGACAGCTTACATTAAGCAGTCTGTCTCTCTCTCTCTCTTACAGATAAACATAAATATATGTGGATTTTAATCAAAAGGAATCAAATTTAAAACAACAAATAGATATGTCAATGTTAAAAAATATTTCAATAGAGCCCAAAAGTATAAATGTCACAGGGTGTTCAGTAGACTCTGAACTTCAAGGATTATTGACCCTTGAGCCAAACTTTTCAAGTGTCAAGATTTCTAAGGGTCATTTTTCTGCATCATACATCAAACAATAAAGTTCAAATAATAGTGACAACAATTTGTGTTATGTGTCTTGATTTAAAGTTGTACTACAACAGTATTTTCATAATGTTTTCTTCACATCTCTGTTTCTTTTCTACAAAATTGATTCATCTTTGATTTTACCATATTATGTCATTGATGTAAAGGTATAGCAGGGCTTTCCAGGGAAAAAAATTCAGGCGCAAATTTTAGTGTGGGATGGGTGCGGGAGGGGTGGACCCTCTCTGTGTGTCGATTTTTTGTACATTTTCACCTTTAACACATTTTGATGATCTCAAATTGCTGAATTCCACATAAAAACAATGATGTTATCTCACATAAAATGATTATCATATAATTTTCTTTTTGCACTAAAAGTATGTAAATTCAGGAGCCTCCCAGTAACCGTGCTTTATTACTGATTTACCTGCTAGTGATCATACATCAAGACCATGATCTACATTTAAAATTCTTTCATTAAATTCTTTTGATTTAAAATATATAAGAGATAGTATATAAGAGATAGTATTTAAAAAAAAAAGTGAACATTTGATTGTAATCTGTGTTATGTTTTTATTTTTTTAAAACCAAATTTCCTTTCTGAAAAAAAATAAAATTAGAGGAGTAAATTATAAAGATTAATTTGATGGCTCAGCGCAAAACTAGGCAAACTCAAGTTTTTCCCAAAAACAATTTTTTCCATATTCCAGAACAAGTTCCCCTTTATCCCTCAAAAGATCTTGACTATATTCCAAGTATAACCAGATAAATATTTTTTTTTTATGAAAATATGCGAAGTCAAACCACTCATTTTGTTCAGTGCAAAACTAAAACTGAAAAATAATAGGGATCACACTTTATCTTATTTTAAATTTTAATCTTTCAACATAAAATTCAAAATAAAAAAGTGCTCTTTGAAAAGTAATTGCAACAATCAGATAATAGTTTATTGAAAAACAAATCAAGATCTCTTAGCCTTGTATTTCTAATGGAATTACAAAGTGAAATAATATTTAAAGAAATGGATGAGTATGTGTTATGTTTGAGGTGGTGCTGATGATTTTAGGTTTTAGAACAGTAATATTCACTTTTGTAGATATGGATTTGCTTGTTTCCCTTTTCAAGTTTATCCATTCAGACTTCTAAATATGATTTTTTAAAAGTATTTACCTCAAGAAATATTAGATTTTAGAAGAAACCCCTGAATTTTGAAAAATTACTGTAAATGCAAACATACAAAAAGCTGAAATCATCTCTATTTCTGTTAAAGGTTGGTATTTTTCCTGAAAAAAATGGTAGGGTATACAGGATATCATACTTGCACAGGAAACATCACCATTCTTCCAGCTCTATATTTTATAAGTTTAATAAATTGATTTTCGTTAGTGTACCCAGGCCTCGGAAATGCACATTTTTTGCGATGTGAAAAATAATGCAAAAGTTTATCTGAGTTGTTGATAATTGTAATTTGTTGGAAAACAGTGATGTTGTACATCAAAATTATCTGCAAGCTACAGGGATTATTTTAGGCCAGAAAGTGTTTGAGATTTTTTGCTCATTTGGCAAATCTTAATGGGATTTTTTTAAATATTAGTGAGATTTTTTTTAATAACAACACAAACATGAAAAGTACTTGAAATCAATCACTGGCTAGTTAATTTGAGACAGAATGGATCAAATAAGATGTCTTTTTGCTTGTTTTAACTGAACCAGATGCTATAAAGTATCTAAACTTTTGTATAAATGTTTAGACACTTTATAGCATCTGGTTCATGCTTATATCTCAGAGTCCAGGCATGGGATTGATTTGAAACATCTTTAATTTGTTTAGTGGTATTATACTATCAAGGAAAATAACACTTACCGTACACACGGTCAGATTAGGCGCAGCTACGTATAAGGTGCATCCTAACTTTCAGGGTTATTTATTTGAAAAAAAAAAAAAATCACTTTTCGTATCGTATGCGACAAAATCTTGTTTTGAAATTTGTGCCGTTGTACATTTTGACAGACTGAAAGCTATCCGTACGTCACCGGGCTAATCATACGGTGACTGTTTTATTTACACATGGCATAAGATTACCGTAAGACCGTTACATTAACGACGGGTTGGATAAAGGTGACACATTTTTAGCTCGACTATTCGAAGAATATGAGAGCTATTGTAGTCACCCTGGCTTTGGCGTTGCAGCTTTTGGTTAAAGTTTTGCGTGCAAGTTACTATCAACCTTATGTCTCAATAACCGTTTATGGTATTGACTTTAAAGTTTATAATTATGTTCAGGGGCATCAGACAACTAAGGTAGATAACTCTTGACTGAATTTAATATGAATTATGGCCCCTTTTTAACTTAGAAATTTTGGTTTAAGTTTTGAATGCAATAGAAAATTTGGTTAAAGTTTTGCGTGCAAGCTTTTATCTAGTTTGTATCTCAGTAACCATTCATGGTATTGACTTCAAAGTTTATGAATATGTTTACGGGCATCAGACAATCAAGGTAGATAACTCTTGATGGAATATATTACAAATTATGACCCCTTTTTAACTTAGAAATTTGTTAAAGTTTTGCATGCTTGGGTATCATACTTTCATGGTAGATAACTCTTGATAGAATATGTTACAAATTATGGCCCCTTTTTAACTAAAAATTTGTTAAGTTTTGCATGCAAGTACTTCATGCTAATATCTCAGTATCCAGGCAAGGATTGATTTGAAACATCTTAATATTTTTAGGGTATCATATTTCATGGTAGATAACTCTTGATGGAATATGTTACAAATTATTGCCCCTTTTTAACTTAGAAATTTTGGTTAAAGTTTTGCATGCAAGGTACTTTCATGCTAATATCTCAGTATCCAGGCATGGGATTGATTTGAAACATCTTTAATATGTTTAGGGGTATCATTCTTTCATGGTGATAACTCTTGATGAATATGTTACAAATTATGCCCCTTTTTAACATTAAAAAATTTGGTTAAAGTTTTGCATGCAAGGTACTTTCATGCTAATATCTCAGTATCCAGGCATAGGATTGATTTGAAACATCTTAAATATTTTTAGGGGTATCATAATTTCATGGTAGATAACTCTTGATGGAATATGTTACAAATTATTGCCCTTTTTAACTTAGAAATTTTGGTTAAAGTTTTGCATGCAAGGTACTTTCATGCTAATATCTCAGTATCAAGGCATGGGATTGATTTTAAACATCTTTAATATGTTTAGGAGTATCATACTATCAAGGTAGATAACTTTTGATGGAATATGTTACAAGTTATGGCCCCTTTTTAAACTTAGTAATGTTGGTTAAAGTTTTCCATGCAAGGTACTTTCATGCTGATATCTCAGAGTCCAGGCATGGGATTGATTTGAAACATCTTTAATATGTTTAGGGGTATCATACTATAAAGGAAGATAACACTTGATGGAATATATTAAAAGTTATGACCCCCTTTTAACTTAGAATTTTAGTTAATTTTTTGCATTCAAGCTACTATCCAGCTTATATCTCAGAAATTGCTTGTGGAATTGACTTGAAGGTTAAGGAGTGTCTTCAAGGGCATCAGAAAACTAAGGAGGATAACTTTTAGACTGAATTTTATGGCCCTTTTCTAACTTGGATTTTTGGTTAAAGTTTTGCATGTACAGTGTTATTGTGCTTATGTCTCAGTAACTAGTCATGGGATTGATTATAAACATCATAAAAATATTAAGGGGTATCAGACTATCAAGGTATGTCATTTTTGACTATTATTATGTACAGGGTATGTGGAGGGCAAGAATTGACATAGATTTCATTTGATTTACCAACAAGCATTTTGAATAGTCGAGCGTGCTGTCCTCTGACAGCTCTTGTTATAACATGACATTACTCAATCATGGCCCCGCATTCTAACACTGGGGACCATTGTCACCTGTCAGAATTCTCCCAACTAACAAACATTACGTAACAAATGCAATGTTTTTTTTTCACTTTTGGGGGAATGGGGTCCGGGCCAATTTGAGGGGGGAAAAAAGCGCGCGAACTAGCTAAAAGGGGAATTTTTTTACTCTATACATCATTAAGGCAGTATATTTTAAATTATTTTTTCATCTCTATTTAAATGATAAAACTGACTCTAAGTTAACACCAACACAAGCACTAGTATGCTTTAACTGTTTTAATAAAATTCAACATTTTCATTGTGATGCCCATCTGTTCAACACAGAATCATTAAAGATAGTTTGCATCATTAAAAACTGTTAAAAAATAAACTACAATATAATACTGAAGTGGGTGGGGGTAATGCATTAATTCATTAAGACAGGCTTGTTTTTAGATCTATCTATAAACTTTTATACATTAAATTATGCACTTCATATATTATCATTTGTTGAATTGTGGCTTTGGGTGGCTTAAATTGATGTAGGAAAACAAAACTTGCAAAAAAAAAGAAGAAAAAAAAAGATGTATAAAAGTGTATAGATATATCTTAAATAAGCCCTGTCTTCATTAATTAATGCATTACCCCACCCACTTCACTATTATATTGTAATATATTTTTTAAAGACAGTCTTTAAAATGTGTTTTCTTTCATAAATAACATGTTTGATAACATTATTGAAGCTTTTTAAAACATTTTAACAAGTTTTATCAGTGCATGCTTTTTCGGCGTAGCTGTATAATTTCGATTTCAACTCGCATCTTAAACCAATCAAATGTACGCTAACAGCGGTAAATAATTCTAAGCTGAATAAAAGGACCACTGTTATTGGTTAACGCATCGTTATGGACTACAAAATTACTGTAAATAAGGGGTGCAGCTTGTATATATCATTCAGCTTGGTGTTATTACTTTTCTTTTTGATGTAAACATGAACGTGATTTCAGTAAGTTAAATACAATCCTTTTCCATCAATTGAGGAATGCTACTTTGTGAAAATGATTTAAAACAACAAAAAAGAATCCACCGTGTTATGACATGAAACCCCTTAATTACTATGTATATTGAATTCTTCCAGCCTGCCGAGATGCTCTCATTGAAAATTAATTCGCCAAAACCAAAACAACTAATAACGCTTTTATATCATAATTGTCATATGCAATAATGATATGAACAAATATCAAACAAGCCTATTTACAGATATAATTTTTGTATTACCGTCTATAAATAAGTATATTTCATAGAAAAAATACTGAACTATTTCTAGAGCGTACTAAATTTGTTGTGCGTCGGTCTTTCGCGCGCTTTTCATGAAAATCACGTTTTTCTTTCATCCTACGCCGAATATCTTTTTTAAAGATATTTCTTGTTTCCATTATTTCCTACGAACAAACCGGAAGTAAACAATAGATTCAACCATAACTGTAAAAATGCATGCTTTTCACATGCTAATCAAGAAAACACATAAAAACAAGTTACATAATTATAAAAAATGACATTTCTCCAACACCTGGCCCATACCTTTACCAGTTAACTTTATTTTTTGCCATTTTTAGACAATCTGCCCTGTTTACTAGGTATGCATATAACAATCTGTCGTATAATGCAGACGATACCTAGTAAACAGGGCAGACGAAATATATTCAGCTGATATTTTATTGTGCAACATTTGTTGATTTAATGAGAGAAACTCATCATTTTGCACCCCAAAATGAACCCTAAGTGGGAGAATTTTCAGCATAATAGGGGGAAATATATATACTTCTGGCAGGGGGGAATGCCGCCGAATTTCGCCGAATATTTTAGCCAAAAAAAACCACTGAAATGCCACCTGTCAAGTTTCCTATACATCATGAGGTCCCGTAAAATAAACTTATTTGTTTATATTGAAAATGGTTTCCATCAAGTTTCAGCTTCTCACGATCATTTTATCATGAAATATACCAGTAGGATAACTAATAAGAACAAAAGAATAATCTGGTAGTGTTTATCATGGTTTGGTATAGACTTTGTGGCATATTATCGTATTCATTGGCTTTCAGTATTTCCATTTTCTGAGATCGTATACCGGTAAATTTCACTTCTCGGTGATTGAAAAAAGAAACCTGAAAAGCTGTATATCATCATATAAGGCGCACCCTGTCTATAAATTATGGCCACTTTTTAACTTAAAAATTTTGGTTAAAGTTGTGCCTGCAAGGAATTTCATGCTTGTATTTCAGTAACCAGGCTTGGGTTTTATTTGAAACTTCTTAAATATGTTCATTGTTATCATACTATAATGGCAGATAGTTTTTGACTGAATATAATGCAGATGAGGGCAATTTTTTGACTTAGACTTTTTGGTTTAAGTTTTGCATTCAATATTTTATCCAGCTTATATCTCAGAAATTGTTTATGGTATTGACAAGAAAGTTTAGAAGTATGTTCAGAGGCATCAGGAAACCAAAGAGCATAACTCTTGGACTGAATTTTATACAAATTATGGCCCTTTTCTAACTTGGATACTTGGTTAAAGCTTTGAAAGCGCAGTGTTATGCTTATGTCTCAGTAACTAGGCATGGGAATGATTTTAGATTTCATAATCCTATTTAAGAGTACATGTATTGAACTATCAAGGTATATCATTTTTCGGCCGTTAGGCCGTTTATTTTCACCCTGACTTCCTGTGTAACACACAGTAATGAAGCGGAATAAAATTGGGCTTTTCATTGGTTACTAACATACACACGGTCAGATTAGGCGCAGCTGCGTATAAGGCACATCCTAACTTTCAGGGTAACTTATTTGAAAAAAAAAATCACTTATCGTATCGTATGTGGCGAAATCTTGTTTTGAAATTTGTGCCGTCGTACATTTTGACAGACTGAAAGCTATCCATCCATACGTCACCGGGCTAATCATACAGTGAACCGTTTATTTTAAACATAGCATAAGATTACTGTTAGACCATTACATTAACGACGGGAAGGATAAAGGTGACACATTTTCATAACATGACATTACTCAACCGTGTCCCTGCATTCTAACACTGGGGACCATTGTCACCTGTCAAAATTCTCCGAACTAACAAACATTACGTAACAAATGCCACCTGTCAAGTTTCTCCTATACATCATGAGGTCCCGTAAAATAAACTTATTTGTTTATGTTGAAAATGGCATCCATCAAGTTGTTTCAGTTTCTCACGATCATTTTATCATGAAATATACCAGTGGGATAACTAATAAGAACAAAAGAATAATCTGGTATTGTTTATCATGGTTTGGTATAGACTTTGTGGCATATTATGGTATTCATTGGCTTTCAGTATTTCCATTTTCTGAGATCGTATACCAGTAAATTTCACTTCTCGGTGATTGAAAAAAGAAACCTGAAAAGCTGTATATCATCATATAAGGCGCACCCCGTCTATAAACTTGAATTATCTGGAAAAAAAAGTGTGCCTAATCTGCTGGTGTATACGGTATATGTTTTGTTAAATTCCCATTTGTCATTGTAAAATTTGTCAAAAGAAAAGAAAGGAGTTGCAGAAATGAGTTCTTTAGATCTCTGTTTGTTTTAAAAGTTTTCTTCCCCTGCAAACAATTTGCCCCGAATAGTAAGACACTGCACCTTTTTAAGGTAAACTGAAAGAGTAGAATGCTAAAAATAGGAAACATAGATTTCGGAATTGATTGTTTGACCCTGACAGATCCTATATTCAATAAAAACGTAACATTCGGTTTCGTTTTATAGCCCGCCAAAAAAAAGTCAAATGCACAGATGTTTTAATAGCATAAATACGTTACCTGTTATTACTTCAGGTATGTGTCTATTTGTGCACAGCTTCCAAAACAGAGTCCGCAAAATAAACCATTCCCTAAACCCCCTAGTTACCGGAAGTGTAACCCCCGTTCTCCAATTGTGTTTTGGAAGCCATCGAGTTTCAGTGGGTAACCTTGCGTGTCCCTTTCTTGATAGCTTCTGTGCGCTACAGCTCTCCTTTTCTTATCTTTTCATAGCCTCGGCTGTGTTGTTTATATTGTTCTTATTGGTTTTATTCTATATTCGTGTAGAATTCCCAATCTCCGTCCCGTATCGGGACCTTTTGCCTTGTGTCACGGGTTTCCGTGCTTCGGCTCCTGTGACACTGGTTTTATTATTTTGATTTTGTATATACTGTTGTCTTTATTTTCTTTGTACGGGTTTTCTTCGGTCTTCCCGTTTTTTATTTTGCATACATTGTTCTTTTGATTGCTTTTTACTGGGGCTGGGATTCCCATATTTTCTTCTATCGTTTTACTGTGTCTCGGGGCTCCTGCGGACATGTCAAGGCGTCCTGGGATTCCCATCAGTCCTGCCTATCATGTTCAGGGTGCTCTAGGGTCGACACCTGCACCGTTTGTGCTTCGTGGACAGACAAGATATGGAAGAAAGCCTCCTCCCGTCGGTCTTACTCTTCCCGGAAAAGGAAGGCCTCATCTTCCTCCTCCTTCTCTGGGTTCAGCGCTGCTGGGGGTCGGAGTCCCTCTCCCCCTCCCAGGAAGAAGGCTTCCCGCCCCTCTCCGGAGAGGCCGCCTTCATCTCCTGGCTCCCTGCCCGGCTCTCCTTGTGTCAGTCCCAGGGGAGCAGTCAAGGAGACTACTCCGACCGGTCACCGGTCACCGGGCATGACTGGTCAATTACGTGATCGTAGTCATAGCAAAGCTCACGACCGGTCACCGGTCAGGTCTAGCCACCGGTCACCGGTCAAGACCGGTCACCGGTCAACAGAGGCACCGGTCACCGGTCATCAATCACCGGGCACCGGTCATCAATCACCGGTCACCGGTCATAGTCGAACATCTGCTGTTCGCGATCGGTCTCAGAGACCTAAGACCGGTCATCACCGGTCATCGGCAAGAGATTGCCACCGATCAACGGCCAGGTCGGCTCATCACTCTAGACGTGTGGGTCACCGGTCTTCGCCGATTTTGTCTGAGAATTCGGACTCGAGTTTTTCCTCAGGTAGCCCTGCGGTTTCTCCGCTTCGGCCACCTCCTCCCTCATGTTCAAGGGTGCCCAAGAAACGGTCCCACAACCGTTCCCCGGGTTTTTCCGGTCACCGGTCCCCTAGCTCTGCTACTCGGGACCGGTCCCCTTTACGCTCCACCACGTCTTCGAAGGTTCAAGGTGCGGATGTTTCAGTGCAACCACAGACCTTTGACCCTTCCACATGGTGGTCCCACATGATGGGGGAATACGCCAGGCATTTCAGTTCTGCCTCCCCCCCCGTCATGCCGGGTGAACCTTCATCTTCTAGGAGGGATCGGGTTTCTCTTCCACCAGAGACCCTTGATCACAGACTGTTCCTTCAGTCTCCTCCCTCCTCGGGTCCACAGGGCGCTTCTTCTGCACAGCCCCCTATGTGGCCCTTTTTCCCTCCATTTCCCTTTATGGGCTTTCCCCCTCAGGATGCTCCCCCATCTCGCCCTGAGGCTGGGTCTCCTCCCTCTACTCGCAATCCCCCTACTAGTGGGACTGCTCTGAGCGGACAATTGGAGGATGAAATCTCCCTTCATGCTCCGGAGGAGGACTCCTTATTTGTGCCTTTTTCGTCCACCTCGCGCCGATCCAGCGCTCATTCCGAACCTCGTACTGACAATCCTCTCTCTGACGAGGACGAGGAGTCGGACGACAGTCGGTTTTCCATGGACAGGGCTTTTCAGGAGGTCTTTGCTACCTTACCTGCATCAGTATGCAAACCGGCCCCTCCTCCCTCCCGGAAGAGGTGCGAAGGTTACCTTGACCTCGTCGGTAAGCCTAAGGAATCCAAATCAGTCGAACCGGAGTTGCTCCCTTTCTCTCCGGTCGTCCGTTCGGCTCTGGAGGATTTCGAATCTTCATCCTCCTCTAAGCCAGGACCGGGCTGGTTTATTCCAACTTCAGACCTTCGGCCTTTGGGTTTTAACCCCAAGACCTACAAGTTTCCGGAGGGTGATTTTTCTATCCACCCTCCGAAACTGGACCTAGATGCGAGTCGGCTCCGGCTCAAGGTCCCCTCCTCTTTACCGCTTCAGCAGAAGGTCCTGGATCGCTGGGAGCAACGCTCCCGCTTTCTTTCCGGCATCTCGTCGCATACTGACTCCTTCGTGGCCGCTCTTTCGGTCAAGCTACAACAAAAGGATGCCTTATCTGCTTCCGTCAGGCTTCTTTTAGAGGCCTTAGCAGCGACGGCAAAACATTCGATTTTGCTATCTCTCTCTCTCTCTTCCGAGATGACTCGCTGCAGGCGGGATGCCATCCTGGACGGCCCCAACAAGCTACTTCTCTCTTCTTCTCGAGAAAAGCTTAGGTCGGCCCCTCTTTCTTCTTCGTCCCTCTTTGGGGGCCGAATCAAGGAAGTAGCGGATGCCTCCAGGGAGGAGCAAATGCACGGCGCGGTGGCCTTCCAGCCCCGCACTCCTACTTCGGCTCCCCCTAAATTCCGGATACCGAAGAAACCTTCGGCTTCTACCGGTAAATCCCCGAAGGACTCGGAAAAGGGCAAGCCTCAATCTCCTTTCAGAGGCAATCCCTCTTCCAGGGGCGCTCGCCAATCTGGTCCGCAGCGACCACGATTTCCTCCTTCATCGCCCCCCACCCCTTCTTCTACCTCTACCAGTCAAAGGGGTAGGAGTAAGCCCTAGGGGTACGTCCTTTCTTCCGCTTCCTCTTCCAGACGTTCGATTAGGAGGAAGAGTGTTTCTGCCCCTTCCAGTAGGCGGCAGACTCACTCATTTCATTCATCATTGGGAGACAATCACCGACGACCAATGGGTCCTGTCTATAGTGAGACACGGGTATCGGGTTCCGTTCAGTCGTCCCCCTCCACTATCACGCTCTCCCATTCATCTCTCCTCCAATCATCCTCGTCTGGGACTCGCCATTTCAGATCTTCTGAAAAAAGGAGCGGTAGAAAGGGTCTCGATTCCAACCTCTCCGGGGTTTTACAGCCGTCTCTTTCTGGTTCCCAAGAAGGACGGCGGGTTTCGACCGGTCATAGACCTGTCTCATCTAAACTCCTTCATTCCGAAGGAACACTTCAAAATGGAAACAACTTCGTCGATCAGGGCAGCCGTCCTCCCCGGTCACTGGGCTGTTTCCCTGGATTTATCGGATGCCTACTTCCATGTATCTATCCATCCTCATTCCAGGAAATACCTTCGTTTTACGGATGGCCAAACTGTCTACCAGTTCAAGGCCCTTCCGTTCGGCCTGTCTTCGGCCCCCAGAATCTTCACCAAAATAGTTTCGGTTCTGGTCGCCAGGGTTCATTTTCGCGGCTCACGCCTCCTGGCGTATTTCGACGACTGGCTTCTTCTTCACATGGACCCAGTCGCTCTTCTCGACGAACTTCGATGGGTGACAGACCTAGCTCTCCGGCTAGGATTCATCCTCAACTCCGAGAAGTCGGAGTTGATCCCATCCCAGAACTTCACGTTTGTCGGGATGCAGTTTCTGACCGACCTAAACAGGATCAGAATTCCGGAACCCAGAATTATGTCTCTTCTAACTCTGGTTCGGGGGTTTTCGCGTCGGCAATCGATCTCAGCCCGCGAATTCCTATCGCTTCTCGGAGTACTCAATGCAGCAGCGGATCTTGTTCCGCTGGGCCGCCTTCACATGCGACCTCTTCAATTTATCCTTCTCTCGATCTGGCGTCCCAGTCGAGACCATTTACAGACCATTCTTCCGGTTTCTCCGGAATTGGTTCATCATCTCAGTTGGTGGAATTCCCCCTCGTTCTCCGAGAGGGTGTTCCTCTTTCTCCTCCTCAACCGGAACTGTTCCTCTTCTCGGATGCCAGTCTGTCAGGCTGGGGTGCTCATCTGGAACCTCTGGGTCTCACGACCTCGGGTCTTTGGTCCCCTCAGGACAGTTCTCTTCATATCAACAACCTCGAACTCAAAGCGGTTCTACTAGCCTTACGACAGTTTTCTCCTCTCATTCGAGGCAAATCTGTTCTAGTATCTACAGACAACACGACTGTTGTCTCTTACATCCGCAGACAAGGGGGGACGCACTCGCCTTCTCTGTGCATGGAAGCATGGCACCTTCTTCATTGGTGTCAGGTGTCTTCGGTACTCATTCAAGTCAGACATCTTCCGGGTCGTCTAAATGTTCTAGCGGACCAACTGTCCCGCAGACATTCTCTTCTCCCCTCGGAATGGAAGTTACTTCCTCGGATCGCGACAACTCTGTTTGCGATTTTCGGGTCTCCGTCTGTCGATCTATTTGCTACCAGGCTGAACAACCAGCTTCCGCTGTTTGTGTCACCGGTATCGGATCACCGGGCTTGGGCGATAGATGCTCTATCTGTAAACTGGGATCATCTATTTGCTTATGCGTTTCCACCGTTTTCTCTGATTCCCTTAGTTCTAAGGAAAATCCTGCGATCTCAGTGCCGGATCCTCCTTGTAGCTCCACTTTGGCCAACGAGATCTTGGTTCGTGGATCTTCTGGATCTTCTGATAGACGATCCCGTAGAACTTCCCCAGGTTCCGGACCTTCTGTCACAAGGTCGGAACAGGGTCCTTCACGACAATCCTTGCGCTCTTCGTCTTCACGCTTGGATGTTATCCAACAGCGAGTTAGACAGAAGAAATTTTCGGCAACAGTTGCCTCTATTATCTCTAAAGCCAGGAGACAATCTACTCGATCTGTCTACCAGGCAAAGTGGAAGGTCTTCCGTGATTGGTGTATCGCACGGCAGATTAATCCGGTCAAAGCTCCTGTCAGAGAAATCGCTAACTTTCTAGTTTTTCTTTTTAACGAGAAAAAACTTGCGGTCAGTTCTATCAAGGGTTATAGGTCTATGTTATCGAACACTCTTAAGTTTCACAGATCCTCTTCCCTTGGTTCGGATCCTTATCTTTCGGAAATTATTCGTTCGTTTGAACTGTCTAGGCCAGTTTCTCGTTCGTTAACTCCAAAGTGGGATCTTTCTTGTGTTTTACTGGCTCTTACTAAGGCACCTTTTGAACTTCTTTCTGAGGCTTCTCTCCTGCACGTAACATGGAAGACGGTCTTTCTCATAGCAATGGCGTCTTCTAAACGCCGTTGCGAAATTCATGCCTTTTCTACTGAGGAAGGCTATTTACGCTTTAACAAATCTGATGGCTCTGTATCTTTGAGTTTTCAACCTGGTTTCCTTGCGAAAACCCAGCTCCCTTCGGTCTGTCCCCCTCCGGTAGTTATTCCGAGCCTTGCTAGGTCTTGCGCCAGGGGAGATCCTGATCGGCTTCTTTGCCCGGTTAGAGCCTTGAAGTTTTACCTCCAGAAAGTTAAATCTTTACGGGGTCGTCGTCTTCGACTTTTCCTCCCAATAAAAGGGGGGGGCGAAGTTTCGGCAGCATCAATATCTCGTTGGGTAGCCTCAACTATCAAGTTTGCCTATTCGGATCTTTCGGACAGGGATCTATCCTTTTTAAGAATTAGACCACATGAGCTCCGTGCTTTGTCTGCTTCTTGGGCTTTCTTGAATAAATCTCCCATGGATGATATTCTCAAAGCGGCCTCTTGGAAGTCTTCTACTACGTTTTCTTCCTTTATCTCCGCTCACTGGCTAACCAATCACAAAACCTTGTGGATTTGGGTCCACTTGTAGTGGCTCAGACAATAGTTTAATCATCATGTCTGACGCCTCGGCGGCTTTGGTCGTTTCCTACTTCGGGTGTCGCTGCCATCAAGGTTCTTTGTTAGCAACCTCCCGCCTTAGCGACGAAGTCATACCTGAAGTAATAACAGGTAACGCATTTATGCTATTAAAATGAAATTTTTGAAGTAAAATTAATTTTAATTAGTAAATACTTACCTGTTATTACAGAGTCCCACCTCCCTCCCCGCTTGCTGGCGGTTGTATCCCTCGATGGCTTCATATACAATTGGAGAACGGGGGTTACACTTCCGGTAACTAGGGGGTTTAGGGAATGGTTTATTTTGCGGACTCTGTTTTGGAAGCTGTGCACAAATAGACACATACCTGAAGTAATAACAGGTAAGTATTTACTAATTAAAATTAATTTTACTTCAAAAATTTCATTTTAAGACTAAGTGTCTACCAAGATTGTACAAATTATTTGGATCCGTGGTATTTCAAAGAGCTGCACTGACACAGGAATTACACAACTATTAAACTAACAACAAAATCTATCACATGTTAAACCATTCAGACACTAATCATCAAGCTGGATACCACGGCCGAGTATCTTTTTTAAAGATATTTCTTGTTTACTATTTAATATGATATACAGGGTATATTATGAAGGGCAAAAATTGAAATAGATTTGATTTTGTTTACCAACAAGCATTTTTAATAGTCGACCGTGCTGTCCTCTTGACAGCTTTTGTTACATGATGATATCTCTTCAGTCAGTTTTTCATTCTTCTTCAAATGACTAATCATGTCTCCCCCCATATTTATATGGGGGAGACATAATGTTTTTGTCGGTATTATCTGTCCGTCTTGTCTGTCCCACTTTTTGTCCGGAGCATAACTCACAAAGTATCAAAGCTATTAACTTGAAACTTGGATAGATCTCACGGAGAAGAAGTGCAGTGCAAAGAACTGTAACTCTGTGCATCATATTTTTGGAGTTATTGCCCTTTGTTAACTTTTGTCCAGAGCAAAACTCACAAAAACATTTCTCGCGCACTATAAGACATATATTCTTGAAACTTCATTGGTGGATAGATTACATGGAGGAGAAGTGCAGTGCACATGATCTGTAACTCTGCACATAATATTTTTGGAGTTACTGCATTTTGTTCAATTTCGTGCTCAAGGTGAGCTTTTGCCCTTCGTCTGTCGTGCGTCGTCAATAATTTGGCTTGTTAACACTATATATAAGAGGCTATATTTTTAGGCCAATCTTCAGGCCAAACTTAGTCAGAATGTTTGTCTCCATAAAATCTTGGACAAGTTCGAATTTGGGTCATGTGGGGTCAAAATTAAGGTCATGAGGTCAAATCTTAGAAAAACCTTGTTAACACTCTAGAGGCCACATTTTTGGCCCAGTCTTCATGAAACTTGGTCAGAATGTCTGTTTCCATAAACTCTTTGACAAGTTTTAAGTTGGGTCATTTGGGGTCAAAAAGTAGGTCAGTATGAACAATTCAACATATGTTGCTCATTTATAATCAGGTGAGCAATTCAGGGCCATCATGGCCCTCTTGTTTTTTTTTGTTTTTTTTAAAGCATTATTCACATACTATGAGACATATAACCTTGAAACTTCATAGTTGAATAGACCTCACAAAGGAGAATTGCAGTGCACAAGAACCTTAATTCTGCAAATCATATTTTTGGAGTCATTGCCCGTTGTTTAATTTCATATTCAATTAAGTTTTGTCCAGAGCCTATCTCATGCTTTATGAGACATATAAACTTGAAGCTTGTAGACATTATGGACAAGAATTGCAGTACACTGGAGCATAACCCATTTCCAATGTTTCTTGCTGAAGTTTTTTAAGGTTCATAATTCTGGCCTCAGTATTTTAAGAGTTACTTCCCCTTTTCACAATTTCTTGACTATAAGATAACTCTACTTAAATCGTCCATTGAAAGCCAGAAGGGGCTATCAGCCTTCTTTTTACATTATGCTGATAGCCCCTTCTGGCTTTCAATGGACGTTATGTTCCAGTTATGGAAAGAAATTGATGAGAGGAAGTGTCACACACAAGGTCCATAACTCTGTAAAACTTAAACAATATAGTCAGCCCTTTAACTATTTGCATATGTCACTGTGTGCCTTCAGGGCCTTTTTGCCCTTCTTTGCAGTAGCCGGTTACCGACTACTTCCCCAAGTCATATAACCATCTTTTTTCCCCAAAATATCCTCTAAAATTCCCCTTCCTTAGAAAAAAATCACCTTTAAATCGTATTATGATTAACGGTTAAAAAGAAATCAACAACGCATGAATTTTATTTTTGAGAATTACCTAAGCAGTTTGACTGGTTATCAATATTGCTTACGTGGATATACGCTGGACTGAGAAAAATCAATAAGCAGTCTACGACACGACCTTCCCCTGTGTATTTCACAGTAAGGGCAGTTTTGATACTTCACGGAGTGCTCAAGGTCAGCTTTTGTGATCACCCTTTGTCCGTTGTCAACAATTTACTTTAAACGATATCTTTTCAGAATCAGCTAGGCAGAATGTAATTATCCACTGCCGAAGACGGCAGGGGATATGGTAATAGCCTCCGTCCGTCTGTCAGTTCATCTGTGCTCTAGTATAGATACCAGTGCCCCAGCTAGCCTTAAATAGCCAGGCGCGGCGTCCAGCTGCCCTTTTGCCACGCCCAGCATGTGCCCTTTTGTAGGCAAATTGCCCCTGTCCTTTTGTCGGCAAATTGCCCCTGTCCTTTTATCAGTATGTGCCGCTTGTCATGTTAATAAAAAACTCCAGAAGTTAGACTACAACAGATCATCATGGCTACCATTGCTGATGATTGTAGAGGAAATAAGTGAACACAAACCTACAACCCTTTAATAATGTTCACGGCTCGTGTTAATTTTGAAGTGAAAGTAAAAGTTGATTCTACGGGACTGTTTTTGAATACGAAAAGATAGCCTAGTTTGGCATAAATATTTGTAATATTTCAAATCTGGCATTCTGCATCGACACATTATCATACTGTCATAATCTTTATCATTAATGTTCAATTTAACTGCCTCTGACAGTTTCAATAGCATGTACAAAGCATGCTTGAATACCGTATACACAGGCAGATTAGTCGCACTTTTTTTTCCAGATAATTTAGGTTTATAGAGGGGGTGCGCCTTATATGATGATATACAGCTTTTCAGGTTTCTTTTTTCAATCACCGAGAAGTGAAACTTACCGGTATACGATCTCAAAAAAATGGAAATACTGAAAGCCAATGAATACGATAATATGCCACAAAGTGTATACGAAACCATGATAAACAATACCAGATTATTAGGTTTTCGCCTCTGCAGGCCGAAAACTTATTGTTCTTCTTCTGTTGATTTTTTTTTTTTTTTTTTTTTAGCTCGACTATTCGAAGAATATGAGAGCTATTGTAGTCACCCTGGCGCCGGCGTCGGCATTGGCGTTGCAGCTTTTGGTTAAAGTTTTGCATGCAAGTTACTATCAACCTTATATCTCATTTACTATTTATGGTATTTACTTGAAAGTTTATAAATATGTTCAGGGGCATCAGACAACCAAGGTAGATAACCCTTGACTGAATTTAATATGAATTGTAGCCCCTTTTTAACTTAGAAATTTTGGTTAAAGTTTTGCATGCAATAGAAAATTTGGTTAAAGTTTTGCATGCAAGCTACTATCTAGTTTGTATCTCAATAACCATTCATGGTATTGACTTGAAAGTTTATGAATATGTTTAGGGGCATCATACAACCATGGTAGATAACTCTTGATAGAATATGTTACAAATTATTGCCCCTTTTTAACTTAAAAATTTTGGTTAAAGCTTTGCATGCAAGGTACTTTCATGCTAATATCTCAGTATCCAGGCATGGGATTGATTTGAAACTAGGGGTGTAACGATATACCGGTATATTGCAATATGCCTTGAAAGCATATCGTATCGCGATACGGAAAGAGCGTACTGTTTTTTTTATTGTATCGCCAGAAATCTGCAGAACCATACTTCATTTTAGATAAAAATTTGAATGTTAACGTGAAAATAAACACCACTAAGTCGGCACGGCTCCTTGTTGTTTACCAAAACTCCTTCGCAGTGGCTTGGCTCCGATAGATAGTTAGAGAGCACTCTGTGTTGACGTTTAAATTCCGGTTCCTATTTGCAAAGTTCAGGATAGAACTTTTATGCATAAAATCCTGCCTTTAAGTTTATATTATACTATTCTTATAATCAAACGAATTTGATTTAAACAGACAAGCATAAAACATACAGTAAGATTATTTATTTCTTCGCCTTGATTAAAAAACAAACAAACACCTATCGAAAATTCATAGGCACCGGTAAATAAACCACGCTGTATCTAAGCGTCTAAAGCGTCTACCAACGATTTTCCCAAAAAATGTCAGAAGATGATGCCTATGAATATGTGGCGAATCCGAAAGCCAAAAGTAAGGTATGGGAGAATTTCAGTCTCAAAAGGCATCGAAAAAACGGCGACATTGAAACAAACATAGCTTTTTGCAAAAAATGTAGAACTGAAGTTAAATACAGCGGCGGTACGACGAATCTAGCCACGCACTTGGAACGGCATCACAAAAACGCGATGACATCGAGTGTCCGACATTGCACCACTGCTTCATCAACAAAGTCAAAATGTCAGTCTGAACCTCAAAAGCAACTAACGTTGTTTGATTGTGCAAAAGACAAATATTCAAAATCAAACCCGAAGGCTTCTTCTATTACCAATGCCATAGGAAGGTTCATGGTAAAAGATCTATGGCCATACAGTTATATTTTTACTTGTTTTTGAAATTAATTTTGACTATGTTTAATAACAGAGGTATCTGTTATACATGTAGCACTACAGTATGAAGTATTAAATATTTTATTATAATCTTCTACTAGCTGAGTCTAGCCTTTAGCCTTGTATTAACAAAACCGCAATATATTGCAATACATATTGCAATACAGCGTTGGCATATCGCAATATATCGCAATACGGTCTGGCCGTATCGTTACACCCCTATTTGAAACATCTTTAATAAATTTAGGGGTATCATACTTTCATGGTAGATAACTCTTGATGGAATATGTTACAAATTATTTCCTTTTTTAACTTAGAAATTTTGTTAAAGTTTTGCATGCAAGTTACTTTCATGCTTCTATCTCAGTATCCAGGCATGGGATTGATTTGAAATATCTTTAATATGTTTAGGAGTATCATACTATCAAGGTAGATAACTTTTGATGGAATATATTACAAGTTATGGCCCCTGTTTAGCTCACCAGAGCACGAAGTGCTCAGGGTGAGCTATTGGGATCACCCTTCGTCCATCGTCCGTCGTCATCAATTTGCTTTAAAAGACATCTCCTCTGAAACTGCTGGACAAAATCTGATGAAACTTGTTATAAATGGTCCTTGGGTGGGACTCTACAAAAATTGCTCAAGTAAAGTTGCTCTGTGCAGAACTCTGGTTGCCATGGCAACAAAAAGAAAATATTCTTGGAAAGTTTAAAAATCATCTCCTTCAAAACTACTGGCCAGATTTCAAAATAAATTGGTACAGATGATCCTTGGGGGTAGCATTACAAAGATTGCTAAAATAATCGGATCCACAAAAAAACATGGGCGCCAGGGGCCAGGCTTATTTTACATTTTTTTTATATAGGGAAAGATAAAAAGAAAATCTCCTCCAAAACCAATGGACAGAATTTTATGAAATTTTGTAAAAATGATCTTTGGATGCAAGTCTACAAAAATTGCTCAAATAAAAATGATCCATGCAGAACATGGCAATAAATAGAACAAAAATCAGCTTCTTCAAGATTAATATAAATCATCTTCCAGATTAATAATTTGCAGGGTTTCAAAATGTTTTTAATTGGTACAGATGATCCTTGGGTGTAGCTCTACAAAGTATTCAATATTATTTGGATGTGTGTTGTAAACTCGGAAACAATACGAGGGGAGGCTTATTTATTATATTTATATTGATTTACGCAGAACTCAAGTTGCCATTGCAATGCAATGAAAAGATAAATTTAAAATTCATCTTGTTTAGAACTGCTAGCCAGATTTAAAATACATTGTTATAGGTGTTTATTTAGGGTTAATTGGCTAATTTTTACTTTGTTTTTCAGACAATTTTAACAATTAATCAAAATCAAAGGAAATGTCCTTTGTTTTCATGTGACGTCATCAAGACAAATCCGCCATCTTACCATTTTACTATTTGCACTTCTGTTTCAATTAAAGATTTACAGATATATACTTTTGAGTTTAAAAAACAGAAACACGTGAAGATTGATTCTATATTAAAGAAGTGAAATTGCATAAAGTGGTTATTATACCCCCCCGCAACGAAGTTAGGGGGGGGTATACTGGAATCAGGTTGTCCGTCCGTCCGTCTGTCCGTCCGTCTGTAGACACAAAATTCTGCGGACTACTCCTCCTAAACTTCTGGAAGGATTTTGATGAAACTTGCTGGCAATGATCCTTAGACATTGTATTAGCGCGTTATCTATATAGCATTGAGTTACCTCCCCTATTTACCAAGTTATGCCCCTTTGATGATTTTTGCATTACAAACTTCTGCGGACTACTCCTTCTAAACTACTGGAAGGATTTTGATGAAACTTGCTGGCAATGATCCTTAGACATTGTATAAGCGCGTTATCTATATATCATTTGGTTACCTCCCCTATTTACCAATTTATGCCCTTTGATGATTTTTGCATTACAAACTTCTGCGGACTACTCCTTCTAAACTACTGGAAGGATTTTGATGAAACTTGCTGGCAGTGATCCTTAGACATTGTATAAGCGCGTTATCTATATATCATTTGGTTACCTCCCCTATTTTCCAAGTTATGCCCCTTTGATGATTTTTGCATTACAAACTTCTGCGGACTACTTTGCCTAAACTACTGGAGGGATTTCAATGAAACTTGCTGTCATTCAACCTTAGACATTGTAGTAGCGCTTTTTCTATATAACATTGGGTTACCCCCCCCCCCCCCCCTGTTTTAAAGATATGTCCCTTTGATGGTATTTGTTTTACAATTTTCTTCCATTGATAGATTTCAGTGAATCTTAATGATATTTATCCATAGACATAGGTATATCCATAGGTATGTGTTACAAAGGATCACTAGATTTCCATGTAGTTGGCACATATGTCCTCTATATACGTATTAAGATGGAGTGTTGCATACAAGAATTCTGATTTCATGCTCCAAAGCCATGTTTGACAAAAACACTTGCGGGGGGGTATTAGTAAGCCCTTAGGCGACAGTTCTAGTTTAATACAATATATAAATTCATTATTGAAGACGGAAAATATATACGTTGTAATTTTTTGCAGTTGTCGGTAATTAATTTCCTTTCGGTTCAATTACTATTTCATATCTGATGACGTAAGTGCAAATTCTCACCAGATAAAAAACAATGATATTTTCGCATATCTATCAGTTCTGTGCGTGGAAACACGGCATCTCTTTACGTAAGACTGAAATAGAACATCTCTTTAGGCAAGGCATTTAGTGCTATTCTTATATATGTACAAATTCTGACATGACATCGGTGAGAAAAAAAACGTGAACAGCGTCCATAATTAGGTCGCCCTTATAAACGCTCATATTTACCATTTCTTGAATCTTTTTTTTGATAAAAAGAGGCTGATATTAATTTTAGTAAAAGTTTGTGGGTTGAACCTGGAAATACAGGTTTCATATTACAATGTCGATAAACATTCCTTGTTACAGAAAACAATTGTTTCATTTTAAAATGCAGATGTACTCTGGTGAGCGTCTATGGCCCTTGGGCCTCTTGTTTAACTTTGAAATTTTGGTTAAAGTTTTGCATGCAAGGTACTTTCATGCTGATATCTCAGAGTCCAGGCATGGAATTGATTTGAAACATCTTTAATATGTTTAGGGGTATCATACTATAAAGGAAGATAATACTTGATGGAATAAATTAAAAATTATGACCCCCTTTTAACTTAGAATTTTGGTTAAATTTTTGCATTCAAGCTACTATCCAGCTTATATCTCAGAAATTGCTTGTGGAATAGACTAGAAAGTTAAGGAGTGTCTTCAAGGGCATCAGAAAACAGGAGGATAACTTTTGGACTGATGCAAATTATGGCCCTTTTCTAACTTGGATTTTTGGTTTAAGTTTTGCATGCACAGTGTTATTGTGCTTATGTCTCAGTACCTAGGCATGGGATTGATTTTAGACATCATAAATATATTAAGGGGTATCAGACTATCAAGGTACAGTCAAACTTGTGATAACGGTCACGTGTATTAAGCGGTCACCATGGCGTAAGCGGTCATGTCAGGTCCTCCCGAGCAAATTCTTCTTTAATTGTCGTGTAATAAGCGGTCACTTGTCATATGCAGTCAGCGGTCACCTTAAAAGGGGATAATCATACTTCAAAGGAGTACTAATTAGCGGTCAATCAGCTGGTGTGATCCTGCATCGAACGTGTGCCCATGAATCCCCTGCTCTCCACCCTCAGGCATAATTGGCACTCTTCCGCTGGCAAACTTACGGTGTTTGCTAACGTCACGCTGTTTGCAAAGGGCTAGTTTAACCAATCAACCATCAATGAGTGTTTGAATTATTCCCGATTGCCTTTTATCTATGCATAGTTTGAAGTTTGGTGATGAAATATGCATCATGTATATGAACAGTTATGCACTCGTTTCTGCTACGTTCGATTTGCTCGGCTGACTAGATGATCGCCGATCGGTGTTAATGTTGGAATTATGAATACATAATTATATGTGGACATATTTTATCTTTTTGAGAGTTATAAAGGTGTTTTTATTAATTGTTTGATCAAAGAACACCGAATGTTTGCTGCTAAAAACGAGAAATAGCTAGTGATATAAAATGGAATATTTAGAACATAATGTCCGCGTATGCCATCATGTCTAAACGAAAATGTCTGACGCTAGAAAACAGAATGAAAGTTCTGAAACTTCCCGAAGCTGGGAAAAGCTCGGGAATAATCGCAGCTAAATTTAACGATGGCTTGAAGAGAGTTAAAATTTAGAGCTAATAAGATCATGGCGAACAACCAACGTTAATCTAACGGTATCAGCTGTTACCGCTGGTTTCTGGACGCAACATCAAAACAAGTTCCTGTGTCTGGCCAACTTATGAGTTATTTGCCTTTTTTAAGATACATGTTTATTTTTTATATATTTATACATGTGCTTATCAGTTGAATATTTACTTTGTTATGGATATAAGACCCAGAAAGAGAAAGAGATAAAAATTGAAAGGGGGAGGGGGGAAGGAAGACTTTGTGTATAGGTACGATATACATATAAAAAGGTAAAAATTCATACATACATACACATACATACAGGCAAGCATATATACCTTGACATGTACTATCAAAAATGGCCGATACTATATTTTGTCTTAAGCAGCCAACTTGTCTTAAGCAGCCAATTGTGGCCCGTCCCTTGGGTGGCTGCTTAATACAAGTTTGACTGTATATCATTTTTGACTATTATTATGTACAGGGAATGTGAAGGGCAAGAATTTAAATAGATTTCATTTGATTTACCAACAAGCATTTTGAATAGTCGAGCGTGCTGTCCTCTGACAGCTCTTGTTAGGTTTTCGCCTCTGCTGGGCGAAAACCTATTGTTCTTCTTCTGTTGATTTGTTGTTTTTTTTTGTTTTTTTTAATTATTTTTCCAATTCCACCCATTTTTGTGTCCAGCCTAGCGGCCAGATTAGAAAAGCTACAGCTATGAAATTTTGGGCATGGAGTCATCTTTATCTGAACATGTGCCTAATTGGTCAAACTTTTCACATTTATTTCTGATTTAGCCACTAGGGGGCGCAATGCATGTAATCACTGTTTTGCTAATAACTCAAAAATTTGAAACCTGATTTAGATGCGGTTTTTAGCTCACCTGAGCACAAAGTGCTCAAGGTGAGCTTTTGTGATTGCCCGGCGTCCGTCGTCGTCCGTCGTGCGTCGTGCGTCGTCCGTCGTCCGTCGTCAACAATTTGCTTTAAACGACATCTCCTCTGAAACCGCTGGACAGAATTTAATGAAATTTGGCAGGAATGTTCCTTGGGTGAGGCTCTACAAAAGTTGCTAAAATAAAGTTGATCCATGAAGAACTCTGGTTGCCATGGCAACAAAAAGAAAAATAATTTGAAAACTTTAAAAATCATCTCCTTCAAAACTACTGGCCAGATTTCAAAATAATTTGGTACAGATGTTCCTTGGGTCAACCTCTACCAAAGTTGCTACAATTATTCCGATCCGTAAAAAAACATGGCCGCCAGGGGCGGGGCTTATTTGCCTTATATGTATATAGAGAAACCCTTAAACAACATCTCCTCTGAAACCACTAGACAGAATTTGATTAAACTTGGCAGGGATGATCCTTGGGTCAACCTTCACAAAAGTTGCTAAAATAAAGTTGATCCATGTAGAACTATGGTTGCCATGGCAACAAAAAGAAAAAAAAATGAAAACTTTAAAAATCATCTTCTTCAAAACTACTGGCCAGATTTTAAAATAAATTGGTACAGATGTTCCTTGGGTCAACCTCTACCAAAGTTGCTAAAATTATTCTGATCCGTAAAAAAACATGGCCGCCAGGGCGGGGCTTATTTGCCTTATATGTATATAGAGAAACCCTTAAACAACATCTCCTCTGAAACCACTAGACAGAATTTGATTAAACTTGGCAGGGATGATCCTTGGGTCAACCTTCACAAAAGTTGCTAAAATAAAGTTGATCCATGTAGAACTCTGGTTGCCATGGCAACAAAAAGAAAAAAAAAATATGAAAACTTTAAAAATCATCTTCTTCAAAACTACTGGCCAGATTTTAAAATAAATTGGTACAGATGTTCCTTGGGTCAACCTCTACCAAAGTTGCTAAAAAAAATTCCGATCCGTAAAAAACATGGCCGCCAGGGGCGGGGCTTATTTGCCTTATATGTATATAGGGAAAACTTTAATCAACATTTCCTCTGAAACCACTGGACAGAATTTGATTAAACTTGACAGGAATGATCCTTGGGTCAACCTTCACAAAAGTTCCTAAAATAAACTTGATCCATATAGAACTCTGGTTGCCATGGCTACAAAAAGAAAAAAAATATGAAAACTTTAAAAATCATCTTCTTCAAAACTACTGGCCAGATTTTAAAATAAATTGGAACAGATGTTCCTTGGGTCAACCTATT
>CM037777.1:18392035-18442035 GCA_021229015.1 Solen grandis | reverse complement strand
ATGTGAATCAACACAGGGTTAAACCTTTTTCAATTATTAGTCATTGAATTATTTATTTAATTATGTCATAAATGACTAATAAATATACTATTTCTAATGAGGTGATAAAAAAAAAAGTTACAAACATTTCAAGTACATGTGAATCGTTTCAGGATCGAAAATAATACTCATTTCTCACTGAGGTCACCGATAAGAAAGTAAGTACAGTAAATTGTTTGCTGTGACTTAAACAGGAATCACAATAAATGGGGAGGGACACGCCTACATAGAAAAAAGAATAATGTTCCTGTTACTGGGTTGGCAGATAAGCTTAGAGAAGAGAACAAGTCTTTCTTCCTACTCACTGTGTATGACTATCACACATTTTGTGCATGTTGGCAGATTTCCATGAAACTTGTGCCACTGTTTTTTGTTTTTATTTTGTAGGAAAAGTCTGTGTTTCCTGCCATTTTAAAACAAAAAATAGATTAGTGCTTTTAGGAAGAAATGAAAGTCAGTTTTTAGGTGATTTTTTGTGAATAATAGTTTACTGGTTTTGCCGGAATAGTATTGTATCTAATTATAATCTTTATGCTCATACATGTGCAATTAATTTTCATTAAGCTTTACATTAGAGGATGTACAATAATTTGACGCTTAGGAGCAGTGAACCATGTATTGCATTATGAGTGTACAATTTAGATCCTGTAGAATTCCAGAACTGTTTCGGGTTCAAATCTTGGTACTGCTTTAATTTGGATGGCACTGTAACTTATGATGTGACACTGCATCAATAATCTTAAGATTTGGAGTCCATGATATTGAGGTAATCCATCCATCATTCAATCATTACCATGGTCCTTCAAATGCTTAGAAAAAAGGCTTCTGTGCAGATGCAAGCATTCATTGACTGCGAGTTATAGGCTCTTTTGCTCAAAGTCTATAGAGGCTTGCATTTACTATGAAATTTCCATGACCACTTGATGGTTCCATGATCATAATTTAATGATGGATGGATTACCTTAACAGTGTGATATTGACATGTTGGACATGCATGTGTATCTATTAATATGATATCTCAAAATATTGGTCCCAGCAAATAGTATCACTTCAATGTTGCACTACCAAACTTACAAGAAATGACTTGGAAAGACTGACCGTGATCAATCATATCCAAATATGGTCAAAGGTGGAATGACCCTGTTTCCCTTGATCATTCTATGGCATGTTTTTTCAAAGAGATTCTGTAAACCTTGAGTTGTATGAAATATCTTGTATCTTAGCATATTGTATTTGTCTATATAATTATCTTTCACCAATGATATTGGAAATTTTTAATCCAATGTGATTTTGCATATGTGACCCTACATTACGCAGTACATTGTCTTTCAGTCACATTACAAGACATGTGACATACATAGCCGCAAAACAATCCATCGTGAAAACCATAAAGTATGAAAACTTTATATGGGTGATTACCAATACGTATTGTGTATTGTTTTCTCTGATTCATGATTCACCACATTTCTTAATTACCCCCCCCCCCCATACACACACTTCACTTTTCATTATGTAGACTGTAGTATCAGAGTTACACAGTAATGTATTTATGAGCAAACAGAGGAAAACCTGATCAGACAGCTCCTGGAAGAATCTGTATGATCTGGATCTCCTCTGTTTGCAAAAGTGTCAAACGGACTGGCCAGCATTTGTATGAGCTAAGGGGTTAACCTTTCCATTTATTCTTTATTTGAAAAAATCTTTTACAATTTATTACTGCTTGTCTACTCAGGAATGTTTTCCATTTTTTAGTTGTTTGTTCATTTTTTAACCATTTGTGTTTGCAATATGGCATGATCATATTTTCACTCTTTTTTTTCCAACACAACTGTGAGAACAACTTAATCGCTATTACAAGAAATCTATAAACTGTAATGAACCATTCAGTTTGATTATCAGTTGAAAGGGTCCTCAGGAGGTGTGATTTGATTCTAAATGCTTATTTGAATTGATGGATTGGTATTGGCATCTTTAAACATTTCTGTGTGCACCATTAAAATTTACTTCATTTACCGGTTAATTCATTTTGAAAGTAAATTTCCAATTATAATCATTATATGCATGCATACTTACTACTGCAATGCATTTCATGTCTTAATTCATTATTTCAAGTTTTCATAACATTCAAATACTTTTTTTTTGTAAATCTCAGTCTTCTTGTATAAAGAAGTAAATATAAATGTCTTTGTTTATAACAGGTTCAGAATAAATGATTTCTGATGTCAGCACCAGGTTTTTTTATGATTAGATTCCTAAGAGAAAGGCAACAGGGGAGATTTTTCAAACTTGGACAGATTCCTGCAGTTACAGTAAAACCTCTTTCTATTAATAAGACCACCATTGGTTCCACTCAAAAGTGGTCTTAATAATGACATGGTCTTAAAAGTGAATTTACCAATATAGTCAGGACAGACTAAAATATGGTTCCAACAATGAGTGGTCTTAATAGCAAGGTGGTCTTAATTCCTGGGTGGCCTTAAAATGGGGTTTTACTGCATATTGTGGTAACACATATTAGGAAAGAGGCATGATACCACATCGAAACACTAGTCTCCCTGTTGTCAAGAAATACTTAAGTGCCATCTCAAACTCAAGCATCATACCCAAATCCTAACAGGATTTAATGGCCAGAATTTGAATTTAATTCAAGTCATAAGCACAGCCATTAAATTTCCATAACATTGGTGCTACAGGCATGACCATATGCTATGCTGTTTGTTGACTCACTCGGTACCCCTCTCCTTATATAGACTTGTTTTGATGCATTGGCAAACAGAGCAGACCAAGATTAGACAGCTCCTGTGTCTGCTGTTTGCTCATACAATATTGAAGCTCAGATTCTGTACAGTCTACATCCATTGTTTTATATACAATTTAAGTTCAGTTAGTTAATATTCATCAAGTCATAAATATGTATGAAGTAAAGGGTCAACAGACAGTCAGACCACTTTATTATTAAGGCTATTTGATCAATGTCTGAAATGTAGTTTTATTGGTAAGGGTTATTGTGGTATAAAATGTATATTTCTTTTAACCTTTACCATGCTATATTTCTTAGCTGGACTTGTCATTTCTTTATTTTGGACTGTACTATGCTGAAAATTTATTGACTGAATAGCAACCAGTGCAGACCATGATCTGATTGCACGGATGTACAGGCTGATGTTGGTCTGCACTGGTCATAAAGACTAGTCACAAGTGCCCAAAGCATTGTAAGGGCAAATATCTAATTTGATTACCAGTACTGTGAAATCATTATTATTTGTTGACATAGAATTTCTAGAACACATGAGGTCTACTAAATTAAGTTTTTGTAGGGATTTATACACAAGAATAAAGCTTTCAACAAAATTTACAAATATTTGTGCATGATGAAAATGAATGATGATATGGCAGAATGGATTATGCTAAATATATTAACTTACTTTGATATTGTCGGTTTTTTATGACTGAAGTGAAAGGGACTAGGTTCAGAAAGACAGACAGACAGACAAAGAAGAGGAAATAGAATTGAGAAAGAAAGTGGTACAGATAATAACTCCAAGTGCTGTTGTCATGCAGTTGATACTGAAAATATATTTTGAAAAAAAAAAAAAAATACAAGCATTTGTTTACCAATGCTGACATCATCTGCAGTTTTTGCTCAGTAAACGGTTTTAAATTTAGCCCTTATCTTTGAATTACATTTTGTACACTTGTATTTCTTTGTATGTTCAAGCCTTGCTGTTTTTAAAGTCAATAAATGTGAAGTTTGGTTTGGGTTTATTTTCTTTCAGATGTTTGATCTTTTTTGCTAATAAAATCAGCCATGGAAGAACTTTTTTTTAAATATCAATTTTTAATTTTCTTTTCCTGTAAGCCTTAAGTCTTTTCCTGTTGCTTAAAATGAATGGTTCTCTAAATCATTGTTAGCTTGTTTTTGAACAGTGCAGCTCCACTGTCCCCAGTGACTGAGTGGTTAGAGCATCTGCCTCAGGAGTGGGAGGATGTGGGTTTGATCCCCAGCTGCGACATTCCAATTTGTAATTGTAAATAACAGTATTGGTATATCTCCCTGCTTGGTGCTGAGTATATAAATGTTGTTTTAGGACTGGTTGGCCCAGTGTCAGGATAATGTTACTGGGTGTGGTGTCATGCCACATGTCTATGGCATGATACTGCATTGTGGCCTCAAGTAGACATGGTCTCCAAATGACTGAAATACTGTTAGTGGGACGTTAACCCTTTCCCTCATATAGACACATTTTGACGCACTCAATTAAGGTACCACATAAAGCCTGATCTGCAGAAAACCACAGTTAAACCTTACCAATTTTAATTGTAAAATCCTCATTTCCAGACCACTGAGGAGCAGCGAACAGCATAAAACCTGATCAGCCTGCGAGTTACTCGCAGGCTGATCTGGTTTTATGCTGTTCGCATAGGTCTTTTCATGGTGTCCTCAATGAGGGAAAGGTTTAAGTCATATATGTACTGTATTCCTGGATATCAGGAATTCTGGATCCCGCATTAACTTATAAGCATTAAAGATAATATTATGAAACTTAGTATATGAATGGATGACAGTATGGAGATTCTGCACATTACTTTTTTTTTTTTTTTTCTTGGACCAAAATTCTGGTTGCTATGGTAACAAAAAAATTATGCACCTCAACGGCAGGGGACTCATGGTGTTGCATGCAACACCAGTTTCTTGTTATTCTGAGCTATTATCCGTCCTGGAACTCCAGAAACTAGGCACCAAGCAAAAAAAAACAAACATAAGAACCATAATATCATATTTAACCCTTACCCTGCTGGAACCGTAAGTGCTAACCTTTGCCACTAGTAAAGAGCCAGGCCAGCCTGCACATCCATGCAGGCTTGCCTGGCTCTTTACTGTTGGCTGACCAACTACAAGCTTTCATCTTGTTATCCCTAAAATTGATAATGGAAAGTTAAAAAAAAGATGCCAGCTAAGTCCATTTGAGAAATTCAGCAGGTTAAGGGTTAACAACTGATGTCGCAATTGGTATTTGAGCCTAAAATCACATGGCCAACTCTCTAACCACTCAGCCACTGGGACTGGTTATAAGTTTTGTAGAAATATGCTGTTCCTGTGGAACAAGCTTTTTGTTTCCCCAAATGCAACTTTTAAAATATTAAGTTTGTCAACTTTGCTAGTTTGCTTTCCCAGTACACTGGTTCCTACAGGAAACAAGGTTTATGAACTGGTTCTCTGTAAGTTATAAATTGACTAAAATTTTCAATATATTATTATTTTCAACTAATTATTTGAGTATAAAAACGAGTTGGCATTATAGAGTTTTCCCCAAATATTTTATTCCAATGTGCACATACTCAGTGTGATGAGTGAGGGATACACAATGTGTTTGGATTTAATTTAGGTCATTCCTTTGACATGATTAATAGCAGTGAAAACATTTCTGCATAATTGGCCATAAAATATCACCACTGATAAGCTATACAGGATGTTGAATGTTATCGGAGGGTTAAGCAATCAGCGTTTGTCAAATCGCTCAAAAGAAATATTATTTGCTTTTATGAAACAGAATTAAAACTCATTACAAACAGGCCATTTGTGAAAGGTGTGTGTATTTCAGAGAAGAACCACGGTCCCCTAAGACTTTGTATTGCCACTGTCGATATTGACAGGAATGTGATCATGGCTTCATTGATTAGCTGTGATTTGATTGGACGACCACAGGGTTCTGCATAGTTGAGCAATGGTACACTATAGCCGTGTATGGCAGGGGGAAATGACTGAACCTGTTCTACTTACCTTTATCTTAACGGCACACACTAGAATAGATTTAACCGTTAGTAGGACCGGACGACTGGTGATATGTGTACGACAATATTTGGATGAACTATTTAAAGGAACAAAATATTTCGTACCAGATTCACTACAATATAGTTTTTAATTAAATAACTGCTATTCAATTGATTTTAACAAATTAGTTGAAATTTCACACTAGTTTTGATCACTTAATCAGGGATTTAAAGCACAACAGTTCTCAGTGAAATTCATTGGAAATACATTTGTGACAGCGTCTCAGGAAGAGTAGTGTGTTTAGCAAAAAAGGGATTTTAAAAGAACCATATTAATATATTGTGTATTTTAACTGGAACGTAGCACTGTCAAAATTCACACCCAGGATTATCATACGTGTTTTTTATTACACCAACATATGCACCCAGTTTTGTTCATGCACAACAAATGTATTTACGGATGAAAGTGTCTGGATTGTTTCGATCGCCTGTAATGTTAGACAATAAAGGTAAGGGAATCAGATCCTTCTAGTGTGTTCACATTATGTACATGAGACAATAAAGTGGACAACTTTTGTCCTCTATGATAACTTGTAACATCCGAGATTTTCTAACTGGGACAATTCAGATTAAATGATAAGAGTTTAAATAAATGACTCATTGTATCACTTCAGTCTCCTTCTTAATTTTTTTTTTTTTTCTGTAGTAGTTTTTAACTTCATTTTTTTTTTCCATTTTTGTTTATTTATAAGTATATTTATTGTACTACAGTTTATTTGATTAAACAAGGGAAAAAAATGTTTAAAAAAATCTTACCTAATAATGTTGAAAAGATAAAGCTCTATCATTTTATTTATAATTAATATAGATACCAGATATTGATTTAATATAATTGATAGTTATACATGTATTACCTTATAAAATTTGTAAGAATTTTAAGGTAACGATAAAATAACATCACTGTTTTTTTCAGTGATTTATCATGTTATAGAATGAAATATATAGTAAATGAAGTCTGATTTAAAGATGAACTATAGTGAAACAATTATCCGAGTTAATTAAACATGTATTATATTCACATTTTAAAGCTCAGTTTTCATGCCTAACAATATCTAATCCTAGCAAAATCTCTCATTTGTTTCTTTTATAAGAAAACCATGAGAAGTATTTCAAAAAAGGGCTGTCTCAGTTTTTCTGAATCAAAACCTTCTTATGATAGAATATCCAAAGAGAAAATCTGTTCTAATTAAAGCATTAATTAAAAGTACAATTGACGACACAGTTGCATGGCATAAGACAATGTGTACTTAATCATACTTTTGTGTGTATATGTAACAAGTATAGTAGTAATCCCTGCTGAACAAAGTCCAGCGATTGTTGATCTCCGCATGTATTGGAGCGATTCTGACACCCGTCGTCAGTGGAACAGCTATCTCATTAGAGCAGAGACAATACCTCTGACTGGTTGTTTGATTGAAACAATGCAGCTTCTGCTTATATGACATTAACTCCATAATTTATTGACTGTATTTTTAATTTGCTTTACAACTCAGACTGTTTTGGCAGCGTATAACTGCATGGGGACACATGTAAATCATACATTATACGTCGAGGTGCTATCGCAAAGCCACACCTTGTTGCGAGATAGGTAATTTATATCTCCCGTAATCAAAGCTGAATGGTTTTGATACTTCTCTTTATGTCATGTATATTTTGCTAAATGCACAAAAAATTCTGGATATGGAATTCTATGTTTGAATGAATGCATGAACAGTGATATGTTGTATTAATTTTGTATTCATGAAATGAAACAGCCAATCATTTATAGCAGCCATTTTAAAACAGAAATAAAAAAAAAAAAAACGACTTGCAATTTTGAATCAGTCTTTGTAATCATTTGTGTTGATATGAACAGAACTTTTCTTTTATTTGATTGATGCATAGTTCACTAAATACAGGAGGTACAATTACATAATTTGTAATGATGACATGTTAGAAGTGTTATTAACCCTTTCCCTCATATAGACTGATTTTGACGCACTCAATAGGCGTCACATAAAACCTGATCTGCAGAAAACCACAGTTAAACCTTACCAAATTTAATTATAAAATCCTCATTTCCAGACCACTGAGGAGCAGCGAACAGCATAAAACCTGATCAGCCTGCGAGTTACTCGCAGGCTGATCTGGTTTTATGTTCTTCGCATAGGTCTTTTCATGGTGTCCTCTATGAGGGAAAGGGTTAACCCAACTGATAATATAGCAAGAGAAACAGAGAGTGTGCATTCATCATTTAAACATTTTTGTTTTCAATCAAAACTCCCAGAGTGGGACAAGTAATTTTTTTCTACCATATTTTCGTGGTTGTTATTTCATATATTGTTATTTTGTTGCATAACAATTGAAGTATTCCCTTTGGTTAAAGGTTGGTTTAATTAGTTATAGACTCTACTTTCTTACTTACTAACAGTTGATCTAAGGGGTTATTGTGATGTCCAGTTTTTACTAGAATTCATCTAAATATTGCTTACCACTTGTGATATAATAAAGTACCCATGTAATCGGTATTAAACCAATAAGGTTGGGAGCTGTTTATTATCCCTGACAGTACGAATCTTGTTTAGAGTGAAAATTGCTTTCAGTCAAATCTGGAATTTTTTTTTAAAGTAACCATGGTGAATATTGGAGGAATTGTCCTACCTTTTCATAGTTTTACAAATATAAATAGTGCTTGTACAAATATCTCTATTGCATGACGTCATATTAAAATCTTATGTACAAATAAAAGGAACATGAGAACCAACTACAGTTGCCTCATATCTTAAATATGTGTCTTTTATAGAATACCATGTTACCATAGTTTCTTAAATCCTTCTTACTTGTTTTTTTTGTTGTTTTTTTCACTCTGTGTATTTATATTTCTGTACTGTGTTATACATGTACAACTTGTCAGTTTCTAATGAAAGAACCACCTATTTGCCTTCCTAAAATTTTGCACTGAAAGTTTAAGATCTGCTTCAGAAAATTTTGAAGTCCTTTGCTTTTAATTGGACATTGGTTCATTTAAGTATAAATAGGAAATGATGATCTAGTAGGAATTAATTAACACAAAAATTCAAATAAAATATTTCATGAGTTTTGAGTACAGGATTCAAGTCTTGCTGTGTGTAGACCCAGATATTGTTTTAATTAACCCTTAATTACATATAGACACATTTTGATGCATTGGCAAACAGCAGACCCAAATCAGACAGTTCCTATAGGAGCTGTCTGATCAGGGTCTCCTCTCTTTGCTCATATAGCTCAGTTTCTACACAGTTTGTGCGGCAATGAAAAAATAATGATTTCAAATACTATTTTAAGTTCAGATAATTAATATTCATCAAGTCATAAATTTGTACATGAATATTCATGAAGTAAAGGGTTGAATAGAAGAATGCATGTATCATGTGAAAAATCACTTACAGTGTTATAGAGAATTATAACCTGGATATTATTTTTTTACTTCAGGATGAACAACCGCAACTCTAACAACAGTCGTAGCCAGATCAGCCCCGGGGTGGGGATCCCCGCCTTGCGGATCCAGACAGAGACCCCACTGCCCAATGACAGAGTCCAGCTCCCTGCTCTTTCATCACAGCGTTCCATAGTCGCACAAGGCAAATCTACGCACAATGGTTACCTAGACAACAAGTCCCCTTTCGTGACTCCTAGGGCCCCAGGACCCAATGGCATATACAACGGGCAACGCCATCTCAAGAATGGTAAGAGTCCATCCGTGTTCACAATCAGATTTCACAGACTGCTCAAAATCTGAAAGAGACAGGCCCCAAGTTCTTGAAAAATACTTAAGTATGATCTCAGACTCAGACTTAAATTAGTACTCAAATCTCAAAATGTATATTCTTACAGCCATATTTAAGTTTGAACATGAAAATTATACTTAAGAATCATACTTAAGTTAAAATACATGGGGTTAGGATTTCTAGCCCCATGTTATTGAAAATCAATATGTATATGTAGAAGTAAGGAGAGGCTGATGATATCCAGCTCAAATTTGAGTATCACACTCAATTTCCTATTGAAGCCAATGGGCATAGTTAAGTATAAACCATACTTAAGTTTTTTTTTGTTTTGTTTAATTTTAAAGAACATGGAGCCTAGTGGTGTCAAAATGTGTCTAAATAAAGGAAAGGGTAAATGAAAAAATATGTTATTCCATGTATTATTTTAGTTATTGAAATCAAGTATAGCTTATTACTGTTATCCTTGGTTCTTGGTTCACATATTGATTTCCTGCTTACTGTTTGTTGGATCATTATTTACTTTTGACGTAAAAGAAAACAAGGAAGATTGTTTCGTATATTTAGTTTATGTAAAAAAGAAGGAGAGGCTGGTGAAGTTTGAGTAAGACATGAATTTATTGACATCATGAAATCAATAAATATTCAAAAAAGCAAACAACAAAGCAAATTTTCTTACATGACTTAACAAACATTAATAATTTATTTCTTTCATTTATTATTCCGCTAAACAAGCATTTATTGAACATGAAGTTTAGTAAACATTTTTTTATATCACTTGCTTCAGATCCATTATGTAAATTTTGTTTTCTCTGTTTACATAAATTCCCATTGCAGCAACTGTTAATTGATAATATTTCAAAATCGATATGGCAACTCAAACAGAGCCTGTATACATATGACAGTTGATTGATTGCCTCTCTTTATTGTTTACCATTCGGCTCATTCATGAAATGTCCCAGTTAACTTTCAAGTTTTGTCGTAACATGGCTGCACTCCATTTCAATAGAAGAGCCAGCGTGATAGTGTGCTGTGCCGTTGAAGAACACACTCGATATTTCAATTATGTCAGCCTTGATTACCCTTGTGCCTTCAATAGCTACGAAATAGAAAACATTTTCTTCAATGAAAGCTTACAGTTTAGATAACAAATGATCCATTGCCCCTCTTTCAACTTCACAATATTGCAGTAATTCCCCATATGTTGAGAAATTCAAGAAAGCCTCAAGCCAGTGAGAGAAAGAGTACAGCAGGACTCAAGCCGTGTGGTGTGAAATACTTAGTGAAAACCCGAGATGGTCTATTGTAGACACTATAAGTAATCATATTACAAAGAAAAAAAATATCAAGATTGATTGTAACAAGGCTTTTTCTGATAGAATCAAATTACCGCTTATTAGGATAATTCATTTTTAATGTTTGAATGAATCTCTTACTTAAGGACACATAATTTTTTTTAATAACTTTAAAGTAATTAAGTTCTCTATGAACAAAATTCTATGTAAATGGTACATTTATATTAATATTTTTCTTGAAATGGTTGAATATTACATAGATAAGAATAAAAAAAAAATAGAATCCGAGGAGGTTAAATAAACTTAATTGTAATTTTCTATGGAGTCTTAATAATATCTTAAATATTATGTTCAGCTAAGTATGATCTACTTGTAGGTTTTATACATTCCTATTTAGAAAAAATAATTGTATTTCTTATTTTTTTTTTTTTTTTTTCAAAGGTGATCCATTTTCACAAGCTTTTAGTGTAGAAAATTGGAGAATCAATTTTTACTTCAGAAATTTGGTAAAAGAACCATATGTCATTGTTTTGAAGAGGAAAAAAACAAACACCTATGAATTAAGGAGAATTTGAAAGCAACACATTAGAAAATAGTAAAAATACATATTAAATCAGCAGATGTGTACATGTACTTTAATATTATCAAAGTATGTATAATCATTAAGAATATAGTAACCTTTTGTTTTGTGAGACCCTGTTTTTCTTTTCTGAAATGAAATAAAAACAAAATTCTGGAAATTCTTATCAATTAAACTTGGAATCTTTCACAAATTTTGGAAGTGTCACTTTTTCTCAATGGGAATATCAGCAATTCTCTTCTGGATCAAAAAAAATACGACAGGGAAAAAAAGTAGTGAAGAATGAGTTTTTATTTAGCAGCTCCATAATGACGGCGTAAGAGGGATTCAGACAGGGTTTAGTGATGCCGTATATGTCTAGATTGGAATCTTCCATATTTGGATCTCTAAGAGTATTAGAAGAGTGACAGGTAGAGGGGAGAAGGAGACTTGATGGAACATTTTGTATGGGGTTTATACAGCCAGCTGTGGCATTCTGGGACATATATAGCTTTGGAATTATGGGTAATATCCTGATCAAGAGCCCTTTATTTTGATAGATTAATTTTCAATGAACTAATGTTATGAAAAAATTATTCATCTACCTTGTCATAGGATATATAATTTTTTAACAACAAGTTGGGATGAATTGCAGTGGCTATTTGTTTTCCATGTATTTACCTAGGAAATTCTGAATTTCAATCTCATTTTGCTTCACCATAGAGGTCTTCAACAAATAAATAAGCATTGCAGTGACAAAGAAAAAAAGACTTATCAGCTTTGAATTTCCTATAATTATACTGAACGGAGAAAAAAAAAAAAGTCAACATTGCAACTAAAAGTAGCAATGTTTTTGTGTTGTTTTTTTCTCTCCATAATTTACAGGGAAAAAAAAGATTTAATTAAGAAAAATGAAACCATTTAAAATGGTATTTTTCAGCCAGTCTCATTCCAGGTTATTCATTACCTAATTACAGCATTCACTTCCTGTCGATCGGCTAACGACCAATATCCAGTGGCTGCACTTAGTCCACACTTGCAGCCACGCTAGGTCAAAACGACCTTGTCTCTGATTTGTCTCTTTGATTTCTTGCTTAATTTCATTTGATCTGGTAAATCTGACCCCGCTATTGTACAAAGTGTTGATTTTTGCTTTGATTCGTCAGCAAATATAGTTAAACAGCAACCTCTGATTTTTGCGTCTTTGTTAATTGAGAAAATTTGCCGTGAGTATTTTTATGACACATTAGAAAGCGGAATGATAGCCGATACTTGTTTGCGTAGTGGAAAGTTGGGAAATGTGTTGTTCAGTAACGGCTGTATTGTGTTAACCTTAAGTTGGCCTTATTGTTCAAAGGATTGGTCAGAGACAAATATTGTTATGACTTCTTAAAATGGCTGCGTAATCTGAGGGTTTGATACAGGGTGTGTTTCCTTTGTGAGACTGTCAGCTCATAGAAATATGCATAAATCTTATCCTATTTTCTGCTGAATAAATCTCAAGCTTGACTCTTAATTTGACAAAATAACTTAAGTGTTTATTCAGGTTTTTTGATTATTTGATAGTATGGGCAGTGTTGCAGTATTTTTGAATATCAGATTTTTTTTTTATCATTTTACGGGGGTAATACATGTATAGGTAACATTTAAAATCATAATTATAGTTATTGTTCTTAATTTATTTTTTGTTATTATTTATTTTATGATAGTGATACTAATGAAAATATTAATAAAATATCATTATTACTTATACATGTATGTATATATTTGACAAGTAATATTTGATATGTGGTATCAAGACTTAGACCTTTAACACAGTGTTATAATGGAGCTGCACTCTATAGTGCAGTCCAGTATAATGCAGTGTCTGTACTCAGATCTCCTAAACAGTGTAATAATGGAGCTGTACTGCATTTTTTTGAGCTAGTACTTGTGTGACATCTATATATTTACCTTCACTCTTATCAACATTTTGCCATAGCAGTTTCAGTGAAGTTGCTAAGTTTTATCTTTGATTTTTCCCTTCATTTTCTCTTTGATGAATGTGGAGTGTCTGTTCTTCCTGCTTTTTTTACAGTCATGCATGGTCAATACCTATTGAAATTCTCAAACCCTGATCTCTCTCATAATTTAATGGAGTTCGGCTTGACAAAAGTTTTCCAAATAAGGAATTCTTATCACTGCTACCTTATCCTTCAGGTTTTTGTGTATCAGCCTTTGATTTGGTGAGTGTTTGTGTGGAAATCTATTAGATTGTGTAGACTGCGATAATTTGATTGTGAACTTTTCAGCTTTTTACTTGCAAAACATTGTTCAAACCCCATTGTCATCAACAATCATTGTTGTATATTTACTTTCCCAAATCTCTGGTTTTCAAGCTAGGATGAGATTTCCTTAATCTTATGATTGACATGCTTTATTGTGTCAAATCTCTCTAAACATAATATTTCAGTCAAGGCCATTTCATTGCTCCGGCTTTGAAGAAGAAAGGCTATAGATTTAATGTTTGTATTAAAACTATAAAAAATAAAATTACAATTTATTATAGTATTGACTGGTTCCACAATTGTTTTCTTTCTGCACTGAAATATTACAACGTGTATTGATCAAGCGGTGGCCCAGTCCTGTGAGCAATTATTTTTGCCCTAATTTCCTTTCATATTGAAGGCATGACAGGTGCACAATTTACAATCTGTCTAGCATTCAGCTTAATGGTTCAGAGAAAACGCAGAGGATGGATTAATATAGGCTCAGCTTCATCAGTGTAACTCTGACTTCATAGATAGAACTGATGGGCTTTGATGGTGTTGGTCTTAACTGCTTCAGCAGTAATGCTAGGAAACCATGAAAAGACCTATGCGAACAGCATAAAACCAGATCAGCCTGCGAGTAACTCGCAGGCTGATCAGGTTTTATGCTGTTCGCTGCTCCTCAGTGGTCTGGAAATGAGGATTTTGTAATTAAATTTGGTAAGGTTTAACTGTGGTTTTCTGCAGATCAGGCTTTATGTGGTACCTACTGAGTGCGTCAAAATGAGTCTATATGAGGGAAAGGGTTAATTTTGACATCCCCATGTTTTGATCAATACACACTCATAAGTTTCAGTTTCATTGCAAAAATGATCACTTTTGTTTTAAATGGAAAAATAAAGCAAGAAAATCATCAAAGACTCAAAGGCATGTACTCCATATTTTCTGTTTCAGACTTCTCCAGCAGTCTGGGTTTGCAAGGAGTCAGTGTGGGCACAAAGCAGAAGCCCCAGAACTTTGGCCATCACAATGCAGCTGCTTTCGCAAACCCTCAGCTAAATGCGCCAAATAATCGCCTGGACACACATACTCCCACACCAAGTGAGGTATCAACAATTCACTCCGCCAGGAATGTACACACTCCGACTCTCTCGATGGTGTCTGGGCAGGGCTCGGAGAGGAACTTGCGGACACCAATCAGCAATGTGGACCGACAGATCTTCCTGGAACCCCAACCACCTAGCAAGGGCTGGAACCCCTACCCAACACTTCCCAGAGTCAGTAGCAGTAACTCGGACAACATGTCCGACAAGCATTCCATGTCAGAGAGGCACCATGCAATGTGGCATACCAATGGCATGGCTCCAGGAAGTGCCTCCACACGATATCCAACAAGCAGCAGTGGAACAAACTCGCTGTCACCACACCTTGCAATGGACACATCTCCCACAGGATCAACAAAGTTTGAGTCAACATGCACCAGTCCAAGGCATTCCGCTCACATGCACTCCAGAACTGCTAAGAGAGCTCTGTCCCTGTCGCCCAACGGTGAATACATGGATTTCACTAAGCTGATCCGGGCATCACCAACATCTCTGGTTTCCTGCATGAGTGGAACAGCATCTAATAATCCCAGTGCATCCCCGCAAGCCAACGGACATTTTGGCCATCTGATTGCCAGGATCAGCCGCAACAGTAATGGCAGTCCGTACTCCGGCTCCGCCAACTCTGGTAACCGAGGTTTCTCACACCTCAAATTGGAGCCCGGAATTGAGGTCAGTGACATGCAGGACTATTTCCAGGACATTGTCAGCAACCAAGTGGTCATGCCACAGAACGAGATCCCGTACTGGGAGCAACGTGCCTTTGAGGACATCAACAAGTACGGAGCACCGCAGTTTAACCTTCCGCCAGAGAACATGGTGCAGCCGCCAGGTGTGAACGGCAACATGAGCGGGTACAGCAGCAACATGGGCAACATGAATCAGAACATGAACAACATGAACAACCTGCAGGATAACTTGGTGATGCGCCAGCCACCCTCGTATGACCAGGCCATGGGCCAGCAGCAACAACAGGGCAACATGAACATGCAGCAGAGCGGCAACTTCCCCGCATCACAGCCGCACACACAGAACAATCTTAACAACATTAACAACATCAACAACAACTTGAACAATAACATGACAATGTCTAATAATCTGAATGATAATCTCGCAGATTATCCAGAGGACGGGGAAGTGGACGAAAGTAATGAGAAACATATATGTCGATGGATAGACTGTAACAACCAGTTCAAAGAGCAAGATGAGCTTGTGCGCCATCTTGAAAAATCTCACATCGACCAGCGCAAGGGTGAAGACTTCACATGTTTCTGGTCAGGGTGTCAACGGAGGTACAAACCGTTCAATGCCAGATATAAGTTACTCATTCACATGAGGGTCCACTCTGGTGAAAAACCCAACAAGTGTACGGTAAGTTGGCTTTTGTGTTTATAGTCTGTCCTTAATGCTAGACCTTTCTCAAGAACTTTTTAAATCTGAATTTTACATAAACATTTAACCTGAGGGGTCTACCATATATGCAAGATTTTTCTCATAAAATCCTTTTAAATCTTTATTTTACTTGAAAACTTTAATTTACGCCAAGAAACTGAAGGAAAAGAAAATTTTGTGTTTGAATTTATTTTTGAACTATGGGTAAAAAAAGGTAAAAGATGCATCAGTTAATAAGTGCCTAGACCTTTGTTTCTTTGAGTTACTATTGTTTTGCTTTCATGAAATGTTTTCAAAAATTGTAAACAGTAACTTTTATATTTCATAGTTTAAGTGAAAGTAGAATTTTATGTTTTCAAAATATTCCTCTGTAATCATAGGAGAGTGTGCTATTAATTACCTTTTATTGTAGACAGTAAATAGTCATTCTGTCGAGGGTGCCTCATAAAAATGAGCAGTTAATTAATTTAAGAACAGAGATCAGTTTCATTTTGATATCTTTTAAACTGCCTGGGAGGTTAATTGTTAGCCGTTCAAGCACATTCCCTTTGAACACTCTCACACTCACTTTCTCAAATACATGTATACATAATTATTGTGATGTCTGAATTTTTTTTTTTTTTTAAATTTCTTGAAATTATCTGCAATATATTCAGAAACTATTAACAAGGGTTTGTTCTCTTTAAAACACACTATGAGGAATATTCAGAATTAAGAAATATAGAGCTAATGATTGCTATAGGTGTCTCTTTGTCTTCTACTTTTTAATTACCTTTGTTTGAGGCCAGGATGTGTGACTGAGTGGTTTGCATTCTGGGATTGGCCACTGCTTTTCAAACCTCCTGTTCTAGAGAGTTAACACATTATTTTTTTGCCAAAACTTTAGTAATTTGATAAACAGGGTGTTCAATAATTTTGCCGACACATTACATTGTCATGTTGACATGTTTTGGAGATAAATTCAGCCCAGACACCTGGCTTATCGTTTGTAGGGTGAAAACAACAAAACCTTATGTCATTAACATTTTTTTTCCTGTTATTTAAAAATGAAGCTTGGAATGATTAGGGTCACTTGTTCTGACCACTGTCATTATAATAACAATGATTTAAGTATATGGACAATTAAGCATTTGAAAAGCATTTAATGAGGCTGTTGCTTAAAATCAAAGAAACAAAATAAAGAAAAAAGAAAATAAATAATGAAATACATCAAAATATTACAACATGAATGAACAACAATATAACATCTACATCTAAAAACATTAAAATATTTTTTTCCCTGGAAATAGAGCTGTATCTAAAATAACCATCTAGAAACAGAATAAACACAACACATGTATGCACTTAGCTATGCATATGAATTTAAGCATGCTATTGAATGTTAAAGTTGAAAATAACTTATAATTGATATCTTAAAAAGAATTCTTAACTATAATACATATTACTATATTACAGTTTGAGGGCTGCACGAAAGCATTTTCACGGTTAGAAAACCTGAAGATCCATCTGCGTTCACACACAGGCGAGCGGCCGTACATTTGTACACACGTCAACTGCACGAAAGCTTTCAGTAACTCCTCGGACAGGGCCAAACATCAGAGAACCCATCTGGACACGGTAAGGGTCTCGTCATTTTTCTCAGTCCAACATGTACCTGTCTCCGTTATGTCGATAAAATGGCGGGATATATGGAGCTTATAGTGTGGTCAAGAAATAGGGCTAAAAAAGTGTCCGGTATGTCTGAAAATGATGAGACAATTAGGGGTAACATAATAGGGCAGATCATGAGTGGTAACAAAATAGGACTGAAAATGAGTAGTAACTAAAGTTAATGATTACTTGTCCTTAACTTTTACTCCTTTTTTTTGTCGTTTCTAGTTATGTTTCTGCATAGTGGTTTGAGATAAAATACATACTTCTCTTTGTTAAAGGTGTATTTTAGTCAAAAGCTTAATGTACATGGCAGATTATTAAAATATGAGTTGATATTTTAAATTTCTGAAGAAATCTTCAACAGAAAAATATTTTTCTTTCAGATTAGTCATAAGATAAAACCAGGAGATGAATGTTCATGGAAAATTATGATTTTTATAGATAAAATAGAGGCCTAAAAGGGGGGTAAATATTGTGTAAGAAAAGAGCATTTAAAAATGAAACACCTGCCTTCAAGCTTCTTAAATATCTCGAGTAGGAGAGATTAGAGGTAAAACCTAGCAATCATTGATTTTTTTCCCCTTTTAAAAATGACACCCATTTCTCAAACAATAAATAAAGAAAATTGCTTTATATGAAGCAAGCATGAATTTGAAGCTTGTTATTTGATCTTTATTTCTGTGTTAAATTTGATATATTTGGTCGAGGACTGTTTACACGTCCTGCGCACGGCAGTGTTCTCACTGATGAGAGCTTCCTTGGGGCTTCCGCTACATAAACAACATGGACAATCAATGTATTGTACCTGCTTTCTTGAAAGTGTTTGAATATGCATTAAGTTTTGAAACTATGATAAAGGTTGCTTAGACTTTGACGTCAGTATGTCTTTCAGTTGTTAACAAGGAACGGTTATGTAACCAAAGTTTTGGAAAGGACCTAGGGCTTTACTATGAGAGTGTTTATTTAACTGTATGTTGGAGAGAGGAGAAAAAATTGCAGTTTATAGAATGGTGAAAGTTTGGTTCAAATCTTTATTTAGATTGTGCTTCAAAAGAAATTACGTGTACATACTGTACAGCTTCATTGCAACGCTATATTTGGCGTCCAAATTTTTAAGTACTTCTTTGTTATACTCTACTTCGAAGAAGTGGGGATTATGTAAAAAAAATAAAAAACACATTTATCCCGTCCAATACTCATATTACATGGAGACAAGGTGGGATGTGGGAGGTATAATCATTTTTAGTGATAGCTTTTTCTTTATCCACTGTCGGACATTGTTATAATGGCTTTACATTATAATTGATAAACACAACACTTCTCTATATGTAAAGATTACGGATATCATTCCAGAGGGAGAGAGAGAGAAATATTCTATCTCAAACAATTTGTATGGATTTATCACAGTCTAAATCTGACAGAAGTAATGAAACATTTTGAAAAGACAAAAATAAAGCCGGTATAAGTAGCCCAAAGTTATTGCTTATGACTTGGGTGTAATGTTTATTAGCATTTTATTAATGGGCTGAAAAATTATATGAGCAATTATCGATAAATTCAGGTTTAACAATGAATTAATAATGACGTTGCCCAAGTGTTGCGGAAACTTTATTTGTGGTCAGCTTCTGTTGAAGGGGACTGAAGCGCGTAATGCGATGAAAAAGTTTGTAATCACAAAAGACGCGCTCTGTACACATGGAAATAGGCATCAGTTCTTTACTGCTGGGTGTGTGCAGCATGGCTGACTGGTCATACAAGCAAATGACAAATATTACCATGGCGGGTTACAATAAAATCTAATCAAATTTCTAGCCCATTATTTGTTATAAACGTTTTTTTCCTGTTTGAATTTTCAGATATTTATAGTGCTCTGCATAGCCCGGTTTTTAATTAATGAAATATTTGATTATTGGTTTTATATTCGGTAATCCATATAGGGCTGTTTTGTCGATAATTGTGGCCGTGTGATAGAGACGTTGATATGTTAAATATTTCACCACTGTGACACTGTAACGTATCCTAGTACGACGTACTTCAGGCTTAAGTGTCATTCCTTTGTCGTCCTTTGTTCAAGCTCGAACTCAAAGCATGCAATGATTTATTATAAAACTGTAAAGGATGAACAATAATTTATTATGCAATTTTGATTCAACCCATATTTTGAGTTTGTCTTTGTTTTCATTTTGTAAAATTCAACATTTATCTTTATTTTTTTTAATATTCTTAGATACCATTTATTTTTAATTTTCATTTTCTTAACCGTCTGCTAAAAAAAAAAATCATTTTTCAAGAAAATAGAAAATCACATTTTTTCCTTGTTTTAAACATGCATTGAAAGAAAAGGGGGTAAAATTCCACAAGGAGAGTTAGCTGCCATTGTTAAAAAGATTGGGTTTGATTTTTCTATATCCTGAAACTGATTAAATTATTAGTGAGTTCAAGACCTTAAGAGCTTAGATTCTATTTTGCTTGACCTTTTACCTCATACAGACAAGTTTTGACATATTGGAAAATAGAACAGACCCAGATCAGACAGCTCCGGAGAGAGCTCTCTGCTCAGGGTCATCTCTCTTTGCTTATCTTATATTGTACAGTCAAGAAAAACCCTTTGTTTCATTTTATTTATAGTTCTGTAAATTAATATTCATCAAATCATAGATTTGTTCATGAATATTCATGAGGTAAAGGCATAATGATAAATATTTTTGTGTATTTTCCCCTCCTCCTTAAGGAACAAATTATAGTGCAAAAAAATAAAAATGAAAGACCTAATTAAAAATAACTTTTAAGTAAAAGAGGAAAAAAACACTTACAAAATGACTTCATTTCCCTTGCTTTTTATTTCTTCACAATAGTATTTGGCACAGTCATGCTCATATAAAAAAAAAAGATAACAAACGTAAATGAGTGTGCCCCTTGTATGCTTCTTTTATTGAAAGTGAATATTTCCTATATCCTGTGCCACACGGTGACATAAAGGTTGACACAAAGGGCTGATTATTAATGTGGAACGACTATGAAGACATGCAAGTTACCACAGGTGTACGGATTAGTATGTTGATGTCATACATTTGCCTGATTGTGAAGCCCTCATCTTTATCTGCAATACTGCCAAGGTGCCTTCGTACCTTCATACGTATAAATAGTTAGGTTATCAGGGCTGACTCTTCACAGATGGAGGGGTTTTTGGCTATCTTTCCCCAAAGTAAAAAGGAGTTGTTTATTTTGTTTTTGAATAAGAAGAAAGGAACCAATATCGTTCTGGATATTTACCGATGGTAGCCTACATTTAGATAAAGATGTGGGTCTCTGCATTTTGCAATAATGAAATCCAATCACTTCTGTCAGTACATCAAAAAGCCTTGTATCTGAATTTGTTTTCAAATTTACTGGTTAAAAAAAATGTTTAATGATATTTTCCTGTAATGGCTGTCGTGAGTGATTCATTTGCCTTTTGTTGAGATCTTTTCTGTAAAAAACCTATTGAAATAATTGATTGAATATGTAATTGTTATTATTAAATATAGTAGAAAAGTTCAATTTTAAATGTAAATAGATTTCCTTTGAGCTTAAGTTTTTATGATTTCAAGGCAGTACCTTGTAAACATGCCAGTTATCTACGTAGATTAATCACAAAATAGAAAAAAAATACAATCGAAAAATCTATGTGAAAATCAAAGGAAAAATTCATTGTAAGAATTTATATTTTCATCTTGATTATGAGAATATATTAAAATACAAATATATATATATATCCTGAATATCAAGTATGATGTTACAAATTTTGTATTCCAAATTTATAAGTGTCTATTTCTAACAACAATGATCGTTGTTTCAAATGTATGAGAAAATAACACATTTCCATGTTTTCTTCGTAACAGAAGCCCTACGCATGCAATGTGGTCGGCTGCAACAAACGCTACACCGACCCAAGTTCGTTACGGAAACATGTCAAGAACCACAACCAGAAAGATACGCAGCAGAAGAAAAAAGTAAGTAAACTGATCGGCACTCACCGGTTCTTGTCTCTTCGGTTGAGGATTAAATCATTTTTCTGTTTCTGTCAATTTGTCTGTCTGTTCACCTATTTGTCTGTCAGTGTTTTAGGCTTTTTCACAAAACTTGTCAATAAATTACTGACTTTGTCGGGCCATTATCATTAACATTATACCACTAATATTTTGGGGAACTCTGGTTGATTTAGAAATTATATTTCTCTGTATGAATTTATATTCAATTATTTCTAATAGACATTATATATTAAAACAGAAAATAATAGAGATGATAGGCATGTAATTTTAAAGTTAAAATGGGTGTGTTTTTTAAGTGTTAAGTGTAAAATTATGATATAGAAAAACAGTGTATTGAGTATTTTTTAAGTGGTAGGCTTTTGTTTTGTTGACAGATTGGGTTGAAACTAATTTGTTTTTGATATGGGCCACTAAGGTCACATTCAAAATTCTGTTTTCACTTGAAGGTCTGAGGTTCTCGGGTTAAATATTGACAGTTGAGATATTCTAGGCCAATGGTTGCATCTCAATGTGTAAAGAGCGGCCATTTGAACGTAAATTGACAAGTGTATTTATTGTAAAGATTGTGTCAACATTATATTCTGTATTTCAACAAACAAATTTTATAAATTTAAATATTTAAAAAGGAGAATTTAAAAGTTCAAATAATACATTCACATACGTAGGTATAAAGATGAATTTTACTCTACAACAATCTTTGATGTTTCCATATAACAGTAAGAACAGCATTGCAGATTGAAAATAAATAATTTAATTCATAAAGTGATTGTATTATTCGTTTTAAAGTTTCTTGCTTTTGGTGGGCTACTGAATAGGTATATTGTGTATACTTCTATTCAAATCTTTGTATTTATTATCAGTTATTATATTGCGCATAATATTTGATTAACCGTTGTTATCTAATCTTACACTGGAGGCTCCATTACATATGAACCGTATATTGTCCGCCATGTTGTAGCTGGCGTGGGAAAATGGTCACCCAGTTTGACGGGGCAGAATTCAGTTCTCATGGGTCGGAGGTTCTGACATTTCATGTAAATTGTGGCTATGTCTTATAAACAAGAATCTGATAATGAAAGAGTGCTGTTATTAGCAATATATATGGACATTTTTCCTCATCATTCCACAAGAAAGCAGACTTAACATTAGGGGCTTCATATGAACAAATTTGATATTAGCTATATGAATGTTGTCCTATATGGTTTCAGACGATTTCTTATTTGCGCAATGTAAAGAAATGGTATCTCTTTTATAACACTTTTTGAGATTAAAAAATCAAAGGAAAAATTACTTTTTTTTATTAGTGAATTTACACTTACGAAGGTTTTTTTTGTTTCTAAGTTTACTGAAACGGGCCTCAGTTACAGGAATAGCAGCACGAAAATGTGACAAATGACACATAACCACTCACACATGTAGCGCTTTATACCTTGAAAAACTGTGGGAAACCCAGATAAGATTGAAAGTAAATCATTATCTGAAGAAGTGAACAGTGCTGCCTTTTTGTTCTGTATTGAAGGTTATGAAACATGGATAGGCTGTGACGTACTTGCAAACAAATTTAGTTTTATACTGGTTATTTACATCATCCCTTTATCCTTACAATATTGTGGGTGCTTGTGACTGTCTTTGGGACCAGTGCAAACCAAGATCAGCCTGCACAGTTGTGCAGTCTAATCATGATCTGCACTTATCGTTCTTCAGTTAATAACTTTTCAGCAAGCACCCATATTAACCACTAATGGTACAGTCCAAAATAAGAAATGAACAAGTCCAATCAAGAAATTTAGCATGGTAAGGGTTAATATCTGTTTAAATTGGTTACGGAAATAAAGTAGAATAGTTTTGAATAATAAGGTAATGTTATTATTAACGGTTATATATGGACTTAAGTCTCATTGTGATTATGAACATAAATAAATGGTTCAACTGTGCTAACAAATTACTGTGATTTGTACCGTGCTAAGGGAGTGGCAAGCAAAAAGTTTGCATTAAATATATCAGTGTTGAAATCTCACCCTTCAAACAATTACCTATTCATTTGCCTTGGTCCTTCCCATTCTTGCAACGTTAGTTTTCTTTTGTAAAATAGCCATTTTAATAAGAAAAACGTTTTAAAGACATGCATGTCTTTATTAAGGCTCCAGATAATTTCTGAAAGATTGGTATTATTAAAGAAATGGGATTACATGTTGAAAGGTATGTAAAGAGATAAGGAAAAAACGAATTAGCGATTGCCCATAAAATTCGGTCAGAAATAAAACAGATTCTATATTTTTTTGCCTTTTTAAAGGGGCGTTCACAAATTTCACAGAATAACCATTTATTTGTATGTCTAAAATTGGATCAAGGGCTGAGAGATTTCGTAATTAAAATATGAACAGTTTAGTTAGTAATGTAAAATAAATCACCTTGATAAAGCTTGCTTTGTTCAACTCACAATGGGTCTTTTTCCATCAAATTTTAGTAAGTATGTAGACATGTCTGTAATTATCATTAAATGATGAAAAAAAAAAGGTTGATAAAATCTTGTTAAGTTAGGCATTAGTTAAATAAGAAAAAATGAAACGACAAAAGACTTGAGAAATATGTCCTTGTTTAATTGATTAAATTGTCAGTTATAATTTTGGTAAGGTTTTTTTTAACCAATTATTAATGTACATAGTCTGGTGGGGGATATACATAATAACTTTTGGCTGAGTTGACTTCTTTTTTTTAAATTGGAAGGTGAAAAAAATATTATTGATACAAAACTGTTAAATGTTTGAAATATGTTGCACAGAATTAACTTCAATATAATGTACTCGGAAATTGTTATCTGTTATTTAACATAACAACATAGAAATAAAGAGGCAGTTACAATAGTTTTGCACCCAGCCCTCAATTTGATTTAATTTTTTTTCGGTGTCCCTGCTGAAAGCAGAGGTGACAGCTAGAGATTACTTTTCCGTCGTCCATCTGTCTGTCTGTCATTTTTTACGTCACGCTTCAGCAGGTCACACATGTGTTCCAGAGAACTCTCATGTTTTATATTTTATTAATTTGATGTAAATAGTAATTGTTTCATTTATATATTTGTAATAATATAAGGAATAAAGGTTTAATGATTTTATATCTCCTCTATCTAAACAAATTTTCACTCTTTTTTATTTCAAATTTGAGATCCTAGCTCAAGAGCTTAGTAAAGAAATGGTGAAACAAAAGAAACTTTGACGAGGAAACAGGTGTCAGAAAATAAATCGCTGATAGTCTGTGAAGGGAATGCACATGTTAATCAAGCAAAATTAATTTGTTAAAAACACTGAAAAAATCTGATACTGGAAACTTTGTTGAACAATAATAAGACAAGTGAAAGCAAAAACAAAAAAAAAACAGTAGAGACAAGTGTATTAGAAATGTTTGTGGCCCTAAATGGCTTTCTTCTTGACTAATGAGGCGTAGAAATGCTTAATCATCCAAAGGGAGGTAATTAGGTTAGACAATGCTTTGACAAATCATGGGAGGTAATTTTGATTGGTGCAAGAGAGGCACCGAGGAATTTTGAAATGTTCAGTATTCCTGCCTGATGACAGGTAAGGATTTGTGCAAGTATAATGGGGTATTAATCAATGTTTATTTAACGTTGATACCATAAGTCCGGTATCCTGGTTAATTCCGTAGTTAGATATTTTTTATTTTTTATTGCTTCCATTTTACGGATAATTTCAATAGTTATCAGTATTTTACAGGGCAGCACGTAGTGGTACTATCAGTTTCAGACTTTTTTTCGATGTTTTTTTATGAGACACGGCCAGGATTGGCATCAGGTTTCTCTGATTGTGACATGACACAAAACCGGGGTCAGAGAGTGCCAAGTAGAACTTCGATGTTTATCTATAATTTTCTTTTCCAATCTGCAAAGGAGGGCTGTCCAAAAAGTAGTTGTTTGTGTTTTTTGTTCCTTTTCAAATAATGATGATTCATTTTGAACAGTTTAAAAATAACTTCCTTTTACAGCCCTGGCATTATAAGAAAAAACATGAAATAATGTGGTTACAAAATATAATATATAACAGAGGTGACCCTGATCAGATAGCTCCAAGAAGGAAAATTTTTTTTTTTTTTTTTGCATGAAGTATGCATAGAGCCTGAGCTACATTATTGTATGGGGAAACAGAGGAGACCCTGATCAAACAGCTCTGGGAAGATCTCTTGGCTTTTCTTGCCAAGTTGTCAATATGTGTCTATATTTGGTAATGGGTTAAAATGAAAAAAAGTGTGACATAAAAAAGTTGTAATCTGCCAGTGTGGAAAGTATGAAGGATATTTTGCAGAGAGGATGGCTGTATGTAGGTATTTGATGGCCTCTTGTTATCATTCTCCCGTGGTGCTTGTTGATTTAGCCAGCTTGACACTTCCTTCGTCTGTAAGAAGTTGGCAGGTTAGAAAAATTAAATACAGACTCTCATGTCAACAGCTCTTACACCTTGTCATAACAGTGCTTGTGTTGACCACCAGGGGCAGGTTTTATCCCTTTTCTCCACTGGAACTTATTTTGATACTTGTGAGATGAGTTGTTAACCCAAATCAGCCAGGAAGGATATAGGCTTTATAGATATATATACAATGTAGATCCATTACTAAGCCCTCCGTTATAACATAGATACTGTAACGATGCATCCTCACAGGTATAAATACTATCTCTGACAACTGCGTCAGGGAGTTGACTCTTTGGCTCAGTGGTTAGAGCATTAGACTCGCACACTGGCAGACCAGGTTGGATCTTGGGCAGGGTCTAGTTTGTTACAATACTATTAACCTCCAGTTATTAATTTGTTATTCCTTTACCTCATGAATTTTCCTTGTACAACTTATTGTTGTGATTGATATTATTTATTCAAACTTTAAATGGAATTTGAAACAATGGACTTTTCTTTGCCATGCAGACCGTTTAGAATATGAACAAACAGAGGAGACCCTGATCAGACAGCTCCTGGAAAGATCTCTCTTATCTGGGTCTAATCTGTTTGCCAATGCATCAAAATGTGTCTATATGATGAAATGGATTAATGTTGTTGAATAACTACTATGTGGTTCAATGTAATGCAGTTACCAGGTTTCAACAGCAAAACAGCATTAAAATGGAGCTGCACTTTATTTTTTAAGCAACATACAGTATAAAACCTGATCAGCATGCTGGTATCATTCTAACTCCTGTCCAGTGGGAATACCAACAATATTTTCATACCGGATTCTTACAGTTTAATCACATTATCCAATATTTCTAAACAAGGTGCTTGAAATACGCATTTAACACCCTCAGAAGTTTACATACATAAATCATATGTTCCCAGTGTTTGAATTTATGTTTTTAGTTCAAAAGTCCAGAAGTTAGAGAAAATAGCCCAGGGTACGTTCAAACATACATTGCCCTTTAATCAAGCAAGTTGACCTGTAAAATCCCTGAAAAGTGGCCTCAAACCACGTTGTATGGGCAATACTGTTCAATATTCGATATTTACCCGGTACATTTATAGATAAAAGGTGTGTTCCACATTTGATCCGATGTTACAATTTACAAGGTGAATAAACACTTGGTTATACTATATATGGCACCTGCTATAATTTGACACAGGGCTGAGTAATAAATCTGTGAGGCCATCTTGAGCAGTGCCGTGAGAATGGGGAAATAAATCTGGTCTTTTAAATGTTTAAATAGCCCATCTGCTTTGATGATAATGTGTATTTACCTGACACTAGTTTGTCCTATTTGATTTTGTTTTTAAGATCATAAGACAATGATGATGATGATGATGATGATGATGGTAAAAGTTTGTCACCAGGTTAACAATGGGTTTGAAAAGAAAAATTGAGAAAAAAATGTAAGATTTTGAGAAAATTGAATTTATTCCACAATCATGATAAGCAGATACTAATGCTATGTTGTCAATATACTTGCATAGTTATAAATCAACAACATAGAAAAAACAGTGTGAGCAACAGTCTATCACTTTTATACAAGTTAAAAATAACGCTTACAATACTGTGAACACCTGTGACTGTATTTGTGACCAGTGCAGACCAAGATCAGACTGCAAATCCATGGTCTGTACCTGTTCGCTATTCAGTCAATAAATTTTCAGCCAGCACCCCCATAAACAACTAATGGTTTAGTCAAAATGAAGAAAGGACAAATCCAAATAAGAAACTTAGTATATCCAAACGAAAGGTTTTTCTTTTGATCATACAAGGTTGAAAAAAAAAGAGATTATAATTTTTATCAATATTCAAGTGATGACCTTATGAAATGAAAATAAAAAGTTACCTCTAATTAATTAATGAACTCAGTGACTTTTTTGTATTTATGTAAAATTCTTGTCTTGCTGTTTTAAAACAGGTTAATATTTTTTGTTGCAATGGAGACTTTTGAGTAGTTTTTAAAATAAATAAAGATGTTGTTAAATTAGACTTTGATCTCAGTACATAATACTTACATACCATGGGTAGATAAAGATTGACAGCAAATCTAAAATGCTTTATTTATGTGTTCTATTTCGTTTTATCAAGCATATTTTGACATCATCTCTTAAAACTTGCGGTCTTGAGAAGAAATTTATGTCCCAAGATGGTCGGATCTGTTTGTTTTGGCATAGTGTCTAAGTTTGAACAGATTCTTATGTTCTTTGATGTATTGTTTAGTGTCGAGTGTTGACAAGTTTATAGCTGTATATGGAGGCTTTTACATATCAGGAAGAGAGGGTGAGAATCCGTAATGACGTTCAAGTTTAGTCAGCAGACCGAGTCAATATAGTTGTCCGCAAACTATTCAAAATATGTCTGTAATTAAGTTAAGCCATCCATCATTAAGTTATAATCATGATCCTTTAAATGCTTAAAAAGACTTCGGTGCAGATGCAAGCATCCATTGACTCGGAGTTACAGGATCTTTTGCTCAAAGTCTATAAAGGCTTGCATTTACTATATAATGCCCATGATCATTTGATGGACCATGATTACAATTTAATGATGGATGGATTACCTTTTGAAAGAAATAAAAGACATATTGCATTGTGGTTCGTAATTGTTTGAATAATGAAACGTATGGTATTGAAATAAGACTCTCATGAAATTATTCCGTTGCAAGATATTTTTACAAAAGAAATGAACGAGGGAAATAATTTAAGAAAATCTAGTGCTTTGATTTATATTTGAAAATAAAACATGCATACACATAAAAAAAGATATGAAATGAAAAGATTATTATAATAATTGATAAATAAAGTAAATGAACAAATTATGAATTACTTAACCAAAGAAGATAAAAAAGAAGCAGGAAGTTCTGAAGATTCAGTGAGCATTGATAAAAGAGATAAACAAACACTTAAAAATAAGATAGGAAACCAAATTAGATTAGTACCACTGAATCTTCAAAGTTATAAATTGATGTTCCTTTAAGAGTATTAATAGTATTTTATCAGTAGATTTTCAAGAGTTGCATGCCTTACCTGTGACTGAAATTTTTCTCCTATCTGTGATGAATGAAGTATTATCTCCCTCTGTTCATGGTTATTCAGCTTGTAATACAAATCAAGAGTTGTCTTCCCTTGCTTATGTTTAACCAAGAGTCATTTTCTCATGACAAGGTTTAACCAAGAGTTACCTACCCTGGGCCATGTATAACAAAAGTTACCTACTCCTGACTATATATAACTTTATTTCTCCTTCCAGATGAAGCGTGAAGGAGAGATGACAGCACCACCTGGCATGTTGAACAACTGTCTGACAATCCAACAGTTGCACACAGGCAATGGAGAGGCAACTCTTCAACAGGAGATTTATCCAAGTGAGTCCTTCTCTCCATTAATGCTGAGTGTGCATTTTTGGGTGTGTGCAGGCTTTGTGTGAATAATGTACTTTTGAGTAGTAGTATATATATATATATATGCATTTTTAAATATTTACAAAATATGTCACCATTCACGGTGGCTGAGTGGTTAGAACGTCCTCCCTGGAATCTGGAGGTGGTGGGTTCACAAGAAGATAAAGGCTCCAAATGACTGAAATACTGTAAGTGGGATGTTAAACCAATAAACAAATAATAAACAAAATATATGCCTTGCACATGTAAATACATATTCATGAATTCCAGTCTTTCAGGCTGTGTTTATGTGTGTAAGATTGCTATAACAATGTTATATTACTTTACACACTGGGACATTTTAAAAGAATTTCAATCAGAAATATTACTGTAAATCATTTCCTACCCTGAAGCTTCCTTTTAAAGGGTATTCTGGTACATTGCCTTTTGCTTTTTCTACATTTGAAGAATTTATTTTGATAATAGAATACTAACCTGTTTTTGATTATTGATAGGCCTAATGTTTTGTCATATTTTGACATCAATAAGTACATTATGGGAAGTGTTATCAGTATAGTATAGTATTAAATTTCTCTGAGAAATAATGAGGAAAAATGCCTAAATAATCAAATGTTAATTAAGAAGGAAGAAGTAAGTGTCAGTCATAGCTACTTTTATAATGGTAATTCAAATGTTCTAATCATGAGGAAATTATTGTGCACACCTTCAACAAGTAATGGGCAATTCAATACTTTAATGAACGTTACTGAAGTTCTTATTTTACAATGAAGACTTTATGTATTGTTGTTTATTTTACCTATCAATTTCAGGTCCAAATAAATTTCTCTGCTATTTAAATTATTGACGTTTTGATGTATATGTTTTTCCGTAAATTTGTTCCAATAGTAAGTTTTCTATTTTGAGTCCAATATATAATATGATCCCTCACCACTTTAAAAACACAGTTCCAAACTGTCTGTGTTTATAAACCTATCTTATATATCGAATATCCGTTTACATTTGAGTGCTGGCCATTGATTCCCATTGTGTTCAGATCAATGACGTCAAATGTTACATTATCCCCCAAATAACTGGCTGAATGTTACCTTACTCTGTTATACCATTTGCATCTGAACAAAAGACATTTTCTGTTTCAACGTCTCACTTCATTGTCTCTATTCTTACGTGTTTTGGTGACTACATACCCTGACCTATCGCCAGCTTGATCTGTCATATCACTTCTCTCACCGCCTTTTGTTAATGTCGATCACTCGGTATATTTATTTATTTCTTACTTATTTGAAAATGTCCGCTTTTGACCCTGTAAGATTTTTTTTTTCAGAAACCTTTCAGCTATATTTGATTTCTTAACTTAAACGATTGAAGCCAAATCTAAATATAAACTTTTTCAAGTGACGGAATATTTTGCAAACAAAAGCCACCTTTCTTCTTGCCACAAATTCTCATTAAAATCAAAGAAAGTGATAATGTATTGAAATATTTTGTTATGTTCAGGTAATAATTGAGTGAGTGAAAATTATCAATAGGGTTAGTGTTTACATATCTAAGCTTTCCGGTTAATCATCAAAAGTGTCATTTAGTATGTACGGGTGTAGAATTTCACCAGTAACATTTGGTTACTGGTACCATAAAATTTGTAAAGCATCTGCTCAGTGGAGCAATTAAGATGCATTGAAGACTACCGTTAATGGCAGATAATTTAGACTTCATTTCAATTGTGTATCAATTTACCTGTCATTACGATATAAAATGATGTTCAAATTTATGTTAATGAGAATATTTATGTTTATTCTTATTTTCAATAATTCATGACTGTTTACAAATAAGAATATCAGAATAAAGAATTCTGTGATCAGCCGTCTAAGGGTATGGAGTAAACAATTTTGTCGTGTCATGGCTGAACCAATTTTTATGGTAATTTTAATGATAATTGCTCAACTAGAATATCACACTGAATTTTCAGACACAATTTTGTTAGTTTCCTGAATAGGTAAACACTGTGTTATGGGTTGTTTCACAACTCATAATGAATTGCAGATTTAAAATTGGGATACCTGATTGGGAAATTACTTCTTTTCATGAAATGTTGTAATTATAGTGGCAAATGTTATGTTCACCATATAAAAGTACAACTTCTAATTCTACACGGTAATATGAGAAGGCTGGGCCTTCTAATTGGAAAATATTCTCAGAGCACTGAGCTGTCTTTCTGTTTCAGATATAATCGTTTAAGATTAAGATTTCTTTTTTTTTTTCAAATGTAAGTTCAGATTTTGTCAGAAAAACATAATGTTGCAGGCAAATAAATAGTTGCTTTTCTTCGCTTTGTTGAGTAGACCATTTTGCATTGTTCAGGTAGAAATTGTTTGTTTATCTACCTTTAATTATTGGCAGTGATGTACCTTTGAATAAACAAGGACGTGTGTGTAGTTGTGTACACTGTGATTGTGGTGGCGCCACTGTCATGATAATGATCGCAGTGGTGCATTGTGGACACTCTTTACTCATGTACAAACACAAGTCAGTCGTTGACCCTATCTGAGTAGTGCACCCTATGATCAAATGCGAGTAGTTCACTTTATGAGTTGGATTGGGTCTTATTTTTTTTGTATTTTTTTTTTGACAAAGTAGGTCATCGCCAGCAAGTCTAATAATGTCTTTGACCTTAGAATCAGCTTCTTAGAAATTCATTATCTTAAATATGACTATATTAAGCCTTTACCTCATGAAGACTTGTTTTGACACTTAGGCAAACAAAGCAAACCCAGATCAGACAGATTTATAATGAGGGTCTCCCCTGTTAACTTTTACAAAATTGTAGCTCAGGTTTAATACGTTTGCACAGCAAAAAAAAAAACCCATGTTTCATATACAATTTAAAGTACATGAATATTCATGACGTAAATGGTTGATACAGCTCCCGAAACATGTGACTAGCTAAATCACGAGTGTCTAGCAAAATCAGTCTTAGAGTTATGTATTGCTTAAAAGTTGAAATTTTTCTCTCAATTTTTTTTTTTTCAGAAATTATTATCATGCTTTATCAGTATATTACCTGATCAGCATGCAAATTTGGCTCTATTGTAGTGATAATATTCGGTCAAAAGGTGACCCAAAAATCTGTGGAGAGGGATTACTGCATATATATGTTTACTTAAACTTGTGTTGAAATCGAAGTAAATGGAATAAAATCAAAAAATCAAATTCTGAAGCCATAAATCTGTCTGCTTGTCATTCTTGTGGAGGTTCAGGACATTTTTTATTTCTGACTCCGTGTCTTATATATGAATTATAAGGTTCATAGCACTTGGTCCCAAATTAAGATTACTTTGTGACAACTTTATGATATTTATGGGTGAAATAAAGCGCAATCTTCCCATTGATATCTCGGATATTGTTTATACAGAGTTAATATACCTGAATAATCTTGTTTATAATCTTTTATTACTTGATTTAAATCCCAGAAAACAACACTCGGTTGTCAGGCCAGCCTGAGATCGTTTTGAATGGAAGACAATGAGACAGATGGAGTGCTCAGTCAGTAAATAACGTGATAAGATTCCTTCGATTGTGGACGACAATGATAATGATAATCGAACAGATGGGTGGGGTAGGGTTTTTATTTTACAGATGACATACGCTGATCGCAGCTGCTCTTGAATACCATATATCAGAGACTTGAAGGAATAGAATTGATTAGGCTTTTGTATGTCACTGTCATGATTATGATATTCAAAACTTGGTAGATGTCAGCGAAACAATTGGCAAGTTTAAATGTTAATAATTCATAAAGAAGTTATTGTTGTACTTTGATAAAGATTTAAGTTCTTATGTCCCTATTCTGAGGTACTTCAGTGGAAGAAATACATTTAATAATGAGATACAGGTGTATGCGTAAACTTAGAATTAAAATTACGAGAATAATTTACAAAATATTTTTTTTAAGTTCCTTGATGAGTAATCCTGATGCTTGAATAAGGTGCTCTCCTTAATTGACATCTGAAATATCAAATATTATTTAAGTAATTATGGTTTGGATCATTGTAAATACTACTAATGATCTGCTAGTCAACAGGATAGCCCATGTATTACGCATACATAATATGTCAATTAAATCATGTGACTCAAAGCTATAACTCTTCAAAATAACCGTACTAACAGGATGAAATAACTAAATTTTTGTGGCCAACCATTTGTATGTTCAGTTTGTTTACATGGTACGGGGTCCAGTTTCTGTTAGATTAAATGTACACCTGATTAAATGGGACTAATTACACACTTGTGAAATAATGAAATAGAATGTGTAACGAAGGAAAATGGGTGTAAATTGTAAATCAATATGATCCTCCCCACATGGCGTTGACTCCCGTTTCAAGCCTACACAAGTTTGGGATGTGCATTCATTCACAAAGAAACGATAATTGAAGAGCGAAATTTACTTATGTGACAGCTTAGTTGTCCGTTGTAAAAATACCAGTGTTATAATTGTGAACAGAGGTCAGCCAGAACTAAATCATTTAGCGATAAAATCAGTAAGTGAAGGGCATTTGTAATTAAATTATCACCAGCATGGAGAAGTGGTAATCAGGGGTATTTAAAAAGTCTAAATTATGCAAGTTAATGTAGAAATAAAAAATGAAATGCCCAAGTTATCATCTTTGTAACCAATAAAAAAGTAAATGACTCTTTCAAAGTCAATGTCTTTTTCCAAATACTTAAACCATTTTATTGATTTTTTTTTTTTATCTAATATCATTAGCACGCACATTCTCTGATAATGAATAAAGTTATTCATTTATGTACTGTTTGAAGAGATAGATTCTAAAAAAGATGAAAAAAAAAATCTTAATTCTAATGACCATGAGATTATACGCAAGGCTGTTCCATGCATTACAGTAACAAGTGACCTTAATACCTTCATGTTTATATTTTCAGATTATGGTCTGGGTGGCCCATCTGTGCCCAACGTGATGGAACAGTCGCCCATCAATGCCCAGAACAGTCCAATGAGCAACATGGAGGATTCCCAAGCCTCAGGAGACAAGTATGTTCATCCTTCTTTCTTTAACTGGGTTCACTGTCAGAAGGTGTGCATTCAGTATGCTGAACTGTATGCACCATGCTGTTCATGTGCACCTTATGCTGTACAAAATACGTGAACATAGTGGTTTATGACACTGAGACAGCTTTATGGCTGACTGTAAGCGTACGATTGCATACAGTTTGTCATACTGAATGCATGCCAGTTAGTTTCAAATGTACAAACATGGAGACCTTGTTGGGTCTGTATCTTTCACATGCCTTTCTAGGGCGCCCACTGAGTTTTGAAACTGGAGGTACAATAATATTATTGCTGTTTTCCCATGATTTTGTACCCCTTCATATAGAGAGTCCCTGCAATTTTAGGGGGCACATGGCCAATTTTGAGGGGTTAAGAAAAGCCTCTACAGGGGGTACTTTAATTCCCTCCCATGGCTCCTGACAGGGTATAACAAGAACAGGTAGTACTGCCCTTGAGTTAACCCTTTCCCTCATATAGACTCATTTTGACGCACTCAATAGGTACCACATAAAGCCTGATCTGCAGAAAACCACAGTTTAACCATACCAAATTTAATTACAAAATCCTCATTTCCAGACCACTGAGGAGCAGCGAACAGCATAAAACCTGATCAGCCTGCGAGTTACTCGCAGGCTGATCTGGTTTTATGTTGTTGCATAGGTCTTTTCATGGTTTCCTCTATGAGGAAAGGGTTAATCTAATTAAAAAAAAGGAATTGTTTTTCATCATCTGGCCTTCTTATTTGTCACAATCAGAAACTTTCAATGCTTCATATAAAACCACTCACTTGAGTTTTCATCAAGGCATCCTAAAATCATAGATTTGCAATAGCATATCTTGTACAAAATTTTGTTATAGAGATTGACAGTAAAAATGTAACACCAATACTTGAATATTTCATGGCTGTTTATGCTAATATAGATTATAAAAACCTTGTCACCTCTGTAAATCATTATCCACTTGAGAACTCTAAAGAAATGATATGACGTATATAGTCAGTCTTTTTGCAACATGCAAGCTGATCAGGTTTTAGATTGTTCACAGCTCAGTACCATGGAGTTTGAAACCTGAGTGATAGTTGCTTTCAGTCTGATCTGGCTTTTCTATGGCGTAAAATGGCGTAGTTGAGTGGCAAAGGGTTAATTGTGCACGATGAGTCTATACATAAATATTGGAGAGCTGCGGTCGATGGCCGCCTAGTCTGATCACCAGGATGCTGGGCCCAATATGATGCTGGGCCCGATACGAGACTGGTATGCCTTTGGACAAGCACTTGAAATGTTTTATATCTGGCCTCTCTTGATTGCTATTGATTGAGTTGTAAAACGCTTATTGATTTCATCCATTGTCTTAACAGACTGTCATGATTGTTAAGTAGTTAAATGTTTGTTAGCAAAACATTGCAGTTTTCAAACGTTTTCACTGGATAGACCGTAACGGATCCTGCCATTTTGGTACTCAGCTTTTCACTGAGACCATTGTTTTTATGTTGTTGTTATTCTTTATAATAACCTTTTATTTACACAAAAATTGATTAACTGTCATTTTTTTCTGAATACCCTAATTATTGTTCAAGTGAAAGTGCTCTTTGAAAAGAGTTCAATTTAGTCTGGCTATCATGGGACTGCCATGTCCTTGACTTTGAATTCTAGACATGTATGATGTGTTTTTCATTCAAATCAGCGTTTTTTCTTTGACGGTTATACTCCCCACCTCACAAAAGAAAGTGGGGCTATATAGGAACCATGAGCATTAAACCATCCTGTCCCACTTTATCCCACATGGTCTGGTCCAGTCCAGTCCCATTTTACAAATATTTCAGTATCTTCTTAAATAGTTCAGTCAGGGTAGTTCACTGGAAGGTGTATTCAAAAGTCCTGTTTCTCTATGTCAACAGCATGCCAAGTTTCTCGCCGGCTCCGCCAGATATGCTTACTCCAGGGAACCTGCGGCCGAATATTCGCCACCGCAGCATGTATCCAACATGGAGATGGGCATGATGCCGCCAGCGTACCCACAGGCCGACGAGATGTACGAGCAATGGATGGAGAATGGCGGACAGTACCCGATGACAAAGCCCAGGAGATGCCAACTCCGCAGTATATGTACAACACCGGCAACTGTCGTATGCAGAATGTTGCATGGCAAGGACAGCTGGAGGATTTCAACCTTGCAGATATGCAGCGAACATTGTCCAACAACTCCGGTATGTTCCATATTTATTTCAAGAGGAATACAATTTTTAGTCCCCTACCAGTGTCACACTGGAGGGGACTGTAGGTTTCCCCTTCACTGTCTGTCCATCTGGATGTCCGGAAATCTGGATCCTGCAATAAATTAAAAAAAGGTCTAAGATAATATTATAAAACTTGGTACATGTATATGAATAGGTGGCAGTAATGAGATTCTGCATGTCTCTTTGTTTCGGTTTTTTTCTCGGACCAAAATTCTTGTTGCTGTGGTAATGGAAAAATTATGCACCTCACAGGTAGGGGACTCATGTATTGCATGCAACACCAGTTACTTGTTTTAAAAGTAATAATTTTTTTTTCTATTTTACACACCGTTTTTAACAAGTCAGTTGATTAAGCAAATTTAAGATACTTGTATTGAAATAGCTGATGTATGTGTTGATAGGAAAATGCATTATGGTGCCTAACATTCAAATGTCTATCTTGAAAAATGTTATGTATTTGTAAACATACTTTTAAGTCCTTAAAAACAAAAACTCAGAGCATTATATATCTGGTCCTCTAGCTGATATTACAGGTCATTTGATAAATAAAGTCTGACGATTTTGAAAGATATATAGGTATCATTTTTTCTTTCAGGGTTTGACTTTGATGGGGCTGCATTGCTAGGCATGCCAACGGATGAGGTACAGCAGCAGTTTCTGCAGATGAATGCTGTGGATCGGCCAGTCAGTCGGCTGTCGGGAATACTTGCAGATGGCAGTACATGAGGTCACATGACCCAGACATGAGGGGCAGGAGACATAGAGTGTAATTATAGACAAACTAGTTACTAGGGGAGTTGGACAAACGAATACATATATATATTTACACAGGCTTGCTCTTGATTCACTACCATGTTATGGATAAAGGTTTTCACATACTGTGTAGGGAGAGCATGATGAACCGTGTAGTGAACATTGACATAGACTTGTAATTCACATGTGCACAATGCAAAGTAAAGATAATATGTGTGTTTGACATACAGAACGTGTAGTTTATGAATCCAGTGCATAGAATGGATCAATCAGCACAGCATACATAGACATAGCTTTACTGTGAAAAACGTGTAAGATGCACAACACATGGTCCACAGCATACATATGTGTAGATGAATACAGCATATGTGTAGAAATAATAGATATGCCTTAAAGTGAATACAGTATATGTGTTGAGAAATCCTGAATGGAAGATATAGAATTTCCTCCTTTACAAAAAGTGTGTAACTTGGATTGAATATTGTTGTGAGAAGGCAATCCAAGGCATAAATACAATTTTGTTTACAAAATGCCCTATAATTATGTGTCATGCATAAGAGGTCAAAAAACTTTTTTGCTTTCGTTTTTGATTTTTAAAATTTTTTTTTACGGAAGAGGAGTTAAGAAGCAACACTGTTTGCTCCATTATTTTGTAGATAATTTGTTATACTATTCTTATTGTGATGTACGTGAAATATATCTGTGATCAAGTTGTTTAAAAGTTGAAATATGTACCAGATTTTTTTATATTTTCTTTTTTTAAAAAAAAATGATATGTAGCAAAAATAGCAAAAATTATAGAACAAACTGTTATTTGTAGTCATTATTTTAATATATTTGAAATATGATGATTTGCTTCAGTATATTTAAAAAAATACAGCAAAATGTCAATATCCGTCCAAAATGTTTTCACATCAGCAATTAATAATCAGCATTAAGGATTAGATATACATTTACAGCAACTAAGGTTATTTTATGTAACAAAGCAGCATGAATTTTTTGAGACGCAAAAGAAAAAATTTGTTTTATTGTGAATAGTCTGCAACTACGGTTTTCATATTTTTTTGCATCAAGTTTTGTTTACTCACAATCTTGAAAGTTTATTTTTTTTAATATTACAGCAATTTGTCATGTAATTTTGTTGTTATCGTCTGCTACTTGATGTACAGAGCAGTATTGTGTTAAATGTGATAAGCTCGACATTCCGTCCGAGAGAGAAGATGCGTTATTACAATGTGTTATTTTTGTATACAACATGGTATAATAATGGTGATGTTAACATCATTTTTGAGTCATGACTTGTCTCCATACATTCCCTTGTTCACATAAACGTATACATTATGTTCAAATCCAGCGATAGGGAACAAAATTCATGTTTTCAATTTCATAAATCATGTATAACGTCAAAATATATTGTCATCATCATTTCTTTCCCCAGTTAAAGTGCTATTTCTTCATGCTGAAATGTGAATATTTCCTTTTTGTATATAAGAACTTTTTTTCGCTGTCTCCTTACTTGGTCATTTTTATAGAAATAGGTCTCAGTCTTTGTTTGAATTGATTTCTCATCTTTCTTTTCTTTCAGTTCAGTACCAGAAGTTTGGAAAAAGTTCTATCTACTGATAATTTTTGAAACATTTGCTCTTTCCTTACAAAGTGAAATGTCAAATATCGTATTTTTTCTTTTCATTAAATCATCTCATTCTACATAATGTGCCAATTGAAACAATTAGAGTAGTACTATGTGAATGTATAATCATTTACTCGTGTTTTTTTGTTTGTTTTTTTGGGTTTTTTTAACCAGTAATTCCATCCACCCATTTTTTTTAAATTTTTTTTTTCTTTTGTAGCATCTAAGGTAGCATTCAGACAGGAACACATTCCCAGTATTTATTGTTTGTTCTGTGAATGTATGTCAGTCATGTATGTGTGTGCGTATGTTCTGCAGCACCTGTCTCGTCCTGTACAGTACCATGTATTTATATTTGTACATTTAACAGATTGGTATTGGTTGTGGGATTTTGTCCACAGAAATGATATATTTTACCCCGATTTTCTGTTGTTGTTTTCATGTATATATATATATATATCAGGTTTTTTTTGTGCTAAGTTTTCAAATTTTCATTATTTCACCATTGGAAATGAGTTCATGATCAAAATTATTTAGCAGATTTTTTTTTTGGAAAATTATACTGCAGAATATATTTTTTTCAAGGTTTGTTTAATTGCGATAAAAGGTCAAAAGAGATAATTGATATTTGCCAAATCATATTTGTGTCAAATCGTGGTTACTCTTAGGTTTTTAGAGGATCTTTCGTTAAACTTTTGTTTTTAAAAAGTTTCCTAGATTGCCAAAACATTTACTTTCGAGAATTCCTCCGTCCAAATTTTTTGGTGTGCCTCGGATATAATCAATGTACATAGCAGCTTAATATTTAAAGTTATAGTGTGATACATCGTCTCTATCCTACAAGCAGAAAAGATTCGCATTGCCAAAGTGCTTTGAACATCTGAAAATATAGCCATCTCTCTGTTAGATCGGCCAGTCTTTTCATCTTGTTTAAGATTTAATTTAGCGAATTTGCTAATATCAAAAGATCACATACCCAATTCAGCAACGTTTTAGTTTTCGAAGTATATTTAGAGAGTTAGATGGGATGGGATAGAGACATGTTACGTGTGTTTATTTTGTATTCGGTAATTATTATCATCACAGATTTACTACGTGCTGCCAACTTCCTATGCTCAAGTTAATATTTTTTCGACATTTCGGAGTTCTGAAGTTGTTACTCACGTAAGATCGTGCCATTCTCCCATCTTTATTTCTTCCTTTATTTTTGTGGTCTATTCGTCCCTGTGTCTCATGTGATGCACATCTTGCATCCTCATCAGAGCCATACCCGGTACAATCATTTTGTCAGTGATCAGGACTGAATATTTACCTTGCGAAAACAAGCAAACGACACGTACCATCAAGTACGATGAGTTTTCTGTGTAATGTAATCTTGCACGTGAATTGTTGGAGAGAAACTTAAGCAGAAATTAGCCAGTAATATTAAATTTCACCATTCAGAACTTTTTGTAGTATTATTTTAAAATGAGTATTTTTATTGGTAAAACACTTTTGAAATAGTTAGTCTTTGATATAATTTTGAGATCTCTTCTCTTAAATTAATGGGGAAATCAATTCAATTGCAGATCTTTGATGTTTTAGTAAAAACTTTGACGGAAAAATCTGCTTGTGTCTCTTCAATAATTTAGCTCACAATCTTTTGTTTGGTGTCAAAAAGAGAACAAATATGTTATAAATATGATCTCCAAGCAATGACTGACTCTCATGATCATTATATATGAAAATGAAACCAGATAATTTTAGATTTTTTTTTTTTTTTTCCCTTTGTTTTTAAAAATGAAAGCCAGCTGGTATGGCCATGAAGTCCAAAGATTAAAAAAGTTCTGTTTTTGACTCCAAACTTTTTTTATCCGCACACCTTTCTATTTTTTTAAGAGCATGTACCGGGACTTAAACAATTTCTCGGATCACTTTCATCAAAAGTGCTGTCTAAGATACCTGTATAATTATTATGTCTTGTAAGTGCTAAGTTTCTACCCCTTTCTAGTTTTATCGTTTAGTAATCTGTCACCTTCTGTTTGTATAATATTGTTTCATCAGATTTACTTCCTGTTTTGTTGTTTCAACGTTGTGTTTTGACATCTTCTTTTGTGATTCTAGTGTTCTCTTATTTGATAGGTATATAATTTACTCTTTAATTAGTGTCGTTAATGATCGTTAATGATAGAGGCTCTCTGTTGTTGTTAATTTCATGTAATCCAAATGTAATATTCTGCCAGATACCATAGTTATCTCCATTGAAGAGAGTTTGATTTTCAGTGCCCCACCCACTTGTTAAACATTTTAGCGGCAAAATTATTTTGTGTAGTAAATATATATTAAATATTTTTACATTTCTGTTATAATTATAAACAATATTATAGAATGAAAAAAACAACAACAATATTATAGAATGAAATTATTTTAATAATTTTTTTTATTTGCCTTATTTATTAACTTGGAACAAAAATTTAGTCTTACATTTCAGTTTTCTAAAATTCAAAATGAGAAAATAAGTGATATTTTTTTTGTGATTTATGTTATAAAATCCATTTAAATATAATTGTTATCCATTGTTGAATATATTTAAGAAATTAAAATCATGAAACATAATTTCAGACCTTACCTATTGTATCTATTTTTATGTTTGGGTAGTACATATTACAGTCTAAATTGGCTTCATAACAGCATTGATTTTTTTTTTTAATTTCTGAGGTAATAATAATTGGTACCAGATAAAGTGACTGGTTTTATGATACATTTTATAAGATATCCCCCTGCAGACTGGTTATCTCCTGGTGAGAGACTGTGTCATTGTTTTAGTGTCAAGTGCCTTATGTTATGTCTTGCTACCAGTCTCCCTTCTCTTCACTGTATCATTGTTAATCATTAAATAAACATTTCCTATATTGTGTGTTTTGTTATGCTTTGATTTCCATTCCTTTGCTGAAGCAGATCAGAGATCTCTAGGTTTGAGCTATATTTTTGAATTAATATGTGACAATATATGGCTGATGCACTGGACATACCCAAATTCAGTCTGATCAAGGTCGTTTTATGTACATTGATATATTTTTTTTTATTCAACTTTAACCCATAACCTCGTAAAGACACATTGTGATGCATTGGCAAACAGAGCAAACCCAGATCAGACAGCTCAGGGTCTCCTGTTTGCTCATATAATATTGTAGCTCAGATTTTACAGTCTGCACAACAGTTTCACATACCATCTAAAGTTCAGTAATTGAATATTCATCAAGTCAAAACAATTTATATGAATATTCATGAGGTAAAGGAATTAATAGGTGTCTTAACATCTATTACCTCTTGGTTCTTAGCAAGACCTATAAAAAGGTACAGATTTCAGCCAGTCAAGGAGTTGCATGACCCTAGCAGTACTGAACTTACAAAAAAGGTATCACAGAACTAAAGTGTTTGAATGATTATATTGATTTGTCAAGGTTTACTTTGGATGATCCTTTCCTATAATTTCAAATAAGAAAAGATCTTAGCATATCTAAACAATTGAAAAAATGTGTATACTGCACACATGCATTTTACCTGCCAAGTGCTTAGAGCATCCGCCCCAGAATTGGGGAGGTCGTGGGTTCGATCCCTGGCCAGAACATACCGAAGTCGTAAAAAATGGTACTGGTATAGCTCCCTTGCTTGGCGCTCAGCATATAAGTGTAGTTCCAGGACTGGTTGATCCATTGTCAGGATAATGTGACTGGGTGTGGTATCAAGCCATATATTTATGGTGAGATACTGCAGTGTGACCGCACTATATCTGTCTCAAGTAGACATTGTATCTAAATGACTGAAATAATGTCAGTGGGACATAACCCTATTAAACAAACAAAAAAATGTATTCTGAATTAATGCCTTCCATGCAAATGCATACTATGCAAAAATGTATTCTGTATAAATGTCTACCATGGTGTTGCAAGTGCACTCTGCACAAATGTAAGCATCAATCCATCTCAAATTATTTTTATAATGTTAAGAAATATCTACTGATGACCTTAACCCTTTATCTCATGAATATTCATGTACATAACTTGATGGCTGTTAACATATGAAACACAATAAACTTTTAATATCCGTGCTGACTGTGCAAAATCTAAGCTTAAATATTGTTTGAGCTAAATCGGAGGAGACCCTGATCAGACAATTCCTGAAGAGAGCTCAGTCTGCATGACCTAGGTCTGCTCTGTTTGCCAATATGTCAATATGAGTCTATATGAAGAAAAGGGTGAGCAGATGGAACTTAATTGAGGTACAGACTTTAAATGAATCAAGCAGACTCAGAGACTGATGCTGACTTTTAGACTAGTGTTGATTGATGGTCTTTTGCAGTTACACGAAAAGAGGCCCTGAGTTGACTAAACAATATGACTGACCCAGAATTTGATCACGATTAAGTTGCCTGAAAGTCACTGGTATTAATATTTGGCTCAAAATCAAGACATATTTCTGAAACAAAACACAAGTCTCTTTTGTGTTTGTGCAAGAAATTTCACCAAACAGAAGAGCAGTATATTATATTACAAATTGCCAAACATTGGTCCATTCTTCTGGTGCATGAACTCAGTTCCCTGGATAAAATGGCAGACAAATAAATCTCCTACTTGTTGACTTAAAAAATTAATGTTCTATTTATATCTACCGCTGTAATGTGTGTTTGTGTGTACATATGCACTTTCCAAAATAAAAATAAAACTTGGCAATTTGGGGTATAAACTGATAAGGCATACTTGACAACAAATGAAAAAAAGAGAAATTTTGAAAAAGTATTTAGGTCAAAACAAACCTCTGCATCTCCTGGACTACAGCTGAAGAAGCCATGTCCACTTATTTTGGTCACCTGATTGCTATTTGACCAATCAGGTAGCGAGTTACAAAAGATAAAAATGGATATGATCTTGATCTTGCAATGCAGTTCTTTGTATTGATTTTCCAAATCTTATGTGATTTCCATGTTATTGTGTTTACTTCAGCAGATTGTTGATTCTTTATATAGACTGAATTCATTGTACAAGTCCAAATTCAGTTACTTCCTTAAATAAATAGTGGTATAAGAAATTTTAAAATGAATTTCTTAATTGGAGATGTCCTTCCTTCATTTTCGGACTGGGTGCCTGCTGAAAATTCTTTTGACTGAATAGCGAACAATGCAGACCATGATCAAATTGTATGAATGTGCAGCCTGATCTTGGTCTGCACTGGTCGCAAAGGCATTCACATTCACAAGTGGCCACAGTATGGTAATTAAAGGTTAAAAATTAGGTAGAAAGTTTACCACATTTTATGACCAGATTTTTTTTCAAGGATAGGCTTGTTTTTACATTGTTTTATTATATACTGTAGACATACATGTGGTAAGATGATACTGAGGGCAATATTATATTATATACCGAGTAAGCTATTTACTTTGATACCTTAAAAGGAATGATTCTATGTAAAAGAAATACATGTAAAATAATCCTTCATAATAGTCAATATTGAATCTACCAAGTCATCTAGCTGTACTATATGAATAAAATTACATGACAGTATATAAAATTATATATCCTAAAAAGAACCATTGATTTATATTACTTTGAGCATTTTGTGGATTGTCTAGTTACAAAAATCAGTTCCTTTCATTTTCTAATAATCATTCTTACGTTGTAATTAATGCATGCTGTGTTTTATTTTGAGCAGGTTTCAATTCTCCCACTGTTAAGTTTCACCTTCCTTAACCTGCATTGACAAAAGAAATTAGGACAGCCAAACAATTAAACAAATGGACCAATGATATCTCAAGCTACCTCCCACCGTGTACCCGTGGTATTTAATCCCTATCAAACTTGTGTTCACTGTCGGAGAAAGTCAGTCACATTGTCGGTGAGGACATGCTGCCGCTCTTCTGGAACAAGAATGATTTAACTTGATCATTTCGCTTTATGCAATTAATATACTTTTGTCCACGGGTGTTGAACAATAGGGGTTGAGTGATTAGCATTAATTAAACAATGACTAGCTTGAAATGTTTTAAATATTTCAGTGCCACATGTCTTAAATATAAATAGCAGAATTTATTGAAATTAGTAATTAGTTAAACTTGGACAAGAGGGGGGGGGGGGTACTTTCTAAAAATATCAATCTAAAATGAAGTTTATATGTGCAATTTTGTAGACTGATAATTTCTTATATAAATCTTATCATTTATTAAACGAATATCCTCTGAAAAATGTTTAAGGTTTGTTTTTTCCAATTTTAATTTTGAAAAAAAAATGTTTAAGATTTGTTTTTCCAATATTAGCTAAGCATATTACAGTATAACTCACTGTTAAGATCACCAATGTTCCAGCAAAAAGTGGTCTTAATAGTGAAATTACCAATATAGTCAGAACAATTCTTTAACCCTTTCTCTCATATAGACTCATTTTGACGCACTCAATAGGTACCACATAAAGCCTGATCTGCAGAAAACCACAGTTAAACCTTACTAAATTTAATAATAAAGTCCTCATTTCCAGACCACTGAGGAGCAGCGAAAAGCATAAAACCTGATCAGCCTGCGAGTTACTTGCAGGCTGATCTGGTTTTATGCTGTTCGCATAGGTCTTTTCATGGTTTCCTTTATGAGGGAAAGGGTTAAACTATTTGGTTCCAAAAATAAGTAGTCTTAATAGCAAAATGGTCATTATTTTGAGGTGGTCTTACAGTGAGATTTTTCTGTATATAGATCTATCATATTTAAATATTTAAAACATATGTAATTAAAATTTAACCATAAGAATAAAAGCCATCCATTCATGATGATTGAATTGAATATATAAATTTATATGTACATGTTATATACATATTGTTACTTTTTTCCTGATCACATGGTTTTCAGATAAAATAAGTATAATTAATGTATGCTTTAAAGAAAATAGACTAATTTCTTAAAAATCTCAAATTTGTTTGTCTAGCCATATGGAATTTTAATAGTTTACTGTCATATAAGGCAATAATCAGCCTTTGTTCTTGTACTGTTATCTGAGAGTTATCTTCCCTAGAATGTTTTATCCCATATTTAGAGCATGCTAATATTCCTTTTTTGTTTATCATACATACAGGACCCACATTTTACTGCAGCAAAAACGTCTTTGTTTACTGACTCATCAACTTCACATTATTCAGAACGGTTCAGCTGTAAATGGTTTATATTTTATTGACACAAGAGGGATAATCCATCATAAAGTTGTGGCCATAAACCTCCGGTAGGAATGTAAAGTGAGTCCTTGACCTTGTGGTCATGGTGCCCTGCTGATGGAGTATGGTTCCTGGCTCTGTACCTGTCATCATGGCCATAGGCAGCACTCGGGTGAACTCTGGATCCCTGCTATACAAACTGCCTTGATCTTGAGGTCATGGACTTAATTAAATACTTGAAATATGGAGTCTGATTCTTGGCTTTGTGTGAAGTGGGTCATTGGCCTTGTGGTCATGGTGCCCTGCTGATGGGATATGGTTCCTGCTGATGGAGTATGGTTCCTGGCTCTGTACCTGGCATCATGGCCATAGCCAGCACTCAAGTGAACTTTTTGTATATTACAAATGGAGTCTGATTCTTGGCGCTGTACCTGGTATCATGACCAAATCAGCTCTCAAATTAAACCTTGTTCCCTGGAATACAGGCTGTGCTGGTCTTGAGGTCATATGGACCCTGTGGTCGAGTATGGTTCCTTGCTTTGTATTTGGCATCAAGACCAGAGCCAGCAATCAAATGAGCACTGGTTCCTTGAAATACAAGCTGCCTTGATCTTGGATTCATGGTGTGTACTACAGATGGAGTCAGATCCCGGTATCATGACTAGAACCAGTACTAAAATGAACCCTGGTTCCCTGGAATAGTCTGACATGACCTTCTGATACCTGGCATTTTGATCTGATCAGCCTTTTTCTATGCAATGGGCTGACTTGATGATTTATGATTTTTCTGCTTTAAATAAATACATTACAATTATTGCAAATTTTATTAAGAAAAAAAAAATTACTCACTTTTTTTTTTTAACATAATTTTAAGTGAACATTTGGTCAGTGGTTTTATAATGGCTTTATTGATCCTTAGATAGTGTATGAAATAGATTTTCTTTGCTGTGTGAACTGTTCAGAATTGTATGAGCAAACAGAAGAGACCCAGTGAAGACAGCTTCTTCCAGGAGCTGTCTGATCTTGGTCTGCTCTAGGCTTAGTGTATATAAATATATAAGCTGTTAGCCTAGGTTCACTCTCACCCCCCAATATGAAATTTGACCTTGGACTCAAACTCCGGTGCAGCAGATTGGCTGTGCTTCAATTACTACCACACTGAGTTATCACATGACCTTGGTGTGAACCTCTTGCCAAATGACAAATGTCACAATATATAACTGAAAATTAGCTATTTTCAACACACTGTGGCAGAGATGCATATGAAATCTCCTGCACTGGAGATCGCCTTGGACTGTGACAGGTGAGATACCAGATTATTGATAAGAAAAAAGAGTGAGGTAGATTCCGGTCCAAGTTTTTATAGGTCATGTTTGAACAAACTTGTTTGTATGCTACCCCATCATAACCACAGATTTAATGTCCAACTCAACAAATTTCCGAATCTTGACCCTCTGTATGTCCAGTGTGTCCCCACCCCCTGGCAAGAGTACCCAGTGAACCCGCATGATGTCACCTGTTTACTCTGGAAATCCAACCGCTAACAGATACTACCCTTTAGAAAGTCTAATTAGCTTTACCTGTCAACACCAGGCAATGCATAGTTTCCTCCCAATATCAGATGTCCTTTTAATCTCTGTGCAATTTTAAATCACTGTATGACACTTCTCTGTTGGAATATTCCCCAGTCTGTGTTTAGAGTCTCCAGGCTATGACAGGTGCAAGTGTTTACAGACGGAAATTCTGGCACTGCTACAAGCCGTAACAAAAACTGCCCTTCTTCTTATCTGGCCTGTAACAGTTCCTCGAATGACATCTTATCTATGTAAATACCCTTTAAATGGTACTAACAGAAGTAAAGTACTTCGCCTTACTTGAAACTTGCTGGTATCCTGAAAGTACCTCATTATTCAACAATAAATCAACAAAGTTTTTTCATTTATATCATTTTTGCTATCAGGTTGTGAGGCAACTTCAAATTCATCAAAATGAAATATCTTTCGGTCTTTATCTTCCACAGTGTGGTTTTTTTTCTCCAAAAATATGTCTTATTTTCAGTAGAACACAATTCAGTGAATATACCAAACCTCTTCATCTTGATTCAAATAATCTGATGTAGGTTAAAATCCTATCCAATGAATGTACATCGAGGGGTAAGAGTGAAACTAGGCTAAGTGCTTAAATATATATATGCACTTAGCCTAGTTTTGCTTTCACCACACAACATGTAGATAGATGGAGAGATTTGAATCAGATCAAAGGGTCTTATTTTGTTTTTATTGATTTTTTTATTGTGTAATTTGAAAATTAATGCACAATTTTTATCAAAGTCTGTCTCAAGTATAGTTTGTTTATTTTGTTTAATTAAACATTTATAATATGTTTGATAGGAAACAATCCCTCTTGATGGTTCCTGGCATGGAATGAAAAATCATTATCCAAAAATGGGGTTTAAACCCAATGACTGTTGGATCCAGCATTAGGTGTGTTACCACTGGGCTGTAGCATCTTAGGTGAAAGAAATGTTTTAAACTTTGGAGCTGTGTAACCTTTCCTTCAAGTTTGAGTCATATATTTTATTCTCAAAATATTTTTAAATATACATCAATACAATATCAACATTCAGTAAATATTCAATTGCTCCTCTCCAGTGTTTTACTGATGTATTCAAATTGACTGACATACTATCCAATAGCAACACTGGGATATCTGGTAGTCAATGGTTGACCTGATTTACACAAATAAACACTTTGTGATACTAAACGTGAGCAGCAGGCCAAGAATGGAAAAGGCAGGACTTCAATATTCACTTATTAATCTAGAATCAGGTTCATTGACAGAAAAAGGGTCACAAGGTCTTGGCCATTCCCAAACAATTTTAAAAAAAATACACGGTTTATGATAATGACAACCACAAACAAATGCATCCATTGTGTTTTGTCTGTCTTTATGATGTACACTTTTTTATTTATTTTTCTTTGTAAGCATTTTATTTTATTTATACACTTCAATTTTGACTAATTTCAGCTTAATGAATTTGATGAATTTATGGTAAGTTTAGTTTATATATTTTGTTAATATTGATTTATGGATCACTTTGATTGCACAGTGCCAGTAATGTTCACCTGGTGAACAGGATCATATATTATGTTGTTACATGTACATTTACCATTATCATTACACATACTTTAATTACTATTTAAAAGCTCTCCAACCCTTACAATTTTGAAAAGAAAATTCAAGCATGCAGGCATTATATTATTGTATATTTACATAAATGTGTAGCAAAAAATATACAATATATACTGAAACCAGCCCTGCGTTCAGTTAATCAAAACGCTTGCAACTGTTATGAATTTGGTTCCCTGCTTTCATTCTATATAATGTTATTCACTAAT
>CM037777.1:18341935-18391935 GCA_021229015.1 Solen grandis | reverse complement strand
ATAAATGTTGGCATAAATTCTTATTTCCATGATAACACATGCAAAATTGCAATTTACATTCTTATCATTTTTGTGAATATTAAAAAAAATATAGTCACGATACTGTTTTACATCATGCACTCGTCATGTACGAAGTTTAATTGAAACGGGCCCGGAACCTAACGCTGTAGCCATTTTGTCCTCCGCATCTACAACCATTTCTCACAATAGTATAGATAGAATATACATGTACTTGTTTTGCTTACAAATGCATGTTAACTTAACAAACTGCACTAAATGAACTTTAACTTTTTGTTCCAATATACGAATGTAAATGATTCATTAATTAAACATTTTCCATACAATTGTACATTAGCATCAGTAAGTACTATGTTAACTCCTTGCGGATTCGTGGAGTACAGGGAAAATAATGATGCTCCCATTTTTATATCCAGCGTCGAACCGAGTACAAATATAGAGTATACTGACTCACGATGTCTTTGATTCCCCTGTCACACAGGTGACTAGCAAAATTGAATTTGACGGTGTTTATTAAATGTATAATAACGTATGATTTGGTCATCGCATTAGTTTAAACTTCAAAAGTTTCATTATCTTAAAATAACATGTACTTTCCTTTAATGATTCTAAAAGAAGTATTTCCATTACTGAATGGAAGTTTTTATCAGAGCTCACCTCTACTAATGTTTAATTTGACAAAGAGACTATTACAGAAATCAAAGACAACGTATTCTTTGAAATGATGCAGTAACATATCACGAAATAGCTATACTTTTTTAAGGCAGGGACAAGGACCGTATGTCGGATTAGGGCTGGTACTCAACTTAGAATACGCCATTTTACTGTATATGTGAGGTTTACAAATGTCGCTTGCCGTTAATTCCAGGTCCTACAGATCTTAGTATGAAGAAACAGTCCTCAAAGAATCAGCTGAGTGCCACTGAGATAGCGACCATAAAGCAACTCATATCCGGGTACCGTGAGTCCGCAGCCTTCTTGTACAGATCGGCAGACGAGCTGGAACAACTTCTGCTGCAGCAAAACTGACGTCATCCAGACGTTACCGACTCAGACTGACAATTATTTTGCGAAAGGCCATTTATATGGACCGAGTGAGACCGGTTTGCTCGTGCTAATTTCTGTTCTGCGAAATAGGCATTTAATCGCAGATATTGTACTTTGTCGTCAGACTTGTTTGGAATTTGTATCTTGATACAGTACAATTATTGTGAAACGAATAAGCGCAGTGGTAAAATATGACTTAACATCGGCAAACAGAGGTGTAAAGATATTTGTCACATGTCCATGAGATAGCGGTCTTGTGGCCATGACGTCACAGATTGACAGTCAAGTCGCATGGTTGGACAATATGTCGCATATATGTGTGAAGCAGAGGCCATTCTTGAATGTCAGTATAACGATGTACACACCACGTACGTTCAAATGTAGTTGATTCATTAAATGTCTCATTCTCTTTGTAGAACGAGATTGTGATTTGGTCTTTGTAATTGATGCTAAATATCGGTAAGACAGTATAATTATAGTACCTGGGACCTGAGGATTTGCTAGACCTTTCTAAATTACAGCATATGGTAACAAGGACTTGACGGTCTACATTTTTTGTGACATTTTACAAAGCCATATTTTTTTAAGTTGATTTCAGAAATGACTACCTTTGTTTGAATATATTTTATACACACATCGTATTTTTTCTTTCTGTATCAAATTTCTTTAGAAAAGGGTGAATTTTGCACAGCCTTTTGAAAACCTTGCCCTCTGCCATGATGTCACATGGAGCCTCTTTGAAAAGTATCTATGAATAGATCTGTGCCAATGTCATCGACTTACCTCATTGCAGTAGATTTCATAAGTTTTTTTTATAGTATCTATCAATGATTCTACTCAATTTCAATAATATATTAGAAATTGTCATTATAGGACAAGTTAATATATTGAGTTTCCGACAGGAAATATTTTAAACTGCGGCGAAATGGGGTTTATATTTCGGCGCTGGTCCATCATTTATACAAAGAGTTATTTATATGGGACCGACGTGAAGATTAATTAAAATATATTTTCTGATATTATGATTATGTATATATTGTATAAAGAAATCGTAATATATATATATATATATATATTTGTTTTGCGTCCACAAATGGTACATTATTCTCTCCCATTAACTTTGTAACTTTGGTAGCGGATTTATGATGATTACACAAAATATTTTTGAGTTAATTTTATCAAGTTACGTTTATCTTCATACATTAGTAAATCAAGACGAATTTAAATTTCATTATTTCAATTTTTGCTTTGAAGAGTAGATAATATTTAACTCAAACTGACAAAAAATGTTCAGTATCATTTGTAGAGGTATGACAATACAAGACTTTACAACACAGCTGATTTAAAGACCGATATCCGATTTTTCGGTAATTTTTAGATCTAACGGAAACTCCGGTCAGACATGAGTAATGTAGCTTATCTATGGTGTACCGTGTGGCTCATTTGAGTATGAAAGGGTTCAGGGAGCCGGAATGAATCATTTGTGGGTTCCAAAACAGTACCGTTGTGACACAAGCTTGCCTTGACAGTCTGGTTGTCTACTCGGCAATGATTAGTTATGTATATCAAAATCAGGTTAAGCATGGGGTAGCTCTTTAGAGTCCTGCTTGTTTTAGCAGTCAATTAATGAAAAGGTCACTGTCTGCATGTAACAGCTTATTTCCAGAATCTTAAAGTTGACTGCTTAGGACAGATTGACTTCTTAAATACAGATGACCGTAACAACAATGATCGAACATGTACATGTAACAGTATGGCGTACTAGGTCGGTCAAAAGCTAGAATAAACAGGAAAATGCACTTGCACTTGCAAGCTGCATCTATAAACATTCTCTCGTAAATGTAACTCAGATATGACGCATTTGTAATCTTTACAACTGCAAACAAACATGTTCATGTTTAAATGTATACATACTTATATTTTACAGCTATAAGTTTGTCTCTGTTTCTGATCCTATATGGTACGCCACATTAAATAATCGTTTTTATTTATCGCTATATGTACGTGTACGGTATATTGGCTACTTCAAATTTATCGTAAATATTGTACAACATGATGTAGCCAGAAAGATTGCCTGGTAGACATTCAGGCTTTGCCATTACTGTTGTTCCGTTTTAGATTTATATCATATTTATATATTCTCATATACTCATGAAGGGTATGTGTCTCTAAGGGTTTAAAATGATCATATGATGTCTTTAGATTGCTCGAGTATTTTTCTACGTTGAATTTTTAGTAGCCTGTTAGAATTGGTAGAAATGACTGTGTGGACTGCCTTAAGATAGTTAAGACTGTACACACTGGACTCGATTACAAACTTTAAATGTACCACATTTTTAAATCGTTTGAAAACAAAATATGGAATGTTTTTTTTTTTACATAGGAAATGTAAAAAAGACAAACATTGCATGAGTTGGTTTGATTTACATATCTTTCATGTTTTTTTTCCCCGGCAACTGATATATACATTTATAAATGTACATGCATGGTCTTATATTAATCTTATTTTAACTAACGCTGACTGGAAGCATGACTACATAATCTATACTAATCATAGTCGGTCAGGTGTTTGACCTGTAGTTTGATTCAGGGAAAACCATAAAAAAACATTAGGCAGAAATGTATTTAAAGCCACAACGCCGTATCTCAAAAGGAGTCTTAACTGGTTTATTTGTGTTTGACTTAATGCTATTTTTTTATCAAGTGCGGCCATTTTTTTGTGTCTATATTTTTTATGTAGACATTTTTGATACAAAAACAACTTACCTAGTACACACATATGTAAGCCATCGACTCAATACATTTAAGATGGAGTTGTTATCAACAAATATTTAGTGATTTAAGTGACCATTAATGTGCATTTAGGTTAAATGCGTGTTTTGCTGTTTCTTAAAGAAAATGATTTGAAGGCAAAGTGAGGAAATAAGAAATACTTTTGCCAGGTTGATAAATGTTGATATTTGGATATGGATAGTTTGTCTCTTAATCGTAATTGCTCAGGTTTGCATTTTTTGTAAGTTTAATTTATTTTATCCTGTTATTTACTTGTCTTTCTTTGTGCTATTTAACATTTACAATATCTAGTCAAAGGTTATTCAGGTTTAAAGGTAGAGGTTTCCGGTTAATAAGCAAACTACAGTCTCATTCTTTGCTTTGGTATCTACCTATATTTAGACCTGTTGTATCATTTATGTTACTTGACCTTTTTGACCTTATTTTTCATCATCCATGTTCTCACTATTTTTAAGAATTCATCCTCGAATAGTGTTCAGTTTGATTTTAAGGAAAGTAAAGTTTAGCCATTTGTTTATTTATTTATTCATTATCATAACGATTCATAATCAAAATATTCATTTTGATATTTGTTTGGATTCCTTGAATTTTGGACCTCATTATTTTAATTTTAATCTAAACGTGATGAAAATGGGTAAACTTAACTTAAAACAAAAATTCAATCAAAAGTTATAAGGACGTCGCGACAAAACTTATATTTGCATCTATAAATAATCATTCTCATGTCCCTAAATATTATTAGCTGGACACTAGCAGTTGTTCTTAATGCTTTAATATTCTGTAGTATATGATGTTTTTTTTCCGTCTTGGGTATTATATGCCGTAAGACAAGTCTCATTTATTATATTTTTTCTTTTGTGTTTTTACGAATTAGAACTTTTGTTGGTTGGTTTATGATTCGGGAAAATATGTTCATGTTGTATTCATTTCACAAGTTGTGCAATACATGTAGTGCATTTATATGTGCAACAGCGAGCGATCATGTTTGTTTCGAGAAATTGAGGAATACTGAGTACGAAAGAAAAAAGAGTGCGAACTAATAGGAATCCATCCGCCCTCTATCGCACTTGGGAATATGTTTTAAATCGAATATGTTTAAACATTTTAAACAGGGAGCTGGGGGGGGGGGGTTGTTTCTCTCAAAACCACTGGAGATAGCTTTCGGAAAAGGAATGGAAAACAATTCGGTTTTCATTAATTTATTTATTTTTTGGAACTCATTTTATATACAAGACATTCACACCAGTACATAATTACATGTATGTACATTCTCATCTCTATTTTGTTCGGTTAGATAATTGAAATGAGCAAATAGTGAATTGTCTTCTTCCGAAAACGGATTTCACAATCTTGATCTAGGTCTCTTTTCAAAAAAAGGGTAAAATTTGGTATAAAAATGCATGAGCATACCTTTTGTCTCTACATGCACAATGGATATAGACGATTGGTATGTTTTAGGAAAAAATGAAAGCTACAGTGATAATTGCTTTGTGCTCGGAACAATGCATTGACCTCCTCGCTGTATAAATAACTATGTTAAGGAGAAAAAATAATATATTTCTTGAAATTAAATAAAAAACAATTTTCTTAAAATGTCTTCTTTTTTTTTTATTGTGCCCAACTTCTTTCACTTTTGTTTCACGCCGTAGACAAGCAACACGATATAGCATTCAGTTACACTATCCGGACCACCCAACAAATCCTGGATACATCTTGATACCTCGGGCTAAAGCACCGCTTCCATCTTACAGCTACTATTTTGTTGATTTACGTTAGTTAAACTTTAGTTATTTTACATATTTATTATGAAACAAGTTATCATTCTCGATGGCTTGGATGACGGCGTATGTAGTCATTATTATGGGAGAAAACCGGAGCACCCGGAGAAAACCCACGTGACATCCACCGTACTCTCTCACGTACGTCACCCGTGATCGAACCCGAGACGCATTGGTGAGAAGCGAAGTGCGTTACCACTACACTATCCATACAGGCAGGCACCCAGTGTATTCAAGTATATCGCGAGCTTATATCGAACTCTCACGCATCCGCGTCAGACGCTGTAACCACTCATCCGGCGGAATAAAATTATATAGAATTGTTGTTATGAAGTTAACCGTCGTTGCGACAGTATTTCTGTCATTCTGGTCGAGGAAGACCCCGAGTGCTCAGAGGGCAACCGGGGAGAACCATCGACAAAAAACTAAAAGAATTGTTGTACGCCTGTTCAGGTCTCAAGTTTTCTTTTGGAAACAATGGATTAGAAAGGAATCAACTAATTACAGAAAAACATGATTCTGTTTTATTCAAATTCAATTACATATAAAAATATAATGAGTAATATACTATCATACATGTAGTTTACTTCTCGCCATGTGAACTATAAATGTACACTGTCGATGCACCGTGCCAAAATGCATGTTACCAGATAAGTTTTTTCATGCTAGCATATCGATTTATGCTATTCAGATACACTGAATCAACTTACTTCAATCTTGGTATTTAGAATAATTATTTACATTATCCCTCTACATTTCAATATCTCGAGATAATCACACGCTTGAGACCAGAGTGACAACAAATGGCATGGTATCTTTTCTAGCTGGTACATAATGCCATATCGGACCAAGTATCATGCCGAAGGAAATGCCCCCCCCCCCCCCCCCCCCAATACGAATTATCAGGTCTTACATAGACCAGTCGAATTTACTGGTGGTGACAGCGGTTAATGGAACATATCTAGGGAAGTAACTGCTGCGGAGAATCATTGAGTTCCGGTGCGCTTTAGACGACACTTGGTCAAGCAGTCAAAGACTCACCATATTTACACTTTACAGAAACCTAGGGAGAAGACCAAACCTTTAGAAAAGGATTACCTGTATAACATTTTGAATTGTATAACACTCTTACTCTTTAAAATCAAGGGAGAAAAAAAAGTTGATATTTGACTATAAACTTCTCTCGGCCATTTAAAATGTAGCTATGGTATACTTCACACCTGGAAACGTCGAACGGCCTCAATTCCGTAGACATATTAGCCAACCACTTCAAAAAGCAAGCTCAACTAAACGTTTCGGTCATTATCAATGATGTAACGTGTTGAAGGCTTGACATAAAATGGGCTGATCAATCAATAACATTTACACATTGAATGCATATAACACGTCTTATCACAATGATATCCTTGCCTTTATAGCTCATATTTCTTTTCCGTGTCTATTTTCTAACACACACACACACACACACACACACACACAGGGGCTAAATTGTATTGTAATTGATATATTAGCTGCGTCATTTAAAACATGGCTGAAACGAAAATGATGAAACACAGATTCGACCCAGGCCAACAACTGAATCATACCTAAAATCAAAGTGCTTAGGGCACTGAGGGACTGCAGGTGGAATTAACGTGAAATGAGAAGCGAAACTGACACGCTGTTTTTTATGTGGAATCGAAATGGGATATATATTGGATGATTCATTTTCGTTAGATACACATTTGTAGGGATGTCTTCTGTAAAATTACATGCATGATAGCGTATGAGGGATGACCCAAAAGAAACACGGAATTAAACCATAGTTTGGTCATTCTTATCACCAAATGGAATATGTGCATGATTCTATTGTATTACTCGAAAATAAAGCATCATATAAACATAATATGAGATAATACGCATCACATGTACACGGCGTACGTCACACACCAAAGAATGACGTCGGCGGCGTCAAGTCACAACTGTTCTTCTATTGTATTTGCAAGTAGTATACATGTAGTTACCAGCGCACTATACTGATATGACTATAACACAGACAAGTTTCATCTGATGATATGATGAGCTCGAGAAATAAATTGCTCTCTCGCTCAGCGACCGTTTATTAAAGGCCACTGGGTCATGCACCTGTCTCTCCACCTCACTTTCTTCTCGAAGACAAGGTACCTAGTCAGAAATCTATAATAAGATTGTAAAAAAAAAAAAAAAAAAAAAAAAAGGAACAATAAGACGTATATCAATGACGATGATGGTAGTCAGCAATGATGTAGTCCTTGTTGTTTTAATATTAGAATACTTAAGATTAAATAGAAAAGATGGATATTGGGGAAAGTGCATTTTACAGGTACTCATTATTTTCTGCTCATGTGCCGCAGGTAACCGTTATCATAACCCATAGAATCATTTTTGTCATTGCGGCTCGTGAGGCGGGATCCTTTACACAGTTCCATAGCCGGCATCAAACGTTTCTGTTAGGTCCCGACCGTTCACCCTTCCGTCTATATAACGTCAGCAATTGATGACGTTAACGACGATCAAATGTCTCTTCCGGCCTAGCCCAAGACTTGCCCGCCCCTCTCTAAACCTCATATGCCAGTGAAATACTGTGTTTAAAGTTTGATGGTTTCTTGATTATTTGAAAGATGTGTCTTACTAAGCCCTTAAAAAAATGCGCGAGTTTCCCATCGTTTTACTGTAGCCATCATCGGTTGATATCAACCATTGTAAAAAACTTGTTATTACCTAAATAATTAATCATATGGTATCTTCTTTATACATGACCTCATTTACACCCCTGTTACATTTTGGTGGCTTATAATGCATCACTTTAAGTTAGATATCTGCATTTTATTCCCGGTGTTTAACGCCTTTTTGTGCTGCGCCGTCTTGACGTTACCATGGTATTTCCCACGAGAAGTGTTTCGCCAAGGGTATATAAATACCATTTTACCCTACACGTATGAAATTCAGATACAATAATATAGTTCATATTGATATAAGTATCTAAAAGATCTGATGAATATTGTGAAAATTGTGGTGTAATTCCAGTTTATTCTGGATCATCCCCCGAACCTCTTTTCAAAATTACGTCACGACATAATCCTACGTTTCGCCAAGTACCAACCTGTGGCGTCGTCACATGACAGGATTTTTTTATTGTCAGTGAATTTCTTTCATATTGATACAGGGTGTAGGTCAAGATCTTGATCCCATTATTATGTTGCATATCTCCAGAATTTATGAAAGTTATGGTCTTCTTAAGTACTAAGCACGCTAATACGAAGCTGATGTAGATTCTATGTACAATTCAATTACTAATTTGACCAAGTCTTTGATAATCTGAAATATTTGTAAGTTTGTCTAAAGATTATCACGTATTTTGTTGAAATTTATGTTTCCAGTGAAAAAAGGGTAAAAGTATAAAAGTAAACAAATATAACATATTAAAAACCTATTATAATCGTATATTCTCCTAGTTTTTGTTTTTGTTGTTGTTGTTTTGTTAATGCAAAGTCGTATAGCGCTAGTTAAAATGGCTGCGGCAATCCGACGATGTTTCATTTTAATTGCCAGCAACTAAAAAGTATGGCTTCCGACGTCAACATGCCCTGCGTTCAGTTTATCATAACACTCGCAACTGTTATGGATTTGGCTCCCAGCTTACACTCAATATGCTATGATACAACAAGGATACAAACGTTAACGTTATGAACTTTAATGGGTAACTAAACGCGGAGCAGCCAGGTGTATCGCATCAGGCCTGTAGGCAACACCGCATAATGAAGCAAATACTTCGTGACTATGAATACGGGGGATGTTGAAAATCAGACTGCTCTAAGTATTAGGGCCGGATCAGATATATGAAGTAGGATGAATAATTTTAAAAGAATGAAACGTAAATAAAAATCTAGATCTATGTTACTAGTGTCTGAAACAAATTTTGATCCCAATACATAAACGATGACGATCATTGTATTATGCTCCCAAAAGGGTGAGCATATAGCTGCGGCTTGTCCGTCCGATGTCCGTCCGTCAGTCACACTTTTTGTCCAGAGCATAACTCAAAAAGCATAAAAACTATCATCTTTAAACTCAAAAGGTGGATAGATCTCATGGTGGAAAAGTGCTGTGCAAAAGAACCGCAACTCTTCACATCATATTTTTGGAGTTATTGCCCTTTGTTAAATTCCATACTTAACTTTTGTCCGGAGCATAACTCAAAAAGTATATAAGCTATCAACCTGAAACTTCACAGGTGCATAGATCTCATGGTGGAAAAGTGTTGTGGAAAAGAACTGTAACTCTTCACATCATATTTTTGGAGTTATTGTCCTTTGTTAAATTTCATACTTAATTTATATCAGGAGCATTACTCAAAGAGTATAAAAGCTATCAATCTGAAACTTCACTGGTTGGTAGATCGCATGGCGGAAAAGTACAACGGAAAAAAGAACGTAACTCTCCACATCATATTTTTGGAGTTATTGCCCTTTGTTAAATTTTATACATAACTTTTGTCCAGAACATTACTCATGCACTATGAGACCTTGAAACTTTGAAGGTGGATAGATCTCATGTACAATGCACAGGAACCTTAACTTTGCACATCATATTTTTAGAGTTATTGCCCTTTGTTAAATTTCACCTTGTCCGGAGTATAACCCATGCACTATGAGCATATAACCTTGAAACTTCATAAATGGATAGACCTAATGGCGAAGAATGGCAGTGCATAAGAACCGCTATATTAGACTTGTATATTGCAATATATTGTGGTTATTTTTGATATTCTTAAATATCGGTATAGGAAAATCATATGGAGATACCATATTGTCAGCAAACAAACCGCAATAACCGGTCTACCGCGATACAAATTTTTGCGCCATCAAAAATGGCCGGATTTCACAATGATTACACCCTAGAAAAAACACATTTATGGAGCATTCATAATCAAAAATGGAAAATTTTCATGGCCAAGTGCGTTCGACCAGATTTGAATATCAAACAAAGAAGTCTGGATTTATGAACCATATGTGAAAAAAAATCAAGTTTTTGCTACGATTGCACGCTTGCAGTTTTCGGTCAGTTTGAATATTGCTAATATCCAACCATTAAGTCAGCAATCAGATGGCATCTTTCAACCTTAACATCCATTTGTCCAATCCAGAAAAAGGCGGTTTGAATGTAAAGATAATTTTCTAAGAAAAGAAGTCATGATTGTTTCACAATAATGAATTTTTAAAAAATTAAACCTTGCTTACATTGTGCAAATTAAAAAATTGATTTCCTTTTTAAATTTTAAATGTATTCAACATAAATAATGATTTAATTTTATAGCAACGCAAGCTCGCGTACTTGTAAAATAGGTTATCTTTTGAAAGAGACACTTGTTATTTACATGCATAAAATAACAGGAAATTATCTGAACGCCCCTCTGCATGTTGATAGCGAGACTGAGTCATATACTAGAGCATGTTTAATAAGGTATCGTTAATACACTTAATGTGTAATAAAGGTATCAACATTACTAGTGTCAAAAACACCTAGTGTACGAAGGATCCAACAGTTTTATTGAAGATCAATATATTAAACCTGTTTACATGAGACGGATTCAAAAATGAAGTTGCGTGAGTGAAACGCTATTTTAGAGAGAGTTTGAAAACAAAACAGATGCACATGTTATTGTGTTGAACATTGTGATTTACACACACAACGGAGAAGCAGGACTCTTAAGTTCACTATAAAGGTGCGTTTGTGACGTAGAAATAACAAACATACAATTGGAGTTAGATGTACACTGATTATGGATGTTCATACTACTTACAATACATTTGAAATGCTGGAACAGGAGCAACAGCGAAAACGAAAACGTGACAAGTGTTTGAAACTTTTAAAAAAGAATTTGTTGCTGATATGTCTTCTCTTGTCTCTAGTCATCGGTATTGGTTTAGGGGCCGGCTTAAGATCAGTGGATCCACCATTTAACAACAGAGACATAATGTACTTGAGATTTCCTGGAGATTTGTTAATGAATATGCTTAAATTCCTGATCGTTCCACTAATAATATCCAGTCTAGTTTCCGGTTTGTCGTCATTGGATACTAGAACCTCTGGGAAAATTGGCTTACGGGCTATTGTGTATTATTTGACGACGACTTTAGCCGCCGTGATCGTCGGTATTATTCTGACGGTGTCTATAGCGCCTGGGAAACGTGGCGGTGAGCCGAAAACCGATCCTGAAGATGCGGAGAGAATTGTTAACACAGCAGATACGTTTCTGGATCTCATCCGGTACGTAGGTCTTTCCCATTTGGAATTCATAGAACAAGATCGTGTCTTAGAAATTACAAACATCAGTAATGGCACAATGATAAACATAAACATGGTGTATCTCGTTATGCCCATCCGCAAAAATTTTGGTGGCTTTTTCTCTACATGAGGCAGATATGTCGCTTCCTCACTTCCAAACCCAGCCACACTGTCCTGGACCGACCTGCCGGGCAATTAACTGCCTTTAAATGCGCTTAGTGCTTACATACTTAGCAGCGATCGAACACACACAAATTTCCGGTTATGGAGTGAACTTTCTATCCACTTAGCTACTAGGTGTGATGGATGTAGCTTAGAATTTTTATTTCATTCTTATAATTGGAAGCAAGAACTTGCTTCCTAATTTGAACACAAGCAGTTCAATAGAAAAATGTCGTATACAGATACAACTTTTGAATACAAATTTTATTGCCCTATGTTCCCATTTCCAAACTTACTGCCTTTGTTTCTCTCTTTTGATTCACATACCCATTTTATTAGTTCAAACACCAAAGTAAACCGTTCCCGGTGGGTCAGGGTGTCCGCCACGGAATCGGAAGATTATAGGTTCGATCCCCGGCCGTGACATACTAAAGTAGTAAAAATATTACTGGTATTGCTCACTTGCTTAGCGCTTAGCATATAAGGTTAGTTCTAGAATTGGTTGGTCCGATGTCAGGATAATTATGTGACTGGGTGTGGTAAAATGCCACATAGCTACGGCGTGATACTGCAGCATGGCAGCACTGTCTCAAGTAGACATTCTTCAAATGACTGAAATACTGTCGGTGGGATGTTAAACCCAATACACAAACAATCGACATCAAGGTAAAATAAACATGTGCATTAAAATGCAACTTGAAATTTTACATATTATATTTGTCAGCACCATAAACAGTGTTTACATGTATAGTTAGTATCAACAGCGACCGCTTTATTGCAATTCACAATCATTCAGAATCGTCTGCTCAAACGTTTAGAAACAGTTGTAACCTGATGGGACAAGTTTCAAATGTGAATTTTCATTTTTATTATACCAAGTTTAAAGTAAGCGATTCGATCATCGGGGTTCAACATCTTATTTACGGAATTCCGTTAAGGCCATCTTCATATTCGACTGTGAGTGAACAAATGTGAAACGCGAAAACACAAAATCACGAAAGTACGATGACGAAAACGCGAAAACACGAAATTACGAAAGTACGATGACGAAAACGCAAAAACACGATGACGAAAACGCGACAGTACGATGACGAAAACGCGAAATTATTAAGGCGGTATTAATGTCAATGTAAAAAATCATCATCAACAGCAGCAACAAGAAGGACAATGATGACAAAACAATTCGGCACAAATAAGTTTTTATTTGGTAAGGGTTTTAGGTACAGGTTCCAGTATTAATTAACAATCTTCCCGATAGTTATTACTTCCCTTGATAACGTAGCGTCATGTAGGAGTATGGCATTCTGTTTGTGTTGATGATATGTAAAAAATACATATTCACAATGCTTTATAACATAAGCTAGGTAATGTTCAGTTAAATTTACCCATTTCAAGCACTATACATACTGGAACCGCAGATTGGGCCTGGGGCCGTAAATTAGACATGTCCGCTACGGCCATATGGACTAAGACCACAATTAAATTTACTATATGTTCTAAATAGGCATATACACAAATGACAATTTCTGTAAGGGACCAAACTTAGCCCCATTAGATAGATCTATTCAAGACACAAATAATTCTGTACATTTTAAACATGGGGTCACCAGACTACTCGGTCGGCCTTCTCTAAATTCCCCTGTCAGCAATGCTCAACTTTTAAGGTTGTTGTGCAATAAGGCCTCCAAATTTGGCATTTTATGACTATTTTAACTGTGTTCTATAGGATTTCATCCTCTATTGCATATCTTTCAGTCAATAATTTACCATAATTCAGCATTAAATAGGGTCACTATTTTTTGTGTAGGCACATCCAGATGCAGGGTAACCAAGGGCAGATAACTGTGGTCTTAGTCCATATGTATAGTGCTTGTGTGTTTTTACACTTTCTACATTATAATGTAATACTTATTTTTAAACTGCTGTTTCATTAATTTTTCAAGTCGACAGTTTGTATCTAAAATCTGAATATTTTAAGATCTCTTTCAATTTTTTCTGAGCTTTAATGAATCAGGTTGCCTTGCAAGGTCCGTTAACCAAGTTTTAAAACCCGTTGCCTACGAGTTCAAGGAGAAGTCATCAGATACACATTATATGTGTCCAGTTTCTTTTTAATAACGATAGAAGACTTGCATATTTTGAATCTTGTTATTTTTTTCATCAGTGAATACAAGTAATTGATTCATAAAGTGTTTTTTTAACACATTACATGTTTTTAATTTACAATAATAACAGTGGTTGCTCCTTTTTTTGATTATGCGGCTCTTTTCGATTATGCTTGTTCTTGATGTTTATATTGGGTTTCTGCTCAGAGATTTGAGATATTTTTAACGATATGTAAGCAGACAATTCCTCTTCCATTCTCATCATCACATTTTACATCATTTTCATCACTACCATCATCATCTGCATAAATATGCAAAGTGATTTCTATTAAGAACTAATGACTTGTTTTTATTTTATTTGCTTGTTGTTATTATATTTTCTTTTATCACCATTGTACATAACATTGATGTTTTCTTTCAGAAGGCCTCGTGTAAAGAAGTTATACTTACATTGTTTGTAAACTTACTGAGCTACCTTCTATAAATAAAGATTTTATTATTATTATTATTATTATTGGCAAAAAACCTATTCCATACTGACGCGACGTTTCCACGCAGTCTCAATAATATGGATTTTATGTCACTGATGAAACTCGGTTTTTCATCAGTTAGCATTAAAAAAAAAAAGATCGCTCATGATTCTCTGAAATACGTACAGGCTTGTCAAAACAAGCCACTTTACCTCATAGATAAAATACATTGAATTAATACGGCTTCGGGTATTAGAGTGCACGGTTTTCATTTCTTATCAGATCTGTTTACCCACCCTAGAAGGAACCAGTAAATTATGTGCTTGTTTGCGTGCCTACAAGGTTGTAACGACCTTATGACAATATTTATTTACCTTGAAACATTGTGTATATTATGCAGTAATGTCACTCATCGCACTGACAGTATTTCATTTGGGAACACTAAATAATCTACATGAGACGGATGTGGTGTTTCATTAGATAGGGACATGATATCACATGTTTTCACATTATTTTGGCACTGTGCCAACCAGTCCCGGATCTACCTTTATGCATACACGACTTCCTGATCACGGAGGCCCTAAGCTGTCTGCCACAGGGACAGGTAAACAATTTTGCGGCTCTTATCGCACACACGACGTATGCCTATCACTTCAAGGGGTCGAACCCACGACCTTCTCGGTTACGATGTAGATGATATATCCACTCGAACACCGTTAGCAAAAAAAAAGAAAAAGGTAAACAGGGGGCTTATAACATAGTTCTATCTAATAAAAAAAAACTGTACTTTAATAAATTAGAGTACAAAAATTTAAATACTTCTGACGGTACCTGTAATATTCTTTAATATTTCCTAAACACTGATATTTTTCAGCTTAAGAAAAGAATTGTGCGAAGCTCAGATATTGTCCATCGAAAGCCAGAAGGCTCATCATATATAAAATGAAGGCTGATCAGCCTTTGTGGCTGACGTTACTCTTATACCAGACAGATTCTGTCAAATGGTATGATAACTTCAGTCACTTTTGAGTTAGGGGTTGACTCCGATGGCCTTCCAGTAGCTCAAAATACAAAACAAAACAAAAAACAAAACAAAAAAAACCCTGCCAATTATATAAACACTGGGCTGTACTCGTGCAGCGCTGTTCATAACAACCGTAATTGATATGAAAAAAGACTAAATCCAAATAGTATCAATAGAAGTTAAACTTGGTGTGTTTTAATACATTGTCATCATCATTATCACTTATATCAACCTACTCATCATCATCATCTATGGAACGCCACAGATTCTTATGTTCGGCATTAATGTTTAGATGGGTCATCATTACTGTTTGGTGCCGTTGTCCTTCTGTTATGTCCACTTGACATTGTGATCGGCTGATTAGAATAACATCCTCTTCAACTGCACCATACAGCAATTCAATGGACATCACAGAGGTACAACTGCACCACACAGTAAGTCAAATGGACATCACAAAGAGGCAAATGCACCACACAGCAAGTCAAGTGGACATCACAGAGGGACAACTGCACCACACAGCAAGTCAAGTGGACATCACAGAAGAACAACTACACAAAATGACAAGTCAAGTGGACATCCAAGAGGGACAACTGCACCACACAGTAAGTCAAGTGGACATCACAGAGGGACAACTGCACCACACAACAAGTCAAATGGACATCACAGAAGGACAACTGCACCACACAGTAAGTCAAGTGGACATCACAGAGGGGCAACTGCACCACACAGCAAGTCAAGTGGACATCACAGAAGGGCAACTGTACCACACAACAAGTCACGTAAACATCACAGAGGGACAACTGCACCACACACGCAAGTCAAGTGGACATCACAGAGGGACAATTGCACCACACAGCAAGTCAAGTGGACATCACAGAGGGACAACTGCACCACACAGTAAGTCAAATGGACATCACAGAAGGACAACTGCATAATACAGCAAGTCAAGTGGACATCACAGAGAGGGACAACTGCACCACATAAGTCAAGCGGACATCGCAGAGGGAAAACTCACCACACAGCAAGTCAAATGGACATCACAGAAGGACAACTGCACCACACAGCTAGTCAAGTGGACATCACAGAAGGATAACTGCACCACTCAACAAGTCAAATGGACATCACAGAGGGACAACTGCACCACACAATAAGTCAAGTTGACATCACAGAGGGACCTCTGCACCACACAACAAATCTAGTGGACATCACAGAGGGACAACTGCACAACACAAATCAAATGGACATCACAGAGGAACAACTGCACCACACAGCAAGTCAAGTGGACATCACAGAGGGACAACTGCACCACACACAAATCAAATGGACATCACAGAGGAACAACTGCACCACACAGCAAGTCAAGTGGACATCACAGAGGGACAACTGTGTTACATAGCAAGTCAAGTGGACATCACAGAGGGACCTCTGCACCACACAACAAATCTAGTGGACATCACAGAGGGACAACTGCACCACACAAATCAAATGGACGTCACAGAGGAACAACTGCACCACACAGCAAGTCAAGTGGACATCACAGAAGGACAACTGCACCACACAGCAAGTCAAATGGACATCACAGAAGGACAACTGCACCACACAGCAAGTCAAGTGGACATCACAGAAGGACAACTGCACCACACAGCAAGTCAAGTGGACATCACAGAGGGACAACTGCACCACACAGCAAGTCAAGTGGACATCACAGAGGGACAACTGCACCACACAACAAGTCAAATGGACATCACAGAAGGACAACTGCACCACAGAGCAAGTCAAGTGGACATCACAGAAGGGCAACTGTACCACACAACAAGTCAAGTGAACATCACAGAGGGACAACTGTGTTACATAGCAAGTCAAGTGGACATCACAGAGGGACAACTGCTACACGCAGCAAGTCAAGTGGACATCAAAGAAGGACAACTGCTACACCCAAAGAGTCAAGTGGACATCACAGAAGAACAACTGCACCACACAGCAAGTCAAATGGACATCACAGAAGGACAACTGCATCACACAGCGAGTCAAAAGGACATCATAGAGAGACAACTGCATCACACAAGTCAAGTGGACATCACAGAGGGACAACTGCACCACACAGAAAGTCATGTGGACATCACAGAAGGACAACTTCACCACACAGCAAGTCAAGTGGACATCACAGAGGGACAACTGCACCACACAGCAAGTCAAGTGGACATCACAGAGGGACAACTGCACAACACAACAAGTCAAGTGACATCACAGAAGACAATGCACCACACACAAGTCAAGTGGACATCACAGAGGGACAACTGTGTTACATAGCAACAAGTCAAGTGGACATCACAGAAGGACAACTGCATCACACAGCGAGTCAAAAGGACATCATAGAGGGACAACTGCATCACACAAGTCAAGTGGACATCACAGAGGGACAACTGCACCACACAGCAAGTCATGTGGACATCACAAAAGGACAACTTCACCAAACAGCAAGTCAAGTGGACATCACAGAGGGACAACTGCACCACATAACAAGTCAAGTGGACATCACAGAGGGACAACTGCACCACACAATAAGTCAAGTTGACATCACAGAGGGACCTCTGCACCACACAACAAATCTAGTGGACATCACAGAAGGACAACTGCACCACACACAAGTCAAATGGACATCACAGAAGGAACAACTGCACCACACAGCAAGTCAAGTTGACATCACAGAAGGACAACTGCACCACACAGCTAGTCAAGTGGACATCACAGAAGGACAACTGCACCACACAGCGAGTCAAAAGGACATCATAGAGAGACAACTGCATCACACAGTAAGTCAAGTGGACATCACAGAGGGACAACTGCACCACACAGCAAGTCAAGTGGACATCACAGAGGGACAACTGCACCACACAACAAGTCAAATGGACATCACAGAAGGACAACTGCACCACACAGCAAGTCAAGTGGACATCACAGAGGGACAACTGTGTTACATAGCAAGTCAAGTGGACATCACAGAGGGACAACTGCTACACGTAGCAAGTCAAGTAGACATCACAGAAGGACAAATGCACCACACAACAAGTCAAGTGGACATCACAGAAGAACAAGTGCACTACACAGCAAGTCAAGTGGACATTAAAGAAGGACATCTGTACACACAGTGAGTCAAATGGACATCACAGAAGGACAACTGCACCACCCAAAATCGCATATCACCCCACATGATGATATTACAGCCCCATATAATGGCCTAACAACCACGCATAATAACATAACAACCCCGATGATGATATTGCAACGCCATATAATGACATTAACATCCCGCATGATGTCGTTATAACCTCACACGATGACATTACAACCCCATATGATAATATTACAACTTTACGTGATGATATTACAACCCCATATGATGACATTACCACCTCACATGATGATATTACAACCCCGCATGATGATACGACGACCACTCAAAATGCTGTATGGACCCATCTAAACAACAATGCCGAAAATAAGACAGCTGTGGCGTTCCATAGTCACCACCATCGTCATCATAATTTTCATTATCAACAACAACAATTATAACCAATATCGTTAAATATTATAGTTATATTGCTTATTCTTTGGTAAATTATACGAATGTGTCTTTACCTTAAGGTCAATTCCTTCTCTCTTTTTTTCCAGACAGTGTTTCCCAGACAATATCATGGAAATGTGCTTTAAAAAGGTACGTCTTTTTAAATTACATGTATGACCTTTTTGGGCTTGGAAAGTTTGATTAAAGTTTTACATGCAACATACTACAATGCATATATCTCAGCAATCAGTTGTGGGATTGACTTTAACCTTCATATAGATGTTCAGTGTCATCAGACCATCAAGTTAGATAACTCGTGACTGAAGCCATTGCAAATTATGGCCCCTTTCGAAATTTTTAATTTTGAGTAAAACTATGCATGACATTTACTAGGACTCATGCATCTTATTATCAAGCTATGCTTATTGACATAAAACTTAACTAAGGTCTTCAGTGACATTAAATAAACAAGCAAGAGGGATTTTAACCAAATCTTATACATATTATGATCCTTTTCGTACAAACACAACTTTAAACTAATAAACTACAAAATACCACACTATTAAATGTTCTCCTGTAGACCATCACGAAACAAGTCCTTCGGCAGTCGAAGAATACGTCAATAGCTACAACCGTTGCCCCAAGCAACGTAACCACTGGTTCAGGCGGGAACTTCTCCAACGAAACACATTCAGGTAAGCTTAACAGTCAATCAGATTGACTCAACGTCCTCCACTGTTACTAAGAGTTAAGTAATACTTGCATTTTCAAATAAGGCAGAAGCACACTCAACTTTCCTTGTTTTGCAAAATATTTAAAAAAAAAATGACTACAATTGCATATGTGGTTTCAGCACTGGTTATCATATGTATTAAAACTATTTTTGTATTTCATCACGGACACACGAATGATGAAACACGTTCCTAGGTATTTAAGTGTTACTTAACTCTAAGTAAAACTGATGGTTCTGGGAAACGTCTGAAGTATGTAATTTTTATATTGCTCACCTGTCTCTGGTTCTGATGTGCTTTTTGTATAGACATTAAGATCAAGGAGTCAAAAGAAAACATTTTGTGTATGGGAAAAAAAATTTAAAATAGAAATGAAAAATATGTCAACTTAATTAAAGATATTCGAAAAATGACAAGAAAAGACACCAAAAAATATTTATTTTTCGAGTTTCTTATCGTTATGGTTTTATAATGTTTATGCTACTATGCTACCCAGGACAATCCAGCTTTGGAGGAGAAGCATATGTAGCTGACAGCTTTCTACGCCTTAAAATCACAGTTGAAATATTTTTAAAAATCGCAGAGGTCAGGGGCTCGAACAAGAGACCTTCAAATTACTGAACTTGCATTGTACTACTATTGCTGCACCGATTGTGTCACATGGAATGGTTTAAATAATAAATATGTAAGCAATGTTAAAGCCGCATATGAGTTTGGACTAAGAAGATACTGCATATACCTCAAAGGAAAATAATCGATTTCTAATTATTATTTTTCTGAGAGTTTCGTTTCGGTCGATTGGAGACTGTTTACATTAGGCAGATATAGCATGATACTAGATCCAATCACATTCTCTTGACTTCGGGCCATCAGTTCTGGAAGTATACTATAGAAATGCTGAGTACCAAACAGTGCCTTCGTTCATACCACTCGGTTATCAGAAACCTGTAGTTAATCTTTATTACTAAAAGAACGAACTGATATTTGTGTCGGATTTGGCACCGTTGCGAAACAACACTATGTATACAGAGTATCACGGTTATTCAGTAACCATTCGGTAGTTGTGTTATATATGTTTAAAAATAAATAAATTTGCACAGTTCGCGAGAATTTATGGTTCGATAAATTTAAAAATAGTTGCAGTTCTGGAAAACACCGTTTGGTATAGTGGGTTCTTCGTTATGTTCGAAAATAAGTCTGACATTTTGGGGGAACCTCGACTAACCTGGCAGCCACGTTAAAAGAGTGTTACAAAACAACATAATCGGTTTTGCGTCCCCATTTTTAACTACATTAGGCCTATTATTAACATATGAGAGTTATCCAGTTTATCTTTTGAATTTATGTTGTGTGGCGTTTGTAAAAACGCTCGGGAGGAAGACGCTGTTAACCGTCTACACCACGATGTTTTCGTTTTCACCCGTGAAAAGCGTGGTATATGGTCCTAGGCTAAGACAAATTCAAAGCTGTGTGCAGTATTTAGTAGGGCTCATAGCGTCACTCATACCCGATTCAAAGTTAATATTGTCACACCAATATCGGGCAACGGATTACACAGCCCAACTTTAAACTGAGTATTTTGTAGCACCATATCATAAGATTTGTGGTCCTTTTTTATTCACGTAATTCCTGTAGAATTCGTTTAATTCTACTATGGGTCACAATAAAATTATTATTTTTTCAAAGCAATTGAACATTTTCATTAATTAGTTTATTATTCAGCACTACATTCGAATGCTGCAACTATTATCCCTTCCCTGTGAAATTAAAAACACACACTTTTAAACATTTGATAACCATGAGTCCTTTTTAATTCTATGTTCTTCATTTTTTATGTAAATTTGGTTTATTTGATTTTATTTGAATTATTGAACGCCGTTTTATACCACAAACGGCTGACAGAAGGCCAGTTCACGTAACAACTTTTTCCCGGAATAAACTTTAGCATGCATCTCTGTAGTTAATTAAGTACAGCGGTGGAATACGAATTACCATCAGAAAGAAATTGTGAGTCATTCATCATGGAGACCGCGCCTGATCCCAGTGCATAGGAGTCGAACCCAGAACCCTCGGCTTCACAGCCACCAAAGCCGGTTTATTTATGTGAAACTGGTTTGACACTAGGACATGATATAACTCATATATCGGTTCAGACGAATCCCAATAGTAAAAAACATTCCCGCGATTTCGCGAGACTTTTGCTAGTATATATATATATATATATATATATATATATATATATATATATATATTATACCGGTAAATAATATATCCCTGCCTTTTTTTAACACTCACACAGCCCCTCACCGCGTGGGTTCGAATCCCGGCAGGGTCATTCGGATTTTTATGTGAGGAGGCCTTCCAGCTGGCTTGCGGTAGGTCGGTGGTTCTACTCGGATGCCTCCGTGCATTCGGGATCTTCCTCCACCTGTAATTAGCTGGACGTCACTATATGAAATACTGTCGAAGCGACGGTAAACTCACATAGTCAAGTCAATAATATATCATCACCCACCTACCCCACATGGATAAAATATAACACAATTTGAATAACGTTGCTGTTGTGGTAAATGTGTATGTGTGAAATTCCTAGCTTACTTTCAGAACCGGAAAAAGTGTATGATCCGAAGTTAGAAAAAATAGACGGCATGAACGTGCTGGGTATGGTCGTGTTCTCAATATTCCTCGGCATCATTATTGGCAGGATGGGGGACAGGGCACGGCTGCTGTCCGAGCTTTTCGAACAGATCTGTCTGGCCACGATGCAGCTAGTGAAACTTGTCATTTGGTAAGTCTTCGTTAAAATGGTCTTAAAGTCCAACGCGTCATGGACCAATTGTAGTAACATTGACAACGGATCCGACGGTCGTGTTTTCCATTCTAACTGGATACAATACATTTTTTTCTCACGTGCAAAATACATATCCAACCCAGGAGCCATTGATAGGAATAAGTTACTGTTGTAAAAAATGTAACCTAATTGACATTAAATAAATAAATTTAAATTTAAATCTATGAAAAAGCATGTTTTATTGTCCTAGAATACGATTCACGGATTTTATATTTCCATATGCATACCAGTTTCTTATACACGACAAACATTTGGCATACTGTTGTGTTGGAAAAAGACATATTGCAGTCAGCGGCAGTCAGTTTGTATAGGTCGGTAAATTAAGACCCAGCATGTATTGAAAAAAAAGAAGCAAAATGATAGAAATTACGTCAAATCGTTTTCAATATTTTTGAGACATTGGTCTAGATGGGATAAATAAATTGCCTCACTGCAAGATCACACCGTATACCATAGACATAATTCCTCACCCAGTCACATTATATGTTGAATGCTAAACACAATGGAGATAAACAAAAAACAAGAAAGTCAGTAGAACTGACAGATGCTCCCCGAAGAACGTCATTGTAACAAATAAGACTTTGGTCAATGGGTGGGAGGATGTAGGAACTGGGTCAAGCCGAAGAATGCGCATCTCCTCTTTGTAATAAAGCTTCACATAAAGTTTTGTTGAAATCAAGCTATTAGTTCCTGAGAAATAGCCCGGACAAGAATCATACTAGATATACCGTTTGCATAAAAGTCAAAGGGCCATAACTCTGTGAAAAATTGAGGGACAAATTTACCCCCATGATATGCAAATCTTCTCTTGGTAATAAAGCTTTCCATAAGGTTTCGTTGAATTCAAGCCATTATTTTCTGAGAAATAGCCCAGACAAGATCATGCAATATGTATATAGGCAAACAATCAAGGGGCCATAACTCTGTGAAAAATTGAGGAACAGGTACGCCGACGATATGCGTAATCTACTCTTGGTAATTAAGCTTCACATAAAGTTTCGTTGAATTCAAGCCATTAGTTCCTGAGAAATAGCCCAGACAAGAATCATGCAATATGTACTATAGGCCGAAAAGTCAATGGGCCATAACTCTTTGAAAAATTTAGGAACCGGGTCATGCTGACGATATGCGCATCTCCTCTTGGTAATAAAGCTTCCCATTAAGTTTCGTTGAATTCAAGCCGTTAGTTCCTGAGAAATAGTCCGGACAAGGAAAGTGTGACGGACGAACGGACGTTCTCACTGAATGGGCCATAACTCTTTGAAAAATTTAGGAACCGGGTCATGCTGACGATATACGCATCTCCTCTTGGTAATAAAGCTTCCCATAAAGTTTTGTTGAATTCAAGCCGTTAGTTCCTGAGAAATAGTCCGGACAAGGAAAGTGTGACGGACGAACGGACGTTCTCACTGAAGTGACGTTGTGGGATTTTTCCTTTGATCTTTGGCCCCTTTTGCACCCCGTAATTTGCACCCCACAAGCAACAAATCAGCCCACAAGTGCCAGTTGTACTCCCGAAACCCGATTAAACTAACCCTAACCCAATTTCCTTAACCCGGAGCGTCACTTGAGGGAGGGCGGACGGACGGACGGACGAAGCGGCGACTATATGCATCACCTTCGGTGAGCATAAAAACATTTTAAAGACTTTTGGTCTGTCACGGCTAGAGATCGAACCCACGACCGCCCGGTATAACCACTCGAACACCTAGACCGGTAAAGTTCGAGTAATTATTTTCAAAACTATGAGAATATTTTCTTCCATCGATAAAATCCGTCTCTATGTTCAAAATACTGATACATGTATATTCGTAGGTCTAATTTCCTTGTTTCCTAACTCAGGTACTCGCCGATTGGTATAATGTGTCTTATAGCAGCCAAAGTTGTAGAGATGGATGACCCAGAGCAGGTGTTTAATCAGCTTGTCTTCTACTTTCTCACCGTCATCGCCGGTCTCATCTTCCATGGCTTCTTTACCCTGCCCCTCATCTACTTTGTCATAGTTCGTCGGAACCCTTACAAGTTCTTCCTTGGCATGATCGAACCAATTGTGACAGCGCTGGCAACTTCCTCCAGGTAGTTTAAATCAGAATGAAATCTGATATTTTCATTCATGTTGATTTTGCTTATTTATTTTTATTTATATATGCTTAAGGAAAATAACACTTATTATATTTAATTTATTTTACATTGATTACGAAGCACTCGCCTCATATTAGAATAATTATTCTTGATTTCGTGAATGGCGGCTATAGTCATTGTATGAAAGGAGAAACCTATGTGCCAGGGTGTGCGACCATGTATTCTTTCAAACACGTGGAGTGGAATATTTATTCATTATGTTAATAAGTAGTTCTCTTTATCTAAGTGTGTACGGGTAGTAGTATAGGATAAGCAAAATCCTACTTTTCCCGGCTCCCGGCTCTGCACAAACAGTACAGCAAAACAGGAAGTAATTGCATCCTAATCTCCGTAATCTGTCAATCAATCGAGGTCATCGGCATAATAATCTTCGACATGCGCGTATATAGTCAGTCAATCGTATGGAGATAGGTATAAACTATCAATCGAACCAGTTTAACACGGAAAATAGGGGGGTCATCTGTCAATCAAAGAATACACGGAAAACCCAGACTCAAACGGCTTGCAATGATTGTAAGGCAATTGTGTCTTGAACCCAGGGTAGGTATATTGGTATTCTATAACCCGTCAGTTAATCAAGGTTAATTTCATCATAACCCGACAATACTGTTAATCAAACGAAAAGTTGGATCATGAAAGCACGCCAATCAATCGTTTCAGTTTCATACTTTACCCGGCACAGGAAGTAACTTCATAATAATCCCCGTAACCCGTCAAACAATCTATCAATTTATACAGCAAGGGGTCAACTGTCAATCAAAGCTAAACGTAAATAGAATTCTATCACAACCGCTGTAAGGAAATTGTTGAAATCGGGTCGTACTTGCAAGATCGATTACATCGAGTTAGATATTTAACTAAATACTTCCTGTTTCACTACGAGAGTATTAAAACCATATCGACTACATGCTTAGCATCATTTTCTAGTCAAACGTCTCAGATATGACTTCTCGGGCTAAATTAAACATATTTGGAGACGTTTTCGTTTCAATCACGGACTACAAAAACGAGGTTTATGTCCACTTGAGATATTTTGAGGGATCTATTCCTACAAAGAAAGGGGTAGGAATACCCCTTAAACGGTGGAAATCTTTCTTGGAGACGATCCACGCATCCAAGAAAAGAGGATCGAGAATGCTGATTTCAACTTTCACTTGGGAGGAAACCTCTACATCAAATCATCACTTTCGGGTATCATGTTTTAGAACACTTTTATATGAAATTGTATTTATATTGTTTTAAATTATAGATAGTTATAACAACAATAAAATATCATGCATTATTACGTGTTTTGTCTTTGATTTTACAGAACAATCCAGATTTTTTACTGATACAAAGCATTAATTTCATGAAGAGGTATTTATCATATAATATGTATAATGTTTTTCAATATTCAAGTCCCGTTTCATGAATTCGCAAAACACACACACACACACACACACACACCCACCCACACACACTGATCAACACATTTACACACAGGTATCACAGTCCATCATTGCAGGGTTTCCTCAATCTTTTTTGTTGTTTTTTGTCCAGTGTATGATTATGACTCCCTGAAAAATAAACAATACAACAATATTTTAATATTGCTACATAATGATAATATTTAAAGAAAATTTCACACACACACACACACACACACACACACATAACCTTATTTCTTTCGTTAATGCAGATACAATTCAAACTAAATAACATGATTACTAGTATATAATTCTTTTTTTTTATATAATAACCATAATACAGCCTATTAATTTTATATATCAAAATAATTATAAAAACCATTTTTCTGGATAAATAAAACTTAAAAGTTACATTAATTTGAAGAATATAAGAAAAAAAATGATACAAAAGAAATAAATATCTTACCGTTAAATTCACTTCAGCAAACGAATGTTAAACTCGTTCGGGAGATAATGTAATTGTTTATTAATGTGTTTATTTTCTCTCAACGTTGATATACACGTATGCTAAGGAATTTATGATAATTCTCCCAACTAAACAGTCGTTAAAAAAAGTTCTGCGTTTCAAGAATATAGTTTATAATTGTAAATACTGTGAATAGAAATAATAACTATAGAATTTTAAATAAAAACGGGTTACTTCAATTTTGATAGTACAAAATAACAATTCTTCTCTAAACAGGAACCCGTTTGAATTAAAGTGTAAAGCGATGTTACAGTCTTCAAATATTTCTTAAATTAGAAGGAATATATATAAATAGTTATTGGATAGGTAAAAGAGGCGATCAAGTTTCACAAACGCACAAGTGATATTTTGTTCTATAATTCAAATCAGAATATAATCCGGCTATGTGATAACTTACTATCGTGTTTATATATACTTGAAAAGCGAACCATGATTTTTACTCTTCCTCCTACTACAACGGTGAAGAAAACGGCTAAACTCGTGCGTAAATGTTGAAATGCACTCTTCCGACCGTTGAATATGATATAAATTTAAATGGATCTCGCAGTTTCTAGAGTTTACAGTTCTAAAGAAACCATAAAGTTCTTCCTCGACATGTACCCAAATGAAACAAAATCAATTTTAATAATTTATCAATACAATAAATGTATAAACTGTGATGTAACTGGTAAGGTTCAACTTCTATACACGAGTTTTTGGTGCAGTATGTTAAAATTTTAGCGTTGTTTTCATAAAAAACTAACACCGAATCATCAAGTCTCTTAAATTTAAGAAATGTAACAACACCATCTTCTGATAAAAAACGATGAGATATGTTTAATTCATTTAATATGTTATCTCCCTTACCGAGCGATGTTAATTCCTCTTTTGTATTCCATAGATATATGCAGAATGATTGCAAACAATTTAAAGAGAGATCAGTATCTTCCATGTCTCTAATATATATGTAGAAATGAATGTTTTCTTTTCTTTTATAGAATAATGCAATTTATTTCTTAGTAAAGAAACAATAGATACACGGAAGCCTTATTCTATAGCCCCGAATTGACGGAAGTATCAACGTAGTGTTTATAACTTCCGTTTCCTTGACGTTACCGCATACGTGCGCTATTTAAGCTGTTACAGTAAAGTTTCGCGTCGAAAATGGAAGTCGAAGGATAATCGGTAAGTTCAAAACTTATTTATTTATACATTTCTTTAGTATAATTTCACAGCAGAAATACCCATGTAGATCCAACGATCTACTGTTAACCAATTAAAACGTTTCCTTAATTACATTATAATTAAATGAGAACATGTTATTATTTCAATCCTTTCCATACATTTAATTTTGTTTCAGTCCTACACAGTTTCAGTCAAGATGGAAGAATATGTAAATGCACTATTAAAGCAAGGCATCTCATTGGATTCATTTTACGAATTTGTTACTATTTATGGTATACAAGAGAATGCCTTCATACGAAATGTCATTGATGAAATGTTAAGACGCGAATGCATTCAAAATACCGAGACACCTGGTGTAAGAAGCTTACATACACAGTGGCTAATTAATCACGCTGATGAAGTCCTGGATATGTTGAATAACTCATTGGACTTTTCATCTTCATCGTAAGTCATTTACTTATGTTAAATGTGTGTGCGTGTGGAAGGACGCATGCGTGATTATATAAATTATTAAACTATAAATTTCTTCGTTTATTCTATATCAAATATAACTTTGTTTATTGTTCTTTATAGTTATTAATTTTATTGTTTCAGTGGAGACAAACAAACTCATAAGAGAAACATGGGGGAGACTAAACAAAACTTTCCTTGCGAAATATGTAGGAAGGTTTTCGCTCGTAAGGGATCTAAGAAACGTCATGTGAAGTCGGTCCACGAAAAAGAAAACCATACATGTGACGGAAATCCCTCTGCGTCGTAAGTTACTCTTATGTCACTTATGTATTTAACGCTACGCGCGCATGGTATGTGTGTGTGTGTGTGTCCTTTGTTATGAAGACAACATTTAAATAAACACAAACGTTTTGAAGACGTTTGTCAAAAGAGAGGGCTTTCAAACGAGTACTCAGTATGTGTTTGATAGGTTTAATATCCCACTCATAGTTATTCGGAGACGATGTCTACTTGAGACAGATATAGTGCTGTTACACTGTAGTATCACGCCGCAGATGTATGTCATGATACCACACCCAGGTATATTATTCTGACATCAGGCTAACCAATCAAAGGACGAGCCTTGTATGCTGAGCTAAAGTGAGGGAGTTATCTCACTAACATTAACATTTTACGACTTTAGTATTTTGCGACCGGGTATCGAACTCGCGACCTCCCGCTTGTCTTGTGTATGTATATCCGTTTAAACATAAATTATATGAATTATTATATATCTCTCTCCCTCTCTCTCTTTCTCTCTCCCTCTCTCTCTCAAATAGAACTTTATTTATTGTCAAATATAGTCAATTAATTATTAATTACTTAATATATTAATTTATTGTTTTAGTAACGGCAAACAAACTCATGACAGAAACATGAAGGAGAACAAACAGAACTTTCCTTGCGAAACATGTGGAAAGATTTTCATACACAAGGCGTCTCTGAGAAGACATGTGAAGTCGGTCCACGAAAAAGTAAGCCATACCTGTGCCAAATGCTTAAAATCATTTACAAGACCTGATACTTTTAAAGGATCATAAATGCAGAGGGAAAATTTCGTGTCAAGAATGTCCCGAAGAATTCAGCAATGTCTGCAAATTACGTCTACATGAAAAAATTTAGGCATAAATCATCGAAATCCTCTTCTAAACCCACCAACAGTCCACAACCGTGACCAAGTTACTCTCGTCACTGCCCTGCACAGTTCAAACACCATAATCAACTACAACGGCATAACGTCAAAGAACACACTCCCAAAAAATCACCCAAAAATCTATAAGTGTCGACAATGTCATGCTCACTTTCCTGATAGAAAAAATGTTACATGCACACAAGGCTGAAAACCATTACCATACAGGGTCTGGACTGCACAAGTTACCATATGTGGAAGGAGAGGAACCCTGGATAAATGACGATGGGACCATTGATGAAAATCTTCGAGCCTGTTATAATACAGAAAGAGCGCTGATTCTAGAAAGGAACAGAGAAGGTTCCGTAGAATCCATCTATAATATTCCAATGTCTCTTAGAATGTCATTAAGCGAAATTGATAGGGAGCTTCAGGAAATTTACAATTAACAGAATCAAGCCTTTAAAATAAATATAATCTTTGGATTTAAAATGAGGCACTTAGAAAATAGAAGATTCCGATATTTTAGACCGTTTGATAATGCGAACATTTTTGACAACCCTATCCTCATTTCAAGTCGATCAGATCTTAGGAAGGTTTTATCAAAAATGAGAACATTAGACAGACTTACGGAACTTACAAAGAACCGACCAAATACAAAATGGCGTTTAGTACTGTTGACTAACATTCGCGTGAAAGTATACAATACCAATTTCCCTCTCGGAGCTGTGGAAAATGCGCAGAATCCATTACCCAAATATATAAAATTGCATAAACATATAATTCCACTAGACAGGAATCCATTTACATCACAAAGCTACGAAGATAACCTTTGTCTCTTCCGTTGCTTGGATCTACATATATCTGCATCGGTAGACGAGGAACGAATTAAACTGTTACTCGAGAAGTGGGAGAGTTCACGCGGCGCCATAACTTCACCATCTACGTTCAGGGGAGTACAATTGACAGACTTACCAGAGTTCTAGAGAATCTTCAAAATTAACTTGCACGTCTACAGTCTCCAAGAGGATGGTTCAGTGTTATCAGTATTCCGATCAACGGAGCGTTTCACACAGAACATGTATGTAAACCAGTTTGAAAAACATTGTTCTTTTATAACGGACTTTTCAAAATATGCTAAAAAATTTAAATGTGAATTGTGCGATCATTTATTTAGTCGTCGTAGTAACTTCAAGCAGCACTTTAAAATTTAAGAGAATAAGACAATTTTTACCTACCCTGGGGGATTTCACAGGAAGCAACAAACCATTTTTGAACAATTATCTGAAATTGGTATTGAGGTTCCTGCAAACATGCGTGCATTTCAGTGGTTCGCCGTGTTTGATTTTGAAAGTTTATTGGTGACTTTAGAGGGTGATGCTACCGCACAAATCGAATGAACACATCATCATGAACCGATAAGCGTTAGCATTTGTTCCAATGTTCCTCGATATACACAACCACAATGTTTTATAAACACGGAACAAGATGAATTACTGGAAAGAATGATCAGTGTTTTGAATGAAATCCAAGAGGATGCCAGCGATCAGGCTCGAGAAAAATGGGGTATATGGCTAGAAGAATTAAAGGAATTGATATCAAACATACCAGTTGATGAAGAGGGACAGTCTCAAGAATTGACTAAACTCAAATCTGTCTACAACAAATTCGAGACCTACATGTCAACGCTTCCTGTACTCGGATTTACCAGGTAAATACTACGCAAAATATATGTATATATACTATAAAATCATTTTTGATAAATAAAAAGCTTTATATAAATCTGGATTAAGTTATAGCATTTGTTTCAATTTTTTTTTTAACCTTATATTTTTGTATGTTTTTACAGCGCCAAGTACGACATCAATCTCGTGAAAGGAAAACCAGCGAAGCATTTACAAATGCATGAGCAAGAAAACGTATTCGTGGTCAAGCAGTCTAATACACACTTGCTTGACTACTGATAGGTTCCGCTTTCTTGATATCAGTCATTTCTTAGCACCGGGTACGTCGTATGCTGGATTTCTAAAGGCCTATAAAATCGAAGAAGCGAAGGGGTACTTCCCATATGAATGGTTGGACCATCCCACTAAGTTAGATTACCCAGGATTACCTCCGCATGAGGCGTTTTATAGTAAGCTCAAAGAATCAAACATTTCAAATGAAGATTATGATTATTGTTTACAAATATGGCGAGAAAAAAACATGACGAGTTTCCGGGATTTCCTTTAAATGGTACAACAACCTGGATGTGTATCCTTTTGTCACAGCAGTCGAACGTTTGCAGCAATTTTATTTTGCTAAAAACATTGACGTACTGAAGACAGCAATGAGCATTCCAGGTATCGCTCGAAAGTAGCTCTTCAAGTCTTCCAGTGAACAGAACGCAGAATTCTCTCTTGTAGACAAGAATAATGCTGATCTGTATACTGTCATCAAACAGAATATCGTTGGAGGTAAGTAAAAATTTAATCTGTTTACAGTTCATTCAATTTACTGGATTTCCATGAACTTTAACTTTATATAAATGTGTTTGTGTGTTCTTATGGCTATTTTTTTATTTTCCAGGTCCTTCCATTATATTTACACGTCATCTCGAGGCTGGTAGGACACGCATTAGAGGAGGTAAAATATGCCGGATACGACGCTAACGCTTTATACTTGTGGGCCATTGGTCAACCCATGCCCGAAGGTATGTTTGTTCGGAGACGTCTAGAAAAAAACTTTCGACCAGAAATAAGAGACCAATATATGCAAGTCTTCAACTGGCTGAACTATTTAAATGAGTATGAGGGAACCCAGATCATGCACCAACGCAACCGAGGTCAAGAGGTTCGAATTGCTAAATATCTTGTAGACGGATTTGATGCAAACACCAACACAATATATGAATTTCAGGTTTGTATTTTTCTTTTCGTTTTTTAAATGTGCAACCTCGTTTTTCTTTCTTTTTCTATTTTCATACGTATTAAACAGCATATTTACATTACATCCTACACTTTATTTTACACTACAGGGTTGCTATCACTAGGGGAACCAGTGTGAAGTTACAAAAAATATCAACGATGAAAATGGCATCGGGGTAAAGAAAATCTTCGAAAAGCAACAGAAAGGAAAGTATCAACCCTTCGCCAGAGTGGATATGTAGTAGTAGAAATGCGGGAATGTGAATTTCGAGAATTTTGTAAATCACACCCAAAATCTATGACATTCGAAAACGTTGTCGACCAACTTTTGCTGCAAAACACAAAGGTCAAGTTGATGAAATCGTAAAAGGAGTTCGGAATGAATCATTATTCGGGATGGTAGAGAGTGATATTGAAGTACCCGAAGAGTGGGAACCCGAATTATCTAAAATGTCTATACCACCCAAACAGTATTTTGCAGAAATGTGCCCAATATTTTGTAATTCGGAAGTGGATTTTGATGACATAGGGGAACACATGCAGGAATACGTGCGAGAACATAACCTTTCAGACAAACCAAGGCACACACGGTTTAAAGGTCACAAAAATTTATCAAGTCATCGAGTATCGCAAAATAGCCTGCTTTGACTCCTTCGTTAGGGAAGTGCGTGATTGCAAACGAGCTGGGGATACTTGTCCCAATAAAGTGATAATAGGAGATACAATGAAACTTATTGGTAATAGTGGGTAAGTTGTTTATTTATTTACTTATTTCGCTTACTACCTTATATCAAGTACAATTACGCAAAAGACTAGATGAAAGTAACCTTAGACCATTCCGTTTTTTCTACTTACGGAGTATATCTTAAAAGACTATATGAAAGTAAACTCTGGAAATTACGTTTATTCTAGTTACGGATCCTTGATCATGGACAAGACTAAGCATCGGAAGATTTATTACAGCCAGGGAGAGGATAAAGCGTGTTTTGAAGTCAATATACCTCAGTTCCTGTCTCGACGAAAATGGTCAATATTATGAGATTGAAGCCGCTAAAGCCAACATCAAATTTGACCTTCCCGTTCAGCTGGGTTTCTTCATTCTGCAATATGCCAAGTTACGAATGTTGCAGTTTTATTATGACTTTCGAGATGAGTACCGTCGACCGCTCTGACTTTGAATACATCGTACGGATTTTTTCAAAACAGTAGATATTGTCATGATAATAGTATGTTGTTCCTTTTGTAGTGACGTATGTGTATTAATTCTGTAAGACTACATAACACTATCTCTAAAACAGTGAGTCCTATAACTATGTAGCTCTCGTGATTGAATGGGGTGGTATTTCGTCTGAAAAACTTGTTTCAACATCTTCCGCCGTGTTACTACCGATCATTTTCATAAACGTACAGCTAGAAGCTAAAAGTTTGTGTTCTTTAAATGGATTGTCCGTCCGTTCCCATGCATACAATGAAATTTTACAACAGAAACACTAAATTTATCGTGGTTACCCGAATAATAAAAACCGTTTGCCGCTATCTGGTACTTGTCCGGCTTTTATTGTTTTGGCCAGAATTGAAAACTTTTCAACCGGTTTTCAAAGAACTTCATATCTCCACGATGCCACTGACAGGCGTCAATTTCAGTCATATTTCAAATAGGAAAGTATTTATCTTTATGCTATGTTTCTTACACGCGTAGCGTTGAACGTCGTTATTTGGTGAATCTATGTTTGTAACTCACTTTTTTCTGAATATGGTGATTGCTGTGCTAGTTTATATGTATAGGAATTTATTAATTATATCATTTTCGAACGTCAGATTTCTATTTCTTTTTCCGGTGTGACCTGTGCTAGGGGAGAGCCGTTGTGCACGGTAACCTTTGATTGACAGATGACCCCCCCCCCCCCCTATTTTCCGTGTTAAACGGGTTCGATTGACAGTTTATACCTATCTCCATACGATTGATTGACAGTATATACGCGCATGTCCAAGATTATTATGCCGATGACCTCGATTGATTGACAGATTATGGAGATTATGATGCAATGTCTTCCTGTTGTGCTGTGCCGTTTGTGCAGAGCCGGGAGCCGGGAAAAGTAGGATTTTGCTTAACCTATACTACTACGGGTATATATGTAAATGCAGTATTTAGATCAATAATATCTATTTAAACTCCGCGATATATGTACAACTAATATGTAAAAACATTTTCCACATGTCTGTTATTGGAAATTAGAAGTGAGATGTGCAAGAAGTTCCTACAACTTTGTAAATCTCCTTCGATGGTTCCTTTGTTGGACCAGTACTCTGCGTCCGGGAGGGTAATGAAAATTCCTTGCCCCCAATGTGGTTCGATCACATAACCTTCCGGATCCACAGTCGGGTATGTCACCACCGGACTACGGCGCCCTTTATGAACGTATTATAAATGAAATGTTGAATATAATGGCTTGGATCATTTACATCGACTGGGGAGCTATTACACATTAATAAAAATCCCAGCCGTTGGCCCCAATGTAGTCTCGGAAATAAAGTAATAATTGGCCAAATCAGGGAGCATTTCTATTTGTACACATTGTTTTGCAGCTCTGCCACTCTCCCTGTCACTATGAGATGTCTAGAAGAGAACAACGGAGTTGACCACAGAGTTACGAAGTTTGTTGCACCAGTGGGTGCCACCATCAATATGGATGGAACAGCCTTATATGAAGCTGTAGCTGTTCTTTTTATTGGCCAATCTAGGGGGTTCGATCTGGATCTTGGTCAGATCATCACGATAAGGTAAATTGCTCTTAATTAAATTAACTTACAAGTATATTCTTTTGTATAAACGCATGTACATGTATATTGGCATCATTTTTAATTTGATAAAAATAAGAAGGTAGATTTTATTTCGATCTTTTTTCATGCATAATTTGTGATTATATATAGTGCTGTCTCTATAGGATAGTTCGTCGATGACATTCAAGTCATCCCATCCTGACATTGGAGAACAGATCAGTCTTGAAAGACATGTTTTTTTATGTGCTGAGTGTATCTTATAACGACTTTGGTATAGCGGGGTCTTGGATCTAACCCAAAACCCTCTGTTCACTGGGCGGACATTTTCACCACCAAGTCACCTGGAGTTGTATAAATTGAGTTGTGCATTATTATACAAGCTAAACTTCATACCTTTACAGATATGTATACTATTTTTTGACAAAAAATCCTTACATCGAATACTTTTACAAACATATTACAACTATAACTCCATTATCAAATTCCGTTATCATTTTTTTTTTTACAATATTGGGAGGTTCTTCGTCGGTTTTCAAAGTAAAGAATCGATTGCTCGGAAAGTGGGTAGTAACCTACGTCACACACAGCTAAAAATGACAGACCTTAATCGATTTACCAAAAAAAAAAAAAAAAAAAAAGAAGACGGCTGAGGATATGAGGTTCAGAGTTAGTCTTTACACAAGCAATTATCCTCGGGTACATTTATAACATTAGTTGATGACAAGTACAAAAATGCCATAATTGGTGTACCGGTAATCTTTAATCAGCCTGTTAAGAGTAGAAGCCCTGGAAGGGGATAACACTTCAAACTCAATAATTGACAAGTCTAATTATCTGATCAATTTGGTGATATGCAAGACAAAAGTTAACCTGTACCTCTGTGTTAACCCAGTATCACGGCAACAGCTGCTGCAATAGGCGCGGCAGGTGTCCCCCAGGCCGGCCTCGTTACCATGGTGATCGTCCTGTCAGCTGTTGGCTTCCCGACGGAAGACGTAGCCATTATATTAGCTGTTGACTGGCTCTTGTAAGTTGGCAGTTATACTATGCATAGTTATAATTTTTTATAATAGTTTTTGATATTTATCGTATATTTTAGTAGTAACCAGCTACAAAAAATCTCCAAGAAAAATTAGCTATTAGATCTAGGAACAAGTCACTCCTTTCAGAAAATAAAGTTACAACTAGTACAGAAACTAATTACTTTTAAAAGCTAAAGTAAATTTCAAATGAATACTGCTGGTTCGCTGGCTTAACTGTCTAATCTCATTCATGCTATAATACATGTATATTAAGAAAGTGAAATAGGTACTGTTTTGTCCTCTTTACTGTTGGCCTTGCCCTGTTTGGTTACGACTTTAAATCCAGAGATAAAAGAAATCGCTCACCTTTTATTTATTTCTGAAGTGAAACTGAAATAATCATTGATATATGCTTTATTCCAGAAATCAAGAGTTTGTAGAAAAGTAAATTAATTGAAATAATGTTACAGCTGGCCTCGAACCAGGTGTCATTAGGTCAGTAACATGGCGCAGTTAAATGTACCAAGACAAGTCACATACAGTACACATTCTATCATGTTTTTTTTTAAATATTTTTTTTTAATTCAGGGACCGTTTCAGAACGGCCATAAACGTCTTAGGAGATGCTTATGGAGCAGGAATAGTGGACCACCTGTCAAAGAAAGAACTAGGCAAAATGGACGAATTGGAACATTCTGAAAAGACAACCTCTGACAGCGATACACGAATGAGCGATACGGAACTCTCCGAATCTTATCCGAACCTTACCGAAGATGTGAAACAAAAAGGAATCGACAACAAGGCTTTCACTGACGATAAGAGCCAAAGTAAATTGTGAAAATCGGATAATCGTTTAAAATTTCTGAACATTTTTGTGATATACAATTTGATGATGTAGTTAAACTGTTGTATTTGTGAGTATACAGATACTTTTAATGATAGACGAATATAATTACGCCACGTTTACTAGTTTCTGCGAGAAAAAAAACCAATCCCCCCGCAAAAAAAAAAAAATGGCGTATTCTGGTAGCACGATAAATAACTTTTTTTTTGTGAAGAACAAAAGCAAATATTGCGTCCAAAACACACAGAGAGAGAGAGAGAGAGAGAGAGTCTTGCCAGCGCTTTCAAGTGAGGACAATGTTTATTGCATATAACATACCCTAGCCCTAACCCTAACACCTAACCCTAACACCTTACCCTAACCCTTTTGGGAACGCACCGAAAAGTGCTTAAATGGCACATAAACGTAATGGTTTAGCCTATTGATAAAATGCAATTTTTGCTTCTAGGATATTGGGGCGTGAAATGGCTATGGTTTCCAATTGTACTCGTCCGAACTAGCATAAAACCATTGTAATGCCCAGCATTGTGTTAAAAATTGTACATGTATTGTTTATTGTTTACATAAATCAGAGCGTGTAATGTCCAGCATTATTACAGTAAATAATAAGATAGATATTGCACTTAGGTAAAGCTATTTTTTCTTAAAGATGCTCTGCATTATTGTATAAGTATTATAAAACATTGTAAAAGTTTAAAAACGTCATGTGTAGTTGACTGTTTCTTTTCATTTGAGCTCTAGAACTTTTGTGTATTGGCATTTCACTGAAATATGTATTGTTATAAACATGTCATCTTTTAAAGATTGTATTGATAATAAGTTTATTATTACTTCATTATATCAAATTTCCTTTGAATTAAATCCTTTTTACTGTTAAATCACTTCCATGTTTAAATCTTGTGCCTTGGTACACTTAATATGCATTGTGTGTATTTTTAGAATGTGTACAGCTGACGTAATGCATTGTTGGAAATTATGATGACGTCACAAGGCAAAGGTCATGTTTATATCTTCTGCTAATTTCCAATATCTGTCAAACTAGTTCAACAGTGATTTAAAGTCAGAAAATTGTGTATTTCAAAAAGGAAACTTTCAGGTCTTTACTATTGATGATTAATTAATGTATTTATGTTTTTGTATATATTTATTCATTCAAGTTAATTGTTTAAACACTGTTAGAAGTGTGCATAGTACTGTTTCCTTAATGAGGAATCCTGACATTCCCACATATTATTTTGAGGGATTTGACGTTGTGGGAAACATAGGGAGTTTTAGGGAACGTTTTGGGAGTGGTGGGAATTGAGGAAAGTGGGTACTATAAAAGGCTTCTCCCACTGATTTTTGGGGACTCCAATTCCAATTAGGGTTAGAATTATTTTTGGTTATTCTTTTAGTTTTTTATCATTTTTAACCAAAATTTTCTATCATATTAAGCTCATACTGTATTAGGGATATCATCATAGATTTTTCACTTAACACATTATACTTCCACTGATTTTGAAGTTGATTTTAAGTGTAAATCTGTACATGTATTAGCCATTATGGTCACTGAATGGTTAATCTATTAGTCCTGGAGAAATGTATTTTCTTTTCAGAAGTGCTGAAATCTGTGCACATTGTTTATGAATTTATGACCAAGATTTAGGAAACTATTGAGATAATATATTCTGATTATTAAAACTCTAGTTAAATCCAACTTTGCATTATTGTTTTTCATCAGCTCTTTATAGAGAGTTCCCTTCTTTATTGTTTTTTTTTTTCATAAATATAAGCCGGGAGTCAGTTTTGTTTTAAACTTAAACATTTCACCTTGAGTGAAAGAGAAGAAGCCAATGCCACTTGACTGTCAGGTACGTGTATGGTAAAGAGAGAAAGAGACACACGCAGACACGCAACCATTCAACCAAGATCAACCTGTTCATTACACAACCATCCGTTCGACCCAGATCAGCCGGCTCGGTACACCACCGAGGCCGACTTTTGGAAAGGCACTGAAAAATGCTTAAATGGCTGATAAACGTACTGGTTTAGCCTATTGAAAAAAATGCAATTTTTGCCTCAAGGATATTATGGCGTGAAATTGCGATGGTTTCCAATTATACTAGTCCCAACTGTCAAAAAAACACCGAGGCCGACTTTTAGGAACGCACGAAAAGTGCTTAAATGGCGCATAAACGTACTGCTTTAGACTATTGACAAAAATGCAATTTTTGCCCCGGGGATGTTGGGGCGTGAAATTGGGATGGTTTCCATTTGTACTAGTCTCAGCTAGAATAAAACCACCGATGCCGACTTTTGGAAACGCACCAAAAAGTGCTAAAATTGTGCACAAATGTACTGTTTTAGCCTACTGAAAAAAATGCAATTTTTGCCCCGGGGATGTTGGGGCGTGATATTGCGATGGTTTCCAATTATACTAGTCCCAACTAGCATAAAACCACCGATGCCGACTTTTGGAAACGCACTGAAAAGTGCTTAAATGGCGCACAAATGTACTGTTTTAGCCTATTAAAATATGCAATTTTTGCCCCAGGGATGTTGGGGCGTGAAATTGGGATGGTTTCCAATTGTACAAGTCCAAAACTAGCATGAAACCACCGATGCTAACTCTTGGGAACGCACCGAAAAGTGCTTAAATTGCACACAAACGTACTGTTTTAGCCTATTGACAAACATGCAATTTTTGCCCCGGAGATGTTCGGGCGTGAAATTGCGATGGTTTCCAATGGTACTCGTCCAAACTAGCAGAAAACCACCGATGCCGACTTTTGAGAACGCACCGGAAAGTGCTTAAATGGCGCACAAACGTACTGTTTTTGCTTATTGACAAAAATGCAATTTTTGCCCCGGGGATGTTGGGGCGTGAAATTGCGATAGTTTCCAATTGTACTAGTCCCAACTAGCATAAAACCACCGATGCCGACTTTTGGGAACGCACCGAAAAGTGCTTAAATGGCGCACAATCGTACTGTTTTAGCCTATTGACAAAAATGTAATTTTTGCCCCGGGGAGTTTGGGGCGTGAAATTGCGATGGTTTCCAATTGTACTCGTCCAAACTAGCATAAAACCACCGAGGCAGACTATTGGGAACGCACCGTAAAGTGCTTAAATGGCGCACAAACGTACTGTTATAAACTATTGACATGTTGGGGCGTGAAATTGCGATGGTTTCCAAATGTACTATTCCCAACTAGCATAAAACTACCGATGCCGACTTTTGGGAACGCACCGGAAAGTGCTTAAATGGCACACAGACGTACTGTTTTAGCTTATTGACAAAAATGCAATTTTTGCCCTGGGGATGTTGGGGCGTGAAACTGCGATGGTTTCCAATGGTACTAGTCCCAACTAGCATAAAACCACCGATGCCGACTTTTGGGAACGCACCGAAAAGTGCTTAAATGGCGCACAATCGTACTGTTTTAGCCTATTGACAAAAATGTAATTTTTGCCCCGGGGATGTTGGGGCGTGAAATTGCGATGGTTTCCAATTGTACTCGTCCAAACTAGCATAAAACAACCGAGGCAGACTTTTGGGAACGCACCGTAAAGTGCTCAAATGGCGCACAAACGTACTGTTATAAACTATTGACAAAAATGCAATTTTTGCCCCGGGGATGTTGGGGTATGAAATTGCGATGGTTTCCAATGGTACTCGTCCAAACTAGCAGAAAACCACCGATGCCGACTTTTGGGAACGCACCGAAAAGTGCTTAAATGGCGCACAAATGTACTGTTTTAAACTATTAACACAAATGCAAATTTTGCCCCGGGGATGTTGAGGGGCGTTTAATTGGGATGGTTTCCAATTGTACTAGTCAAAACTAGCATGAAACCACCGATGCTGACTCTTGATAACGCACCGAAAAGTGCTTAAATTGCACACAAACGTAACGATGACCTGTCTGTTGACAGTAAAGATGCCAATTTGTCACTTTCTTTTAAAGATGGGGTATTAATGCGCAACGATGAGGCTTATAAAGATCAAATAAAAATGTAAGGACTATTATAACTTAAACATATTTAACAAGTATAATGAAATATGATTACTGTTTTGTTGTTTAACCCTTTTCCTGATAGGAACACCAACAAATATGTCGTACACTATCCACGTCAGGTGACACATAATATTTGTGAAGCTCTTAAAAGTTCCTTTAACTATGCATCTCATTCTAACTTGAAAGACACTAATAAAATCAATCAAAGGGGAATAACTCCAAAAATTCACAAGATAGACTTATGTTTCTTGCACACTGCACTTCAGGTCATTGCAAGAAACATACATATTAAATCTCAAGTCATTCAAACTGATGGTGCAAAAGATATGCTCCAGACAAAAAATTCTAAACAAAAACTTATCAAAGGGGAATAACTCAAAAAGCGCACAAGGTAGAGCTATGGTTCTTGTGCACTGCACTCCGGGTAATTGCAAGAAATATACATATCAAGTGTCAAGTCATTTAAACTTAAGGTGAAAAAGATATGCTCCGGACAAGAAATTCTCAAAGAAAATCTATCAAAGAGGAATAACTCAAAAAGTGCACATTCCTGTGAACCTTTTTCATGTGTCAGGGGGGACATGAACACTCAAAAGGGGGAATTCAAGGTGGATTTTTGTAGCGCGTAACACTATCAAAAGATAAATCAACAACGCTGCAATTTTGATTTTAGATTTTATTTCATAATTCTATTCTTTAAACAACAATAAGCAACACACATAAATAACAGTTAATCCTTTTCAATGAAGATTATGCAATAGAATTTTTAATATGAATAAAAACAAATCATACATAAAAATTGGATTTTGAAAAGTTGTATTAAGCTGTATTGGATTTTTATCTTAAATTGGAAAATGGAAGAAAGTACAATAAAACATAATCAAAATAATACATAGCTTTTTTTTTAAATACATGTTACAAAGGATAAATCAAATACATGTTGCAGATCTGAAGAGAAAAAAAAAGTCAAACAATTATAAATTCCAGTGTTTTATTTTCTAGTTTTTGCATTAAGATAAAAACTTATTAAACAAATATATACAGAATTTAAAAAAAAAAGGATAACAATTGTTAGGCTGCTATCCCTGGGAACCTAGAAGCCCATTCAATTTTGAACTCACAGTTGTTGATGCGTTTTTCTTGGCAGGGGGGGAATCCCGCGAATTTAGGAAACGTTTCATATTTCGGCGTTTTCCCTATGACATGTAGATGATTTATGATTGTTTCTAACATTTTTGTGAATTTATACCATACAAGAAATTTCCAAAAAATAACACCTGACAAACTGTCACAAAGTTTTCGAACATTGAATGAATAGACTAAGTCATTACATGGCCAAATATCTAATAGAAGACAAAACAAGAGGTTAGAGTAGAAACGATCATTAACTTACCGCTTATAATTGCCCGATCATCAGTCGAGTGCTAATTATGCTATTAAAAATGTGTGAAACAATCAGACATCCCTTTCTGCGAGCTGTACATCTGCAGCAGACGCTTGACTTCAAACACGCACTGCAATTGGTTGATACGGGGATGTACCAGTGAAGCAATGTGCCAAATCTGGGAGATCCTCTGGCGCATGTCAATTAATCCATGTTTGTTATCACTTACGTAACCGGGTCATAAAATTACTGATCATCAAAAATAAATTGCCACCGGAGGGGGGAATCGTGTACATTGCACAACACGATCGTGTCAAGGGGGACAGTGGGTCAAAATCGTGTAATACACGACCGGATCGTGTAGGTTCACACACAGGTATTTGACACAATCTACAATAATTGTCCAAATATGCTATATAACGTATACAAGAGAAAAGGTATATAACGTAAACAAAACAGGCATGCTGATCAATCAACTCAAACCGCCGTAAAAGTTGACCAGATCGATCTTTCCTTTTTGCTATCGTAAAGTAAAATGATTTGTCTACCAAATATAAGTTTTCACTTGAAAGAAATCCGCCAAAAACTTTGAATATAGCTCTATATATTGTCAAAATAACTCCAATTTAGACCGATTGTTTTCGACGGCCACCAGCCAGGTTAGCTAAGAGGCCTATCCTGGTCAATTTTCACATTAACATCAAATTACCAACCTAAAAGTCAATTGCTATCGATAGACACGTTGATTTCTTTTCCTCCGAGAGGCTTTGTACTGAAAGAAATGCCAAATAATTCTCATATGTCGGATTAAACACGGCCAACATTATTTCTGTTACTCTGTCAGGCCATTTAGTTTGAATCCGCACTGAATATTTCTCTGTCCATTGATTGGCTGATTAGGTCATTCTGGTGAACTCGGATATTACCCCTCACTCAATGAAATGACATATCGCGGGAAATCAACAGCGACAAAATGATTACAGAGCAAAACAGCGCATTTTCTTGTTTTAAGGACGGACACAACCTTTACTTAGGAGGTTCAGCCGGAACTGGAAAATCTTACGTCGTTAAGGAAATAGTGAAATGGGCTAGAAGCAGCGCAAAAGAGGTTGCCGTTACATGCACCACCGGAGTTGCTTGTTCAGTTTACCCAGAGGCAAGTAAATGGCCCAAGCAAATACACTGACCCAAATGAAATGTTTACACTTGTTGTAAAGGATTTTTATTCAACAACCCACATTCTACTTAAACTGTTATACAATGTTATGAGGCTATCACACACTTCAATGTATTATAAAAGAATATTTTGTATATTGAGTATTTTAAGATAGAGTAAATGGCAGAGATTCACTCAGTCTGTACCAGAGATTTGAAAAAACAAAACAAACAAAAACCAGCACATTTTTCATTATCTTGGCCTACACAAAATGTAATTAAATATTAGCTACAATGCACCCTTTTTCATTTCAGTTCAGAATTTGGATAAGGAGAATTCTAATATATATTATTCTCCAGGTGTTTTTAAATAGTGGAGTATAGTGTTAAAACATAATAATATTCTGTTTAACTTAATAAATTGGGTTTGACATGGTTTGAGGTGAGGGTTGTGTATTCATAATCCTTAATGACTTGCATTTCTATTACATTTTGTATTTATATTATGAATTATTATATTACAGATGTTTCATCCATGTACAATCCACAAGTGGAGCGGAATTGGCGATGGAAGATTGACAGTGGAACAGTTGAAAGATCTGACTAGTGATGATCGGTATACATCAGCAGTGGAACGGATGAAAAATGTGGATAATAGTTGACGAAATAAGCATGCTAAGCAAAATCATGGTGGAAAAAATGGAGGGATTCATGAGGCATGTAAGAGGAAATGAGCTGGTATTTGGTGGTGCACAGATTTTACTTGTGGGTGACTTTTTGCAACTCCCTCCCGTTAGAAATGCTCGATATAGTGATCCCGGAGAGTTCTGCTTCTTTTCTGAGGTGTTTCCACTACATCATGTACTCTTGACTGAAGTTGTTAGGCAACAAGACAGAACATTTGCTGGCATAATAAAGAATGTTGCGCTGGGCATTAAGGATGAATTAAACATTAATTTCATTAATGCTTTAAGAAGGTCATTAAGTGCAAGTGAAACTGCTGAAACTGTCAGACTGTTTTCATCTAACTTGCTGACAGACATGTACAACAGAGACTGTCTACTTAAAATTGAAGGAGTTGTGTACGAGTTTGCAGCCATTGATGAGGGTGAGGAGCAACACTTGGCCTCCATGATTGTCCAAAAGACACTTTGGCTGAAAAAAAAATGCTAAGGTTATTATTACTTTTTTAATTCATTGCATTTTAAATAAAGTAATCATGGACTTATCAATCTTCATGTAATTTAAAGACTGGTTGATGCAATATTGTATGAAAGTAAAAAATGTATATGCAGTCTTGAGGGAGTTGCAGTCAGAGGTTTTTAATGGTGTCTGCTTCTCAAAACCATAGCACTATGCAGTACACCCCTATCTCCATGGGAGACACAAATAAACAAACACTAATCTTAGTGTTAGATCTAAGTTTTATCCACCAAAATTCTAAAAGTGCAGACACTTTGTTGGCTTCAGACCCTCATCTTACAGTGTTTGGATTTTGTATAATCTGTATCTACACTTTTTGTAAGAGTCAAATTGAGTGTGCATTTTGCTCATGAAACTGCTAATTCCATGTTGACAATCTTTCGTTCTTTTCGCTGATTTGTTGATTGAAATGATAATTTGAGTGTTGGTTTAACTTTCACGTTATGTACAAAGGTAACCTTCTTTTCAAGTGATGTTGCTGAGAAACCTATCTGATCAGTTAGTCAATGGATTGTGTGGCAGTGTTGTTGACATAAGAGAGGGTGAGGTGGATGTCCACTTTCCAACAATAAATAAGCTTTGCTGTTTGAAAAGAATGAACTTTGCAGGTAACAGATAATTGTGATCATTGTTTGTGTACTTAAATGAATGTGTATTAACCTGACTGCCAAATTTGTCACTAAACCACTTACCAATCTAGACAGAGATATTGCTTAAATCAAGAACCCGTGCAGACATTGCCCCCCTGATCTTGGTCTATAATGAGTGCAAAAGAAATCAGAACATATAAATAATTTAAGGTGTAGCACTTTATCTTAATTAAATTAGATGTGGTCCTGAACCTTTACTTTAATTTGATACTGTTTGCCAACAGCAAAGTCTCAGAAGACCCTGCATTGATTTCTAATATGATCTGATTAGCATGCCTCTGCAAGGAGGAGAAATATTCTTTTATTGCAACAAAGTGGACCAGGTTATAGGTCTACAAAAATAAATGGGTAAAAACTATGATATTGAGCCTACACTGTTTGAATGCAAGTCATGTATTTTGTTTTCAGAGGAGAAAAAATATCCACCCCAAGTTCCATCAAATCTGTTATTATGTTGGAACTAAGGAACTTAGTGAAGCCTTATGGCTCTGCATTGTTTTTCTTTAAACAGCTCCAAATATCATTTGTATAATAAATTTAAAGTTTGAAATATGTTTGAAATACATGAACAACTAATTTCTATGTGAGGGTATTTGTCAGAAACTAATTCTGAATCAGATAATTATATTTATTATAATTATTATGTAATTATTCTATTTTCTTACAGTAATTATGATTTTTTTTTTGTAGTTTTTGACCCACCTTCAAATAGAAATCTGGCAGTCAGAAACCAAATTCCAGTGAAGCTATGTTATGCCATGACCATTCACTAAGCCCAAGGCTCAACACTGAAAAGGTAACCCTAAAAAATTAAAATCAATACAGATCAAGTGCTCTATAATCACCAATACATTGTTCCCCACAAGAGCTAGACACCAGGAGAAAGTACCTCCTATTTTGCAACTTCTTATGACTATTGATCAGAAGGAATTAAAGCAATATTTAAATTGTTGAACACTTATAGCTAAATGAAAATATTCAGGAGCTTTCTGCATGACCTTAAGCTCACTTTAAGTGAACATATAACTAAAACATTTGTAGACTTGAACAGGTTTAGAGGTGTTTTGCTGTGAATTGTAAGATGCATTTAGATTTGTGGCTAGTGGGAAAATCTGCAATGTGTTGAAAATTTTATTTTAACACTGTGTGAAAAGCTCTTTGTTCCTCCTCTCTAGTCCAGAAATGTACATACAGATTTTCTAACTACATGTACCTATTTTTACCAACAAATCCTCTATATTGACCAATCATTTGAGTTGTATCAAAGGGACATTTCTAATTAATGGTCATTGCATTGAGTTTGGTGGAGAAGAACCCAACAATTCTCAATAAATAAAATGCAGAGTTACCTGGAGCACATCATCTGACTCCATCACCTTATCTGTAATTTGCACATACAAAATTAATGCTCTATAATTACTTGAAAAATACTGCGTGTTGACCATTCATTTGAATTGTCCCAAAGAGAAGATTTTTATTGATAGTATATTAGGTTAACCTCATCAGCAAACTTTTCATACAAATTTTCTTGCCATGTGTATTTTCCTTTTAACTCTAATGATCATCAATTAGAATAATTTGAAAGAAAAATATTCTTACAAATAATCATTTTATTGGGTTTACTTCACAAGCAAACTATAAACGTTTACAAATTTTTTTCAGATCAGTTTAACCTACATTATTGAAACTGATATTGACCAGCAAAATGTTTTTGAATGATTGAGAATTGGAATTAAGCTTGAAGCTCTTAGACTAACTCTCATTCGCATAAGAATATGGCCCTGCTTGCTTATTTTCAGATAAATGTATTCAGTTATATTGTTTTTCAGATTTTTTTTTTTAATGTAACAAATCAGGGGTGTAAAAATTCACTTGTCCTTACATTTTGGCAAGTAGAAATTGGTGCTGAGGAGAAGTGAATAATCAGAGCATTTCTTTTGTAGTTACTTAATTTTTACCTTCTCAATTATTGAGTGAACTCAGCAGGACGAGTGACAATTTTAGGAATTTTACACCCCTTCAAATAATTTGGCTCTTGATCACACACAGAGTTGCTCTGCATATGATATGAATCCATACCAATTTGAAATTCTTTCTTACAAACGTGATAGAGGGGACCAAAAATAGGCCTAGAAAGATTGGGACTTTCAAATAAAGCAAGTTCAAATAACTAAGGTTCAACTGTCACCAAAGCATATTATACTGACCATTTATAAGAATTGTCTCAATGGGAATCATTGATACCAGATCTGCTATAAATAACTGTTCATCTTCAGGGTTGAAGTGGATTGTAGACGTATATTCCAACCAGGTCAGCTTGCTGTAGCAATGGGACGGGTAAAATCACCTAGTGACCTGCGTTTAGTTAACTTCAGTGAGGATACTATCATTCCACAGTCCACAGAAGTAACTGATTTCCTGTCCAGGGAGTCTAAACCATTCAAAACAGACATGTCCTGCTGTTACTACAGGTAAAAATCCAGCTGAATGCGATAATGTACTCCTTATGCTGCACTAAAATAGTCCATGTTCAAATTTACATTCTAAGACACTTTATTGGTTGTGTATCTGAAAAATGTGATTTTCTTTTCTCTGTTTTTCTGACTGTTGTATTTGAAGAAAAGGCAAATTTTTCTGTCATTTTAGTTACAGCTTTAGCATTGCTTTTTTTTAAACTGCTGACTGTCCTAAAAGAACTCCATTTATATTTCTCCTATACTGGAGGGCTGTTGGATTAGTGTTTAGTCCGTTAAATTTGCCCCGATGTTGACAAAAATTATTCTCTATTGCGTCTGAATTTATCATAGCGGGTACAACAGAAGTGCCAGGATGGTTAAAAATCATATAATTGCATATTTCAATGAATCCCATGATAGATGACTGGATATCTTCATTACATTGTGCAGACATAAGAGATGCCTGGCGTTTAATTTTGCATTGCCAGTTCAAGAACCACTGTTGGACTGTTTGTAATCTTGAAAGACGAATGTCATTTAGCTCATTGATTGTTCTTCTGTCTCTAAACACATCTATAAGAACTGAAGTGTTTTGCAGCAGTTCTATAGCTCCGTCGAGCACTGTGTCCCGTGTTCCTAAGTACTGTTGATACGATTCTATTAAATTGAGCATTTCAGCATCTTAAACATCTTCTGCTAATTTGTTACGCATTTTTTCAGACTGATTTGGAAAGATATGTTCTTTTGTCAACTTTCTGTGAATTTGAATTGGGTTGGTTCTGTCCCATATGTAAGCATCTTCCCACATTTTCCACTGGATTTGTTTGCCAGAGGGTAGCTGAAGCAATCGTGTACTTTTTTTATCATTTCCACTTTTCATGATGTTATTTCTAATTTTCTTAAATGTGTGTGATGGATCCATTAAGAAAATCATCTCTTTTGTTCATTACAAGGGATAGGTGCTTTAAATCTTCTTTCAATAATTTTGTTATCTGGAAAATGTATTTTCATAAATGAGCGGTTGCTAACTGCACCATCCATACTAATGTACTTTGTCTCAAATTCATATTTTGAAAGTTTATGTACAGCATCCCACACAAGAATATATAAATTAGTGGCATTTACTTGATCAGATATAAAGTGGGCAAAAGGAAAACGAAAGCCAGATATGCCTTTAAATAGCAATAGTACCAATCTTTTTAGATTTTTTGCCTGCACAAAGTGCTGAAAGTTTTTCACTTTCCAGTCCCATGTCAACAAATCCAACAAGTTCAATTGTCTTTCCCTTTTTGCATATCTCAATTTTTTGTTGTATGGACATTTCATCCAGCAAAAGACCACCAATTCTGCTGGTTTCTGGTAAATTCATCCGAATTGCCTCTTGGTCCATCCAGTAAAAATTATCATTAGAAAATCCAGGTGTATGAGATATACTGTTTTTATATAAGATTAACATGGCAGGGGAGGGTAAAAGAAGCAGCCCTGTTTGCCGCATTTGAATATAGCTTAATGGGCTTCTGGTATACCAATTAAGACACTCATTTACAATTTTTCTTTCCCATCTGTTTTGGGTTGCATTGCATTTATTGCTGTTAGTTACTTGGGACATGATAAGAGTTATCATGTCTTCTGTTGCCGATGGCATAAGTTCTCTTATTTTCTCCTCATTACTTTTTTCAGGCTCCTTTGTCACATACTTAATGGTTGGACTTTAGAGATACATGGATGGTTTCTTCTGTTGTTTTTGTAACTATAAAATCAGATGGGATGGATGAGGTTACTGTGTGTACACAAAATTTGTTTGTTATTGGAGTATTGCTTTCCTGGGTTTTCCAAACTAGAGGGTAGTGTGCCTGCTTTTTTCCTGCAAAACGTTTCCTCTTGGGTGATA